>CM055843.1:28501129-29701129 GCA_029490765.1 Euthynnus affinis | reverse complement strand
TCAAGCGTTGTTTGTGTTTATGTTTGCATGTGTTCGTGCATGTGTAGATACTGCTTGGAGTGTACGTTTATTTGTGTTGTACAGTTTTTTTTTTATGTGTGTGTGTGTGTGTGTGTGCATGTGTTTGGCTGCCTCAGCACGTGGCGTTAACATGCACCCTGGGTGATCTGACTGTATTCAAGTGGAACAAAACACATTAAATCCATATGTAAAACCACCCTGCCTGTATGTGCTTCTACCTCTGCTAGACATCAAAAAGAACGCATGTAGAAAAAGCAAAGAAGACAAATAATAATAATAATAATAGTGAGTTTTTTTTCCAATTGAATGAAAGCAAGAACAAAACCTATCATACAAAAACCTCCTGCCCTGTCTTGTGGCTGCATTGCGTGCTTTTGTGTTGAGTCTGAGAGAAATGACTCTGTCTGCCTCTTATTCTTGACTATCAATGCAAAATGGCTGCTGTAGAATAACAGAGCTCCACTGATCAATATGTTTTTTGTTAGCAACAGTCAATTTCATTGCCGAACTGATCATTTTATTCTAATCTAATTTGAAATAGTTTATCATACTTAGTGTGTAGCATGGAGCGGCTACAATCGAATTTCATTGTGCAAATCTGCATTGATGACAGTTAAAATGAATATTGAACAGATCAGATAACTTTGCAGGTCCACAGAGCTTTTTAGCCTCCTTTAGTTATTACTTGTGATATTTTGTTATTTTAATGTAACACTGCTCTGTCAAAGGTGCTTTTAAATAAAAGCCATCACACCAAAATTGACATATCCTGTATTTAACAGAGAATTAGAAAAAGAAAACAAGACATTGTGGTTTAATAAGCAGCCAGCACATGGTTTGGGATTATTTAATGACTGCCAATGGATAGTTTAACAACTGTATGCAGAAGCAGTTTCATCCTCACAGTGAAGTTGAAGCACTTAACTCTGACCTTCCTGACTGTAGGCTTACTAGCAGCTAATGTTAGCACGCACGCTAATAAGACACAACACACAAACAGTGGGTAGAGGCTAGCTTTCCCGCCATTCAGGATCAGTTTGTCCGCTGAACGCAAAGAGAACAAACTCATATCAATCATCCATAAACACCCCCCGAGCCTACACCCAAATCACTCCAAAACAACCAAAGATGTGGGTTGACCTTGTGACTCCAGAACGACCCCTAGGAGTGTTTTCTAATCTGGCGCCCCTATCGGCAAAGGAACCTGTTACAAACAATGATGTTTTATGATGTGACAATGCTGTGGTTAAAGGTTGGGTTAGGTTTAGACACACAAAACATTTGGTTAGGTTTAGGGAAGGTTTATAATTTGGGTTAAAATGATCACTTTGTTAAGATTAGAGGATCACTTCCATTGGGAAATGGGAAACAAACCATTTCAGTGGCAAAGCCCAACTTTGCTGGGTTATAACCTCCCAACACCTCCTCCTATGAAGGAGGAAAATGGTCAGCTGACAGCACCAGTCAAAAGTTTGGACACACTTTCTCCATTCAAGTCAATGGGAAGGTGTGTCCAAACTTTTGACTGGTACTGTATATATATATATATGATATCTGAACTGCAGCCCTGCTCCAGGTCATAATTACTGCAGCCACTAGATGGCATCTGTCACCCAAACGTTACTTGTTTTTAAGGCAACATTAAGACCTATTGTTTGGTTTTTCTTGGGAGGACAGTCCCAATCCCTTACACTCCTCATTACTCACATTACTTATATCCAATACATTCAATATATGAATCACATATGGTGTGCTTTCACTAGGTAATGTGTTCCCCAACGATGCTGATGTTGCATGTGAAATATGTGTAAGAACAGTGACGCGTTGTAGGGGAGTAAACCTGGTTGGAAACAGCCGCCTTTGCTTCTGTGTGCAACCTTGTTTTGAATACTTTCAGAGTCATTATCTGGTTGCTGTGACAACAGTGATTTCAGAGAAATTCCACCAGGAAAATAACACGGGGCGGAAGAGGTGAAGTATGAAGGGATGGGGAAGGAAGCGGAGAGATTATAAAAATGTATTCAAATCATAAGAGAGGTCTGACAGTGAGCGAATGAGGTGTTGATGTGATTAGGAGAGGGGAGGGAAGAACAGGAAGCACAAAAAGAAATGGATGGGGTGAGGGATATGAAGGGAATGAGATAAGAGAATGCCGAAAAAGGAGGGAAACAAAGATGGAGGTGAGGAGAAAAAAGAGAGAGAGGAGAAGGAGAGGAGGCGGTTGAATGGATGGAGAAGGCGTGGAAGGGAAAAGTAAAGAAGATAAAGCTAAAAGTGGAGGAAAGGAAAGGAGAGAGACAAAGAGAGGTAGATTATAGGAAGACAAAGAGGAGAGTAGAGGAGGATGAGGCAGGAGAGAGGAAGATAGATAACAAGGAAGGGAGAATAAAGGAAGGGGGGGGGGGGGGGAATCAAAATAAGGGAAATATGAACAAATGAAAGAAAAAGGAAGGTTGGGGTGAGGCGAGGACAAGAGGAGGCTGATGAGGAGCCGTTGGAGCGGAGATAAGAGCAGCGGGACGGGAGGAGAAAAAAAATGTTCAACAAAACGCCGAGATGAAAACATGAGTCAAATACAAACAGATGAATTAATTATGTTTATAAGACATGATTCAGGCAGACAATCACGGGCTGAGAGAGAGAGAGAGAGCGAGAGAGAGAGAGAGAAATATCACAAAAATGCGCTTTTCCTCTGCAAAAACAGTATTAGGATAACCGAAATTTAATATGTATAGATAAGCAACTAACCACTTCGAGATATTTTAGTTGATGTTATAGTTTAATATGAATTCATTACCATAAACCTGATTAAAACTAATAGCTTGTAGCAGCCTCTGTGCTACCGTACACCCCCCCCCGCTGTGAGCCACAGGGTTCGTTTTGGGAGGGAAATCTGCTGAGTCGCCGTTACGACAAAAACAAAGGGAGGCTGCTGTTGTCCCAGAGGACACATATCTAAAGATTTCAAAGATTAAAGTAATGGAGGCAAAATTACCTAACATGTTTATTCTCTTCAGCAATGTTTGAATTGGAATAATATATAATATATAAAAAAAATCTCAGTGCTTAAAACTAGTACGCTGTATAGAATCAAATGAAAACCTTCAAGGGAGCAGCAATCTCTTTATAACAGGAAACGAGTAAGTAAAAGATGAATTTATCGTTTCAGTCAAAGTTTGAAAGATGCATAAGAAAATGCATGTTATTATAAGAAAATACCAGGCTCATTATAATTATAATGGACTCACAGGAACTCATCTAGAAAACCCACTTTGCTTCTTTCTCTCAACATGAAACGCAGAGCGGACACTCTTCCTTCTGTCTGCTGATAACAACCCAACCCTTCTCCCTAAAAGAAAGTAAGAATCCAAACTTTCACATGTGTATAAATCTCAGCAGCTTGCAACACTGCTGTTTTTATGGAGATATTTATATATTTATTCTCATTATAACGAGGAAAATGTGCCTGTTTTAACATGAATAAGCTTCAGTTTCCCTTCTTCTAATGAGAAAACATATCTTGTTATAATGAGGTAACCTTTTTGTTGGACTTTCTCACTATAATGAGAACGTTTTTTCTCAGCGAGCAATCGGTGGCTGTAATATGCTGCTGTAAGTTTTATGCGTTGATGGATGCGGCGTATGTGGAGGCGTGACAGTGGGCAGAGTGGGCACGCCATAACAGAGATGTGTCAAAGTGTCATTATCCCCGTTTGTACAATGGACCGTGCCGCCACCTCTCTATTATCCCTGACTTTTAGTGTGTCTATTAGATGCAGTTTAAACACTTTTTTTGCTCTTAAAAGCTTGGACAACACGTTCAAAGCGTAGCACTGCTATGACATCATCTCAATCTCAGCTAATTCAAACCAGTGTGACAATAAGATACCTTTGGTCCTGTGCAAACAAAGTGAACTGGCCTGAGCTACAGGAGGAGAGGAGGATCAAGGGAAGGGGCGGATGTCAGGAGGCAGATTGACTGAAGGAGAAAACAGTGATTTTTGCTGCTTCGACACTATCAAACAGGAAGGTCAGCATCTTCAGAGGACAGTCTGGAAAAAAAAAGAAAAAGAAAGGCAAGAAACAGGAAGGAGGAAGGAGAGAGAAGGGCTGCGGTGGGAAGCATGTAGATTGACCTTGTTTACACGTAAAACAATACTGTAATGTGATTAGAAATGTAATGATTGCTTACAGCTGGATCAGTCAGGGACGCACATTATGTGGAATATTAAAATTTTTTACTGCCATTAATCAAAACAAGGCAGCGCTGGTAAGGAAAATGACATCAGAACTGATAATAAGAATGACATAATCAGACTATATATAGCCTTGTGATCTGGTTGCTGACAAAGGTCATGCTGTTTGACACTTCGTACAATTGGTTAGAAACATACATAGTCAAACATATAAACCATTTGTGATGTCATCATCCAAATTCATATACTAACTTATGTTTGGGATTGTTTTTCCCACAAAAAAAAGTACCTTAAAATTTACATCTACTCCTTCTCCCTCACTGCAAGATCGAGAATATATGAATATGCAAATATTATTCATTTTAAAAGTTTAGTTAAAAGTTGAAAGTGGAGGAGGACTTTGATGTAAATATCAGTGGGCTCACACACACACACACACACACACACACACACACACACACATCCATACGTTTTTTGCTGATGCTGGGTAACAATAATCTACTGAAAAGAACAAAATGTACCTGCACACTATTGTTCCTGGAGCTTCTTTAATTCTACACGGACATGACCACGTTTCGACCAGCATGGGTCTTCCTCAGGGTTGGGGGGGGGGGGGGGGGGGCTTTAATGTATGCATTTTAGTAAGTCCTTGTGCCTGCCATGCATTAATTACAACAGAGGCGCATTTGTCCAAGGATTTATCCACTGCACTGGCAGTGTCTCTCAACACAAACGAATAGAGCTCTCAGAGCCACAAAGAGCTACTTAAAGGATAAGATGGGATGTATTGAAGTCTATCCTCGCACAATGCTCCTATAGCATGTGTGCTGTGCGGTGAGAGAGAGTTATGAGGGGCTGTAATTATTTTTCCATACTAGCCACATGAAGCGATACTTTTGTAGGGTGACTACGCCGTCAGAAATATGAGATCGCTGTGAAAGAAATGGACTCCAAAGATCAGCATGAAAAGCGTAAATGATACATGTTTGAAATGATCCTCTTATCTGGAAGACTGATATTATTCATAGAGAGGAAAATGTTCAGTCATTGAGGTTCAAAGTTCATTTAGCAGCAGTTTTTAATTTAAAGAATCAACTTTTAAGACAACATGCATGAGAATTGCTCCAAAAAAAAGCTGCTGAGACGATCAAAAGCTCCAAAACTGTCACTAAATATCTTAAAGTGACATTTTTTTTGACTACTGTCATAAAGATGCATGAAACACTGGCTCTGTGTATGACCTTTATCAACATCTGCTGGAAGAAACCAAAGAAAATCAATTCTGTTCACAATCATTTTATGCACACAGGAAAGTAAATACTATACTTATCATCCCTTTATTGATTATTAAATATATGGATCCATTGATATGTTCTGTCGCTCTGTGTGTGTGTGTGTGAGAGAGGCCTCGCTGTCCTTGAAAAAACGTGTGTCAGCATATGCATTGTTGTTACTGAGCTGCGAGCTGTCAATACCGTACGTTACGTCTCTGCGCCGGTTATGATTGTTGCCGAGGAGTGAAGGAGAGGACGGGAGAGGAGGGAGGATGAAGGAGAGGTGAACGAGAGGGAAAGAAAGGAGGTGATGAAGAACAGAGAGAACAATGGGAAACACACGGAAGACTGGTTGCCAAGAGACGAAGTGGAGGATAAACCCTCCGAAAATCAGTATTTCACGTTGGCAGAATGGTTCGTTTTTCTCACTGCGTCTAGAAATTCTTTTTGATGTGAAACTCTCAGTTCGTCGTGGCGGATTAAAGATGTGATGGTTTGACAGAGCAGAGAAGTTTCAGAGATCTTTTGAATGATAATTGCACTATATATATATATATATATAAAAAAGTTATTTCACAGAACACTGTCAATACTGTTGACTTTGTTTTTTTCTACATTAAAAATATTCACCATGAAATAAAGGCTGTAATCTGTAAATTAACAGCCGTGCCCCATCGAATCTTCATTATAAAATATTGCTAGAACATTAAACAAATGCACAAAAAATGAAAAACATTGAAGAAATACTTTATAATTACCTATTTTAAATAAAGGCTTTGTTAAATACAGCATTCTTTTGTAAATTCATAAAATTATCCAGTTTATTCTTAAAGCTGCCCAATCAAAGCACAGATTTCTGGATGTAAAACACCAAAAAATGACATAAATTACATTCAAATTACCCTCCTTTAACATCCATTAAAGCTATCCTGGGATCTTAAGGCTTTCATTGTATGTGATTATTTTATCTATTTACAGTAAATTCCTGTTAAGTATTGATTTTATACCGTACAAAAAAATAGGATCATGTGAAAAACATCATTTTAATAATCATTACTTCATAGAAACATTATTTGAAAGTAATTACCAGCAGTTATCCAATATATCTGCCTGACACTCTCCTTCAGAGGGATATTTTCTTATATATTGTGTATACTTCCATCATTTTTCAGAACCTGCCACTTGAGGCTAAAGAGAGCTATTGTGTTAAAGACTTGATGCACAACATATCAGTGTTGGGGCCTCATATCAAAAACCAAATGGTGCTCTGAGAGCCTCGCAGTTTGAAATGTTGATGGGCAAGTAGTCAAAGAGGGAATCAAACTGTGTCAAAATGTATCAAAAAACAAACATAAACCTTATAAACACAACGTCAGGGAATCAAATAGTTATAAAACTAGAGTTTTAATAATTAAGACTGTTGTTATATCCAGATTGTTGTTTTTAGCTACTATTTTCCCTCCCAAAGAACAAACAATAAAAGAAACTAAATAAAATATCAGTCAGATTTAAACGGGAAACCACTAGAGAAGTCATAAAGAAGGTAAAAAAAAAAAGATGGAGACCTTTGAGCTGTTGATCTGAGTTTAAAATTAAAGATAGCTTTTGTAAAAACATCGCAGTGGCATCAAAAGGGGAAGAAATGAGACGTGTGAGAAGCTCTATTCCATATTATAAACTCATGTACAGTGACTTTATGACTAAGGTTGTGCACCCAGTTTTTGATAGGGTTGAAATGTCTGTCAAAAATGTGTATATTAAACTGTGTATGTGTTAAAATATTTTCACCAGCAGTCCTCAGAAACCTTTGTTACCTTGTTTGGTAACCTCTGACACGGTGCATGATGTCATGCTTGTGCTTAGCGTTATCACCAATGACACTCCGTCTGACTCTCAATCCTGCATTAACATTTTATAACATGTAGCCTGCGTTCACTGATGTTATGGACTATTACGCTTATAGCCACCTAAGATCATAAAGCAATACGCAAAAAAAAACTAAAGACAACATTCAAAATAATATTTCAAATAAGCACAACAGAGTAGAAACTTTTACCGACTGCATCCCAGACAGAAAAAGCAAAAGTGTTTTACCTTGTTGGTGTTGGTGCTCGTCTGGCTCCTGCTGAGCTCTCTCCTCCAGCAGATCATGGAGGTGAGTCGACACATCTGTAACCATTAATGCACAGTTTAGGACTTGACTTAACTGAACATTGAATAAATTAGTTCATCTCTTGAAACTGCTGAGCATGCTGATGCTTCCTTTAAAGGACAGAGGCAGTGTGTCCACACAGTCATTTTGTACAAAAACGCATTTAAAGTTGAGTTTCATAAAACTGCACAGTTGGTCTTAGAGTCAGTGACAAAACACTTTGCTGCTGTTTCAAACAAATAAGAATAAATATAAGAATAAAATCTATTCATGCATGTTTAAATGGCTTTAAATGTAAGCTGCATGTGATGTTGTGGCTCATTTACACAATTCAATATCAACTTAGTGCCTCAGAGAAAACATATTGTATCCTTCCTTTGCAGGTTCTCAATGATTTATCAGTGAATTTAAATAACTAATTTCTGTCTAATGACAAAAGAGGTGGACTGCAGACATTAGCACATGCAATCAATAATACAAGTCAAAGCTAATTACATACAGAGAATGATAGAAGAGACAAAAAAGCAGGCCTGAGGACTCCGACATGTTTCCTTTTCGCTCTGAATGTGCGCATATATGTAAAGATGTAACTTTCTTAGCTGTCAGACAGACAAATTCACCGAGAGGAAACATTTTCTGTACAGTTTAATAGAAAGGAAATCAGCCAGCGAGATCAGCGTAGTCACAGGGAACACAAACATCACATACATGATGTCAACACGGTTTAGCGTTGACATTAACGGCGGCGCGGAGAGATGCGAAGAGACAGGAAAGGCGAAAGGGAGGGACCCGCTATGGGAGAAAAGAAAGATATTGAGAGATGGAAGAGGAAAGAGTGAGGCGGAGAGCGAGGAAGACACAGAGGGGGAGAGAGAGTGGATTTAAGTAGAGAGGAAAATTAGTCGTCTGCAGGGGGTGCGGAGGATTTCAAAGAGGCATTATGTCTTGGCTCAGGCTTTTTTCTCTTTCTCTTAATCCTTCCAACTTCCATGTACTGTATCACAGCGGGGAAAGTCTCCGCAGAAACAACAGCGAAGATCCTCTTAATTTATTCCCACTATGGCGTCAGTACCTCTTATCATGTAACTTTGGAAACCTCGCTGATGAAGCAGCCAAAACGATGACTAATAGGAGAGAGAAAAGGGGGGGTGTCGCAGAGTCTATGTGCGTAGCATGTAAAACGCCACATGTTTGAAACTTGATTTGAACTTTTGTGGAGTGTGTGTTTGTGTGAGAGAAAAAAAAAAAAAAATGTTGCTGTTCAGAGACAGCAGCAGCAGCAGCACCCCGCCTCAGGCTGCCTCTCTGTCCAAGAGCTTGCAAACACTTGAAGTGAAATATGGCAGCGATCAGACTGGAGGCTGAGATGAGGCGCGCTGACGTGGTCTTAGTTACATAAGATGTGACACTACTCCTGTCCTCAAGTGTTTTCGACGACTTGGGAGTATAGAGATGGAATTATGCATGCGTGTAGGCTGCATGTAGGCTGCATGTAGGCGAACGTGCATTGAGGTTCACTTGGATATCGTACGTTCACCTGGCTGCTTCTTTTTTTTATACGTGAACGTTTGGGACCCGCCTCCGGACAAGAGCTGAGTCAACTAAACAACTCGCTTGACACGCACGTCTGCATGACACATTGTTGAGATTCGGAAGGTGTGTACGTCAGCGTCTCCGCCGGCCTCTGTGACCTACAATTAGCCGTAACACACCCCTCTATGTGGAGGGTTCGCAGAGACGTTCATGAGGCATGATTCCATCTTTAGCAGTAAAATTGTGGCTTTGTGACACTATAAAAACACAGATTTATATTCTTTGAAATGAATAAGAATAACAAGATGATTATCAGCATTTAAAGTAAAACATTTCAGTTGTAGGAAGAGACCAAGTCAACCCCTTACTTCAACAACAATCTTTAAAAAAAATGAGAAAGTTCTGTTGAGACTTCAGAAACAGTGTCAGATGCATCACATTCGGGTTAAAATTATCCAGAAAGTTTTCTTTTTTTACACATTTGAATAAAGTCATGATGAAGGTTTGTGTCTTTTTTTACTGTACACACGTCTCGGATGAGTCATCAAAATTAAAACAATGCATGATGAAGATTGAAGCTCTTTCTATCTAATTTATCATAGTCACATATTACAAATCACAACGCACTGATCCAACTGATGATTTGGATGTGACTCTTAGCGGTACAGCAAATTATTATTTATATAAATATTAGCCAGCAGGCTGCACTGGAAGCGGCTTCACCTGTAAAAAACAGTTATTGGCTCAACTTAATTTCTTAAGTTTGTCTGATAAGAACTTCAAGGTTATCTAAACAACAACAACAACAAAAATACACACACATATCATGACATATCCAATAAATCATTTATTTATTTTTGCTTAGGATTTTATTACTTTGATAATATAATCCTGATTCTCCTTCACAACAAAACAACTTTCCAAAGTTCCTCTCTGCTAAGAGTACCATAACAAAATCATGCAATAAAGCTTTAAAATGAAAAAAAACAAAAACATGATTGAGTTTGTATCACCTACAATTTTTCATACACATATATTCAAAAGGAATTTCCTGTGAGATCAGGCTCCATATGTTAACATAAGCAGGCAACATGTTAAGTGAGTTCAATTAAACTCTGTATAAGTGATGAAAATGAGTAATAAGAAACTTTGTGCAACTAAAAACCAGTGCACAGCAGTAAATATATTGTTGCTCACCATATAATATAATAAACTAAAGATAAATAATAAAAATAACAAGAAGCCAGTGTAACGCTGATAAAGCAGTGGAAATCTTCAAATGAATGAAATCAACTCTGTGCTCTGTGATAAAACCGCCTAAATCCTTAATTAAACTGACCAACAAGTCTGTCTCACAAAACTGTAATTCCTTATAAGCAAAAGGAGAAGAAGAAGAAAAAAAAAACACCAAACAGATGGCCTTGTTTTTATTTACATTAGTGGAAGTGTTTAGATTTCCATGAAATTAGAAATCTGATAAACAGCAGCTTCCTCTTTGTCGCCGCTTCCAGCGCCGGGAGCCACGTTGACTCGGCAGACGCTGCCAAGGCCTGAAGGGACCTGGAGCTCTGAAGTGAGTCCTGCCCTCCGCACTGCACTACAGTTACCCCTCACTCATGACACACACACACACACACACATACACACACGAATCAGTGAAGTATGTGCAGAGTCAAACACAGAAAGACAGAAACATAATCTGTTCACATGCTCCTTCAGACACACGAGCATAGAGAAGCTATGGTTGCTACTTGCTACTGCTAACAGTAAGGCACATTATGAGTTATTATTACCTTTCATTACATAACGGACATATGGGATGTTTCAGTAGATGAATAAGTCACAGTTTTAAATTCAAACTTTTTGACGACAAACGACAATTACGAAAATATTTCTCAAGAACGCCACGAAAAGAAAATCCTGAAATATGATCTGTGTGTACTAAAATATGGATGCTTTACTGTGTGTGTGTGTGTGTGTGTGTGTGTGTTCAGGTCTACGATGCCTCTGACCCATTTAGGACCTCCTGCTCAGCCAGATGAGAGACTGAATGTCTGAATGTTTTTTAGCCTTCGGCCGCTCAGCTCCGGCACATCTGTGACAGACTGCTGGACTGGAGGCTGGACCTCCAGTCTGTGTGTGTGTGTGTGAGTGTGAGTGTGTGTGAGTGTGTGTATATGTGTGTGTGTGTGTTGATGATCCGAACTTGAACTTATGTGACTTATGTGAACATTCACTTATGTAAATATTTCAAATAATTAGGCACGTTTGTTCGCATGTTTTAAAACATCTGACATATTCATTTGTGTCTGAACACCATGTGTGTAAGAGTGTGTGTGTGTGTGTGTGTGTGTGTGTGTGTGTGTGTGTGTGTATTTTTGGCAATTAATAACAAGCCCTGCCATTCAACATTTATAAGAAGAACACAGGAGGAGAAAAAAAAAAAAAAAAAAAGAAGCATTAAATGAAATGAAGACTGAAAATGAAGGTGCAGTGGCAGCATGTGACCACCAGCCGGCAGCAAACTATTTTCTTACGGACGTGCTCGCTGAGTACAGCATCAGCATTCTCTCTCATATTCCTCTTAAGATAAATCACATCTGCCACAGACGGTGTAGCCCATCGTTAATCACCAGTGCACTTTAGTGTCATGCCTCTAACTTTACAGCAATGAAGACAAGCAAAAAAAAAAAAAAAAAAAAGCCAGAAATCAATAAAGCAGAAAACAATAATAATATATAACATAATAAGGGGGGCTATTCTTGACTAACCTTAGCATTAATATGATGCGGTGGCCAAATCTTGTTTATGGATATAACTGGACTAACTCCAGCTGTTCATGTGATATGACCAAAAGCGCCGGCTTTAATTGAATCTGTAGTGAGTCAGCTCTGCAGGATCCAGATTGCTGGATCTCATCTTTGTTTTTTCAGTGATGGAAAACCACATAAATATCTTTAATAACTGGATTTTTTTTTGTGTATGGAAAGCACCTGCATGGAAAATGATTGTCCTGATGGTTTGACACTGATATAACACTAAACTCTGACACAATTGCAGGATTTTGTTCAGCCTCGTTTTAAGTTCAATTGATTTAATGATACACGTCAGGATGTTTACACACTCTTTGTCGTCTCTGTTCAATAATACTTCATTCATATCACAAACAAAACCATAATCCGCCCACCCGTCTGTGTGAAATCTGAATTTTTTGAAATATGCACCAGCAGACACTTGATATATGTTTATATATCAGCGGTTGTGTCCGTGACACTTCACCGTCTGTCAGGTGTCACTATGAGCTCCCACCATCTGCCGCTCCAGGTGGGGGGGGTAATCATGTGTCATGTGTGTACAAGGTGGCAATCTTATCACAAATAACAACCTTTACAACTGTTCACACACACACACACACACACCAACACACACAGAGTAATCTCAGAGACGAGACAGGGAAATATTCGCTCTGTTAGTTTCTCATCACCTGAGGTCAGTTAACGACCCTGTTGTGAAACTCGGAGCTTGTTAACCCGTCCATTAACGAACATGTTTTAATGATGCCAGTGATGTATAGAAGTGTCACCCCCCCTGTAAAAAAAAAATGTCAAGCCCTTGCTCTTTTTGTGATGATTCATTCATTCAAGGGGACGTTTATTTATGAGTTAAAGCTGCTATATGATGCCAGCCGATGATGAGTCATCTGTCACGCTCGGGTGCTGCTGTTATTGTTCGCGTTGCTTAAAAATTGGGATCTTTGTGTTCGCTGAGAAGAATAAAAACACTGGAATGAGTTTTTTTTTTTTTTCAATTCTCACAAAGTCTTGTACTATAAAACATTATAGCAAAACACAAAGTGGTATTGATTGAATACCGCTTCAACTTCACAGCAGTTTGAAATCTTTGTCTGTCAAACATTTGGAGGTGGATTTTTTTTTTCAAAGGTCGCTTGTCTCCCAAAGTTTACTACAATACAAGAACTAAAGCTTAAGTTCACCTCCATTCATTATGAATATTATTCTCTATGTGCCATAATGCTAACTGAGCTAACTCAAACTGGATTTCATTGATTTTCAAAACTAAACAAGCCATGAAAAGTTTGTTTTCCATCATAGAAATGATAAATCAGCTGTTTTTGTTGTCCACATAGTTGGTTTTTTAAAAAAACAATATACCCTTTAAATCAGCTGCACTTATATCTAACACACATCTTCCTCATTTAATTCAAATGTAATGGTGTTGCAGCATTTTGGCACCGCTTTAACTTTGAAAATTTGACTTCCTTCCTCAGCTGCTGGTGATTACAGTCTGCGTGATATGATATGATATGACGTGAGGGGTGGCATCAGCATTTTCTGCCAGACACACAGAGAGTAGAGTGAGACACACTGAGACCGCACATCGCCTTCCACTTCTAATTACATTTCAGACTGAAGCTTTGAGGTTTTTGCTCATCTGGATGTTTCAGAGAGTTTTTTAAAAATCAAATCTGGAGAAAAGTTTGAATATTTTTTGGCTCAAACATTGAATATCATTGAGATTCAATACAAAAAACATGTTATTATCTACCTTTATATGTAAGTCAGTCAGTGATTGAATCCCAAAATGTATCAGAAGAAATGAAACATTAAAGATAAAAGGCTCAAAACTCTTGAATATATTTTTGTTGCTGCTCGTGAAATAACCAGATGTAAAGTCTGAATATAAAACTTTAAACTGTACGGTTGTCAGCTGAGTTTTTTTTTAGCTTATGACCCGCAGCCAAACAAACATTAACGCCGGCTTGGTTGAGATCAAACATGTGGTGTGAAATGATTTCGGAAGGTGCTGACATATGATGTCATCCCGCCCGACAGAAAGATGCATACGGTTCACGCAGACACTACGAGACGTTTCCTCGGCCGCCGCCGTGTTGCAGCGGAGGATCCTTCTGCTTCACACAGTAGAAAATGCTGCGTACATGTTGAATTTAACATAAAAAACATACTTCATCAATCATCATGGTGGCATATTAGATACAAATAATTACAAAAGGGGGGTAAACTTTGATTATTTGTAGCAATATAAGCTCACTGTTACTTAGCAGCAATATTTTGGATTGAGTTATGACCTCTTGTGTGCATTCAGAGGGGTCACTGCCTCGTTCCAATATGGCGGCCGTGTGGACACATCGATACAACTATCAGCACCCAGTGTGGCATCTATGTGTATATATATCTATGGCCAATAGGGGCTGTGTGTACGCTGTTAGAGAACGTTTATTCTCTCTCTCTCTCTCTCTCTCTCTCTTTTCTCACACACAAAGTGTCACAGAATCAGATTTTTCGCCCCCCCTCCGTCGTTGTCATTGCTGATTGTCCCCTCTTCTCTCACTGATGGAGTCGGGCTCAGAGGGGGCGCCAGATCTCCTGCTGACTGTCATCAGCCACAGCTTCACCTACACACACACACACACACACACACACACACACACACAGATGGAATGTCTATATCCAGCACACACATCCATGCACTTATAGACAACTATGGATGTCTCACACACACACACACATGCAGACACACACACACACACACACACCTCCTGCAGATACCAATATTAGGCAGCCAGCTCAGACTTTATTACCACGCCATGAGATTAAATTAAAGGAAGTTTATTGTCCTTCTCTCTTCAAGGTCCTTGAAGTCCTGATCTCAGTTTGACTTTGCTGTCTGAGTCTCTGCATCACTTACAGATAAAAAAAAAAAGAGTTTGCAAGATGGCAGTAGTTTCTTTCATGGGACTCATGGACATCTATAGGACAGGTCAACAGGAAGCCATCGAACACCTGATTGGATAAAGGCACCTCATACTCACTGGTCACTGAAGTCATTTCTCATAACATTTCTCTGAACAACCAGCCAGACAACAAGCTGTTCTGTTTGTGCTTTTCAGAGGTTTAATACATAATGTTCAAACATGCTGAGCGTTGTTATCTGTCAATTAAATACTGCATGAACGTCGAAGATTTCTACATATTCATATTCTTTTTTTTTTCTTCCATTTGCTGACACGTCTCTCGTTGCTAAGCTCAGTTGTTTAAACCTCCTCACACACTCAGCACGACACAGCCAGTCAGCGCGGAGTAAAGCGTGGATCACTTCTCTTTGTTTTTGACACGAAATGAGTTCAGCGAACTCGTCTTTAAAAAATTCATGATGTGTTGTTTTCTCATTCGAGTTCAACAAGCAAACAAAACTGTTGCATTTACATTCAAAAACCTAACGTGACGCAGATTACTGTAAATTAGACAGTTGCAGTTTGATACGTTCTGGTACATCTATAATAGGAATTATTTTTTCCTCATGGAGGTGGTACATTTATGATCAGATGTCTCTCCTGGATGTAATGAACGATTGCCAGATTGCCAGAGATGAATCTTCAACAGGGAGGACAGAAGATGTGAGGACCATGAGACCTTGTGGCCAAATACAGAAACCAGTGGTGATGAGCACTGTAGCTCTCCTATATAATATATGTATAGTGTTCCTCTGATGCATACTGCAGCATTTCTGATTCTTTTCCGTCACATATACTGTAATAAAGAAATGTCTTTTTGTTGTAATGTAATCTTGTTTTTTTGCTAAATGCTGTGATCCACATTGTAATGCTACCAGTTGTTTGTGCTGTTTGTCTAGTGAGCGAGCCACATTTGGTCAAAGGTCATCCTGATATATGGATGTTGTAGAAGTGGAAGTGTTTTGGTTGAATCAGTGCATTCTGGACGTAACTTTGAGTTTCGGTAAAGCGAAACTGTGTGACCGGTTTTGAAAACATATACAGAAAATGTGTTAGCAACTGTAAAAAAAACTAAATATTTGTTGAGGATCAGAAGGTTTTGATGTTTTGACTTTCTACAAGGTAACTCGCTGTGGTCCGTTCTTTGAACTTCACATGTTTCTGGGTTGAGCTCCTGCTGTTTTTTTTTTTGCAGCGGAAATAAGCATCAGAAACATTCAATTTCCATCCATGGAGCAGGAAAATCCACCTATAGCCGTCTTCTTACTGGATACATGAAAGCAGAAAGAGAGAGCAGATCAATTCATCAACAAATCAATTGATATATTATAGATATAGGCTATACACCACATACAGTGGGTAGCCTTATTGGGTTTTTTGGTGTTGTTTTCACCTGTCTCTTTATGTTCATCTGTGGGTTTACATGAAGTTGCATCAATATAACTAAAATAGAATCAAATAAAACATATATGAAGCTGTCAAAGCCTCACATATCTTGTATGTTGTGGTCATTTACTGGTGTGAGAAAGTAAAATTCATTCTAATTAAATCTTTAACTAGTTCTTTAAATCTTTAAAGTGAGATACTGATGTGTAAATTAATATAAAAAAGGTACTATTTTTCTCTGTAGCAGGTGAAATGTAGTGCTACAGGTATGTGTTACTGTCTGACACCCACACACACACACACACACACAGACCTAACAGCCTCTGACAGCACAGTAGGGTTGTCATCTCGGTGATGGAGCTGTGATAGCGCCGACCTGGATCGTGGCTCTTCCCCATCTCGTCCTCCTTTCATTGTAACTCACCTGAGACCCGTTCAGTCCTCTCCATCGGATTCCTGTCCATTCCACTCTGCTGCCTCTCCTCCCTGCAGTCCAGTCCGCTTCACACAATCCAGCCCGGAGTTAAAGAAGAGGGACAGGACAGCTGGCCAGTAATTACACTGCTGGCCTCAGTAATGTGATTTATTAGGTCAGGCTGAAGCAGTGAGTAAGTCACTCAGGCAGGTAGTCAGAAAAGGCGGTGAAGGAAGGGATTCCTCCTCCCTCCGTCCGTCCCCTCCCTGACTGGATAAAAAAATCACTGCGTCTGGCACCCTCTAGTGGAGGGAACGGTGAAGTGCACTCTGTGTGTCTCACTACTGGAGTCATACAGTCATAACATACACTTCATCTGCTGCCAATAGCTGAGATTAAACTTGTTAGGTTAGGTGAGATAACACGAAGCTCAACAAATTACTGATCTCAATAAAGAAGATGAGTCCTGCAGCAGCAAACACTGTCAGCCTGTTACGACTCAGCCTAAGGGAAACCCCGGCGCAACATGAAAAGAATGAGACTCCCTTCTTCCCAGCTCTCAAGAACTGTCAGCAACAAGGGATTTGCAGCCCTTTAAAGGTTTTTATTTAAAGTCTTTAAAGCTTCGGGGGTGGGGTAACAGCAAAAAACAAACAGAAGGGAAACAAAGCTTAGCGACTCAAACAAAAAGAACAGTAAGACAAACCACTAACTTAACACCTAGCGTCACATAAAAAAAACACATTTAAACACAACCCACCCCTGCCAAACTTTGTGTATCACATTAGCAAATCTACATACAACATTTCACTCTGAAGCATGTCGGTTGGAGAGAGCCGGCCTTTAAAACTGCAAGCTCAGAGGCTTGAAACAATCAGTCCTCTGGAACCAACCTACATGCTCACACACACACACACACACACAGTCACAATCATTCAATTAGTCCAGACCACCTGCAGCCCATCACACACCACAGACACCACAGCGGGATCACCAGAGAGGGGGGGGGGACACATTTACATTTACCATACATGCAAAGAATGAAAGCACATGCAAATTATAGATCAACAAACGCTCGGACAACCTTTTGGGGTCGTTACAAATCACTGATGACAAAAAAAACTAGACTAGTAGATCAATAAATCATTAAAACAGACGGCACCAGCCTCCCCCCAGTGAGAATTTTAAGTGACCAGGCAGTGAGGAGTACAATTTTTCCATTTTTATGATACTTTAAAACTTCGACTCCACTTTATTTCAGAGGTAAAATTTTTTATACGTTTTACTCTGTGATTTAATGGAAAGCTATAGTTACTCTGCAAATTAAGATACATCACATACGAGACATATGATCGGTTTGTCAAAAATGAATCATTGTTGTACATTAAATGACCTGAGTGGTTGAAACGAGCTCCACCTGAACCGGCTACAACATTTAAACAGTAATTCATCTGTGCTAATAAAGCAGTGCACTATTAATAAAAATAAAACCCACTAGGATACATATAGGGGTATTTTTTTGATATTTTAGGTATAATACTTTTTCCTTACATCAGATTTTGAATGCAAAACTTTTACTTGTAAGAGAGTATGATGAGTTTTTACATTGTTTTGCTACTTCTACTAAGGATTCATGTGTTTTTCTATCTCTCTTGAGCATCTAACATGAATCCAGTGAATTTAAAAAAAACATTCAGGATCACTTCGTTGAAAAAAAATGGGCCCTTTGCTTTCTTCTTCTTCTTCTTTCTTTGTTACTGAAAGACAAAAATATGAGGAGTTCCAAATTTAAGTATTGTCATGATGAAGGTCCCACATGTTTTCCTTACCAGACAAGCGATGGCGCCCTTCCACTGGAATAAATGTGGAACCACGAAGTTCTCAGCTGGCAAAAGCACAGATGTGGTTTAACTGCACTCCGTCACAAACTGGGGAAAAAAAGAGAGAAAACTCACGTGGCATTGATTCAAAGGTAATAAGATGTTGCATACATTTGGTCTGGTTTGGCATACCCCCAGTAAAAGGTATAGTCACATTAATCAGTGTGAATATTCCCATACATACATGTTTCAGTTTGATCTCCAGCTGCAGGTCAGATGTGTTTGGTCGACCAATAGAAACACTGCAGCACTGTGTTTGGAAATGGTTAAATTAAGTTATTATTCTTGGGTGATTTATCACCATTTTTTAGCACATTATGACGCCACCAGATTACAAACTGTATCGCTGCTCTCATACATTGTTTACAGTCTGTTATTGTTCTGATCACACAAAGCCATAAATAAATGGGGTTTTCCCAGTTTGGTGCGGAAGAAGACGTCTGGTCTTCACAAAGTGCTGACCTCATCTTCATCCAACACCTTTGGGATGAGCTGGACCTTATCATCCAACATCAGCGGTTGACATGACGACCACTCTTGTGGCTTAATGGAAGCCAAATCCCCGGCCAGCCAGCTTCCAACATCTGATGAAAAGTCTTCCCCAGAAGATTGGAGCCTGTCACAGTATAGCATGTCTTCCTATAAGTTTTTTTTTGTTTATCTCCTGCTGGCTGGCCGTCCATCATCACCACACCTCTCTTTCGCTTCTCCTCACTGTAATTAGAAGTGGATCATTCATGGTACATTTGCGGTACATCTCCGGACACCGCACCCCCATCAGCTGTATGATACTTCAATCAATGTTAAATCAGCTCATAGCTTTCACAGGAGTGGGGGAGGTCGCTGGGGGTCAAACTGAGCTCAGTACAATATAAGGTTTTCAATCACACCTGTGGGATAGGTGCGCGTGCGAACGGTGGAGCATGAAGCGCGAGAGGATTTTATTGATGTGAGTGTGCATGTAGAGAAGTGTATCAAGAGAGGATTTCAATTATAGGTATGTCAGCGTTTGTAGGTGTCACATGTCACATATGAGGTTTTTAATCATATACAGCACATGTGCAGCTGTGTGTGTGTGTGTGTGTGTGGTAAATGATGGGACTGTCATTCGATGCTGCCTTCCATTTTATGTCTCTGCCTGCAGCTGTGTGCGGTCACCAAGAGGCCAGGCGAGGAGCTGATGGGGATCGTGAACTCCAACCAGACTGCCCTCCTCTGGTCAGTTGGGGGGACTATTATCTGGAGTGTCCATTTAAAGGGGTGATAAGTATGGTCCTCACTGGCCCCCAAAGCTCACAATGACCATAATGTCATATCTGCAGCAGCTTGATAGGTTTATTGATCGTTACAAATGATTCAGTGGATTCGAAGACTTCTGGCTTTTGAAACTGCCTGGTCTGGTTTACTGTCTGTGTTGAAATGTAAACAAAACTATCACTTGAATGTCTTGATTAAATATTATATATAAATAAACATTTGGACATTTGTATTTTTTTAACACCATGCTTTTGTTTTGTGAACATTTTAAGTACATTTCCTACAAAAGTAATAAAAAAAAAGCAGAAAATATGAATCACTATATGCGAGTACCTGAACTCCTCGTACGTTTTTTTTTTTTTATTTAGTTGCTGCTCACAGTTTCTGTGTTTCATGTCTGACCTCAAAAGCAAGACTCAGGGGTGACTGTACAACAACAAGTAGCCCAAGCTGAATATGAGATTTGCTGCTAGGTTCAAGGCAGTGGTAACATGCAGTCAGTCCGCAAAGGCAAATCCAAAAAAAAGGGAAGAAGCTTGCAAATATGAAAAAAAACTAAAAACATGCAAATAGAGACTGTAATGTTATGGATAAAAGGTCCAAATAGACCTGGCAGGGGGGCTGGTTTATATACTGAGGGTGTGCAGGAACTGGTTGCCAGGATGACAGACACCTCAGTAACACGACAGAGCAGCGATGGGAAATGGACATGGACACGGTAATGGTAATGAAGTGTTATGTGACTGTCACTATGACAACATAACCAAAACATGACCTGATTCATTTCACGCATCCACCCAAAGATGTGAGTTTTTTATCCACTGCCAAGTTTCTATAGTATTTTTCAGGAAGCCAAAGGTCAGAGTCAAGGTTACGTTTATTGCTTCCAGGAAAAGAAAATAATCTTGAAGGACCTTATAGTGTGTCGTTTATGATTTACCTGGTAATACGTTTGACAGAGTAAATATTCTTACACAATTAAAGATGCAACAGTCAGTGGCGGCTACATGCAGATGCAGGTGGAAATAATAATGTAATAATAGTAATAACCTTTGTTTTTAGAGCCAAGTTACAAGGTTATATACACACGGAAAAAATAAAATAAAAATAAATAAAATAAAATAAAATAAAATAAAATAAAATAAAATAAAATAAAATAAAATAAAATAAAATAAAATAAAATAAAAATAAAAGTAAACAAATTATAAAATCTAACTTCAAGTCTAGTCAAATGACTTCTGCCCTGAGTGCAAATGCTCTGTCCCCTCTAGTTATAAGCTGCTTCATTTGGTACAAAGAAGTCAAAAATGTAGCGAGGAGCGAGGCTAAAAATAACTTAAAAGTATTCAAAAAGTTCTTTAAAATCAATTCTCAAACATCGACCAGTTCAAAAAGGCCAAAACAGATGTGATACAAGCACACCTCTTAGTTCTGGTTAAAAGCCTGAGTTCTGTACAGACTGCAGTCGATCGATAGAGTTTTGGGTGAGGAAGCTGTTGCAGTGATTAAACACACGGATGGAAGCATGTCCAGCAATATCATTAAAGGTTTTATGCCCAAAAGTCTGTTTCCATTGACCATTTTTCTAGCCTTGTGTTTATTGAATCAAACCACACGCTGATGGAATATGAGAAAAAATATTCATGTTGGGAACAAAGAGTGTTCAATAAAGGTTTGTTCTTGAACAATAGTATTAGCAAAAGGTTCAAAATAAGAGAAATAAGATCTCAGGTATCACAGTGAAAGTCTGCCCAGAAAATTAATGATAAGCAGTTTCTTAAATGCTAAGAAAACTGACTTTAGAACCATCAAAGCTACAAACTGATTATTTTAGCTTGAGTGCTAATCAAACAGCTGATATCTGAGGAAAGTCTTGTGACTTCATAGCACAGTAGTTATCAGTTATTTGTCACTGTCTCCAGAGTCTGAAGCTTCTCATTTCAACCCGAAATCATTGCAGTTTGTCTCCCTGCTGACAACAAGAGTAGGAATGAAAATGAGATCAGCTGTTGTAGAACATTTACAAAATGAAAACCTTCATTCGCCGGGTTTTACAACGTGATGGGTGCTAATAGACTCAGGTGGAGAGAGGCTACGCCGACTAAAAACACTCTCCAGCATCATTTGTATTATCAGAAGGGGCTCAGTCATTTAGTTTGGGTTACGCACATTAAAAATTACAAACTGTCATCCGGGCAATGAAATAATTTACTAGACGAACGCGGTAATCTGGCGACACAAGGTCACTTCCCCTTTAAAAATTATATGACTTGTGTAATCAGGCTACGCGTTCAGCTGCATGAAATACCAGATGTTCATCTGGCAGGAATTAAAATCACTGTAGGATGTCAGCATTGAGTCGAAATACAGAGGGTGATCAGACATTTCAACAGGGTACATCTGGTTTATCTGTTCTGTATCTGAAGGCTTCAAACACCAATTGAAGGACACCTGTACTGGAACTAATACCATTAAGGGGGGAGGGAGGGAATTGAAGGACAAATACACCCTATAACATTAATTTTATGTGCATATACATTATCTGGTGTGCTCTCCGGATTCCCAAAAGGTGAAACTCAAACAATGTGACACAGTGAGATCTGTCTAACAGCTACCTTTCAGTTTAATAGCAAAATTAAGAGATCATCTTTGGAGACAGAACCTTAAAAAAAAAAGATAAAGCTTTCTTTTCTAAGGACATTAAATATTAAGACATCCGTCATAGGACAATGATCTCTCACCTGCAACCAAATCATTCTTGGAATACATAAAAAAAACCCACTATAACAGTATATTTGACACATCAATTTTCATTCTATGCCTTCATTCAGTCCTGATGGTCTATGTCCCTTCAGGCACCACAAGAAAGAAAAAAACAAACATTTATAGTATGACAACACCTTTGTTTGACCACGTACCTCCCCTGTTCACTTGCTGATTTATAATCTCCTCTTCTTATCATCAGCAAGCGGCCGCAACGTAAGGTCCTGTCATCCCCCCCTTGGCCTCGCCATTGTATTGTTCTCTGATGTCAAATAACTGATACGTCTCTGCTCTCCTGTCAGTTGCATTGATTTTGAGTTATTCAGTCCTCGGAGGAGCTCCGCAGTTGACACATCAAAGATTCTGAGTCATAACACTCGTCTTCTGCTTTTAACCCCCGATGCTTTCATACCGCAGCCGTGGTTTTCAGGTAAGAGAAATACACCGACAGTAGCCAGCAAATTGAGTTTTATATTGAATTACAGTGAGGAATTCAAACGCACAAAGCTGAATAGATACAATCATGAACAATTTCCTGTGAGAATAATAAATAAACCAAGGTCGTTTGAAAAATATGAAGAAAATGGAACAAATTTGGATTAAAAAAATGTTGATTGGACATCACGTCTTTTGGAAGGAAATGTGTTAGAAGTCAGTAAATGTGTAATTTTCCATCACAGACACACACATCTGTAAAACATTTAGCAACACATACAACATACATATGAAAGGTGTCAATAAATAAATAAACGTGAATGTGATGAAAAAGTAGCTATACCTGTCAGTCATGTCAAAGAATCCATATCCAGCTTGGTGGCAGCACAACTACCTGTCATCACAACACTGACAAATTATAATATCATAAAGCTGTGTTGAGTTTTATTTTATTATAAAGCAATGTTTATGAAGTTATATACTGACAAAAATGTGAGCTCCCATTTTCAAAATAAAAGCACACCACACCTCATTTTTAAAAAGCAAAATGATCTGATGTGAGGTCCTTATTAACACTGCTAACGGCTTTAATTAATTTTTATTTAATTCAGCAGACATGGAACAAATTAACCTTCATTTTAAGACATGTGTCACATTAGCTCTGCTTTTTAACTCTGTTTTGGTCTCTTCTGACTAAAAATATCGAGTTCTTTTGCTTCTAAATATGTTCACCAACCGCACGTTAACTTTGTCTGTCTGCTGTTTGGTGCTAGCCAGGAGGGTTTATCTGAGATCTCATCTGCTATATCAAAACAATGCTGATGAGAGTGATGAGACTGAAATAAAACTGTAAGGTTGCGGGCCATAAAACCAAAACAATGAGCTGAAAGATGCTAAAACACTCTGTAGAGCTGAGGGGAGCTCAAGTACAATATTCTCTCCTTTCTGCTTGGTTTCCACAAATATAATATAATGCATATAAATATCAAGCTGCAGTTTTTCTATTTCTCTTTATTTACCTTTTCTAGGCAGCAGGTTGAGTGCAATAACATTTGATATGAAAACAAATATGACTTGACACAGATTTAAATGATCTGAGCTATAAGTATCATGCTTTTCTGAAGTCAGGGATACAGTTTGGATATTCAGATAACGTTATTTGAAGTCACGAATGTTGCTTCCAGAAAATGGCTTGAGTTGTAGGTGGATGTCTGACGCTGTCCATGGTGCTGATTAATGTTCATATCATGTTTCGGTTGAAAGAGTTACCATAGAGACTAAAAGAAAAAGATGAAAACGCAAAGAGGCTGAAAGAGAGCATCTCTCTCTCTTTCTCTCTCTCTTCAGATATACACCTTTTCACCCTCTCATTCCTTCTTTCATCTCATCCGGTTTTCTTTGCTCGACTCGTCTCCTTTGCCAGACCTACAGTACAGCCCTCCCTGCCCTTTTGATCTCACATCCCCCCCCTCCCCCGTTGCCAAAGTTCAGTACATTTCTAATATCTTGTTTGTCGTTTCCAATTCAAAACCTGTTTTTGAGTTGAATTTTACATCCTCGATTCATTACGTATTAAATTTAAGACGCTGGTATGATTGATAGAGACAGTGAGTCTCCACTAGCCTCATATGATTTTACGTTATATGACACAGTGAAAGAAATGATCTCTCTGCTCAAGTCCCTGGATGCTGTTTTCACTTGATATAAAATATTACATGATTACTGTTTTCAGTTTTTTCTGTAAGTGTCCTTTAGATCAGTATGACAGATTTGTGGATGTGCTTACACCTTCAAATAAAAGGTTAAGATCAGCGGCTCCCATTCTTCTTGGTTCTTGACCCCTTTAACAAAGCGGCGTTCTACTTCTGACCCGATGTCACAAGGTTGAAGATGCTTGCATTGTCATTTTTCACAGTTGATTTGTATAATTTTTAGACTCCTGAAAATGCTGAATTACCCGGTAATTCACAAGATTCAAGTGTTAATAGATAATTGAAACCTTGCTGCTGCTTTCCTAGTCCATTTATCTCTTTAGTTAGGTCCTGACCCCCTAAATTATATATCTTTCTCAATGCCAGGTTGGGAACCACTGGTTAATAAGGAGAAACAGGATGTTGATTTTGCTGCAGCATCCCAAGATGTCAGTAATTAAACTTGGTAAATGAATGTTATCGAAACCAATAGGAATAATAATCAGCTTTCAAGTTCTGTCGCACAAAAACAGTGGTTATTTGCAAAGTCAAACTTGACGTCTCATTAATAGTAAAGTGTAAATCAACTAAGACAAATAGACAAATAGACAAAAAGGAAGATGATAAGCAGGAGAACAAAGATAACAAGGACAAGTTATAGCAATGGTGGGCTTTGAAAGATGATGGGAGGTTTGAAGGAAACATGTCTCAATCTATTAGTCTTTTCCTTTTTCTATTTGTTGTCCTCTTTTGCTTTCTCTCCACATCTTCCCTGTCACTTAGCCTCAGCCTATCTGTCTATCAGTCATTTCTCACAATCAAAAATATCTCCTACTACCCTCTAACTCTCCAGGTCTGTCTTGGTCCTTTTTTTTTATTTCTGTTATCCCCTTTTTCTCTGAGTCTCTGTCTCTGTCTTGGCCTGATTTCCACTTTGTTTAGCAGTGGCGGAAACAAAGAGCAGCATGTTTTCTTTGTGTTTTTATCCTAAACCAGAACATATCCAAAGAATACATAAATATATCTTTGCCAGGAATTCAATCTCCAATAGCATTCATGCTTGCAGAGAGAAAAGCACGGCACAGTACGTGTCATCCGTTTTTAGTGGCGCGCGTTGTCATTGGCAGGTAGAGGAGTCTTTTGTCAGAGAGTATGTGACAAAACTGACAATCCTTTTTTTTTTACAATAGTGATGATATAGTCACTGTCACTCCCAGTGTACAGTATGAGTTGAGTAGTTTAGTATGATACATGGATAAATGTTTTTTTTTTTTTTTGTGATTCATGAGAAAGTTGTTTTGGGATCTTGACAATACTGCATAATGATTGTTTTGTTTTCAGCTATATTTTCTCATGATGTAAAAAGTTACTTTGTGAAACAGGGAGAGCTGATTATTCATCGCAGGAAAAAATAACAAAAATAACTTCATTTACGACCCTCTGTGCGGAGCTGCCTGAGGGAGAAATAATATTATTTCAGTCAGAAATGAAATGATTATGTGAATATAGATATGCAACACTGATATGCAGACTCTGACCTCGTCAAACCCCCACGAGGAAACACCAAGCTTAACACAGCAGGGAGTGGGGAGTGAAGATAATAACTTCCCCCGTAGGTGAAGGTAGACCATGGTGAGGTTTTTAAAAATGTTATATGAACAGCAGACAACCATATCTCATATGAATCATATCTTATCATTCATATCTTACTAATTTGCAACGGTAAAAACATTTAGTTGGAAGGAATATGTTGTGTCAACATAAATATTGCTAATTAGCACATCTGTTCAACTTATCTACTCTGGTAAATCAGTCAGGGTTGGGAGCTCAACGCTGTAAATCAATAAGTGAAAGCACTTCTGATCTACTACTGCTACTGTACTGAGGCTCCAAGCTAGCATCTCCTGCTGGAAGACGTCGCCTTGCTTATTCAAGGGCTAGCAAGCTCCCGATACCTGCAATCTAAGAGCACTATTACTTGCAGCCCCTGGATGCAGGTGAAGGGCGAGGCAAAGTGCAACGAAACAGAGAGCGGGAGGAGAGTAACGGTTTATCTTGAGTCTCGTGCTACCGCTAGCTTGATTTCCAGAACTCGCATATCGTAGCTTTAACCAAAAGTTGTTTGGCACCTAAACCTAATCACTCACAATATGAAACCCAATTTCCAAAGCCCTGTGCTGTAGCCGCATGACCACTCCAACCCAAGTCCCAAATGACAAAAATGTAGCACTCTCTCCGCTGGGGAAGACGCCGCCAGTGTATATAATCCAGGCAGCAATTATGTTCCCCATCAAAAAGTAATTTCCAAATCATCTTTTTGTAATTTCTAGAAGCAGCAGTGGCGGCAGGAAGTGACAGCAGGTGAACCGTGCTGCAGAAAGACACTGCTGCACTGTTAAATAGGCCGCCATGTTGACAAAGGGTATGTTAGTTTTGAGTGAGAAGAATACGCTATATAACTACATTTAACCACTTAAACAAGCTTCAGTGTGCAGGAAATAAAACTCTTCTTTCTGACTAAATGCATTCTTTGTCTCTGCCTATTGAGATTTGCACTCAAGAAATCTTTGTATCACTTAAAAACGAATGAATGTAGGCATCTGGATGATGAGACCTACTGCAAGGTGAAAATGTCCATGTCCTCTTGTGACACAGAGAAGCAGATATGTAATTTAAAGTGATCCTCTAACATTATCACGAGCCACAATTTAATTATTGAATATTGTAATTCTACTCTTAAAAATGTAATATTCTTAGTTTATGAGGACCTGTGGATCTGTGGACATTTGACAATAAGGTCATGACAAGAAATGAAATCTGGAGGAAGGAGAGTTACTCAAGAGTTACAGTTTTTAATTAAACTAATGACTCAATCATAAAAACCTGGCTTCGCGAGTTTTAATTTATTACTGATACTGTAATATCATCTTCACTATATTTAATGTGCAAACCAACCGACGGGCGAGCTAAGCAGAATTACAACTAAAAAGGAGAAGCGGGGCCAGCAAAGCTACTGTATCCTGAGCTGCAGTTGAGGTGAAACGCAGGAAAGGAAGATTTCCGCCGTACTTACGAGATTCAGCATCACTACCAGCGTCGTTACAGTTTTTATGGCCATCACCCCTGGCTTGCAAGTAATTGGATCTCCAATAACTTTATTTCCATCCAGTACAAAAGTTTGACTTGACTTTACTTTGCACATCTCTCAAGTTTATTGTCTGCATCTAAAACACTCAAAGCTTTAATTTCCAAGTTTTAAATGATTGTGACTACAGCAGCTTTGCTCGCCATTCAAATGTGGTCAAATGACTCGTTCAACAAGATCACGGCTGAAAAAAATAGATTTTAATGGATTTAACAGACAATGGTCTCCTACTTTGATACTTCAAGTTTAATATAATTAAAGGGGAATTATTTCAGGAATTACTATCGGGGCAAATAAAGATAAACCTTCCTTAAGTCTCCATTCATTCAGCTTTTTTTTTAACTACTGCACTGAGGCGCCAAATTTAGAGATTCTCTGAAATCTCGCAACAATAAAAGTACAGCCTTCAGCCAACTGTGGAGACAGGGTATTCAGTTGTGTGGCCCCGGATGTTTTGGTGCCAGAGGGGAACTCTGCTTTGTATTATATAAAAGGTGTAGTAGTTAGTGGACCAGATATGATGGATTTGATGCTTTATACCGGCTGCAACAGCCTCAATTTGAAAGCGTACGTGTTCACTTCACGGCAAAGTGGTTCACAAACATTTTTTTATATCAATGTACTGTAAGAAAGACTTGAGTGGTCAAAACCAGGATACCAGAGAAGTTTAATATTCCCTATCTCCCAATATGGTCACCCAATTTCCCTGTGGGTGCTCACAATTCCCCATGGAAATGGCGCCAATGCTTGCTACCACTACTTTGTGCTTTCACTATCTGTTGGTTGCTCGTTTTCTTCAAGATTGAGTCAAGTTTTAGTCAAGTGAGGTGAAGTGAAAGTGAATTGTCTTGTGTCTTGGGCTTAAAGTCACTGGAATTTTCCTCCAAAACAAAGTTAGTAGTATATAAAAGTAATTTCAAGAAGACGGGGAAGATTTGAGTCATTTGAGGGTTGTGTTTTTTTTGTTTTGTTTTGTTTTTCTTTCCTGTCATGTGTATGGTACTACAGGTGCACAGGTGCAATGAGTTTCCTCAGGGCTGGCCTTGACTGTGTTGGTGCCCTAGGCAAGATTTTAGATTGAAGCCCCCCCAAAAAATGTAACAATGGCACCTCCACTACCAGAAGTTCAAATATGAATTCACATTAAAATAAAGTGCAACACTGGGACTTCCAGTCCAGACAAAGTCCTCCCAGTCTTTCAGACAAAAAGTCAAGTGGGGGGTCAAGGCACCGTTCAATGAGCGTGTGGTGGCATGGCCTGAGGTAGCACATGAAGGTGGTTGGTGGCTGTCAGGTGAAAACTCACCCACCAGTAAGGCTTTGAAAAACAAACTTGATCAAAACCCCAAGTAAGTCAACGGGGAAAAAAAGAGGAAAAACACTAAAAAAAAGGAGAACAAGTGCATATTTCCAAAAGTTGTATGCAAGCACACCTGTCAGTAAAAATCCCACTCATCTGGTGGTGCCAACCTCATTTGGCACCCTATGTGGCCTATGTCATGGGCCACCCCTGAGTTTCCTGTTGACTGCATAATGAATCCAAAAGAGACTGCACTGCTATCATAATATATGCTCTGATCAACGCAGCATGTGTTCCTCAGCCCATTAATTGTAAATGATAAATGAAATTTGGGGGGTTTTTTTTTGGCAGAATTCAGTACAGGAGAAGTGCACCTGTTTCCTCGAGACTCTCCTCTCAAGAAAAATTACAGTATTAATCATTTATGCAAAAACCCCAAAATGACATATTTACATTCAAGTGGCAACACCTTCTAATGTCTATAATACATTATAGAACGACAAAGTCTGCAAAGGTAGAAGGTTGAGGTGTTCATTTCCTATTTCAAAACACGAGTCAACATTATTTTTTTTTTAAATCAAGTCCATGATTGTCCCCTAACCTAACACTAACCACATGATTAGTATTGATAATAAAGGACTCCTAACTTTAACAAAGTAATAATTGTAACCCAAACCATGATGCTTCCCCAACCATAACAAGGTAATTATTCTAACTTAAACCATGATCTTTTCCTAAAGCCATCCAAGTCGTTGTCACATCTTAAAATGTATTGTATAATCTAAAAAAAAACTGCTGTTCTGGAGGGCACTGGCAATTTTTTGAATAAAATACCATGAGGAAATCACATTGGGCAATGTATAGCTTAGTTTATTTATCCCTGGGGGGACACTGGGTCATTTCAAGAGCACAAAACGGAGGTGAGGGCTGGACAGCAGACAGTGTGAACAGGTAAATATAATCAAACTTTATATTGAGGCACAAGCAACCCCATCAAACCGCATCAAAAACAAACCTTAAACTGTTTATAGCCGAGAATATAAAGCATAACGCCCTCATAATTTCTTCAAGAATTTTTTTGATATGAACAATAAGAACACCTAAGTGCATTGAAAACACACTCTTCCTCTCCATCAAACACAACGTTTACATACAAATCAGTATTTATTTTTTTGCACAAAACCCGAGAAAACATCCATATCTTGAGATTTAATATGATGATCCACCACTTTGCAGCGATGGAAGACCAACACAAGCAACAAAAAGGAAGTAAAAATGACCTTTTGAATGTTAGTGCAAGCATTGAGGAACACATGAGATGCTGTATGAAATCAAAATGATATGAGAAAACATAAGATTAGGAGTAAAAGTTTTTGTTTCTGCACTTTAATTAAATTTCAGTATACCGGATGCACCTCTAGGTACAGACATCTGAATATCAGTTATTAAATTCTGGTTACACTAAGTTTAGGAACAATCCAGATATGAGACACAGTAATTGGGACCTAAATGTAATGGCCAGGAGGTGCTGAGGAGTTTAAATTGAGTTGTAATGTGATCCAGTGATGTGTTCTGTCTTCAATAAATTCCCGGCACATTTCCGGACAGAAAGAAAAAGGTCCGATCAGGTTCACTCAAGGTCACTAATCACTTTTTTCTGCTCCCGTGAAAATTGAACTAACGAGCTTCAACAGGAAGGTAAAAATCGAATCTAAGAGATGAGGATGAAAGGCAGGAAAAGAACAATTCAAGTATATTTTTCATCTAAGATGGCACCAGCTGTCCTCTGCATCAAAGAAGAAATGGAAATGCCAGGGAAAAAAAAAAGGGAAAGAAGATTTCTGTTTCATTACTCTGGGGGGCACGCTGGAATATTTTGAGAATTATTTTCTGCAGATTTTCCAGTTCTTACAATTAGAGCACGGACACCCTCTAGATCTAGTTTTTTTTATCATGCGGTCTACCTGTTTTTAATATTGAAGTTATTGCAGTTTTCTCTGATCACATGCCTGTTTTGAGATCTCTCCCCCTGTCAGAACACTAGCTCTGTGTTGCCAAGTGTTTAACCTTTCCACTGCTGTACACTCCTTTGCTGCTTTTCAAAGTAAAAGTGAATCAGTATTATCAGCATGATGTAGTTAAAGTGTTGCAGTAAAAGTAGTGGTTTGGTCCCTCTGACTGATATATTATTATATATGACATCATTAGATTATTAATAGTGAAGCATCAGTGTTAGAGCAGCATGTTACTGTTGTAGCTGCTGGAGGTGGAGCTAGTTTACACTACTTTATATACAGTTAGCTAGTTTAGTCCACTGGTTCCCAACCTAGGGGTCGGGGCCCCTCCAAATGGTCAGCAGATAAATCTGAGGGGTTGTCTTGGATCATTTGAACATATTATTGAACCATGTGAGAAGTTTAGAGGGAAAAATCACTATTTGGTGGAGCTGTTAACAACTCATAGACATGTGAAATGTGACCCCGACTACACACTGCTTTTTGTAAGACGTCAAAAAGGTTGGAAACCACTGGTTTCATCTTTAACAATGCGTTGTATTTTAAAAGCTTGTTATATTACCCATTGTGTCAAATCGTCATCCGAAAGGTAACTTAAGCTGTCAGATAAATGTAGTGGAGTAGAGAGTACAATATTTCCCTCTGAAATAAATGTAGTGGAGTGGAAATATAAAGTAGTAGCTAAACATCCTGGATACTGTCACTCCACATAAAATCATGTGTTGCGAACCTAAATCTGAACCACGGTTGAATGACACCACTGGTGCTCTCAGACGAGAGTGCAGGAGAGCTGAACACAAGTGGGAAAAGGCCAAGTTGCAGGTCTCTTCTGACATTTCAAAAGACAGCTGGTGCAGATATCAGAAAATTGTCAAAGCTGAAAAGACGACATATTTTAATTGCCATTATACCTGGTGTTCTTTTTAGTACCATAAACACTATCCTTAATACCCTCCAATCTGCTTGTCTTGAAGTTTCCTCAGAAATCTGTGGAAAAATTCCTCAGCGAGTATAATTTGTGAAAAAGTGTCATTACCAGATTGTTTATGACGGAGCAATCATGTGCTATGAAGAGCCAGAAATCTGCAGGTTTAAACCTCCAACCAATCAAGACACCAAGTGATTTCGCTGATTAATGCACCGTCAACCTGACAGGACAAACTAATCAGCGAAATCAACTGCTGTTGTGTGTGTGTGGTATTTCGTGAAAATCTGCACACTGTGCACAGGTAACCATGTTCTGCTGTGATTATATGCAAATACGACTGACAAATAAAACCTCTTCATTATGTGTGTGATGCAATGCTTTCAAGAATCTGTCAGGGCTGTGAAAGTCTTCCAGCGTGTCCCGAGGCTTAAGGAACGCAGCAAAAGGCGTCCTCTGAGTCACAGCCGCTTATCCTCCTGTTACCTGCGTTGCCCCTGGATACGGGAGCGATCTCTCTCCTTCTCATCCCGTCATGCCCTGCCTTGTATTCCAGGCACGCAGCAGGGAGTGTGTGTGTGTGTGTGTGTGTGTGTGGCAGTCAAGGGTGTTCACATACAATCACAGTGAGAGGAGAATCACATACAGAGAGACACTCATGTACGATTAAATACATACACTCACATGAACACGAGCAAAAGCACATACAGTAGGAGAACATGCATTTGGTCACACACACACACACACACACACACTGCCAACACTGTCAGAACAGTCAATGCACCCTCCTGAAACTATAAACCACTGAAGTTAACTAGAATCAGATAAGGGCAGAGTTTGTGTGTTTATGTGTGTGTGTGTGCATATCAATGCACTACACAGACCTACTGTAGTAGCTGTAACTGCTGAGATCCCAGAACATGAATAGTTGATGTACAAAACAACAACATGTGTACGAAATGCTGGATTGTGGTTGAAATCACAAACCACAGGGCACGAGCGCACAGTAGCGTACACTTATGTTGTGTCTGCGTGTGTGTGTGTGAGTTTGAGTAAGTTGAAAGCAAAGAGCAGCGACAATGAAGGGCTGTGTAGATTTCAATGGCAGAATGTGTGTTATGAAGGTAAAAATGTATAGTATATTTGTTTATATCCACTTTGGTAGCTAAAATTAGGTATAAAATGTATTCAACAGAAAAAATGAATGAAGAAAATCATTAAAAAATACTCTGGTTTGCATTTTCTTCCAATTTGTCTCCTCACTTCATGTGAACAGAGGCATTTTCTGAGATGTTAACTCCATAACAGGACCAGACATTGTTTACTGTAAAAAGCATGACAACTTCACTTTATGTTGTCATGCAGCAGATAACTTTTATGTAGGTGTGGACAAAATCCAAGACCTCAAATATTTCCTGGTTTAAACTAATCTGTTCCCTTTGACCTCTTAATATACCTAAAGTATAGTTTTCATAGTATAGTATAGTATTTAAAGGCAATAAATATAACATAACATAACATAACATAACATATAATATAAGAATAATTATACATATATAATAATGTGTTGTTTAAAAGGCTAATGGCAGCTGGAACAAAAGATTTCCTAACCCTATTGGTCCTGAATGTAGGCAGATTGTGTCTGGGGATGGCTAGGATCAGTCAGGATTGACTGGGCCTTCTTCAAGGTCCTACCTGATAAAAAAAGAGTCAAGTTAAAAGTTAAGAGTTGTGTCTGCAATTTTGCTGCGCACTTCAGCTGTACCATGCAGCCTGTTTCTGTTTTATAGGGTAAGTGACCCGTAGCAGCGGATGAAGGAGAAAGTCAAGGCAGTCAATAAAACGAGAATAAAACATTTTCATAAGAGTGTTGTCCACATTAAAACTAGGAAGTTTATCATAAAAATACACCCACCGGTGGGGTTTTTTGGCCTACAGCATCCACCTGAAGCTGCAGGCAAATACAGTGCCAAGATATCTGTAATGCTGCACAAACCCCACAGCCTGATCATTAATTAACTCAGGGGAGGTGACTGTAGGAATCTTCCTGAAATCGATTATCATCTCTTCGGTTTTGGACATGTTGATGTTTAAAAGGACGTCCTGCCACTACTGCTGTGATCGGGGTCATCACTGCCGAGGACATACATGATGACTGAATCATCAGAGAATTGGAGGATATGACACCTAAAATATTAGCTTTGGCACTCATTTGTGTACAACACAAATAAAAGAGATGAGAGGGAACACCCCTGGGATGATCCGGTAGAGGAAAAAAGAATATCACATAAAACCCTGTCAACTCTCACACGTTGTGACTTCTCAATTAAAAAGTCCATCAGGGAACATATCAGGCCAGCATCAATCCTGTGGATGCTCCTTAACCTTCTGGTATGATATGTGGTTGGGTACAATTAATAATTGAGGAGAAATCAATAAAAACTAGATGTACAAAACCTCAAGATGTGACAGAATCATGTTAAGTAGGGTGTTCATTGCATCATCGACACCCCTGCCAGACCTATAGGCAAATTGAAGTGGATCCAAATGTGCCTGCACTGTGTTGAGAAGCTCATCCTTCCAGTGATTCTTCTCAAGTGATTTCATAACCAGAGATGAAAGCGCCACAGGCCTGTAGTCATTCAGTGACTCTGGAGTTGTTTTTGGGGGTTGTTTTTTGGCTCAAGTACAATAATGGAATACATCCAAACACAAGGAACCTAATGAAGTTGGAGAGACAACTTAAAAATAAAACAGACTATATCTGCCAATTATTCGGCACATTTTTTAAGGATACAACCTCCAATGCCATCAGGGTCGGGACCTTTCCGTTCCTTAACCCCATGGGAAAGTTTCAGGACCCTACCCCTGTCAAAGTGCTCACTGTTCTGCTTGGAAACAGCATTCAAGAACTGACAGCTCCTTGCTAAAATCATGGACATTAAAACGATTATAAAAAAATGTTCAGCACATTTGAAAGGTCTCGATCAGGCTTGCCATCAACGGAGATGAGACAGGACTGGATCCCCATCATGGATTTCACTCCATCCAAAGCAGGGTGTAAATTTCCAGTGCTGAGCAATTTCTCTCCTTTCTCCTTTTATAATTATACTTTGTGATCTTAAGGTTCGTTTTTGACTTGTTTCTGAAGTTCCCAGTCTGAGTCACATCACCCTGGATAAAACTAATATTCCGTGGATAATTGTGTTTTTGACAGATATGGAGACCCATGGTTTATTATTTTGACAAATGGAAATTGATTTCTGGAGGATGACCAAGTCTTCACATCTTCACAAAAAATAATATATACAGACTCTGACTGTTCATCCAAAGCAACACATTTTTAAACAAGTACCAGTCAGTACAGCTGTAACAGTCTTGTAGGCATTGTACAGACTCCTCAGACCAGACCAGAACTAAACAATGTTCTGGCTTGTTTCTCTTCAGGACTGGTTTGTAGGAAGTAACTAAATTAACAACGTTGTGATCTTACATACCAAGTGGAACTCTACGATGGGATTTGTAAGCTTCCTTCACAGATCTATAACAGAGGTCCATGCATTTCGTGGGTTATGTTGGACAAGTAACTGTAAATACTAGTAAAAATTAACCAAAGACTTTCCTGGTTTGCACTGTTGCGCTGTTTCCCTCCTAGGTAAAACTGTGGAGTCTCTGTCAAGGTAAACTGGTACTCCAAAACCCTCGATTTCCAAATCCAGACTGGGGGTCTTGTTCTCTGAGCCATCTTTCCATTAAAGCAAGAAGACAAGTGCTGTCATACCATCCATCAGGAACTCTACATTTGCCTGAAGCTCCTCAACTTTGTTGCAGAGTGACTGGACATTGGCGAGGATCATTGTGGGAAGGGGTATCCAATGGTGGCCTTGTCTCTTGAGTCTCTGGCCCAATCGCTGCCACATCGCTCCCCTTTCCTTCACACCCGTCAGCTTGGATGCCCAGCTCCGATCCCCCACAGCAAGATCCAGCCAGGTGATTTTCGTGGTAAGCTACAGGGCCAATGCCACAGTTGCGGAGAAGCAGGAGGAACTCACAACTATGCTGGAGAGGCTCCCCGTGCCCACAAAGTCCCCTCAAAAGGTGGTATAACAACATTAAAATGAGGAGGAAGCCCGTCAAACTAAGGTGTTGCTTCTGATAAGATAAATCAAACAAGTTAAAAATCACAGCACACCACACAACGGCTGCTGCCTGTCGCCATTACTAGCACCAATGCCATCCTCCAAGAACCATTATTACATGATGTTGAATTAAATATTCAAACCCAAGACTCTTTTTTTTTATGGCTGAATCATACAAACAAATGTAAATGTTTTAATATGTACTGCACATCTTGTCATACACATTTCCCCCCAAAATCCAGCCTCACATGTTAGGCATCTTTGGAAATGTAAGAATCTTCATGTGGATTTAAAATAAAGCGCTATGGATCTGTCTGCACCATATGAGCTTAATGAATTACCCCCCCGGCAGTCCAGAGGGGTTTAAAAAGTAAAACAATCTGTGCTAAAGAACTATAAACAATGAAAATGACAAGTCCATAATGTGTGTAAGTTTAAAGCATTGCTCATATACCAGCAAGAAGCAGGAGCAGTGACAGTGTGAAGACATTCAGATAATTATCACAAGTGGTGTGAGGAAGTGGAGCTGAAAAAAGAACCCTGTAGATTATGAATGCCAATGCAAACCCTTAATGAGATAGCTGCATTTCCAAACAGCTGGCAACACAGTGGCAGTATAATGTAACATATGCTGTTTCCATCAAACAGATGATCAAAGCGTGTGCTGTTATGTGATTGCACCTATTAAGAGAAGATAACAGTTTATTAAGCCTCCTGGGGACATTAAGGGAGATGCAGATGAAAGGGAGGAGAAAGGGTAAAGATGGATTTGTAAAGGTGCTATATGTGGCATTTCAACATAAATTAATCATTACCAGAATAATTATTAGGAGTTAGTGAGATTAATGAGAACGCATAAACCCATCATCACAGACACTGTCAAAACCTAGTGGCCTATACACTGCAGTTAACAGTGCAGCACAGAACATTTAACTAGTCTCCCACATGAAAATATGTTACAAAAATACAGTAAGGAGGCTGATTATATTTCTAACCACATTGATCAGTTAGAGTTTCTGGCAGTCTGGAAATCATTATCAATCATGCAATGTGTGCCAGTTGATTGATGGTTAGACATTTTAGAAATCTGGGGCTGGAGAGTGCCACTAATATGACACCAATTTTCAGTCTTTGACAGTCAGGAGGGAGAATAAACCATATGACTGAGTAATCACACAGACAACTCCCTCAAAACATAGACATTTACACCTGGCCTCAGGTGAATCCAATGAGTCTGATAGCTGTCATTACAACAGCCAGGTGGTATCAATGATCTTGATAACAACACCACCTGTCAGTTAGAGCTGAAGAAGCCCCTTGTATGAGAGGCGAAACGTCTTTGAGTGTCTACAACCAAGTCCAGTTGCCCTTGATTCAACTCTCTTTGGATTCCCATAACCTGGATAACCAAGAACCTTCACAGACATCTCCCTCAGGTGACACACAAGTGACGTCATCAATATGTCATTGATTTTCTAGGTGATGTTTTTCTAGGATTGCTTCACCCCTAACCAAGCTTTACTCTGGACCTTGTGTATGTTTACTAGATTAATTCATGTGTTGTACTTCTTGTGTTGACCTTCATGTTGTTCTTTCAATGGTTAGGCTAAAACCTACATTGTTTCCTCCTGTCATGAGGGGCAAAGTAACTCTTGACAGTTTTGTTTATCCATTTTTCTTGTTATTGCGGTCTGATAATCAGATTGGATTACCATTTCATTTCACTTCAATAATTTAGTGGCAAGTGATATATCAGTCCTGTCTACATAATTTTAACTCAAAACTGAAGCTGCCGTAGCGGGTTGCTAGGAACAGGTAATCTTCATAGTTCAGAGTTGCACCAGTATACACACATAATGAGGGCAGAAGACAGCAGATATTAGTGGTTAATTAAAAGCTGTTCCGTATCAAGCATCAGTGTTGAGACAGCTGAAACATGGACTGTGCAAAAAGGGGTATATTTATCAGTATTTCCTGTCAAAGTTAATTTATTATAAAATCTTTAGTAATGTAAAACATTATAAATGTAACCTGGAATATCATCCATTTTTAATAATATAGTCCTACTAATAACATGAGGGGGCTTCTGTAGTGCATCCAGGTCAGATTAGCATGTGTGCACACGCATGTGTCCTAAGAGAACTGAACCTGGAGTCAACCCACAAAGCAGTAATTCAATATGACCCAGAGCTTTCACCCATAAATCAGACACACAGGCCTTCTAATACACGACGCCCTGAGTGCTATTTCATACATCAAGGCAGTGTGTATCTGTGTACATGTGTGAAGCCATTTGTCCAAGTGCTTCCTCTGTACCAGTGTCTATATGAGCATTTCTTCATTTTAACTGACTCTGTGATAACCAAACCTCCTGGCACTGACGGCTGATGGGAAAAACGCCCCCCCTTTATGACTGTGAGTGCATATGGTGCAAAATGCTGGTGACCAAGGTCAATACAGGGATATCATGCGTGTGTGTGTGTGTGTGTGTGAAGCATAATTATTTTATGCAGGCTAACAGTGTGGAAGTGAACATTTGTAAAGCAAGACTGTTCAGACTACAAGGTCAAAACTGGCCATTATAATGTTATAACTGCCACCACTCTTCTCGGAGGGCTTTCCATCAGATGTTGGAACCTGGCTGCAGAGATTTACTCCCATTCGGCCCCAAGATATTCGGTGAGGTCGGCCAATGAGTTTGGTCAGTTAGGCCTGGCTCACAGTCAGTGTCTCAGTACTTCCCAAAAGTGTTGGATGGGATTGAGGTCAGGGCTCCACAGGCCAGTCAAGTTCTTCCACACCAAACTGGAAAAATAAACATTTCTATTAAATTCAAGCATTTTGGAGTGTGTGCAAGTGCGGGAAGTTGATAAAATAATTCAAATTAATATTAATAATAGTAATAATATAGCTGTATATACTGTTCATACAAAACATGGCATAATTTAGACGTGCATGTTTGCATAGGTGTTGAACAAAAGAAGAGTCAAACAACTTTTGCTGAAGAATATGGTATATGTGTCTGAGGTGATTTTAAAATCTTTTCAATGTTTTAATTGTGCAGTTATACATTTTTATTCATTACATCAGGGTTTGTGAGGTAGCTGGCTTAGGAAACATTATGTGACCGCCTGTCTTCCACTTAGCACTCAGTATCCCCTTCTGATTTTTGATTGATTGTCAATATTCTGGATAAGGAGCTGAGTGACTGGATGTTTCATGTCTAGGACTATAAGGTGTACAGTGTCTGTGTCCGGCTGAGTGACTCGAAGGTGTCCTCCTATTCTGCGTTGCACTGTTACTCAGGAGTGAGGCAGTGGAGTCAGCTGGTTTGGTGTACCTGTTTACCTGCCTTCAAGTTGCAAGATGATCCTTTCAGCTTCTATGAAGTCATCTCCAGTAGGGGCCCCAGCTGGGTCTGCCACCTCGTGAACTCTCTGGGCTGTAGCTTCCAGCAGGGCTCGGAAAGTGGGAATCAGGACACATAAGACTGGTAGTGGTTTGAGTTAGTGCACAAAAAAGCAGATGTGCATTGTTTCTCTATTAATTTGTTTCTATTCCTATTGGGGCCACTGATTGGAGAGCTCATGGAGAAACAATGGGCCATCATACTATCTGCTGGGAGAGACCAGTCCCTGGAGAGACTTGCCCTTTGTTTGCTGGGTTAGAGGCAGAATTAACATAATGTCAGGTATGCTGAGAGGTGGGGTCCTACAAATATTTTATATCTACAGGAGTCTGATTTGATCCAGTGCAAAATAGTGGTGGAGTCTGACCACAAGGCAGTTTTTTCTGTGGGCAACTGTGGGCGACTACTGTGTAGTAAGTGAGGAATCTGGGCTCCATTCAGAGCTGCACTGAGCTCCAGTCTGGGTATAGATAACTGGTGTTTAGAAGCCGCTCTAGAACGGGCCGACATGTATCTTCCCGTTGTCGTCCTCTGAGTGAAGATATGCTACAGAGCTCTAAGTGTGCTCTGTGGCGTCACAGAAGATGTGAATTTGGTATCTACCATCGCTGGCGTAGTAGCACCTGGGAATGATTATTTTGGGAAGGTCTTCTGCTTCCTGACAATGCTCTTTGTCCCACAGGCGCTGGACCAGTACCTTTGTACAAAAGTCAAGGTACAGACTGAGGAAGCCTAGCCAGCCCTGTTGGCCAGTTATTGACCAACATCTTTATCAAAACAATATGTTTGTTTGGCTGCACAGTGAACAGAATCAGCAGTCGTCCTTCTGTTGTATTTCAGCTGCCAAAGGAGTGTTTGCTGCTCCCAGAAATCTGGGACCTGTAGAGCTGAACCACACTTCCTGTTACCTCTAGCGGCCACAGGTCTTCCCAGATCAGGACTGAGATCTTAAAAATTACATCTTATACTGTATCAACTCCTTTTTTAATGGTATATTGTTTATTGTTTTCTGCACGTTGTAAATTCTAAATTATGTAGATGTATGATAATTTATATTTAAATGAGACTTTACCTTGTTAGCCTGATTAAAAAAACATGCCATATATGTAAATTTGCTGTGTGTGTGTGTCAGCAATCATCCACTAAGGTCACATTATCATGCATTATCACATGTTGGCATTTACTGTATGTGCAGTTTAAAATGACTGTCACACGCGTCCGTTTCGCAGTTTAACACCGACTCGAGCCGCATTATAAACGTGACACTGAGTGCTTCGGTGAAAAAGCTCCATCCTGGTGCACCGTCACCCCCGACTACCTTTCACAGGAGGAGGTATTGAGCTGCACGTTTTATGTAGATGCACATGTACGCAGGTGTACACCCCAGGAGAGACATTAAGAGGAGACATTAATCAAACACTACACATACAAGACAGTAAAAAAATACAGTGCGCTGCCTTTTTATAGAGTGCATCCGTGGTAAAAACTCATTCAGAGTCAACACGTTTGAACTCCTGAACCTGCCGTTTAATGATAGGACAGTAAAACAGCAGGCGGAGGGAGTATCAGAAGGTAATTCGTGCTGTGTGAGAGGGAGACGGTATGTGTGTGTGTGTGTGTGGCGAATTATGTGTCCGCAATATGTTTGAGTGAAGAAGAGCAAGAGAGAGAAAGAAAGAAAGGAAAAAGTGTGTGTATATATATATATATATATATATATATATATGTGTGTGTGAGATTTATCCGTATCAGCAGTGTTACTAATACAGGCAGCGCTCAGTGGTGGCCTATTGTTGACAAAAATGACAACCGGCTCTATCTTGCCCCGCAGACAGCACAAAAACTAAGCGCTCTCTTTCCTAACTTCCTTTCTTTTCTTGTTCTGTCTCTTTTCAGTCCTTTATTCTATCAGTGTCACTGTCTTTAAACTGGCTATTCCCTTTTTTCCCTCCACCTCCTCCCTCTGTCACTTGTTCCATCTTCTTTATCTTACTTACTATTTTCTGGCTTTTGGTTCATTCGTTTCCACTTACTTATTTAGCAGCCAGAGCTTTAGTTTCCCTCTCATTCCTCTTGATTTTCAGCCTTGTTATCATTTCTTTACCTTAGCATTACATTGATGCATGGGAACACAATAGCAGTAGCTCCTACATGTGTTTAGTTTAACTTCTTTTTAAGTATAATATTGGTAATGTTGGATGTTAAAGCCATTGTATTCAGGACCATGTGTCACAGGATAAAGGTAAATCCCTAAATGTTGTCTAAGTGTAGAAGTGGAGCAAACCAGCAAACTGACTGTAATGTCACTTACACAGAAATAAACTTGGTAACACAAGCCACAATAGGCTGCTGGTCATATCTGACCAAGTTAAGGGGAGTAGACTGATTTGAACAAGAGGGTCTTTTATTACTTATGAATTTTACTTCCCATTTGTAGAGGAACAAATGTGTCATTTCTTCTTTCAGAAGCTAAATAGTCTCATTTTAAAGCTTCATAATAAGAATTTTTTTATTGACTGTATCTTTAAATACACTCATTTGCTTGTACACCGTCTTATGTATGCTGATTTTGTTTGTCATGATGATGGTGTCGGATTACCTTTATGTTTGCATTTTTTAACTTTTAATATAATTTGTTTTCACGTGTCTTGCCAAAGGACTTTATCTGAAAATTAGCTACCTGGCTAACACAGTCACATTTACAGAAATGTTGATTAATGTGTGTTAATAAATAAATTAAATGAAAATAAGTTCATTATCTCTAATAAGGCCATGGATTCACTGTTTTTAATTCTTGTCATTGGGCCTAAAACCTTCAACAAGTGTTTTAATCATGACAATGTGATGATGTTTTTCTCAGGTTGGCAAAAAAAAAGAGACAAAAAGTGAAGGACAGCTTCATTTTTGCCCTTAGGTATCAAGGCTTGGTCACAACATTCATAATAGTAAAAAATATGCTTTTCTCTCTCTGTTTAAATTCTAATTAGGACATTTTACAATTTGGTACAACACAGTACAGTTTGGTGTTTGCTTTTGCTCACTGACAAGACGTCTCCATAGGGAAGAAATCAAAATGTGAACTACTGTGTGTAAAATATAAACAAATCTAGAGAGAGTTGGACCAATTATTACTGTCATTTTTATTCCTTTTTAATGAGAAACAAGGATTTGCTCTCCCGACGTTGTGCGTTATATGCTTTCGTGGTCCTTCAAAATGATCAGCAGTTTCTTGTTTCCACTCGGCTCAAATGTAAAGATACCTAATTCAAACATATCCAAACACAATCAAACTCTTTTTCCCCCACTCATCCAACCCGGCAAAAAATAAAAAGCCAGACGTTTGTTTCAGTTCTTTATTAAAATCATCTTTTTATTTCTGTCCTGCTTGTAGCACAGCAGTATTGTCATTGTCCCCCACTGGTGGCAGATGTGGCTGAAGCAGAGTGGAGGAACCACCCTTACTGTGTGTGTGTTTATGTGTGTGGTGTGTGTGTGTGTGTGTGTGTGAGGTACTGACAATAAAGTGTAGCACAACTAGCCATCATACCATACAGTCAATCAATACAGCTGTATTAATACAAGGCCTTGAGACATTGTTCAGAGGTGTACAGGCAGAAACTGTGGATGTGTTTCCACTGCAGGCTAAACTGGGCTCGCCAGGGCTCAGGGCCAGTAAATGCTTCAAATATTTTCTGAATGCAGTGTTGAAAATTGATTTACCTTCAAACATACCGACTTATCATGTATCATAAGTTGGCCAGGAGGAGGGATCTCCTATTTCAAGGCAGTGGTGTTTCCATGTTCTACCCAATGAGGTGTGCGGGATCGTAGTAAATCATTTTCCTTGCTCGCAAAAAAAAAAAAAAAAAAAAAAGTGGGGGATACTGACTTTTGCTTTTTAAGATGTGATTATAAAAAGAAAGCCCTGGTTTTGCCATCTTTTTGGCCTTAGTGGAAACCACACTGGTGAGCAGACGTAGCCCTGCCCCTGACATAATGTGTCATATTAGCTTTACCAGTTTTGTAAAATTAAGAAAGAAACAGTGTGTTTGTAGTGTATAATTCTTTTTTTTTTTTTCTCTTTTGTTTTACAGCACAGCAGCTTGGCAGAACAACACACTATGTACGTATATCAAAGTCCTTATATATACCGTATAGGTTGGTTGGCAGGGTTAGCTGTGCATGTGTTTGTATAGTAATACAGCTACTAAGAGATGCAAAAAAAAAAGCCTGTGCTGCTCGCTACGTTGTGTTTCAAAGAGGTCGCCTCACTGTACACTGTGGTATAAATCCCAGGGTCTTGGTGTGAACCCGAAACAGGGTCGAGAATGTGGCCCCCCCTCGCCCCCCCACACAAGTGAGAGAGTTGTGGTAAAAGCTGCTGTATCCATAAAAGATTTAATTAGTCGTTAATCTGTAGCCCGAACCAAAAAATAAAGGCCCCTCTAGGTAGACAAACACACGCCACCACTGCTACAGTGACACGGTCATAAGACACTCGCGCACCCCTCCACGTTGTCACTTTGTTGAAAATCCTAGGGTTAGCTACGGTAGATAGCTAAATGGAGGCGGATGGTTGATCTTAAGTGAGCAAAAACACAGTTACGTACTGGTCTCTGTTTTTCGCTGGGGTGTAGGGTGCTGGGCAGGAGGTTTGAGACAAGGAGAGACAGACAATTAGACAAAAAAGACATATTCATTGAGATAATACCGTAAATTTAGTAGACAAACTTATATAACATAGATCTTAGAGTCTTGAAATATACTATCATATATATTTAGATAGGCTATTTTTTTTTAAATTTTTTTTAGATGAAATAAATATATCCACAGATACTCTTCTTTTTTTTTTAAAAACAGACCAGCTTTACAATTGCAGACACTCACCAACACAATGGATAGACATGAGGAGAAAAGAGGTGAGGGAAGAGAAGGAAAGATCGGTGGCTCATTTCTCTGAAGAAACACCCCCAGCTGTGCATTCACACCGCCAGAAGCTGCAGCGCTGCGCTAATGTCCAATCGCCCGTTTTACGCCAAACTCGGCGACGTCGTAGCGTTTTTCGGCGACATGTCCAAACACGCGGCAAGGCAAATGAGACCGAATGGTTTTACCTGCAGCCGGTTTTTAATTGGCAAGATTCGTCGTTCGTCTCAGGTGAGAGAGATGTGTGTGTGTTGGAGGCGCTTGCGGTGTGAATGCACAGGAACGTGTAACACTTTCTCCACGCTTTTCCTGGTTTCACTGAAATTTGAAAGCTGTTGATTGCTGATTGTAATAAGCAAAGCGCTGAACTGTCTCTAATTGGACTTAATACAGTCAATCCCTTTTTTTGAGGAAAGCAAATAGATCATTTTAAACTAAAGGATTTCCTGTTGTCAGTGAATATGAGGCAATGTATGTGTTTTTTTAACACATAATATTTCTATTATTATTATTGTGATGGATTTGGAATGAGAAACAATAACCCCAAATATCAAGATGCTAAACAACAATTTTCTATAACGCTACAAACCACCAAAAAATATATATATACTATACATATATCTATATATATATAATGTGTATATATATATATGATATATATATAGATAGATAAATTTTTTTCTTAAATAAAGGCAGAACAAACTGTACACAACAAGTTTATGTTAAAAAACTTAAGTACTCTTCTTGTTCTCTTCTGCTGAAGTAAACTATGGCTCAGATGCAGTTCCAGACAAACAACATGAGCTGACCAGACAGTTATGGGAAAGATGGCTCAGGCTTTATGACCAACCGAAAAAACACAAACGGCGTTGTGCCAGCGGCTCTCGCCTCTCTCCGTTCAAACTCACACTGATGTCCGCCGTCCTGATGCTATATTCTAATGTTGATGGATAATATAACTGGCTCTAGCCAAGTGCTTGACATCTGGAGTGTAACTGCTGGTGTCAGCTTGCTCATGGATTAAAAAGCTCTAGCTCTTGGTTACTCATTTACAAGGTGAGAAATACTTTTTTTTTTTTTTTTAAAAATCGCACAGGAGGTGCTACTGTGTCTTTCATACGCTATCACTCAGATCCAGCACTTTATTTAAAACCATCTCGCCCGCTAGCTCGCATCCAACATAGGCACGGTCTCTTTGACATCAAAACGGCACTCGCGCTAGGTCTAATTTGGCACCGGTCAGAATCCTCCTGATAGGCTACTGTCTTGGTAGCATGAGGCTAACCCCAGGTTGATTAAAATACATACCTTTTTATACTCATACTCCACACAAAACATATGGCAGGAGCGATTAGCATAAGGCTATAAGTATATACTATCCCTGCAACAATCTGTCACCTTTGTACACAAAACTGTGTAGCACCACCTAGCATGTTAGACACGCGTTTCCTGCTCAGTGGCGAGCGAAACTGGGTCGATTCATTTCAGTCTCGCGAACGTTCGCTGTATATTCTAGCCGTGGTGTCAATTGGAGCACTTGCAGGAGAAAGCAAACAGAAAGATTAACTCATTTTTAAAACTGTAAACCATCGCGGCTCTTACCCTTCAGCAACTGCTGTAGACTCCCCTGCGAGGTTAGCGTACCGTCGCTATAGCGTCAGGCTGCATCAGCAACGACCTGAATTTGTCTCTGTTCCTATTTCTTCAGTTAGTCAAACGCGCTAACCTTTAGAAATGCTACAATTTCCACCTTTCCAATGTCTTAATTGTTGTTGCAGCGCACTTGGTCGGTGGCTGACTTTACATTCAGTCAAATCCAGGGAGGGAACAGACACTGCTTCTGTCGTCATAGGTAGTCGAGAGAACGTTTCATGTGCACCCAAAGCTTGAGTAGTATGGCACAGTGCTTACATTGTATTACACTTAATACATGTCTTGATATATATAGAACACCATCAATAACAACAACAACATCAACAACAACACAGAAGTAAAGGAAACGTTTCAAAAATATAAAAGAGGAACGTGAACATAAGGTGAATAATGTATTGCTCGAGAAAGAGAATCGATGAACCGACGTGTTTGAGTATGCGTGTCCGCGGGTGTTCGTGTGCACGTGTACATTTGCAAGATGGCGGCGCACTCTGCGAGATAAAAAAAAAAAAAGGAAACACAGCATCTAAAGTACAGATTGATGTCGAGCTCTGCTTAAGTTTGGCACTCAGCTTTTCATTAAGCCAGTAGAATATCAGTCACAGTTGACTTACCCTGTTGTCAAGAATACAAACACAGAAAAGCACAGACGCACAGAATAATCACATCAAGGAGAGGAGCCGAGAGAGAGAGGGGGGGAGGACAGGAGAGGAGATGAGGAGGGGGGAGAAAAAAAAAAAGACACGTGAATAAGGTGGGAAAGGAAGTAGAAAGTAAAATTAGACAGAAGAAGGGATGAGAAGAGAGAGAGAAGAAATGGGGAAAAAGAGAAGAGAACAAGAGAGGTTGCATGGATAACACAGAGAAGACAAGGTGGTTATCACCCTCCTCTCCCTCTAAACAGGAGGGTATTGATCATACACAACAAAGGTGCCTCTGGCGGGCGTCACAGTTCTGCGGGGGTGTAAACAGTTTGTTAAGGGAAAAAAAAGAAAAAATAGGGGTAAGCAATTTGTTTTAAGGGGGAAAAAAAAAAAATAAGAAAAGTGTTCTGTGTTAAAGGCTTCCAAGAGCAGCAGGCATACAGTACTACAAAGTTCCTGAGCCCTCAGTAAGCATTAAGAATCCTCTGAATACAAACTACTCGCTCTGCCTCAACATCCAAAGCCCTTTACTGTCTGTAGCAAAGGAGTCTCCTTCAGTTGTACCACTTTGAATGTCTGATTTGCTTTTACGTGTGTCGGTTAAACCAGTTCAGAACGCAAGTTGTTGCTGTAGGTTGTAGTCTTTTTCACATACTGAGAGGAATGAAAGGAAACATGAGATTGCTCCTGTTTTTTCCTTTGACTTACCCCACTGGATTTGTTTGGCTTTCTGGTTTTGTTTGTTTGTTTGTGCAGAACTTTTAGGAAAAGGGCTCAGTGCTTATACTGTACTGGCTTGGCTGTACAGCCACGTTTGCTGCCGGGCAGAAGAATCAGATCCGGATCGCCTGCTTAGTGTCAGCCTCGCAGGACTCTCTCTCATGACGCTCGGTGCGCTGTCGAACTTCAGACCTCGCTCTCCACGCTGGAGAAGTGGGCCGAGCCTCTTCGCGAGCAGAGGCTTTTGGCTTTCAGGGGTAAGTGAGGGGACTGAGGGAACCTCTGGGGCTGTGGTACGGAGCGCAGTCTCTGGTACTGCAGTTTGGCACTTGCCGAAGCCATGGAGGGCTGGGGCGCCCCTGGTGTGGACGAGACCACGGACGGGGAGGACACGGAGGAGGAAGAGGTAGGGGGAGGGACGTGGATGGGGTGGGATGAAGACGGGGGAGCTGGGAGGGCAGGGAGCGGGGGCGGCAAATTAGGTATGAGGGCCGAAGGCGGGGACGGTAGCCTTCCTCGATCTCGATCTCGATCCCTGTCTGTTCTCTGTGTCCGCTGCTGGATGCTAAGGTTCGACTGGCTGCCGGATTTGGATGGGTTCTGTGAGCGGTCCTGTTTGGAGGAGGATGAGGAGTCATGTTTAGGCTTTAGGGGACCGCCAAAACTCTGGCAGTGGTGGTACAGCTCTTCCTGGCTCCGTGAGGTTATGCGGGCCCATTTGGCGGAATGGGGGTGCGGGTGGTGTCGGGGGGAATGACAGGAGGAGCAAGCTGCGTGCCCTCTCCCCTTGTCCTTTGACTTCCGTTTACTCTTCTTCTCGTCCTGAATGTGGAGCTTGTCGACCGACCAGTATCGCCGAGGAGGTGGCGGCGTGAGAGGAGGCGGGGGCCATTGCGATCCTGATCCCCATCCTCGTTCTCCATCTCCTCTTCCTCCACCACCTCCTCCGCTAGAGCCCCAGCCGCTCTCTCCCGTCCCCCACCTCTCCCCTCTCTCCAGGAACAGGTCGTCTCTACTGTTGATGCTGCCCGCTTTATCCCTGGAGGGGTAGGTGCTAAAAAACCAACCTCCCCCTCCAATCCCTCCCACCGCCCTGCCTTCATGATCCTCCCAGTACCTCTCGAACTTCCCGAACTCTCCCGAGGAACCGTCATCATCAGAATATATCCCGACTACCTTATCGCGTTCCCTCTCCTCGTCTGACATTGTCCTTCCTCCGCGCCTCTTACCACGCTCTGCTTTCCTCCTGTCCTGCTCAGAATCTTCTTCGTCGTCTTCTACCTCGGACCCCCACTCGTGGAAGGACAACCCTTCCTTGGAGTGCATCTCGCCTCTACCGTTCCGTCCCAGCAACGGCTTCCTCTCTCCTTCCATTCCTACAGCATCCCTGTCTGAGCTTTTACTCTTCCTCCTTTTAGAGGAGACGGGCAACAAGGGCAGGAAAGCGGATGGAATGTTGTCCGAGGACGGGTTGCCCCCTCCCCAGAACTTGACGGACGTCGAAGGCTTACTGCTGGAGCTGTGATAGTGCTTGCTGTTCCTTCGCCTATGGTGTCTTTCCTTCCCCCTGCTGTCTTCCCCGTCATCCCTCTCTTTCTCATCTCTTTCCTTCCTCTCGTCATCGCCCGGGATGTTCCATCCATAGCTTCTGATTGAGCTCTCGCTCTTTTTCCGAAAGGACTCTCGCCTCAGGGGTGGGTAAGACGGGTAGTCCGGTGTCCCTGATTTGACTTCCTCCCTTTTATCGGCATCTCCTCCCTCCTGCTCTGACCTCTTCCGCTCTCTCTTCCTCATCTTATCGTCTTTCTTTCTCTTCTTCTTTGCTTTGCGCCTCTTCCGCTCCCTTTCTCTCTCCCTCTCTTCTCTCTTCTTCTTTTTTCGGCCCTTCTTCCTCCTCTTCCTCTCATGCTCCCTCTCTTTGTGGTGCCTCTTCTCCTCTCTGCCCGCTCCTCCGTCTCCCCGACCTGTCGTCCCTCCCCTCCCTCGTTCTCTGTCGCCCCACGATGCCCACCACTCCTGTAACTGAGCCAGCTGGCTGCCTGTCCTCTCTCTGCCATAATCTCTCTGGGGGCGCGGCTTACGAGGTGGGACAGGCGGAGGTGGCGGGCTGCACGGCAGCGATCGCGATGACATGCGGCGGGAGCGGATCTTTCGCCGAGAACCCAGAAGGAGGCTGGACTCCTCTGTGAGCAGATCTGACTCATAGTCGTCGTCCACCATAAAATCCCGGTCGCCCGCTCGATACCGGAAACTCAGCGAGGAGTTGTAGGAGCTGTCACTGGAGCAGGAAGAGGGGGAGTTGGACCGAGAGAGTGAAACAGACGATGAAGAAGAGGAGGAGGACGACGTTGTGGAGGAGGAAGAGGATGAAGCACTGGAGCAGGTGGAGTAGAAACGGCACGGGGACGACGGAGTCGTAGGGGTGTGTGTTGGGGAGGAAAGGGGGACGGGCAGAGGAGGAGGTGGAGGAGGACGTCGCCCTCTCCTTCCACCTCCGTCACTTGCTCCATACCTGCCGCCTCCTCGCCTCCCCAGAGGGAGTATATTCTCATACAGAGGACCTCCAGAGCCCTTCCTCCTTGTCTGAGCGAGGCTTCCTCGTCGCCAGAAGGGAGGCCTTCGTGGCGAAGACGGAATTGGTGGAGGAGGCTTGGAGATTAAGTGCGCTGGGCCTTGCTGGGGGCCTTTAGGAGGCAGTCGTGGCATCCCTGAGGCTTTTGGGCCTCGAGGATTAGCTTTGGGAGTCTGTTGGGGGCCTCCTGCCTGTTGGTCTGAGTTAGCTCCCAGCCCCTCGGGATCTATAGGACCATAATATCGCTTGTACTCATCTAGCCCAGTGTCGCCTCCTCCCCCTGCTCCACCTGCGACTCCTCCTTGCAGTTTCCAGTGTTGTCCGAGGTTCTGCTGATACTGCTGCTGGGCCTGGAGCTCAGTGATCCCGCCCGCTATCCCCCCAACACCGACGCCCGTACCACTGCCTCCGCTCATGACTTTCTCTGGCTTCGCCCAATTCCAGCGATCGACCACAGCCAGCCGGCGATCATGGCGAGGCAGAAAGGTCGAGCAGGGCATGGGGCCTTCAAGTAGGGGGCTATTGGAGGGTCCCAGAGCCATTGCCGAATGCCCCGTAGTTGGAGGCGATCCAGGTAACATGGTGGTATAGGTCTGCCCCTGTTGCTGTTTCTGGTGGTGCTTCTGCTGCTGTTGCTGCTGCACCATGGCGATGGCAGTGGTGTTGTTCACCGTGGCCGTGACAAGGTGTTGTTGGGGTGCAGTAGGCATGGTGGTTACGGTGTGGTACTGGGGCAGAGAGCTTTTGCTGCCTCCCGGTGCCGTCTCATCCTCAAACTGGCAGCAGCTATACATCCCCTGGGTGGAAAGATGAAAGACAGATTGTAATTAGACCAACAGGCTGCCAAGAATGATAAGGAGGCACTGTGTGTTTCTGTGTCAGAGACAGAGAGAGACACATAAAGATAGAGAGAGAGACATATATCTCCACTTACACAGGAAACCAGGGAACCCATAGAACACCTGTGAACCGATCGATGCATGATATACGGAACATATGGACTCGTTGTTTTAGCTTTTATGGGTTTCATGTCTGCAGACACTAGCTGTTATGATACCTACAAAAATCCACTGATAGTTAAGTAACAGTTTACATGTCCTCCTTTACATTCATAGGTGAGAGAATGCCTTTTGCATAAGAATATGATCAGCTACTACAACTACAGCATGTTTGAGCTGCAAATGGTATTTTAAAAATATGATTTTCACCTTGACTGTTGTTACATGTTACCCTTTCATTTAAAACAGTTAGAATATGCAACTTTATTGTTAGTGTTTTTTTTCCCCTAAAATGTCTAAAAACACCTGGATTCACCTGGTCCATGGAAATAGATTGTGGTTATTAACAAACAGCATGTGTGCCAAAGACGGTCACTACAGCTGCATATTTTGTTTCTGTTAAATAGCTGCTATAAATGCCTTGCAGAGGAATCAGTTAAACCTGCGACAGGTTGTTGCATCAAGTCAGATTTTAAACTTGTGTGGGCTAAGACCTATGCATTTTTATCCATCCTTTATCAACTATTCAGCACTTTGCATAACCACTAACTGAGTTAATTCATTGGCTCCAACACGATTCACAAAAACAGACTCCATTTGGAAAAAGAGAAACGATCGTGATTCTTTCGCTCAGCGTGCTGTGAAATCGCTCTAGGTGGTTTCCCTTTACCTCAGGTTCACTGTGTCACCACGTCTCCTATAAAGGCAGACAGCAGCAGGGAGAACTGACCATTAAGTATTAATGAGTTTTGCAGAAAGTATGGACCGAGTTTACCAGGCCTCTCAGAATGTCAATTTTCACACTATCAAACCGAACAAAGCTTTCAGCAAACAAAGCGTCACTCAGCTGTAACTGTAGGACTGGGGTTTTCTCCAAACACACTGTGAAAAACAAATGCAGAGGGAGGTATCTGCGAGGAGTACCCAGCTTCTGGAGATGAATCAAAACAATGGGGGAGAGCCAAAGCACCAAAAACCTATTTTGTCATTTTGCAAATGAAACAAATGGGTGACAGATGCTGCATTTTAAGAGAATCACCTTTTTCTCTGAGCTGGCAGCATGCTTACTTAACTGAAACAGATTGCGCCATGTGTCATCTTTCTGTCTTTTCCCAGAGCACAAAACAATCCAGATTTAAAATATGCAGTTTTTTGAAAAAAAAAACAAAACAAAACTATAGTAAAAAAACAATTAAGTGGCAGCAGGGAGTCAACATAGATCTGACTCTAGTCCCTATAATGTTAGCTAAACATTGTTGACTTCAAACCTCTTCTTTAGAGTAACTCAACAAGTCATGTCAATAATCAAATCCTAAAAAACCTTATTTTCTTTAACAAGTGCCGCCATTGGTAGGATTATTTCAACCTGTTTCCAATAGAAATTAAGTTATTTTAAAGAAAATAAGACTTGACAGACAAAACTACAGATACAAATGACAAAGTTGAATATAACTATCCTCATGATGCAGAAGGAACCGATCTTATCAGTTACGTTAGATTGTATATTTTGCAGTTATTTCCTGTAGTCATAGGCATATCAGGATGCTCATGTGTCTAGGTGCTGTTATTTGTTGCCACTTGAGCTCAAGCAAGATTGTTCTCACTTGGTTTTAAGGAATCTGCTCCAGACGTGTTTGGTGGCAACACTTCTGGCTTTTTCCATCTCGGTAGCAAAATATTCAACAATGCCTGATAGGATAAAACATGAAATTAAATAGTCTGGAATATGTGTTAATTACTAGTTCCTTATGACATCTTTTTACGTTTCAAAGCCCAAGCAGAATCTATCAATTATAAAATCGTGTCAGATGAGCAACTCTAACTCTACGACACCCTGGTGCTCTTTCTCCCCTACCTTTTTATATATTAATACCTACCTGATGACACTCAATTAGCAGTGCTGAGGAAGGCTATGTAAATAACAAAGACTCTATTATTCCTCATTCATGAAGATAATTCGTAATACCCATCGATATCTGTCACATCTTAATGACAAAATATGTGGGGCCTCCCCGTAAATCTCTGTTCCCCACTGGGACACAAATCTGATGGAGAGACTGTAATAATGGCCCTTCCAGACACATGAATCAACAGTCCCAGTGGCAGAAGTGCTATCACAGTCCCCAGAGCACGGGGCGCAACACACTGTGAAATTGAAACTTGGGTGAGTCACTGATTGGGTTAAAGCAAGCCACAGAGGCCAGTTGCAGGAGCTTTAAAGCAAACACATGATACAGCTCGGGAGATAGACGCTAACTGGTCTTGGGAGTGCCCTTTGCATGGATATGATGATTTTATTCTCAGAATGAGGAATTCTACAGATAAGAGTTGAGTTCGCTCATGCAAGAAAATATGTTGGTACGCTCCGAATGTATGAAGAGAGGTGAAATTGCACTCCAAAGGGTCCGCAGGGAAGCCTCTCAGGGAATCTCGGCGTGGCTATCAGAGACCGCAGGGGACACAATGACTCTTCACCCACATGGTCAATATATATTATCAGTAAAACAGTAGAGCGTGTTCAGTAAATGGCGCTTCAGCCATATATCAGTACATACACAACACCTAAAGGTGTACCGCCCAACTTGAACCCGATGGAATCTGATGGGCTTCACAAACTTTTCAATGCGTATGTTCAGGTTTGGTTTGGGACGAAATGAAGGTTACAGTAAATATTACTCTGAAGTGTTACTTTCATTCCATTGGCAAAGAGAATTATCTGTAAACTTTAAGGATTTTGTCATTGTGTTCTTCATACAATGACAAAAAATGCTGAGTCGCTTTTGATTTATAAAGCAGTTGTCCTCTGCTTTACTATCATAAAGATGAGTGCATGGCATCAAGGTTACTACTGCTGAATCACTTGTTATGTAATGCGTCATGATGAACTGGGTGATGACTTATGGCAGAGAAAGACTGCGAACAGAGAGAGAGGAGAGGCAATTTAAGCCTCTTTCACACATACTTCCCGCTAAATTACTGGGATAACCTTTAAGGCACTGCTAGTGATTTTCACTGTTCACACATGCCATGGCAATGCCAGAGTAGATGGGGCAAGGGGTGTAGGTTAATGTTTTGTGCACAGTGAGAGTGAGCAGTTGTGTGACAGCGGCAGCCAGACCAGAGCAGAGTGTATGTAGTTAGCATTATAATAGCTGTGAACGTCAATGCAATGTGTGTACAGTTTAGGCTATTTGTCAGTGACTAAACGCTCCAACTGTAGTTACATTTAGAGATGTTTCTGGCGGAACAGCATGTCCACCCACCGAGTCCCGTTAATCAGCAGGAGTGATGAGTGGATTTAAATCCTTAATTACAAATCAGTTTGCCTTCTCTTTTCCATGAATCTCACACTCCGCATCTCCATTCTCCATATGCCTGCTCACCAAAACTTTGCTCTGCGCTCAGTAACTGTAGTTAATGTTTCTAGATATGATTTGAATTGTGATATTATAGATAACGGTGAGATAACAATGTTAAATGGAACAAGATGCTGTGATATTGTTGCACCAAACCCAGACATGCAGACTTTTAGAAGAGAGCTGTTGCTTGTATAGAGGAGAGTTTGCTATTTCTTTGTGTGTTATGTTTAAATATTTTAAATAAAATGTTCACACTCTTTTGTAAATGTTTATTCACGTAACTAACTGTACTGCTTTCATGAAGCCATATCGATTATTCAAAGCTCCGTCAGAAGATTTTGAATAATCAGTTTAAGCGTGGCTGAACGTCTGACGGCTCTTTGAATAATCGATATGGCTTTATGAAAGCAATACTGTTAAAGTTACACAAATAAACATTTACAAAAGAGTGTGACCACTTTATTTAAAATATTGAAATATTCCAAAAACAGCAATGTGTCCCCTCTATTCTGTGGAGTCTTGTGATCGGTTCACTCGATCCATGTGAAACCTTTACATGCCCTTCCCTGCAATGTTACTGCTTTCACTCGCAACACACATACCAACATTTTCCCAGAAATGCTACTAGGTGTTGAGATGGTAAATTGGTGGTACAGATTTCCACAAATATTGATCCATGCCTCTATTCATACATTGTGTACACATGGCGAAATATAATAGAGTTTTCGCTTATTACGTCTCAAATTAACACCACTGAAGTAAGCATTATATATATTATACTTTTATCCAAGCATTTTATCAGTTTGTGCTGGAAGACAGAAAATAGTCTTTGTAGATCATTTACTCAGGGTTTACTCAGACTCAAGCTGCAACGACGACAGCCTGAGGCTGAAGCCAGTGTGGAAGTATCATGCAGTGTAATGCCACTGACAGTCACTAGATGCTGGTGACAGGAAAGCCTTTGCGCCGAGTGACTCCCATTCAAAAAGTGTCAACTTCTCTCTAGAAATACTAAGTCAATCATTTTTCTGACAAGTCATTATGGTCTCAATTGCTTAATTCATGCCCTGTAATAGGTGTGCTGGTGGTCATTTTGGAAATTTTTGCTCCGTTAACAAGATTTGAAGACTTATAGTGGCTTTGATGTCTGCCATGTGGGCGCTGATTGACAGCTGTGATTGGCAGTTAGCTCACCTGCTGCCCTCCACAGCTCTGCGACTCGCACTGAGTCTGACTATTGTCACAGTGTCTCTGTGAGTTTAATGTTACTGGATTGCGTTACCTGCCCTGTTAGTATAATTTAGCTTAAGTAGCTAACATCCAAGTGTGCACTGCTGGGTGCTCCCAGTAAGATCATGTTAGCTTGGGTCCGAGGTAGCAGGGTATGTTTCCACCCAAAACCCTGCACTCCTTATTTGAAAGGTCTTGGCTGTAAACAGAAAAAATGGTGCTGACCATGACTCTGGACTTCAAACTGGATCCAGTGCAAACCAATGGGTGTCATCACAACTCACTACGTCCCTCTTTATATACAGTCTATGCCTAGACAAGACTTTTCCAATATGTTGGAAGCATATGACATATCTGTAATGCTTTGTTCTTTCCCTCCTTTTATAGTGCAAATAAATTATCCATTTTCTCTGCTTTGTCAGGGTGGAGGAGGTAATAAATCACAATCTTTTTCTGTCACTTCAGCACGGTGGTGTCACCCTTACAACCACAGGTAGTTACACACCAAGCATTCCATCACAGTGTCCTCTGACAAACAAGAATATCTCCCCAGAGCTCTATGAAGCCCATTTCCCACTTCAACAGTCTCCACTCCCTTCCACCTCGCCTCCATCCTCCCTCCTCCTTTTTGTCCCTGCCGTTTCTATGCCTCCTTCACCTCCCTCTGGCCTTCCTCCAACACCTGCTACACACCACTACCTCTGCCATCAAAAGCCCCTGCTGTCCCCTCAGCTGGCTCTGTTCTCTTCTTATCTCAAAGTTTCTCTCCAGTACCTTCCCACTTCTTCTTACTTTCCCTCCCCTATCACACTATCTATCTCTTTCTCATCCCTTTCTTGATACCTCTTCCTCTTCATTCTTTTCTTTCCAGTCTTCCCTCATTATGAAACTCTTTCCCTTCAACCCTTGTAGGTCTTTGTCAGGACCTGTATATATTTCCATGACCCCAGGCTGAAATGAACTTACAAGAACTGCCTTGACTCTATAAGAAAATAGCTAGGCAATAGCTAAGTGATTGCTCTGCCCTAGACCCTTTTGGATCCCACAGGTATTAAGCCAAGGATAAATACCATCAATGTTTCTCTTCTTGGCTCTATGTCATTGTCCCAGCTGAGTGCCAGAACCAATGTTGAGTGGCACCTCCTCTTGTGCAATCTGTACCTTGATAATGCCTTAGGGCCCTTTCACACCTACCTCATTTGGTCCAGACTTTCTGACTTTTCAGTTTGATCCAAACCACTCTTGGACCACAGCCTGGACCAAACAGCTGAACCTCGGTCCGACGAAAAGAGGTGGTCTTGATGCAGATCAAACTGAACCATGGTTTAGTTTGTTTCAAGTGTTAGATCTTTTTTTTTTTTGGAAGGTTCAGACTTTCAAACCAGTTACAGGAAGTTCTGGCAGGCTATTGTCAGAAGAAAAAGTAAAAAATAGACTGCAGTAGCACATGGGGAGAGGAAGAGACCAAGTTTTTAATTGAAATGCGGTCCAACAACATTATAAAAAGTCAACTGTAAAAAAAAAAAAAACTAATAAAAATGCTGACACTTTCCAGGTATTTTCAGAGAGGATAAGAGAGAGAGGATATGAGAGGATGGGAGAGCAATGCCACCTGAAGATAAAGAAAATGTAAAGTATATAGTATAATAATATAATATAGTGGTAATAAAAGGAATCCGTTCATTCATTTTTCTCCATTAATTCAAATGGCGATAGAAGTCTACATGCCAAATTGACAACACACTTAATGCGTGTAATCAGTAAGGCATTCTTAATTTTTTCACTCAGTCAATCTCTTCCATATAGAGAGCAGAAAGTCATAATGGTTTCTTCTCCTTTCAGGCTCATCTAACATCTGCTTCTGCATAAATCATTTATCAATTCTCCTCAAGCTTACCTCACTGATTAGTTATCCCCTCTCAGGTTGAGGGTGTGCAAATCAGTGAGATCAGCTGCTGTAGTATTTGTTTGAATTTTTTAAAAACTCTCATACCTCAGAGTGCCTTTAATTTCCTTTGGTTCTCTCACCACCTGGCAGAACGTTTGATTTGTTTTTTTATATTTCTTACAGGTTATATTTGTGCTGTTGGTTTAAAATGTGTCTCTGGTATTCTTTCATGCACATTTTAGATAAATAACTGAACACCACTTTATAAGGAGGTGCTTTCTAGGCAATTGTTATACAAAAGCATCCATTTCTTGAAGTCACATATGTCCTAATTTGCAATCCTGCCATCCAGGATTGACCTCAAAGGAGAAAGAGTTTCATAAACCCAAGGCAGAACCTCTCAGTCCCTACATTTCCTCACATATACTCAGGTCACAGGATGCAGGCTACCTAACCACCCAAAGGATTAACAAGCAGTCCAGTCCATTAGTGGCATTTTCATCCCGAGCTCCACTACTGTAGGATTATTTACCACACTCGACCAGAGAGGCAAACACCACTGAGACCTTTAAATCAAGATGTAAGACAACTCGCCAACAGTTTAATAATTAATCCCTGTTTGAAAAACTTGTACTTTCCTTAATACTGGTTTCTGCTCTGTCCTGAATTTTTATGGTATTTCATTGGACTTTGTTTTCATGTTACAGTCTATCTGTAATTTCTTACTGTCTGTTCAGAGAGAGTGCATTATGTGGTCTGTCCCAATGTCAATTATTGTACTGACTGTACATGTCACTGTTGATTTCCCAATGGCATCTGTTTTGGTTGGTATGCAGATGACAGACAGTTCTATATTTCTACACCCAAGCTAACTGCATGTCAGAAATAATAAATGGATGAAACAGAGGTTATGGTGGTTGGGAAGAGGCTAAAAGTGAGACTATTTAATTATTTAAAAGTTTCTTTTGTTTGTCTTTTCTCTTATTTTTTCCTTCCACATTTTGTTATTAATGTTTCCACACGTTTTCCACGTTTACTTTCATCTTCTGTTGGGCACAATTGCATCTTCTTGCATGAAATGTGTGTAGATTAGACAACACAACTGTGTTGTTAATGGGTCTGAATGTGTCCCTGACAACCTTTTATGGTTGTTTATATAATCCAATCTAGAAATACATGTTTTGTCTATTTTATTTCCTGATATGTTACCCAATTTTAACCCAATAAACCAGGATGTGTGTTGGAATAAGATGTAAAGGGTATCTTTGCCACCCTCTCTCACCCTGCTGAGAGCCAGGAGGAAGTCCATCCCACCAGATCGCTTCACACAGTGCCGTAGTTTCCAGTACACAAGATGCTCCCAGGCAAAAACCAGGAGGCTGAGACCCATGGCCACCAACAGCATGTAGAAGACCCCTGCCATGTTGTCTATGTCCAGCTTACTGCTCATCACCTGGATAAAAAGAGGGCAGGAGAGGAACAGGAAAGGTTATGGGAGGTGAGAGGAGACAGAAGGGATGAAGGAGGGGAAAGTAAAAGGCATAAGAGGTAAAAGGAAAGCATATGAAAAGGGAGTGGAGAGAGGAGGAGGGAGAGTGTATTTATTACTAACGAGAGCCAATTTGTCTCCCAGACAGCAGATAAAAAGTTAATTACAACCAGCAGTACAATAGAGAATCCTTTGCTGTCACTGGATGTCAGAGCACCCATCTGTGATATTTTAGAGCCGCTGCACTCACAATACTGATGCAAAGATCAAAACATGTCAGTCACCACTAAATATCTGGTTAGCATTTAACAAAGAGGTTTTCAGGCAATTTAATGTATTCAGTTCCACAGCTCTCATCTGCAAACAGCCTTCGTTCACCGACGAATCAATAATTATTAAGGCTTTATGTCAAAGATTTGGGTTCACATGGGGGCATTCACACCTGACATGTTCGCAGACATTTATTCAGGAGTCTTTACAGCTTTAATTTGGGCAGTTTGGCCAAACTGGGAACAATATAATTTGAACTTTGATGGCACAGAATAACTGCATATTCCTCTACTAGAGCAGTGAAAGACTGTGAAACTAAACCAATGACAGGGAATAACACCAAAATACAGGGAGACATTCTTGTGTAAGGCAAGAACACAGAGAGAGAGGATTGATAATCACAGTCAGGTGCTTTAGTCATGTGTTCCTAACAGGTGTGGACAAATCTTGAAAGACCCTTCTCACGGCCGACATTTTGACTTGCCAAAACAGGAAAAGCACAGGTGTAAATGATAACACTAACAATTATTCCATTCTATTAAATGTCCCAGTAAGCCATGTCAGTGAGCATGCACAATACCAGAGCCCCCCCCCCCCGCAACTGACTCACCTAAATGCAATGCGGCTGTAATTATGTTATTAATTCCACCTGCTTTGACTACTCAAAATGTCTCCTGTGAAAAGAGTCTATCCTGGCAAGATGACAGGCAACCGAACTGTCCAGGAAACAAAAAATTTTTGGCTTCGTTTAAGTTTCACTGGGATATTTTTGTTTAGCAATGAAATACAAAAATATTAAAACAGGAAACTTTGCTTGATCTAAAGCAACCAAACGCAAACTACAGGAATAAATGCACAGCGTGTTTGTAAGAATTATAACTGGGGAAAGTCTTGTAGCCTTTAACCACCTCACATGTGATCCAACCCCTCTTTTTTTCACCCCTAAGTAGTTTAAAGGTTGGATCATTGACTATGTATATTTGGGTTGGCGTGCTCCCAGTTTGGAGAAGCACACAAGAGTACTGGCACAGCAGCTAAGCAATGTTCTGCTGTGGACAGGGCCAGCAGCAAAACATATTTAAGCTACCTAAAAAAAAAAGGCCTACTTAAAAAAAGAAAAAAAATGTAGTGCCAAAGGAAATGAAAGTGTAAAGCAGTGAAAATTTCTAATTATAGCATATACTTAAACTGATATAGATTTTTTTTATGTGGGCCTCTTTTTAGGTGGCTGAAATACATTTTGCTGCTGGTCCCCATCCACAGCACTACATTGCTTAGCTTCCATGCCAGTACACCTGTCTGCTTCTCCAAACTGGGAGTGCGCCGACCCAAATCTACTGCAGGTAGTAGACTGACTATGGATAACTACGTCATACAAACCCATTTCAAAATATCTGAACTATCCCTTTAATAGGATGATGCTTGAAACTTGAGTTTGTCTTTGGTGATTGGTTGTGGCTGCCATTTGAAACACTTACTGACTACCTAATCAGCATTTAGGTTTGATTGGTTTTAGTTTATTCTGAAAACAGCGCTGACGTTGACTGTGTCCCAAGCTGATAAAGAAAAAGGTGTAATATGTCATACCTCAATCTTATCATTGTGGCAGATACCCGACAGCCAGAGACGCTCCAACATATCGATCTCATCTGCAAGAAGAAAAGGTGGAAGGAGAACAAGAAGGTCAAAAACAGGAGAAGATGAGAGAGAAAAAAAATGAAATAAGGTGAGACAGATGCAAGTTCAAGGTTCAGAGAGAAGAGAATAAGTAAGATAGTGGGGGAGGAAGAATGGGCAAAAGGCATGAGAGATGAATACGGTGAGCAAAGGGGAAGAAAGATGAGTGAGGGAAGGAAGACACACTGGGGAGAAAGACTTACAGTACAACAGTAGAAGAGAAAATAAAAGAGAAACAAATTTCAAAAAGGGGATTACAACCCCTTTGTTATGAGAGCAAGGTGTTTGATCACCAAAGGGAAAGGGAAGAAGCAAGAGAGGGAAATAGCTGGAGAGAGTAGAAGGAGAAGGAAAAGGAATGGAGTCTATTGTGTTACGGGGGGGGAGAAAAAAAAAGAGGGACAGATGATGAAATGCAGCATGGGAGAGAGAAATGTGTGGAAGAGTGAAACCTATTTGTATGATGTTAAAGGGAGGCGAGAGAAAATTTAGATTGATTATAGAGAGCAAACCAAGGAAAGACCACATACAGATAGGATAAAATAGATACATTTTTGCGACCGAGGTGTTGGGTATTACAGCAATTAATAAAGTCCACCAAAAAAAGGTGCATCTGTGTTACAAATTAGAAGCATAGAAATATGAAAGCACGGAGTAAAGGCGAAGGAAATGGGAGAGGAAAAGGCAGCAAAAGGATGAATTAAGAGGCCATTTGCAGAGGAAGTTATGCGAAGAGAAACCGGGAATTACATTACAGACGGTGGGTGGAAGAGAGAGGAGCCCTTTGAAGCGGGTTGTGAAATGGCCTGGCGTCTGAGGCGGGCACACCGAGGGCAGAGTGACGCGACAGCGCATTGGGAGATGAAAGGGGGGGGAACGCTCGCAAACATTACGCTTCCTGCTCAAACTGTCAGAGGCGCGCACACATACGCATGAAATACACACTCGGAGCCTCGGCGTAATGGGACTCTCAGCGCTAGCCATTAATGCATTAATCAAAAAGAACGAGGCAGCGCGAAGGAAAAGTAGGATCAAATGTAGAGAGAGACTTATGTAGACAGATGTGCGCCGACCCCCTGGTCACAGGGGACTTTTGAAAACTAGCAAACGCACTTTTATGCACACACGCTGAAGATGTCCCAGTCAAAGGAGGTACCAATTGCCCCGTGCTTACAATATTAATTGACCTCTAGGTTAATTAACAGTTTGGAAACCCCTCCGTATGAAGCCCTGTAAGGATTAGACCACCACGACTTGGCCATGTTGACTGAAACGTCAAATCCGCTAAAACAAAAACACAAATCTCCCTCCAACATGTATCACTGTGCGCCACATTTCCCTTCCCCAACAGTCATGTTGTGGGAATTCAAACATTCCTTGACAGCCGAGTTAAGCCAGGCTCAACTCCATCGACCCTGCTTCCCCTCACCCGGCTCCCCACACAGATCCTGACAATAGATGTTAATACGCATGTTCATTCTGTGTGCGGCTCGCTCACATAATATAATTCGAGTTTCAAAGAGTGCTCGGCTGATTTCTCTCTCTCCCTGTCCGGCTCTCCGCCTCTCCCTCTTTATCTCCCTGTAAATACGTTAATCATGGCAGTCAGTGGCGCATAAAGCTGCTCTTTGAGAGGAATCTTCTCCACAAAGAGCTGACAGACAGGCAGAATTTCAGCTGTATCCTCTCTCACCTGCTCCGAGGGAGGAAATGCCACAGAGCAGAGAGAGAGAGAGAGATGGGGAGGGGGGGGGGGGGAATCGACACAAATGAAAAGAGCAGACGTGCAAACAGAAAAGAGTAAAAAAGCTGGAGCTTAAAATACATTTCATGTTTCCTTCTGTTGATTTTTGACAGTTTAGTCGTGATTTGCGAACAATTCAATTTGATTCAGTTCTATTCTAACACTGTGAATGTGCCTGTCTCCCTTTTAATAGCTTTAAATTGGTCAGCAGTGAGGATTTAAGACCTGACAATCTCCATTCCTCTCAGTGATATTATAAAACATGTATTCTCTATCCAATCTGTACAAAAAATACATTAAGGGGGATAATATTACAACCTGGAAGCAGTTTTATAGATTTTGTATCCTAACCAGACATCAGAAGCACCGCAGCTGGATCTTTTCAATGCAAAGGAGCAGTCTTTGTACTCTGAGCTTCTTACTCTGCCCTTAAAGCGCAACACGCATCGGCCATCATGGATCACTGCATCATTTGAGACCCAGAACACACACCAAACACAGACAGAAATCAAGATACAGTAGTCTGGATGTGTCAATCTGACATGCAAAATGTGATACAATTTCTGCTTTCTTGAAGAGCTGTTAGAAACTACGAGAAAGGAAACGGTGTATCCTGAAGAGTTAATGTGCATCAACCTGCAATGACATACAGACGGTGGACAAATTAATGGAAAAACCTGAATAAATGAGTGGAGAAACATAATGACTGCAGATGACTCCACACAGGTGCACTGCATGGTACAATCAAGCAATTAACATCCAATCATGCCCTGTGGCAGGTATAAAAATGCCGAGCAGGCCAGGTTGAGTCTGATTTTGTATCAAGATGGAAAAAAAAGGAAAAGATCTAAGTGACTTTGAAAGAGGGTTGATTGTTGGGGCACTGATGGCAGGAGCTTCAGTTACAAAGACTGCTCAACTGACTGGTGTTTCAATAGAAACAGTGTCTAAAGTGACTTCTGCATTTAGATCTATGGGGAAGACATCAGTAAATAGGGTCAGAAATTGTGGTCGACAACGTACATGACTGTGATGCTTTGCATTAGTGCGATACGTAAGGAAAAACAGAAGAGCAACTCTTCCTCAGGTGATTGAGAATGTCAATGCAGGACGCGATCAGACTGTGTCAGCACAAACAGTCTGTCGACAATTACATAGAGAGGGATATTATAGTAGGCCTGCAGTGCATAAACCCCTCATTACAAAGATGGATGCACATTAAAGTGTTCAGTGGTGCAAAAACCATAGGCACCAGTCTAGAGAGATGTGGAAAAAAGTGATATGATCGGATGAGTCATCCTTCAACTTATTCTCGACAAGTGGGCGAGGGCATGTGTGGCGTACACCGAGAGAACGGTACAGGTCTGAATGCTTAACCCCTACAGCGAGGGCATCTGGTGGCTCTGTTGGTTCGGGTCCACTTGTCCTCTTAGAGGGAAGGGTCACTGCAAATCAATGCAAAGTTGTTCTGAGTGATCGCCTTTATCCTACGATGAAACATTTCTATCCTGATTGGAGTGGTCTCTTCCAGGATGACAGTGCCCCAATCGAGGGGTCACTAAATGGTTTGATGAGTTTTGAGATTTTGGACTGACATATTAAACAGCACTCTCCACCAACATCATCAAAACACCATATGGGAGAATATCTTTGGAATAATGGTGTTCATCCCCAAAGAAAAGTTCCACAAACTTGTAGAATCAATGCCAAGGCACATTGAAGCTGTTTTGGTGGTACGTGGTGGCCCAACACCTTACTAAGACACTTTATGTTGGTTTCCTTTTATTTGTCCCCTATACTATGTGGTTTGTCTGTTGGTTTGTCCTCACCAGAACATGTTTGCTCAAACACTTAAAATGACCTACATTCTTGTGACGGTGACCTCCTATGACTGTGCTCTCTAGGATAGTAGCAAGCATAGCGTGACATTGTTTTATGTCTGTAAGGGTCAGTGTGATGGTTAGGCATAAAAAAAACAAACTAGAGACTGTTGTTCAAACCCCGTCTCCTACAAACAGTCAAGTTTGTTTCAACGGTGACTGTCATCTTTCCTTAACCATAAATCAAACGCTTTAGTCGTCTACACACAGACCAAACTTCAACCAAACAAGTGGAAAAGCAGAAAACAGTAATATATGCATGAGCTGTTGTGAGTTACCCTGACCTCGTTATCTTACATATATCACATACATACATATATATTGATTCATTAACCAAACTCAACACCATGACAGTTGGGTATAATATCCATGTTTTGACCCCAAGTTGGTTCAAAGTTTAATATAAAACCAGATGAAGAAAAACAGCAGGTATTTTTATTTTATTGCTAAATACAGACGCTTAAATTAAACCTCAGGCTGAAATGACCCAAGCTAAAAATAAAACCCACGATACTAGATAAACAACCCAAAATTAAATTGATGTTTCAACACTAAATCTTTCTCCCCAACTCCCACAAACAAACAGGAGATAAAATAAGGAAATAAAATGGCAGCTGTCCCCCACAGATCCTCCTGACAAAATGTTATGGCAGGAGTCATGATAAAAAAAACAACAACCCAAATAATGAACTAATAGATTTAACAGTGAAAAACCGCCGCCCTTCTGACATTTAACTGGAAATAACCTTTTCTTTGGGCTACTTCTGCACGAACTCTGACTCACCGAGATACCTGAACTCCTTCCCAGAGGGCAGCAACATGTTTCCCACCTGAAGAGGGCAATGCACTGTTGCCCAGCAGAGTAGTCACAGACTTGAAGGTGCTGATCAATCATACCAACGACCTTATTCCTACCACCCTTGGCTGACTGGGTGATGGAGCTAAGCCACAAACACGATCCTGAACTTACAAACTATTCTCAGCAATGGAACTTCATTTGCCACTAGGGTTTCTTCTCCATTTCAAATCATGTAATGCCAATTCCAAGCATTTTGTACCAACCAAGATACACCATCTGCAAATATTAGTAATGATTGGTTGCGTGCTTTTATTTTATTGAAGAATGTTTTCCTGCATAAAGGAAATAGAAGCCAGCTATCAAGCTGGAAGATAAGCATGGAGGAAGTGTTGAATTTGCAACAACAACATCAAATTAAAACAGATCAGAGCACTGGGAGACATCTAGATAAAATAGATTGGAAATGTTCTCATTCTCTAGATTGGAAATGGGAGCCAGCTTGTTAAAACTAAAACAATGTTTTGGTCTGGTCCTATTTCATTTTTTTTTAAACCTGTCATATTTATAGATTGGATTACATTTTATTCTCTGTGACACTTTGTGACAGCAGTGATATTCAGTATATGAATAACTGTGGATGAAGTGAACTTTGTTTAGAGAAATAACGGTCAGGAGAGAAAAACACAGCGCATCATTTGAAGTTATTGAAACAGCTTCTTTGTGACTGACAGTAAATTATATGAGCTGCAGTTGTTGTGTCATTGCGCCGTCTCCCTCTCAGCCTCTGAAAGAAATTGTTTTGTGAAAACTGAAAGTGCTTTTCGTGCTGCTAACGTGTAAAAGCACAAATAATGATTGGACAAGCAGCCTGAGAGACAGAACATGTTCTCAGGGTGGAGCAGATGAGGGAGATGGATCCACAAATATATATATATATATATAAATCTTTGTAAAGGAATTTAAAGGACATGTTTAAGATGCTTTTGTTGTGTGTGAGGGAATGTTTGTAAGACTCTTTGTTGGAATAAAATTAAAAAAAAGAATATAATGCAATGTGTCAGGCTTTAGAGTCTTTAAAGGATAATTCTTTCCATTTTTTAGTGTTTGTTTATGTGTTGTTTTATTTGTTTTTACATGTCGATCCCAAATGATCTGATAATAATTCAACATAAAAACAAAATTGCATGTTCAGAGAGATATCTCCGACTCGATTCTCAGTCTATAAAATCAAAATCAACATCCAGGTCTCTGAAGACTCAAAGCCATCAGAGCAAAAAAAAAAGAATATGAAGGAAAAAAAAAAATCAATGTCCCGAGAGTATACTGCTGCTACCGTACGTTCCACCCTCGGTGCCAAAAGCTGTTCACATTAACATTTTCTTTTTTATCATTCTTTTTGGTGCAAGGTGTTTTTTTTTTTTATTGGCTTTGCTCAGTCAGCGTGAATCGATGTGAGTGACACAAAGGAGTAGCGGAGAAGAGGCGAACTTTAGATATGTGCTGCTGTGGGATTTGAGCTGGAGTGCAACGTCAGCAGTTGAGACTGTACACGTTCCTGCATCTCGGTCCTTTGCTGCCTCACTATGTCTGTATGTGTCGAGTGGTACTTGACACACAGCTCCATGGCCACATCTTCTAAAGATTTTCTTTATCATGCCGTGTGGCGGTGTATCTGTTTTCAACTGGATCTCTTCTTCGTGTTTCAGAAAAATGGGGGGGGTAAGCAGCATTCCTAAGTGTAGGAACCACAGGTAGTTACTGAGAAAACACTATAGTTTATCAGGGAATACCATGAATTAGTCAGCTCCGCAATTATTCCACTCAAAATAACTGTAAACTCAGGCTTATCATCTGTTGGACATCCAACTTATAGAGCTTCAATGATATGGAACGCCCTCCCATCTCATATTTTAAACTTAGCAACTACATAATTTAAGAAAGCTGTAAAAGGTTATTTGAATTACTTTGTATACTCGCTTATATGGATGGTTGCTAGCGTACGCAATCCATTTGGTTTCTAAAAGAGTAAGGTATGAATTGGAGAGCGCCCCTTTGAGGGTTTTTTTTTTTGCATATTTATTAAAAAAATAATCAACTATTCTTAGAAAAAGGTCAATTTAAGAGTGAGAATCAGCCTCTATAGGATTATGTCAGACAAAGGTCTGGTTCTCTCTGTAGTTGAAGTAAAATAAGGTGAATTTGAGAATGCATGGGATGTAAAATATGTAGAATCTGTTATTTAAAAGAACAATTATAATTATAAACCGTCATAATTTAGTGTTTAAACAATTATGTCAGTGTGTGTGTGTGTGTGTGTCACCCTTTCAAATAGTCAGATATCTCATTTTAAGGGAGAATTTCACACTTTGCAGTTCGAGCACTCTCACTATCCACCGTACCGTCAGCCTCAAGTGTTTGCTGCCCCAGGGAACGGTTGTCACCGCCAGCGCCGAGGCATTTTCCAGCTCTCGAGCTCGCTAATTGTGAACAGGCTAAATTGCTCCCCAGAGAAGCCAATTTGGTGACTGACCAGTCATGTGCTAAAAAAAAAAAGAACCGACTATACTCCAACAAAGAGATGTATTATGAGGAACAATTACCGAACCTGTGGAGGACAGCGGCGGTGCATGTGCGGGCTTCCTGCATCCACATGTAGAGAGAACAATGTGCCAACATATAAGCCAAAACCTAAAAAATTAAATTTGCAGCAGGTCCTTCAGTGTTGTTCACATGAATAATTTTTTTTAATCAAATTTTTTTGTTTTATGACATGAAACACGGAGGTTATTCACATCTCCGGATAAGTTACGACAACATTATCCAAGTTTATGATTACTGTCTGCTGTCTGTGCAGGTGCATTTCCGATGTTTTCATCCGCATCCTCTCCTCTCCACTCCACTCTGTCATTTTTCTACCCACTGAATTATCTCCACAGTTCCTGATGAAGTTTGCTTTATGGCTCCCTGAACACGGCTGCATTATAACTCTGTCTGCTGGATTAGGCTTTCTCCATTTTACCGCCAATAAAATATAAGAGAAACAAGTGATACTCACTCAGCCTCTCCACTGTCAGAATTTTAGCTTCACCTCGTTTCAACCTTTTGTTTTTACTTTTGATCTATATCCTTATAAGCCCCTTTTCCACTACAAGAGTTTACCTACCCAGAGCTGAACTTCTACCTCGTGTCTCGGCTTATGTGTTTGTTCCCGCTGTCCTCTGCTGGCTTTGGAGACGACTCTTTGGTTGCTAAATTTTGGCACCCCTAAGGAGATGGTACTAAATCAAGTTCAAGTTTCCAGAGAGAAAAATAAAGAGCCACATTTTTTCAGTTGAAGCCTTATAGCTAAAGCTTGGTCAGATTTTAGATGTCATTTCCAACATAAGCAGAATGTTATACTTTATATTAAAGATGTTAATGCATGTAGTCTTTTTTGTTTGGAGGAAATTTTAGAGATATTTGTGAAATATGTAAAAAAAAAACCAGAAAAACATTTGTTAATTTAAAAAAAAGCCCCATTATGACCATTACATTTATAATGAAATCAATCTTAGTGTCTTTACATTTAAAATATGTTATAACTATGTTTTCTTTTCCTCCTCTTACTGTCATTGCAGGACTAATTTCAACCCGGTTCATGAAATATAGTGTGAAAACAATGCATAACCAAGAACAGTAGCTGTTTAAGTGTCAGTGGGTTTAGGGAGCAGGAAGCTGTAGGTGATGTTCCCATAGTGGAGAAGCAGCTTCAGTCTGTTTTTTGTAATGTAACTGTTCTGGCGCTTTAGCTGCAACCTCTGAGATCTGAAGAGACGACCCTGTTTAAAGAAAGCTAAAATATATAATACAGTATTTGCTTTCAATTCGAAGAGGAACCTGTTAATTTAGTAGCCAGAGATCAGAAACCTGAACTCCTCCTTATAAAAACAACCTAACACGTGACATGACATTTGAATGTGAATCCTCTCGTTCAGGTCTAACGTGCCCTGCTGTTGCATTACAGTTGTTTTCATGACTAGTCCTGCTGTAATGATTGTTTTTGTCTGAGTGCAGATTTCTCTGCCTCCTCACTGAGCGCCGATACCAGCAGAAGCTTAAAAAAAAAGGCTTTCCAGCCATTATCAAAACACAAAAGAAAAAAGTTATTATTTTAATACGGAGAGAGTCCCTCTGACTGCTGCACACCAAATTACTGGAGTCTGTCAAGGTCATTGGATAAAAGTTATTCTCTATCTCTCTCGTACGCCTCCTTTCTTTCACCCTGTTCTGTTCGATTAAACGCGACTGGCCATGAATGGAGGGAGAGCAAATAGAGCCAAAAACATTTCAGAATATTACATTTGTTTTAGCAGAAGATAAGAACTTGACAGATGATTTGAAGAAAAAAAATGTCTGACACTATTAGACACCAATCTCTTTTCAATTAGAAACAACACCAGAGAGAAGAGGACAGTCTTACATACTGTATTTCTGACAGGTGTTGAGTGTTTGCATCTCATTTCAGATGTTAAAATATCTCATTTCTCTAAGCGTCCCCCCCCCCACTAACTTTCTGTAGCACAATCGGAGAGTTTTAATTTAGCTGATGCTTCCCCTGTGTCACTGTAAACGCTGAAGGATTCAAGGTTTTCCTTTAAATATCACTCTTTTCACTCCCTTTTCCTCCATCATCCTCCATAGATACTCACACACACACACAGATCAGAGAAGCAGAACTGTGAAACAGTGAGAGAGAGTGATTGACACAAACAGGCATAAACAGAACGATTAACAACGCCAGCCAGGTAATTGTGTTGTTAAAAAGTAGCAGAAGGAGCTGTGAACAACCTCCAATCCTCTTTTCTTTTCCTCGCATCTGTCTCCGCCACGCCGTCCTTTATCTTCTCTCTCCTCTTTCTTCTTTCCCTGACTCATCTAAGTGTGCCTGTCTTTCTCACGTCTGCGCTATCCCTTTTTCACCCAAGATGGTGTTTTTTTGGGGGGTTTTTTTGTGTTCGAAAATGTTGGTTGTTAAAACATAAATACCACTTAAAGTTTAGTCCGGTATTTTTTCACAGTTATTGTCGTTACCGTCATTTTTGGAACAGTTAATGTGTTTTTTTTTTTGCATCTGAGAAAATGTAAAAAAAAAGGAGCATATTTTTTTTAAAAAGATAATGTTTCACCAAGATAATACGCAGCGCAGCTCTGCGCGAGCATATTGCTAGCTCATTCTGGATCAACCGCTGCTTCTTTTTGATACCGGATACTTTATTTTCTCGTTCAGAGCGACAGAGTTATTCTGCTCAAAGGCTGTACTTTGTTTTTCAAACCTTTTTTTTTTTTTTGCCAGGAATTCTAAGCAGCAAACTCAGTGTTTGGATGATGGCATTTTTGCGGTATTATTTTAAGAAAATAATCCAATTTGAGCTGCATTTTCTAGACAACAGGCAACCTTTCTAGTGAATTGAATGTCTAATTTATTATAACGGATCAGACAAATTGTAAAACTTTTACAGAACTTTGTTGTTGTAAAAAAAAAAAAAAAAACTCAGTTCAAGAGAGAAATGATACTTGATGAAGGTCTTACAGTCTGCAACCAAGATTAGAGATTAGCATGCACAGATAATAAGTCAGAGGACGGGGAGAAAAATGAGAAAACAAACAAACAAAAAAAAGACTTAAGTGAGAAAAGAAACCTCTGTGGAACTTTTAAATGTATCTCACAGCTTCAGAGAACGAGAAGAGAAATCAGGGCAAAAACCTGACACAAGTGACATCTTTCAAATAGAAGGTGACTGCGACAAAACACGCATGAATAACAAATAAGTGAAATAAATTCAGAGGGCGTCGGGCTGCGCGGTTTTTTTTGTTTTTTTTTTGTAATCAAAGCGATGAGACGGAGATTGTACGATGGATGTGCTACGGAGTGTGTGAACAAAGAGAGAAAAAAAAAGTGTGTTATCTGACAGCTTTAACAGAAATCACCCCCCCCCCAACCCCACCATCCTCACCTCCTTTCTTCTTTTTTTTGCTCTTCCTCCCTTTAACCTCCTGCATTGATTTCTCTCCCCTGACCCTCACCTCTCTCATCACACCTTTCCCCGTCCTCATCCCTCATAACTGCATTTCTCCTTCTTCCTTCTGCCGTCCGCTCCTTTTTCTATTCCTCGTCCTAGATTCCTGTCTAACTTTGAACTTTCTTGATCCAACCATTAATTGTATCTATCATCCACTAATAAAACCTACAGTAACCCTTGAAGCTGCACCCACGTTTAAATTGATAGATTGGAAAAAGTTTTCCCTTCTTTCTAGAGCTTTGTGGTTGTTTTCCTGAAGTTGAAATGCCAAAACAAACAACATGAAAACATGAATATTTGTTGAGCATATCCCACTTCAGCCAGCAGCTTTATGTTTGATGTTTGGTGACTTGAACAGGGGATTTGTACATGAAGTACAAATGTATTTTTTATAAGCCATCATCCAAAGATTGTAGATATTGAGTTTGATTTAAATTCCAAGTAAAGATGAGAAAACAGACTTGTGCAGATGTGGAGAGTATACTTTGTACTTAAGGCACCCCTCTGAGTTTCTGACCTCTAGTAGAGCTATAGAGCAGTTTTTCACTCTTCCTTTTATTTGTCTCTTGCATTAAGACGAGGACGCAGACGTAGGCACACATGAATGTGGACGTATGCCGTACATATCCCTGCCAGTAGTTTGTTTGATGTAGACAGTGCAGGATTTAAAAAACACTTTTTTAAAAAGTCTACTTTGCTAATCTTTTATGAGGAAGGAAAAGCATTCAACAGTTGTCATGTTTCGGTGAGTAATATAACTCCACAGGGCCCCTTTAATCAGAGGTTTCAGTGTCAAAGTTGCATGACCATCCACTTCACCCCTGACCTGAAGATATTTCGCAACAGTCATATAAAAACACAGTAATTCTGCCTTTGTTATTGAGGGAGCGCACTCATTAACTGCAGGATCGTAAAATGTCCCTACACGGCAAATTATTCTGTATTTAATTATTTTCTTAAATTCATTTTCAAGATTTGAATAAATGAAACTTTGCCCTTTGATTATTGTGTGACCGGCCGCCCTTTCCGAGCAACAAATATAGCTGAAAATGTTTGAGACTTGTCATCTCTCATCCTTCCCAACGCGCCACCCCTACTCCCTTCTGTCCGTACCGTCTCCGACCAGCTGCAGCAGCGCCAGGTCCAGGGGCCGTTTCCAGCGGGAGTTCTTGTGCAGGGCGATGCCGTAGCCTGTTGTGGCGAACACCTTACCGGAGCCGATGGTCATCACCTTGTGGAATAAAAGACAAAAACATACACACACACACACACATTCATAGACAGATAGTCAGATTCAAAGAGACAGATGGTAATGAGCATTGGAAAATTAACCTAATTTCTGCTGTAATATTTTTTTTTTTTGTGTGTGTGCACTGTGACTGTAACATAAATGCTAAACAGTTGGCTCTGCTCTAATATCGACATCCCCAAAACACCCCAAAGCTGGAGCACGAGATATTGTTTCAGTGGAGGAATTAATATAGATTCACATCAGTTGTAATAATTACTGCAGCAGTGGCTGTTGTATGAGTCTGCTGGGAGCTCGGGCCTCCCACAGACCTTATTACAAAATGATCACTGGGCTGGATTTTCATTCTCACTGTGGGAGCCATATCAAATGCAAACTTATAAATAAATCAACAACAGCACTGTGCAAAAATGACAATATTAACTAGCTACATGCCATGAGGGACAGATATAAACGCAATGGATGTGTTTTGATTTATTTAATGCAGATGTAGCTCATGTAGAAGTGTTCATTTGGCGCGCTTATTGTGAGTCTGGTGCGGTTGTTTTGTAGCGTACAGTAGCTGCAGGGTAACGGGACTTCAGCAATGGCTGCCATATGTATGATTGTGTCACGATGCAGAGTTATGAAATAATAATAATAGTAATAATAATAACAATGGTAAAATAATAGAAGACATAGAATGCATAAAATCAAGAAGCAGCAGTGCAAAAAAAGAATTTCAACTTTCAATTTGTATCAGGAAAGTTGTAGCTAGTTAAATGCTAAAGTGAAGAGATGAGTTTTTAGCTCTCTTTGGAAAATATTAAGTCGGCTGGCTTCCCTGATATCTATTGGTAGTGTGCTCCATAGCCTTGGGGTGTTATTGACAAAGGCTGCATCAACGATTTTCTTTCAGCCGTTGCCGGGAATCTCCAATAAACCAGCATCAGACGGTCGCGGCGTTCTTGGAGGCGGATAGTTAACAAGGGAGTTAGCGATGTAGCTCGGTCCCATCCCATTAAGGGCTCTGCACGTAAGGAGGAGGACCTTAAAGTCGATTCTAAATGTTACAAGAAGTCAGTGCAGAGCAACTAAAACTAGACTAATATGCTCTGTCCTCTTGGCTCTTGGTTAATAGCTGAGCTGAGTTTTAAATGAGCTGCAGTCTCTCAGTGGTTTTTCCTGGAGGCCAGTAAAAAGTGCATTACAGTAATCAAGTTGGCTTGAAATGAAGGCACAAATCTGTTTTTCAGCATCTTCTTTGATTTATAAATGGTTGTACTTTAGCTATGTTTCTAGGGTGGAAAAAATGATGTTTTCCAACACCTTGTTAATGTGGGACCAGTTTAAATCCGAATCTAAGATCATTTCTTCAGATTATTAAACAGCATTTCTGTTTTTGTTTTAGGGCCAACTAGTAAGAATTCAGTTTTATGATTACTTTTGCAGTAGTGGAGTTTATAGCTGCAGCATCATTTGATTCAGCAGCAGAGATGTACAGTTTTGTGTGTAACTATGGCAACATACATTGTACTGTCTGATGATGTCACCAAATGGCAGCATGTATAGTGAGAATAATAATGGACCAAAGGCAGCTCCTTTATGCAACCTCAAAGCAGTTGTCATGTTCTTCAGACACATGATCTCCAAGACTGACAACTTAAAAAAAAACAAACACTTTGATATATGTTTTGAACCAGTTCAACACACGACATAGACGACTGATTAGAATATCATGGTCAGTCATATCAAATGCTCCAATTAGGTCTATGAGTCATTGGAGTTCAGTGTGAGGTCACTGATTATTTTAGTAAGAGCAGTTTCAGTGCTGCAGTCCTCCAGGATATTGTCTTCTTTAAGAAAGGAATTTATTTGCACTTGAAATCTTTTCAAGTATATTTACTAATGAATGGAAGGTTGGATGTCGCCTGTAGCTGGTGCATTGCCATCTAGGGCTTGGGTTTCTTTAGTAATGCTTTGACAACAGCTGTTTTGAAGGCGTCTGGGAAGACGTTTGTTTGAAGAGATGCATTTATAATCTTCGGGGACATGACACTGTCGAACAGCTGCTTAAAAAACGTTGTAGGTAGTCAGGGTCAATACATGAGGTGGTGGCGTTACACTCGGTGACGGTCTCGCAAAAGCTCAATTAATGTAATACAAATGAATTTTACCATGGTTACATGATTTTTACAGGATTCGCTGAGATCATCTGTGCTTACATCAGCAGCGACGCTGGCTCTAATTGACGTACCGCTTTGTTATAGACAGTCATGGCTTCTTTGTATATATTACAGTGAACTCATTTTCCTCCATTTTCTTTCAGCCGCCTGACAGATTCTCTCAATCTCATTAACACTGTTATGTTTAACCAATGGGGAGATTCTGTCAGTCGACCTCTTATTAAACTTTAGAGGAGCAACGGTATTTAAAGCACATGGCGAGATACCGTTGAAATTTTCAATCATGTCATTTATAAAGAGCAGTCACAACTGTATGGCTCACATGATCTCTTTGCTTCAGTCTCACCATGTAGGAATCTCTTTTGAACCAAAAATTCCCTTTTAGTCCTTGTTAAGGTTAGGTTGGCATCAAAAGACACACCGTGATGGTCTGATAAAGGTAGTTAAAATACTGAAACATTATCGATATTTTGAACTGTTTTGTTATCACTTAATCTAGGGTGTTACCATGCCCATGAGTTGCTTCATTTACATTTTGGGTGAGTTCAAAGTTATCCAGTAAATCCGTAAGCTCCACAGCTTTGGAGTCATTCCTTTTTCTTTCTTTCTTTTTATCAATATGAATGTTCAAATCTCTATTCAGGATCAACCTATCATATCGAGTGACACCAAAGAGATCAGCCCTGAGAACTCTTGTAGAAATAGAGATGAATATCCTGTTGGCCAATATTATGTGATGAAAAAAGTACTGGTAATTCTCTCTCCACACCAGAGGAAGATATTAAAATGATGTAAATTCACCGAAGTCAATGTCATTACATATGAACTGTGTAGAGAGAATGGGTCAGGGTTAGTGTCGTTGGGTCCCTGATTGGGACTGAGTGTTCAGAGACATTCTCTGAATGCCTTAGGTGATGTGCAGCAGAGGGTCAGGTGAGGGGGGAAGAGGTACAGGCTGTCCGTCTGCTTTGTGCTTATCCATACATTCTTTTTTGGGTTTAGCATCCCAAGGGCATGATGTAGATTGGCACTAAGGAGTGTGGATCCAATGATATTTGGATGAACCTCATCAGGTTTAACACGGTCTTTACAGTTCCAAAAGATACTCAAATTGCCAATAAACCTTATCCCATGGGTGAAGCACCCTGATGCCAGCCATATATTCAGGCCGAGGAGTCTGCCAAAAGCCAAAGATCCAATTCCTTTCCCAAAATTTGGTATTGGTCCAGAAATTTGTGTGCATGTTACAGTTGACTGTCGAACAGACCCAGTTTTCCTTCAAGAGAATGTCAAGGGATCCAGTGTGGATAATAATGTTCATATCACTCGGATGTGTTGAGAGGATGGTTGGCAACATCTCTGTTAGCTCCCTGACAGATATGTTATCCACGGTTAGATTTTCAGTCTTTGCTATTTTTATATGCTTGGTTATAGAGTCAGAATGGTGTCTGGCTTGGGTACAAAGTTAGAAGTGGTTTGGGGGCTATTTTTTTAGGTTTTGGTTAGCCTTAATGCTAGTTCAACAAAGTTAGTATTGGTCAGAGGATTGAGCCTGTTGTGTAATGAAAGTTCAGGTGGTGGAGTGAGCGATGGTGGTCTCTTATTGGATTGTCCTCTGCAGCAGCGGACATCAGAACCTGTCTGTCCTGGCTGAAGTTGATGCTTTCGGTCTAGTGTTGGTGCTAGTGTCTGTGCTATGCTTGCAAGAAGCATCAGGGAAGGCTGGTTTTAGAGGCTGTGCAGCTAATCCAGGGCAGTGGATGACATCAGACTAAGTCTTGGCTGGAGTTGATGCTTTCGGCCTAGCGCCAATGCAATGCCAGTAAAAAGTGCAATTAGGAAAGGCTGGTTTGGGAGCCTCTGCAGCTAATCCAGTGATGTTATGTCCAAGGGAGTGTGTCAGTCAAGTCTTCAACAGGTTGCCCCACATCCAGTGCAATCCTGTGTATAACAGTGTGTGTCTGTCCCAGCGTTTGGCAGATCTGTACCTTGTACAGTAGCTTCTACAGAGTCAATGACTCGCTCGCCCTCGTGTATTTGATGCAGCGTTTCAAAGCAAAGCAATGCAAAGCATATAGCAAACACAGAGCTGAAGAAAACATGTTTGCACTGCAGCACAACCAGAACAACTCACAAAACGACAGATCTATTTCTTACCTTGCAGCCCTCATCCTTTCTGGCCATATAGTTCAGCACTGCAGCGTCATAAATGAAGGCATCCAGTTTCCTGCAGGGAAGAAAGGAAGGAGGAAAATTAGAGTAAATTAATGGAAATCACTGACTTGGAGCTAAATGACAATAGAGGAAGTGCAAATAGTGAGCAGAATGAGATAAATCATCAGTGAGACAATGACTTGGGCAATGAAAAGGGATTCAATAATCTCGCAATGAAATATTCTTTACAGTGTACCCCAACAATAGCCTCAATAGACCAGTGTAACCTCAATGGAAGTGTGTGTGTGAATCTCACATCTCTCTCATCTCTTTTTTTTCAGCTGAAATATTCTCACAGTTATTCTCATTGTTGCTGTAATCTCCATCTACTGCATCTTTCAGAAATGCACATTGTTACATTAATGTACTGGCAATTTTACAAGTGGGTGTCATGTCTAAATTAGACTCACTTCAATTCAATTCCGTGAAAGTCACAATGTCAGTCTTACTGTGTGGGATGCTGTTACCTTGCATTTTTTTTTGAATGCCTTTATTAAAAAAAAAAGGTCCAACAGCACAAGGTTGATGTACAACACAGAGCAAAGAAAATCAGTTTAATAAAACATGAAACACTGTGAAAAGGCCACTTTTAAGATCACCAGGAGATTTTTTTTTTTCACATCAGATCAGTACATGTTTCTTCCTCTTGCAACACTATGTCGGCAGAAACAGAAAAAAAAAAACATGGCTACCAACATTTCTGCCCTGTAGTCATACCCTTGAAGAAAGAGTTACCAATGCAGATGTTGGTGGTTTTGCAGCAGGACTGGACAATATGGTTGAAATCAAAAGAAAAAAAACAATCAGATTGATGTTAATTGCGATGGATTGTGTTCCAACGTAATGCATTACATCAGATATGATTCTACACTTAAAACTGCACTACAGATACTTGTAGTTAAAGCTATGACAATAAATAACTCTTTTTTTTATCAACTGCAAGTCAAAAAATGTTTTAAAATGTAGTAAAATATGTTCACATTATTATGACACAAATGTGCTCGAAGTCTACGAAATGAAGCTTAGCAAAAGTTCAGACAGGAAGACTATCTTTTGTTTTATTTCTCAAACCATCTGTCACTCCCATCCCTCACACATGCTAATTCATAATTCCCTCGCTGGCGTTCCCCTGGGTATCAATTAAGACGTCAGCTGTTCACATCAGCTGCTCACATCTAACCAATATCACGGTGACACACCTTCATCGTCTGCTTATCGTACTGCGGCTGTCTTTTGAAATATGTTTTTTTTGTTTTTTTTTTTCCCCCCGTCTCTGCCTTTCGTTGTGCCGTCTTGTGCACTCCACCACCTCTCCATCACCGCAGATTCATCAGTGCATCACTTCATCAACCTCATCAGCCTTATCAGTCTCAGAAGTCATCAGCCGCCGCCGCCACCACCACCACCACCACAAGTGTCTGGACTCCATGGAGGGGATTTATCTTACTGCTACTCAGCACTGATGTCCCTTGATTTCAAAATCTCCCTGTCGTGTCTAAGCACCAGAGACTTGTGACAACACTTAATCATCACTATCATCGGAATAATAAACAATTCTTTTTTGCTTCATTCACTTGTCTCTCCTGATTGAAACGATGATATTGAAGTGCAGCCCGGCAAATCCTGTCGAGCTGGAGATGTCATAGCAATCAGATATTCTTTACTTTTAACTACGAGGCTGATATGACAGGGATTTACTCGTATTTACAGTCTATACAGCTGAGCAAAACAAGCAATCAGAGACATGACTTTGTCGCTTGTAAAGGGAAATTTTTCACTATTTTCTGACGTTTAATCGACGGAACAATTAACTGATTAACTCAATCAATAAATGAAACTATAGCCAAAGAAAGAAAATATGTTGCAGCCCTAGAAATGACTCACTGAAGGAGAGGAAGAAAAAAGGTAGATTGAGGAAAGATGGGTGCACACCACCAAGTGGGCTGCGACACTTCATCATAAAATAATGGAATGAATGTAACAGCTCAGACTGATGATTTATATCAGAGTATCTGATGATGGATATGTAACTACACCTGCTCTTCTATTTCATAGCCATTTATATTCACACTTGGGAGCCGCACAGAACAACCCAAGTCTTCCAGAGAGAGGAGGAGGAGGAGGAGAGGAGAGGGAAACTGTGCTGAAGGATAGAAGATTGAAAAAGAGGTGAACAGCAGGGTAGACGGAGCAGGAAGGGAGGAGATGAGTGAGAGTGAGAGATGGGGGTAAAAAAAGAGAAAATGGGGGTTAGAAAGAATGATTTGAGGGAAGGATGAGGAGGAGGGAAGGAAGAGCAAAGTAGAAGCAAAAAGGTTGACGAGCTGGGAGCGAGGAGTTAATGAGGTATGAGGAAGAGGCCAGAGAGAGAGAGAGAGAGGAAAAGGATTAGAGAAAAGAACGAAAGAGTTGGTCGGAGGAGAGAGAGAAAGAGAGGAGAGTAATCGAAGGGGGGAAAGATAAGATGGAGATTGAGTGGTCATGATCGGCGACTCGACAGCCAAATCAAACAGAAATCTTCATACCGCTTTCGCTTTTGACGGCGCAAACTAATGTTTCGCCCATAAACAACGTCAGGACGAGAGGTAGAGAGAGAGAAAGATAACGCGAGAGAGAGAGAGATAAGCAGCGGGTAATGAGAGAGACGAGGGGACGGAACGAGATTGAGAGAGGTAGAAACTGATGTAAGAGAAACAAGGGGGATGAGTAAAGATGATAAAAAGGAGAATGCATCATGGGAGTTTTAATAACACGGTACGTCAGATCTGCTAAGGACTGCGGCTGCTGCTTGTCAGCATTCCAAACTACATGTAAGTGTGTGTGTGTGTTTGTTTGTCCCATTAAACATTTGAACTCTCATCTGCATCAACCAACATCACCCCCACCCCTCCATCCTCCTCCCCTCCCTCCCTCCCCCCTCCCACTTCAAACAAGATGAGCAAGTGTATATTTTATGGCAAGTGCTTTGTGTACTTTGTGGTCCCACTGGCAGATAATAAACCCCCCCCCCCCTGTTGAAGACAAATGGCGCCTGAGTGGCAGCCTGTGCTGAGATAGCGGGATCCCCCCCCCCCCCCCCCCCCCTCCTGCACTGCGGTTGCTGGTAGAATGTATTATTTATTTAAAAGTACTTTTTTTTTTCTATCTTCTTCTCGTGCCTAATTTAGTAGCCATGATCCTGATAGGGCTGTACAGGTTACAACAGTTAGCTTAGGCTCCAGAGGAGAGAGGCAGATCAATGCGCTTGCTTAACAGGTTGAGTCAGACACGGGGGGGGGGGTTCTGTAATTGAAATGAAGTGCGGACAACAACATTGCCTCAAGTTAAAAATAAAAAAAAAAATATGCATATAAAAACAGCAGAGGAGAGAAGATGACACACGGTATATTCATCTAAAATAAATGCTGGTGTCAGATGTGTAGCTGCAGTTGAATTGCAGGAGGATTGAAGAAAGGGAGATCTGTAGTAATCCATTGTTTTTGACCCAGTTTGTATAATAATACATTTCACTTTGTTACACTTCAGCCAGCTATACAATATTCTTTATTTTTTTCTTCTGGGGAATCCACAGAGCCAATTTTTTCAAGTGCCTGTTAAGTGGATATACTTCCATTTCTACAAATATATCAGTCCACATGGAGCATGCACCTCCAGCTGTTTTTTTTTCTCCAGTCATGTGCCTAGTGAACTGTTATCTCTGTTGGAATTCAGATCTCCTCCTTTTCACGTTGTGAACCGCATGGGTGATATAAAGTGTCCACAAACGTGTTATAAGTCCCCACGAGCCTCCAGAACAGCTTCGGCTCCTCCTCGAAAAATCGATTCTACAAACATGTGGAACTTCTTCTAAGAGATAATGTCTCGTTGATATTAAGCGAGGACTGCGGAGAGCTACGTCTAATGCATCGATCCAGAATGTTTCCCATAGCGTAGGTGTTCAGTGAGCCCTGGAGCCCTGTAGCATTACCGTCATGGAAAAGACCACCACAAAAATTCAGATAGAAATGTCATCACCAGGATAAAGATCATTTAATCTGCAGTGACTCTTCCTTTCAGAGGACATAAATCATGTCTGTATAGCATCTGTCATCATTCAATTTATTTAGGTTTTTCCTTCCTGAAGGCCCTCTGTTTCACCAGTTTTCTGGTTTTACTATGAGCATATAGAGCTATGCCCCAGTTAAACCCACATATCTGTACACTGCAATATGTCTTTTCAGGTCCCTCTTGATAGCAAACTGAATAGCACCACAGGTGTTTTCAATTATTCTGGCTAATTAGTCCTATGCTCAGGTTGAAGGAGCTATATGCCAGTAATTGCCGTACAGGAGGCCAAAAGACTCCATATGATACTAAAGAAAATTAAATGTGCAGGTTTTCCTGCGGTGAATGTTGCAACAAAAACTAACAGGAAAATTTAGAGAGATGTCAATCAAGATGAGAACATACTCTCTGCTCCTGTGAAGAGGTCTAATCAGGGCAGTGGCATGAAAAAAAAACCGTGAAGGTAATTAGCAGCTTTCATCTGCTATACCAGTAAAACTTTAAGAAGTATTAAAAGTAAAAATAAGTAGAGGCGACGAAAAACAGATGATCCTTACATTTCCTTTTAAATTGCAATGCAAGATTTCAGTTCTGGTCGATTTGGCGACAGTAACAACAAGTGTTTTTTTTTAATATGACAAATGGTCCTTGAGCAGCTACTTTATCAGAAACACAACAGAAGAGAAACTGGTGAATGTGTTTACGCTGCAAACCGAACAGATGAACGTTGTTCAGTCACGCTGCACACGGCAGCGAGTAGTTTTCCACCCGACAGCAGGGTACAATAAAGTTAGATTATCTTGCTGGGAAGTTGGAGATGTGCGGCTTGTTGTCTGCAGCTCTTCATTTAACAGCTCAGTGTGGCTACTTGTTCTTGAGCCATTACTCGATCACAAAAATTAAAACTGGTCAGCTGACGAGAAAAAAAGAAACACTGAAAATGATCCTTGTCATGTTTTGTTGATGCTCCTTTGAAGAAAAACTGCAGTCACAGTGACCAATAATAGAGTTTCTTGTGGGTACTTCATATTTAAAGCCCTCCCACATTTGGACAGTTGAACTCTTTTAATGTGAAGCAGTGGCAGTAGGATGTTCTGCATATGTTTGTGATGCAGTATAAAGACAATGAATGATAAACAGTGAGGTGGATAACAATTCGTTAAACATGCATTTTTAGAATGACATGCATGCTTTGATCCCTGTGGATGTTTTCCTGCTTTTCTGTGTGCATGAATTCAAACCGCATCCAGCGTGGGAATGGCGGTCTACGTCTCCACCAATAAACACTGCTATATAGAGAGGTAATTACTGACTACTGCATTTGTGTTTGAATTTGTGTCTGTATTTGTTGAGGCAGCAAAATTATTTGTATTCAAAAAGAGGAAAGAGGCTTAAAAATCCTGTTTTTGTTATTATTATGCTTTTAATTACTGACTACTGCATTACTAAATACATTGAATGGCTACTGCAGAAAAACTGCTGACTATAAACAATATTAAAAATCACAAAAATCTTAAAGATTACAACTTTAAGCTCCCTCGTTTCCTTTACTTTTCTTTGCTATAGTTGTTTTGAAACTCACTGGCTCAATTCACTCTCTTACCCTGTCTTGAGGTTGTCAATGGCCTCCTCCACACCCTTCTGGTTGTTGCGGATCATGTACTGATGCATGTTGGGGTAGTTGGAGCGGATGTTCTCCTCTGTGCTGCCGTTTGGCACCGTGCCGAAACGCAGCGGCGGGTACTGCTCCGTCGGCTGCTGGAACTGCACGAGAAGAAGAAGAAGAAGGTGGGCGAAGATTTAAGCGATAAAAGGAAGAAGAGAAGTGAAACGAGCGGTTGACGAAACGGGTGTGGAGATGAGCTGAACACTGCCGCAGGATGAACTGCTACAAAGATTCAAAGTCTTCACTTTCAAAGAGGGGCCTCTCTGCTACAGGGGTAGTCTGATAAAACAGATGAGCTTTTAAAGTGTCAGTGCAGCAGGATACAGTTTTGTGAGTTCTGCTGAAACTGCACTGAGAAATAAAAAAGAGTAGGCAACAAGGAGAGGGACGAGTTTGAGGGAGTATATACAGTATTTCACTTCTTTTCTGTGAACTCAAGCTATTCAGTAGCTATCCATCCATTTTTGGAAGAAACAAAACAACCTTTGTAAGAAGATTCATTTGTGTTCCCTCTAATCTGTTTCTGTTTGCTTTTAAAGGTTAACAAAAGCCTTGAATGTTCTTGTTTTCAAAGTCTGACATTATTTAAACTTTAAAGTCACTTCTAACTATGCTAAATTCCTCGCTCATCTATCAGTCTGTCTGGCCATCAACCTGTTTATGAATACATCCCATCAATCAACCCATCACATCCCATCCTCCCCAGACTGTACCTTCTTATCTGACAGTCCCGAGACTGTATCGATGTACTCCTCCTGGATCATGAAGGCAGCCAGGTTGGCAGTGTAGGAGGCCAGGAAGATGACAGCGAAGAAGGCCCACACCAGCACCTGAAGGAGGAATGAGGTAGAGTAAGATCAATGAGAAGTGAGTCTGTCAGGTATGGAAGTGTTTTAAGATTCCAGTGACATTATTTTCACTTCTTGGCATTTCATAGCTTAAGCCTCCACTGAAGCTCTGTCTTGCCTGGAGGGTAGAGTCTTATTTGTCAGAATGACACTTCAGCCTCTAAAAAAATGTCACTACAACTTCAGCATTTGTCCTTTTCTACTTGAACTTAAGTTTATAATGATGATAAAGTCACACTTTTTTTCTTGCACTCCCCTCCTGACATCATCATGCTATAGCATATTTGTCACAGTCATACGTATGAATATTATACCCAAGTCAAAAATTTGATTAACACCAGTGGTGGAAAGTGACAAAGCACATACATGTAAACATTTAACTCAAAGTAATAAATCAATAATTATACACATATAAAGTGCATATTATGGATGTGCAGAGAGCTCCGTATTTGTATTTTGTAACTATATTTGTCGAGGTAGCAAAATTATTTGTATTTGTAATTGAATAAAAGTGGAAAGAGGCTTAAACTGTTACATTAAATATAAAGGAGGTCCCCACACTGGGTCTCGAACTGGAGTCTCCAAGATCATAGGCGACTGTGCTGACAACTGAGCTAAAATTTTACTCATCACCTCATTGCAGACAGACCTCTACCTATTTATACACTCATTACACAGAGACAGCACATTGTGCCAGATGTAAGGTGATTTTTGCTTTTCACTTTTCATTTATTGCCTATTTTTTACAACCTAACTTTGTGGAAAGGAGAAGGGGAACAACAGGTTATGGAGAGTCTCTTTGGAGCACTTCGCTTTTGTGAGAAGCTCAGCTTTATCTCTGGAGACACCCCCAACTCTGGGAGTGATGTCCAAATTAGAAAATGTGTGTCATGTAGCAGGTGGATGTGACTCCCCTCGTTAAGGCCTGCTGACAGACTGAGATAACGATGTAACTGACCTGGTATTAGACATGTTTTGTTTTGTTTTTTTGGTATTTAGTATGTAGTAATAATGAGAAAATATCTCAAAATAATATAAAAAAATATCTTGATATGACGTTAAAAGGAAAGTTTCTCATTGGGAAATTAAGGAGAATTAAGGAGAAATGATGGTGGCAGCATGACATTGCTTTAGGAAATACTTTATACTCCATAACATTTATAGTATCTGACAGCTATAGTTACTTTGTTATGTTGTGTATTATTGCAAAAAAAAATATGAAAATATATGGAGCTACAGCCAGGGTTCAGTTCAGTAAACAGCAAGCTTTGCTCACTCCAAAGGTATCATTTCATGATGATAAGCAAAATATAAAACATCCTCATCCTTGCCCTTTAAGTACAGTTTGCTTATCTTATTTGTACCTAAGAAAATATTTGAATACAGGACCTTCACCTGTAATGTGGTATTTTTATATTGCGGTATTGCCTCTTAGTAATGGATCTGGGTACAAGCATTTCGGTAGCACAGATCCTTTTGAAATATCCTTTAAAAGGTTTGATGTCAAGACATTCCACTGCTCAGAAGTGATATTTTTTTATTCCTGTAAGATGCTGCACTGTTAACATCCAGCCAGGAAGCAAGTGAGAAATGTGGATTAGTATTAACATCATATTTACACTTGCAGTCAGTGATGAAAGGGGCTATTTGCTTCCACAGTACTCTGTGTTTATGCCAAAAATTAATTTGCATAATGTTCTTAATGAATAAGACAACTACTACTAGGTATGAGCGTTAAATGGATAGTTTGTATTTTTTGAAGAGCGGTTTTATGAGGTACTTATCCATAGTCAGTGTATCACCTGCAATAGATTTGGAGAAGATTTAATGCCAAGGGAAAAGGCTGTCTGACAGAGAGGTAAGGAGGTGAAGCTATACTAAATATAGCGTACACTAAAGCTGATACAGATTTTTTTTTTTTTGGTGGGTCTTTATTTAGGTGGCTAAAATATGTTTTGCTGCTGTCCCCATCCACAGCAGTACATTACTTAGCTTCCGTGCCAGTAGTCCTGGCTTCTCCAAACTGGGAGCATGCAGACCCAAATCTACTGCAGGTAATACACTGACTATGGATGAGTACCTCATACAAACCCATTTAAAAATACCTGAACTATCCCTTTAATAAGAGGATGCTTGAAACCTGAGTTTGTCTTTGGTGGTTGGTTGTGGTGATACCTGGCTGCCAAACTGGGAGCATGCCGACCCAAATCTACTGCAGGTAATGCACTGACTATGGATGAGTACCTCATACGACCCCACTTCAACAGGAGGATTTATCCTAAGATGAGCGTTGAAGGACGGTCTTTTGGTTTACAATGGTTCTCTGGTGTGTTTTATGACCATCGGGGCAATGTAAGACCTATTAAAACTTCAATGTATAATATCAGTAATACATGGTTGTCAATTATCCATCCAGTGCATGCTGGGATAGACACTGATGACCTGGAATAGGCTTTAAGCAGGTATGAAAAATGACCAAGAATGGAGGTCATTTAGAGAATTAGCCTTTCTGATAAAGGTTAGATTTATTTTGTTTTGTTTTTGGTTTTAGGCTTTCTTCAGATTTGGAGTGATGCTGCTGTCAAATCAAAACGTTGTCTCTTCAGCGTATTAAAAAAAAATCTTCTACAGTTGAATGAAGGGGAAGAAGTTAGATGTACAACAAGACCATTAGTCGTGCTCTACCTGCAGAGTGACACATAGCCTACAAACCAACAGTTTGACTAAAAACTACAACATTTGCAAAGAAAAGAGAACTAAAAAGAATCGACTTTTCTTCTCTCGTCTGACCCCCTCTTGTAAAAGCCTATTGAGCAGTTAATGAGCTCTTGAGATGATTAGGGTTGTTGTGAAAAAGAACTCAAGCAGACAGGCAGAAGAAAGGAAGACACCTTGAGTTGTTCACCTCCTGTGGCTTTTTTTTACTGTGCAGTAGAATAGTTTGATTTGATTTGATTTTATTGGGACCCCCATTAGCTGGTGCAGAAAAACTTCAGCTACTCCTCCTGGGGTCTGATTGTGCTGGCTTATAGGGCTTATAAGTTTTAGTTTGTTTCTTTATGGTGCAAACAAATGTGTGTCTGTGGGACTAAAACACCAGAAATTAATAAAAAGTTGTAGACGAAGTGGTGGTATGTTATATTTTTACGTGTCAGTAAATATATGAAGTCAATAAACCAATCAAATTGTTAAATTTTAGTTGATTAAATTCACTAAAAAAACTTAATTGACGATTAAAATTTACCCAGTAAGCATTGATTAGTTAGAAAAGACACCAAGATGTTAGTGGAAAATGTTGTTTTTAGACATCTAGATAACATACAAGATAATTTTATGGCTATATTTCAGTGCAAGGAAGGTATATACTAAACATATTGTCCTTTAAATACTGTCAAAACAAAAACCTGAACTCACACAGGTTTTTCTTTTACATACAAATCATCAATTTACTGCTGGCTAGGTGTTTATCAGCGATTTAACACCAAATAAATGAAACAACAAAGCAATTAGCAAATCAATCAACTGATTAGTCAGGCAGCCAGTGAGTGAAGGCGGAGTGATTACCATGATCTTGCTGGTGGTTCCTCTGGGATTCTCCACAGGCACAGAGTTGTTAAAGACCAACGCCCACAGCAGCCAAACCGACTTCCCTATGGTGAACTTAGATCCACCTGACTCTGGAGGAAGAGAGGGAGGATGACAGGGTTCAAGAGAGAACAGTTTCTTTCAGGATGTTCAGAACACACATACCAAATATATATTCCTGTTTCCTCATTATATTATTTCCTCACAGTCTCCCTCCAGTCACAAATGTACTTTTCTTCTTTCTCTCCTTCGGTTGGATGTTTGAGCTTCACTGTGCAGAATTTTTGTTTTCATATTTATCTGCTGAAGAAAGAAAGTTTCTCTGCGCTCACCTTGAATCAGAGTTTAAGGGGCGTGCCTATGAACATGATTTGTGACATCACATTTAGTTAGGAGCCAATCGTGGTCCAGCATGCGACTTAGACAACTGCAATGTGGAAAACTTGAAGCCTCCAGTGCACAAACATTGAGAAAGTACTTTTCAGTGAGGCAGAAGACATCTTGTGTCCTGCAGTTCAACTTTTTAAATGAAACTGAATTAAATGAAAGGATGCTATTTTAAGGATTTTTTTTACATGGTAACTTTGAGAAAAAACATGTCAGAAACATTTTATTATTCCAAGCAGAGGATTGTATAAGCCCTAAAACGTGTTTGGGGATCTCTTCAGTTCGTCCCAAAGGTATTGAGAGCAGTGCTTCACATGACATCTATTACATGTCTGCCCGTCCTTGAGGAGAGATTCCTCCTCTGTTGCTCCTCCTGAGGTTTCTTCCATTTTTTTCCCCATTAAAGGATTTTTTTTTCTGGATTTTTTTCCTTGTCTGACATTGAGAGTGTAAGGAGAGGACACTGTATTGCTGTACAGATCGTAAAGCTCCTTAAGGAACATTTGTGAGTTGTGATATTGGGCTATACAAATAAAATTGACTTGATTTAAGGGATCTGTATAGGAGAAACTCTGAAAACCATTTTTTTGTAAGGGGTCAAACAGGAAATGGTATTCCCCAAGATATCATTTGTAATATCATGTAAAATATAATTATATGCTATAGCATTACGGCCTCCCTTCATTGGAACAACAGAAACTTCACCCAAAGCATGAAGAACCACAGTAGCTTGGGCAGGAAAGCATGTGAACAGCAGTGTCCACATACTTTTGGGCTTATAGTGTACAGTACATTCATTATGATCTTCAGTGGCAGTGATTGCAGGGACACATTTCCCTACAGTGATCTAAGAACTGTCTGATGTTGGAAGTTCAAACAGGGCAGATTGAGTTAAAGTAGGGGTAGAGGAAAGACCTATATAGAGTTATTAAAGATTAAACCTGGCACTAGAGTTATTATTTAAACTGTGAAGTTTCAATGTTTCAGACGGGAGAGAAGAACGAGAGAAAAAATAGAAGAAACAGAGAGGAGTCTAGTTGGTAATTTAAGATAAAATGTCGCCATACATTTCCTCTAGGTAAAGGAAGAGTGAATGTGACGACGGTATGAAGAATCTACTGAGCCGCCAAATTTTCTGCGCTGAAAGGGAAATAAAACTTAATGTATGCGAGGAAATGAAATGAATGTAATGAAAAGAAGGAAGAGAATAATCTATCAAAGTCCATAGCAGACTTCATATTGCTTTACAGCTCATTAAAACTTTGAAAGCTGGAAGAGAAAAGAAGAGGAACCATTTATTAAAGGGTCAGTTCACCCAATCATCTTAACACTATACGCATGTCATGTTGTCATGTAGAGAGAACAAAACTGAGGTGATAACAATTTATAAACATCAACAATATGTCTTTCCAGAAGCAATAAACTGGTCAAAGTGTAATCCACATTGGAATTATTTCCTCAGTTAAAAGTTGTCCCATTGAAAACTGTCCGCTGTGTCATTTTCTGATGTTTTGGGCGCCATCAATGAAAACACCATTCACCTCATCACCAATACATTGTATTTGGGTCTTGAATATTTCAAAGCTTTGACAAGATATACTTGAACTACGTGAACTGAATTTTTAAAGCATTCGAGATTGTGGACAATCAAACAGTCAAACAGTCTCCAGTTCTAGGATGCATCTTATGATCTTCACGTCATAAACAGTGGTCATATTAAAGGATATGGTAGGCATTTTTCTACATTTTCTTATTGTCAACTCCTGTTCAGAGCCAAATCAACAACAAATTGATCTATATACGATTATTGTGTGCATCCAAAGCCTGATCTATCTTATACCTCTGTGTTGTAGACCTCCATTTTTGTCCAAAAACTACCAGTGTGTTCCTTTGCCAAGATGAGTTTGGGCTTGGTTTTTTATTTAGAAATTAATCATGTTTTCAGTTTCTAGAGATTAGATCCTTGTAATGTAGATGCCACTGCCATGTGAGGGAACTTGATTCTGTTCACATAGCTTCGGCTAGCTAGTACAGCGTCAACAGGTGTTGACATGTAGCACAACATGCTAGTGAAGCACTGCAAATGCAACCATTTCTAAACAAACTAACAAGCCCAAACTCTTTGTGGTGAAGGACTTTGGATAGACACACAATACTTGTAAGTAGATCAGTTCATTGTTGGTTTGGCTCTGCACATGAGATTTGTTGACAATAATAAAAATACCTTTAGGGGGAGATTGTAACCCTATTTCTCAGTTAAAGGATGGTCTTTGGTGTCCAGTATAAACGGCCTCCTTAATCTTTCTCAGGTTGTTTTAGATCTTAAGATATTGAACCATTTAATACGTTGACTTAATGGCTGATACACTCTAAAAACAGGGGTCCCAATAAAAGTGATCTATGAAATTGGTGAAATCTAGTAAATGGACCTTTGACCTTAGATATTCTTTACCATATACAATTTCTAGAAGTTTTGTGGATGAGAGAAATGAAATACAACATGAGGTCGAAAGTGTAAGACATCATACAGACACATTGGTGTTTTAGCACATATGAAGCTATAGAACTGACAACTAGTAAATGGACCACATTTATATAGTGCCTTTCTAGTCTTCTGATCACTCAAAGCGCTTTATACTAAATGCCAACATTCACACACACATACATATGCTGATGGCAGAGGCCGCCATGCAAGGTGCCAACCTGCTCATCAGGAGGAGTTCCTAACGCTCATTCACACACAGCCACTCCACACACTGATGGTGCAGCCTTGAGGAGCAATTTGGGGTTCAGTATCTTGCCCAAGGACACTTTGACATGCAGACTGGAGGAGACAGGGATCAAATCACTGATCTTCCGATTAGTGGATGACCCGCTCTACCTCTGAGCCACAGCTGCCTGTAATTTGTAATGGTTTGTAATGAACAAACCTCCCTGTCACTCCAATTCGGTATAATTCCACATGTGTCAATTTATTAGAAAGTAATGAACAACATTTCTAGATGATTATTTAAAATGAATGTAGCAGCACAAAGGAGCAGTCAGTAAACAGTTGGAATAGATGATGAACTGACAAGTACTGTAAAACTGTCAAAATCAGCCACCACCACGCTGTTTCGTTAAAAATAAATAATCTAGATCGTGGGTGTGAGGTGATTATTTTGACTCATATGTGGTGAAAAAAAAGTTGGATGCTTTGTCTAATTTGAGCAAATGCCCTCCTCAAATCAGCCCCCCTTCGCTTACATAACTGACGAAGTGACAAGTTGGTAATAATGTGAAATGAGCAGTGGCAGCGGGTTGATTGGCGTGTCGACGCCGGAGTGACTCCGTCTCTTACTTTTAGCGCTCTGCAGGCTGCGGTTGTATCCCACGGGGCTGAAGAACTCAAAGATGAAGACGGTGACAGCCACCACCGACAGGCACATCACAAACATCATCACCCACACCGCCGGGCTGTAGGGCTCTGCAACACACACAAACACATGCAAAAAAAAAAAAAAAAAATCAGATAAAGTTTCAGAAGTTTGCCTCTCATCTTTAACAAATGGAAAACTGTTTCTCATAGCTGGACTGTGGACAAAAAACATGTGGATAAGACTCATGATTCGAAGGCTTTATTGTCAGACACACAAAGCAACAGGTTACATTATGCCAAATTCTCACTTTGCAGTCTCTCAGCAAGTATATTAAAAAAGGAGATTTGAGAATGGGCTTTGGTTCAGCCCATCCTCACAAGAAACATTGCAGTATAGGTCTAAAATTCAAGCCAGCAAAGACAACTCTTGCTCTTCAAGTGATGTCAATATAAGGTGACTTCCTTATCAGGAGGAGGCAGGTATGGGGAATGGCTGGATAGTTGGCGAGACTGCAAAAAGATTTGCTGCAGGAGACCACTTTTAATCTCTTGCTTCCAACCATGTGTCTTTCCCCACAAAGGAAACCGCAAGTCGTTGCAGCTCAGGTGTGTTTTTCCCTTATATTCCCTCATTTGGTGTTTTGACGATGATGGTGGAGAGCGCTGTCTAAAACGTCAGTCCCAAATCTCCCATTGGTGTTCCATTGGGTTGAGGTCTAGTGACCGTGAAGGCTGTAGCATATGATTCACATTATATTTATACTCATCAAACCGTTCAGTGACCCCTCGTGGCCTGTGAACGGGGGGCATTGTCATCCTGGAAGAGACCACTCCCATCTAGATAGAAATTTTTCATCATGAGATAGAAGTGATGACTCAGAACAACTCTCTATTGATTTGCAGTGACCCTTCCCTCTAAGGGGCCAAGTGGACCTAAACCATCCCAGCAAAATGCCCCCCATAAGAGAGCCACCAGATCCCCTCACAGTAGGGGTCCAGCATTCAGACCTGGACCAATTCTTCCTTTAAATTGTCACCCATCTGTATATACATATTCAATCTTTGGTAAAACATTAGTAAAATAATACCCCTGGCTGCCTGTTACTGTGTTTCTGTGCAGATACCTTGAACATACAGTACTGTGCAAACAATGTAGGCATTTTAGATGTTTAGATTCTTCTCCGTAGTGCAATACCATCAGGGAAGCATCTTATTGATCCCCGAATGTATTCTACAATACAACAAAGACCCCAAGCATCCAGCCAGAACGATCCTCAGTTACAAGAACAACAAGCAGTCCTGCAACAGTTGGTTTGGTCCCCACAGAGCCCTGATCTCGACATCATGGAGTCAGTCTGGGCTTACATGAAGAGACAGAAGCAGTTGAGATGCCCAAATCGCTGTTTAAAAGGCAGCTCTCACCAAATATTGATTTCATTTAGGTTTCTTCTATTGACTGCACTTTGTTGTATGAAGTTAATTGATAAATTAAACAAATTAAAATTCAATTTAAAAGCATTCACACTTTACTTTTAGCGCCTAAACCTTTCACACACTATTGTACTTCTGCTTGTTCAAAATTAGTGCCCCAGAGATAATTAAATGCAAGTTTCCATAGCAACAAAACTTTCTACAGTTAATTATCACTAGTGACATTGACCTTAAATCAGGTTAAACTGACTTCAAGCTAACTATAAAACAATATGAAATTGCTTTTTGCCTGCAGTTATGGCCATGATATACTGTAAGCTGGATAATACATTCCAAGGCATCCTGTTATAGAAAATAACAATAATACATCATTACACTTTGTATTTTGGTGTTTTTCCCACCTCCGCTGCATCAGTTCTCTCCTATAACCGTTCAGGTTTATAAGCCCTTTGGCAGATGTATCAAAAACGTTATTTTCATACATTAAAGTGAGGTTGAACAAAGGCAATGAGACAATGAAAGGGAACACGCTATGAGGCAGAGAGAGCTGAAAACAAACAAGTTCGATTCTGTGTACAGAGACGCTCTCAGCTGTTGGTCTTATTGCGCTCAGATCAGATTCACAATAAATACCATCTGCCGACAAGCGAAAAGCTCTTCCTGTCTTTGTGGTTATCAGAGACAAGACATGTCTAAACACAGGAGGAGTCTGCACCAATTTACACTATGATTTATCTGATAAAAAAAACAATTTAAACCACATTTTTTAAAATCGTTTTAACATCATTTCAACACATGAGAGATTTTGAATCAAACAGCATTTTGAGAGTAACTCATCATAACTGAGAGTGATGAAACAAGGACATCAGGTATTAAATCTAGGTTTTATTATTGGATATGTGGGGCAGGATAACTGTGTGATCACAGCTTGTTGGAGCAACGATGATGAACACTGGTTTTGTCATAATGTGTTATTTACTATTTAATAAAATACAACAGGATAGAAAACTATTGTAAAAAATAGGATTCTTGTTTCATTGTTGCTTTACACTGAACTTTATTTCATCAGCAGGAAAAAATAGCAGAGCAATGTAAATCAAATGAAATCAAGTTTATTGTCATTTTACCAAACATCTCTGTGCAAGGCAGAATGAGAGAGTGATTCTTTGGGATCAATGTGCAAAATAGATAACATCATATACAAGAAACACTAACATTTATTGCAACACAGTCCCAGAGACGGCATACCTAAGATGCTTTGAGTTAAAAACAAGTTTAAAACGTTACCAGCTGGGGAATTGACTCAGTTTAGAAACCGTCCAGCAGATTGGGTTTTCTTTTTTTCCCCAGCTATCCCACAGTGAGGACAAAGGGGAATAACATAGCAGAAAAACAAGGCAAACAGAGAAACAATAACAAATTGACAAGTTAGACGAAAAACATTTTTTTATATATGTGGGCTGAACAACAGGCGGATACTCACTGAAGAGTTAAATAATTGCTAAAAGTGTACAGCATTTGGCAGAAAATAGCAAGAAAGAATAGCAACATGTATAGACAGGTTACACATAATTCAAAGGAAACAGTAAGTAAGTTAGTAGTTACAATTTAAATGGTTAAAAAAGGGAGTATTTCTAATATGATATGGAATTTTATCCCAACTCTAAGTATACATATGTACAGAAAAAGGTAATAGATTACTAGTTATTAGTTTTTTTCTGCTTTCTTATGGAGTTATGTCTCGGCAGAATAGCACAAAGTGAAGAAAAGAGGTGGTAACATAACTGAAAGTACAAATTAATACCTATAAATTGATAAAACACGACACACTGATGTGTCCAGTCTGATAAGTGCTATTGTAGAGCTTATAAAACACATTGTTAACTCGTCCTTCTCCCTTAAGAAAAGAGAGACATTCCTTGACTGCATGACAAAAGAAAGCAGTCTTATACTCTAAAGGAGGGGAGTCGTCTCCCCTCATCTCGTCCTTCTTAAGAGATGGGTGTCAGTGTAACCTCAGAAGTATCTGCTGAGGCAACCAGCAGATACATCTGAGGTTTGCTAAATTAGTGAGGGATTTGCTGCCAACACTGACTACAGCAGCTGTGGCAGCTGCAACGCTAATCAAACAGCACCGGGGAGACGGACTGAGCTGCTGGGTCGACTCATCAACACCTCCGTCTCTCTGTATTACATCCAGGAAGCGATGCTAAATCAAACTCGACTCTGTGCTGACATACCAAAGAGCAACAAGCACTGTTTAAAATTTAAGGCTTTTAGCTGATGCTCCCCTGCAGAGTGACGTACTGTACAGCGAGGGAGCAGGTGGAGAGGCTCAGGATTTATCCATTAAACTTACTGCCAGACAGAGTTAATATGCTTTTAAGGCTGGCCTGTCAAACTGTGTGCCATGGAGGGCTGTGAGGCTGCAGGTTTTCTCTCCACCTTGGCTGGTTGCAGCGGTAATATCACAGGTTTAGAAAATAGAGTAATTTCCATCACACTTTAGCTTTTTAAAATTAGATTTAGATAGATATATAATTAGATTTTGGTAGACAGATACTGCATAAAATCAGTTAATCATGCAAATTATTTACCTTAAAAGCCAAAATGAGATTTTTTTCTGAACCATAAAAAAGCTGAATCAAACCAAACTCAATATTAATATGATACTAATATCGCTTAGCACCAGAAGGAGAAGAAAGGAGGATAAAGAAGAGAAAAAAAGGGGAAAAAAGGGAGAAAAAAGTCCTTGTTATCAGCTCACAGATGGTGGGTTTTGGCCGAAAAACATGATTCCCGGCAATCAATATTCAAGTATTTTGATGAAAATGAATATTCTGGCAGTCATTTTACTTTAATGATTATGCAAAATCCCCTTTTAATGCATTTTGGTGATTCACTGCACACATGCACCATTTATGAGCAACAGTGAAAACTATTAGTAGTGTGAACAAAAAGTAAACAGCAGCTGTGGGAGTGTTGTTATGATTTTATCTGCATTAACTAATGCTGCTTTAAAGTGCGGATGGTGAGGTCTTATATTTGGAACGAGGAAACTATAAAGGAAGGAAAGGTTATTATTTCACTGTGTAGCGCGTGAACGCACATTGGTGCCACGCTTTGCTGAAAGCTCTCGGCACAGTTCCCAGATAGCATACGGAAGTGGGCCACTTCAGGCAATGATATGGCACTGCTGGCCTTCTTCTGGCCCGGACAAAATATATGGGAGTCTGAAATGGCCTGCATGTAAAATAGCAAAAAATGGCCCAAATATCTCAAATCAAATGTGGGCCTTTTAAGGTAAAGATGCAGTGGTCTCAGGTATGTGTACTCTGGATGTGGGCCAGTTCTGGTTTGATCTTGATTGACATATGGCTTGCTTGTGGCCCAGATCTGGGAAACAGGGGTTGATGGCTCAAGTGCCGTCACTCCATGTGACATGTGGGCCAGATGAAAGTGTTGGGTGTGGGCTGGATCAGGGCCACAGAAATTTTGCTATCTGGGTTAGCGTAGCGTAGTGAATGGGTAAACCACTCTTTCATCTCTCTACTCTTGGTTGGGTGAGGGAGGCACCGGTATTTTGGTTGGTTGTTATTTAGCTAATGTTTCATGTGTTTTCAAGGTACATTTCATTTGATTCAATAAATTATTTGCATGCAAATTGATTTATAACATACTGAAGCTTGCATGCATATGCGATTGAGGTTACATTAGTACATTAACATTAGCAAGTTAGCTAAACTGTGATAAAACCCTTACTAACTTAAAGTTGGATTGTAGGACTTTTGTCTCCCCCTTCTGGCAGCAAGAGTAACTATCAAATTACTGTAGACACATGCAGCTGTAAAACGGTTGATCAATTGTTTATGGCATCACACAACCTTTGTGAAATGACTCGTTTCACTATCAGAATTTGATCTACTCGGCCCAGTCGCATTTAGAAAGTCTAGAAGAGCTGCACGATTACATTAATTTATCACCATTCAAGTTAGCAGAAAGCAAACTGGAACTTAGCCGCTTGGCTAGCAGAAGTTTCTAGTGCACATGCTCTGGCCATAGAGCAGTATGCATTCATCTGGCCAGCTCAAGCACGTCAAGCCTAACACCAGATTTAAAACTCCGTACACTGTGAAATATAGAGATTCATCAGGCAGTGATCGGCTTAATCAGCATTGTGTGAAGTCGTTTAGAAATGGCTTGAATGTAACGGATGTTCATTTATATGTAAGTTCTGTAAGTTCTGCACTGCAAGTTTAACTCTGAGCCCATTAGGTAACGTTACGTAACACACAGTTACAGTGTAATTTGACAGTTTTGATATGGTGACCAGGCAGATAGCAGGGCACCAGACAAATGGGATTACAGCCCAAGTGTTTATCGCAGCAGAGATTGCTTCATTCATAATTATGATGCATTATTTTCTGATGATCAAGTTCAAGATCTCACTTTGCCGCTCACTATTGAGTAAACTATGTCTATTATACAGAGAGTATAGAGTCGTGAATGAGGGAGTGATTTTGAAGGCGACCTCTGTGTTGTCTGCATTTCAGTGTCACAAACATGAACTGTGTCGAGAACAAAAATAATGAAAAGAAAAATTTAAAAGGTTTCATCTTTTATAAATGCACTTTCATAAAAGCTCATTGGTTGTTCAAGGGGACTTTTCTAATAAGCACAGTAAAATGATCATACTGTACTGTGAGTTACCTGTTTATTGGGTACACATTGGGTAAATAGTTGAATCGATGTGCCTGTGACACATTGTCAACAAAAAATGAACATTGCAATGTTCACAAAGGTAAGATTGTTGCAGGGCTGTTGTATCAGACTCTCACTGGACTGTGCAAGCGCTTAATAAATGAGTAACTCAACCTGAGGCAGAGAGTTTGATTGCCAGAGGAACATAACTGCAGCAGTGTGGCAGTACACTGAGTGGTTTAATGTATTTGGAAACTTACCATTTTTATGGCCTGCACTTTATTTTTTATTAGACATAAAGGAGACATCAGAAGTTGAGCTGTGTGTTCAGACCAGAATAGATTCTTTCTTTTATAACTCAGTCATTTCCATCAACTTTGTACTGTGCATGTTGTGTGATCTTCTTATGTCGTTGTAAACTTTGTGAAATGCGTTATTTGAGTGTAACGCCGAGCCCCTCTGTCACATAGCATTTGTTCGGTGCAGCCTAAGGGAAGTGATTTAAAAGTGATTTGCAAATACTTGATGTGTTCATTGGTATGATGTCTTTTTATAACTCAAGATAACACCAGCTGAGTTCACAACATCAACAAGAGGAGGGACTAAACAATGAAAGCAGTTCTTTTGTTTTTACAGAACAGATCTTTTTTTTTCTCCAACAACTAAAAGCATCTGCTTAGCTTGAGGAGGTAATAATTGTTATTTCCTTTATTATTTCTTATAATCGTTTTCAGGGATCAGGAATTGCCTTAACGGTTCATGTTATCAGTTATTTGTGCTGTCAAGCAGTGTTACACGGCGTCGGATTTATTTGCATGTCTGCTGTACGAGTCTGCTCGTTTTCAATTGTCTCGACAAGCGAGTTTATAATTTTGCATCGCAATGAAAATACCGTCTGTTGGATTTAATCCAGTCACATACTGTAAATCCCTTTGGTTCAATCAAAATTGCCTTGGCAGACTAAGTGTGTAAATAATTACGCAGTGCACTGCAAACACCGAAGGTTGCGTTTGATTTATTTTCTATTACTCTGGCGGGTGAGGAATGTAAAGCAGCTGCGTGTCGCTTTCAAAGAGCTGTCAACCCTGAGTTAAGACGTGAAGAGCTTTATTGTTTTATTTTGCATCCGAGCACTCTCTCATGGAGCTCTAGTGTTCGGTTTCCAGCGGCTATATATCAGTTTTGGACAACAACTGATCTATTTTTATACCCGTATTTAACCAAGGCAAAGACGAGAGAAGACATATGCTCTTTGTCAACGGTGCCCACTTTAAAATTCACACCCGGGAGCTGCCAGGTACAACTATAGCCTGGTACCGCAGCCAGTGAGCGGATCCACTGGAGCAGATGGGGTTAAGGTTGGGGTTAATGAGGTTTATGTGCCCTTCCTCAAGGGCATTTTAGCAGCAGTGGCTGAGTTAAGTGACAACATTATTTATTCATTTTGCTTGCCAACATGTTCCCAGCAGGTCCAGGGATTCAAACGGATGACCTCAGTTCTTTGAACACTGAGAGCGGCAGTAACCCCAAAAAAAAAAATCATCTCATGTTCATTAAACCTTTTTAAAGAGAGACGGACCACCACATCCTGGAAATGAATGCAGGGAGAACCAGGACTTAACAGTTACAAGGACATAGTGTGAATGACATTTACATTAACATACCATTATGGATAGTAATTAGAGTCATGTATTCTTCAATTAAGACGTTCACATCAGATTATATTAATATTCTAGTTTCCATATTGAACATATGACAACCTGAATTTTCCCATATGGAGTCTCCCTCCTCTTTTGGTCATAGCGCTTCCACGGTATGTGCTTGCAGAGCTCATTATGCAAATGCGATGCGCATATATTATGTAATCTAACGCACACCTGTAAGACAAGTGCACGGGAGAATGAGGATCTTGTTCTGTGTTTCGGTCGGAGCGTTTTATGAGGCATTGATGGAACCACTGAAACGTCGCTTCTTTAATGGCTTTTGTTCTGGAAGTGCGAGGGAGTCAACCGCTCTGTCATTAGAAATACGGCTATACCAACTGTTTTTTTTTTCCTAACTGTGTCTCTCCACAACTGCTGCTTCACACCTAAGAAATATTTGCTTACTCTTAAGTGACAAAACAATGGAGGAGACAAAGTGTTGCCATGTGTTGTCACACTGTCTGACTGACGCGTGTGGTGTGCAAAATGTGGTGAAAACTGATTGTGTCAGAGTTACGTTAAAGGGATTTAACATGGATAGAAATGCACTTATTTAATGGGACTATAACTGGAGCATTCCACAAATTTTACCGCATTGATCTCTACTCTTACTATGAGCCTATACGAGCATGAGGATGCTTACTTGACCTTCACTTTACTCGTAGTACTGCCTGAATCAATTCTACTCTCAGCACCAAAGATAACACATTTGTCAGGCGGGAAATCACGCAACCGAAAAACAAAGTGCTCATTTCATTCATTAATATGTCTGTTAATCCCAAACAAAGATAATATGATCTGCATCAGAGAGTTTGAATGACAGATCTGAATATATTTACATCATAAGATCACTAATGACACCGACTTGACTCTTCCTGGGAACCTTTGATTACATCTCTAAGGTCAAAACCTTTTTTTTTTTTTTCCCCCCCAGAGGAGGACTCCATCCTGATCGGAGGGTAAAGATTTTCTGGTAAAGACTTCACAAAAAGTGACTTTCCAATGTCAGCCTTAATCACCTCACATTTTTATAAATACGACCCAACATCTGAACACCCGTATGGCGTGCTCCGTAGGGACCACAATGCACTAACAGCCGGTGGGAGCGGAGTTGATAGCGACGCACACAGAGCGAGCGGAGTCGAGCCGTCTGCCTCCTTTTGTTGCTCTGAATATATTCATGTTGAATCGCACGAGTACCTGCGAGATTAGAGGTCCGGCGGAATAATGTCACTTATCGGTGTGATTCTTACTTTGCAAGGCGAGTCCATTAACAACAAATTTGCTTTTGCAGTCACAGCCTGACGAGAGCCGACAGACCTCTGGATGATTACATGAGGGAAGGAGGGGAAATGTAATAATTGTAAAAATCATGTTCTTTTCTATATATATATATAAAAGAGCATGATTTATATATATATATTCATATATATATAAAAGAGCATGACAAAAAGGATCAGAATTCATTATGAGATATAAACTGTCTGTAAAATCATCAAAAATGTTCTGGCTCTGACTTGAAAGGACAAAAACAACAATACTAATAATAATAACAATAATACTTGTTGATATCTTGTATATGATGGAGCAATAATCATCAGGTTTTTTATTTGTTTTGAACTTTGAGTGCCTCCAACATTGGAGTAACATAGACGTAAACAAATAAAAATAAGTCTCAAATTTACCAAATTGGATTTAGGATGTAATGATTCCCCCCTTATTTTCACTACAGGGGCTTAAACGGGCACTCCGCTGATTTTACACATCTAAGTAAGTTTACTCGTCACCAGGATTTCCACTCAGCCTGTAAAAAAAAAAAAACACTTAATGATGTCATCGGGATTATCTCAGCTCGGGCAGGGGACTATAAAAAAAAAATATATATATCAGAAAGCCTCTGTTGCAAAGTGGAAGTGCGGAGTTTGAAATATGTGGCCATTTACGTATTATGTATTATCAAAGTGCATTATGGGGAATGTCACATGTAGTATTTCTGGAGCTTGAGTCAGGATATCAGAGCCTCTACTGTATTGATTTTGACCATTTTTTAAATCTGTCTGGAGTCCCCTAAGTCCACTAATAAATCGCCCCAGTATCTTTTAATGGAACATGTAGCCGTAGTCACATGTTTTACTTTTATTTCTGATATTCTGCCCTCACTTCTCTTCCAGGCAATGCTAGCAGAGCAGATGTAAATGTTGTTGCATCACAAGAATAACGTGAATAACCAAGGATAACCATAGCTCGGTGAGTTATTGGGGAGAGGAGAGAGCTGGAATCAGCTGTGAGAGATGAAATGTGAAAACGAAGCAACATTTTGGAAAAGGTGGAATGTAGCACGTAGCAAAAATGATGCAGGGAAAAGATCAAGAAAATGATATTAATGTTAATATCAAGGATCACATTGTGTGGAGCAGAACAAACTGCATAACAACAAAGTGCCGCTTGTACCTCCTAAGCATTTTGATTTTAAAATGTATAAAAGAACTAAGAGGAGCATGTTCACAAGTTTAAACCAGCATTAGCTGACTAGTGGAAACAAGTAGTGAACATGACACTGACGCATCCTTTTAAGTTGATGTGGTGAACTTGTTAACAAACAGTTGCATCTTCACACATCCAGCAGTTATGAAGCAGCATTATCATTCACCTGGAGTCTTGTTTTCGTCCACCTGGTGAATGTAAGTCCAATATTCTCTCTCTTTTCATTCTGTTTCTGCTCTCCACCGACTCCTGAGGGAAATATCCGGCTCTTCAGCTGCTAAATACTCCACTATGTTCACCAGCTAGTCTACAGCTAACTGTGTCTGTTTGCTTTTTTAGAGCTTTTTCTCTGAAAACAGCTGCCTGCTGTGGCCCAAAACAACACCAAGAGAGCGCTGAGAGTGAACCACATCGGTAAAGTTGCAGCTGGACGGCTAAATAATGAGCTGAAACTCGCTATGAAAGCACCGTAAAGCCGAGGGGGAGGCGCAGGTAATGCAACGTTTCAGGTGACAGTTCCTAAAATGGGAAAACCAGCATTCAATAATTGGAAGAAACATTGGTGTTCGACCCGATGCTCCATGCTGCACCTAACATATACAGTTGGGTATTACCTTTATTTCTACCACAGAGTTATTGACTCCATATTTGTAAAAGTTAAATATATATTTTTATACATCGACCTCATGTTGAAGCACAACCTGTGAGAGTTTGAGAGTTTTGCTGCATCATTTTTTTATTTTTTTGTAAAAGCTTCTATCTCTCAATTGCCAATGAGTGACATCCCTGCTACTGCTACTCACACACACACACACACACACACACACACACACACACACACAGCCTTCAATTTTCACCTCTTCTTTACCGGGTCGGGTCCCTTTACAGTTTAAGTATTTGTTATCATCCAGGCTTAGAGGCTGTGTCCTGCCTCGCTCTCCAGCTCCCTGCTCTGTCTGGGTCTCTCTCTCTCTCGCTCTCTCTCTCTCTGTCACATTTCCTCATTCATCGAGTGTATCAAGGTGTTACAGGATTGACTGAGCTGGAATTACAGCCCCGCTAATTAAAAGAAGATTTAGTCATTATTTTTTAAGGGATTTCTAATGCTTCAATCTAAATATTCAGTTAGAGAACAAACATCTTAATATCTCTGACACTTCCAATAGCTGGCACAGCCTCAGTGTGCAGCAAACACGTAGCGCCGTAGATATGATCCAAGGTTAAAGCCAGCTGAGGACTCTGCTAACGCATGATGCAGCAGAGTAAACACACAGTAGAGGAGTGTACATGGAGAAATGTGAGTCGTGTTTCCTACATTTTTGCTTCCTGTATACTGAATGGGAGACTTCTGAATGGCTTGGTGAGAAGTGCCAGGGTCATAGAAGTTATTCAGAGCGTCCATGTTCCAATATTTCAAAATGAGAACTGCTACTGACCACAAAAAATGATCGAACAAAGAATTTGACTTGATTAAATAGTGAAAGTGAAAAGAAAGAGGACTAACAGGAAGACATATACTCATTTCTTTAGCCTTACTTTTTTCTAGACTGGAAATAAGACGAAAGCTTTGTTTCACTCTGAAACCTTGACACTTCTCTGTGGCTCTGCTGTAGTTTGCTGCCATGGAGGTAGAACATTGTGCGGTTAAGCGTCTTGACTGCAGAAACGGAGCAGACAGAGTCATCAAACATCTGTCCAGAGAGCCCAAAGAGACAGTTTAAATATTTTAACAGTCATAGAAACTGACCGCCAAGAGCTCGACAGGAGATTATGTGACGGAAAAACAGAATGAAAGGGCGCCAGATTAAAACGATTAATACTGATTCTTTTGTGATGCTAACATTAGACTATTAATTGAATTCTTTTTAACATAAATAAGTGTATTACTTCTTTTATGTTTGCATTGACATATAATAAATCTGCCAAGAAAAGGGGGGGGTTGTCTGTAATCAGGCCGATATGATATATCTGTTTGTTACTCCTAGCTAAAGGGTCTACTACTGTCTGAGTGTATAACACTAATGATCCATTCATGCATACAGACTCAAACGCTGCACAGAAGTAGCGGCGTGTCTTTCATGGTGAACTGAACCTTGAAAAACACGCCGGTTCCACCCACCACTCAAAGACTCACAAGGCGCCCAGTGGCACAATAGTGGGGAACTTAAGAGGAAAAGTGAGAGAGAGAGAGAAAAGGCCGCCGTGCTTTTTTCCCCCCGTCTGTACAGCGTGTGTGTGTGTGTGTGTGTGAATACACCATGAAAGTGCTTTCAGGCAGCGAGCCGTTGCTACTCCCGCCTCCGTCGTTTTTTAAAATGTAAACATGATGGAAGCCATGATGGAAGCCATGATGGAAGCGGTGACTGCAGCAAGGAAGAAGTGGGGGTAGGTGGTCGCCGTTCTCATGAATGCGCACCGCTCTTCGTAGCTGCCGTTGCTGAGTTCACGACGATGCGACTTTTTCGACCTGCCACCTGTTTATACAGACCGCCTACTGTGAGAAGTAGGTCATGGTCATACAGGTGACTATTAAAATGACTTCCATGCCTGCCTAAGCCACTTTGAGGCTCCATTAGTTAGAAGGACCATGTGTTGCCATTTCCTCTATTTTAGGTCCCATCCCAAAGTTCAACACACAGAACATCGCAACCGTCTGCTGTTTGAAGGCACCTGAAGACGTGGTGGTCGTCGCACTTTTCCCAGGAAAGCCTCACTGATGCTACTGATGCCGTCTCCCAAAATATGTATTTTCTGGCTCAGACATCTAACACTTTGGTTACGAGTGGTTTCCAAAAGCTCCTCCAGTAATCTGGTGCTCACATCAAGGATGCTTCTATATGCCCGTGTTTTTTCTAAAGCCAATTTGGGATGAATACCAGGCTAATATTGAGAATACTAACTGTGATTTCTCTCCTCTTCGCTTCAGCCCTTCTATTATTTCCCTTCTTGATGCCTATCAATTCCTTCAAAAACTGAGGCGTTCCTACTTAAATTGATTAAACTCCTCGTTCATCAGAGCTTTCTTTAATTCGTCGTCTGTCCCGCTCTCGTATTTCTTTCTTCCCTCTCTTCCTCCCACACCATAACCAGATCAGTTTGAAACTGCTGGCAGGTTTTTCAGAGGCACCAGTTGTCTGTTCGTCTTCTCGGTTACTTCACTTCTCCGTTCTCACTTGATTGTTTCTTTCACCTTTGACCTTTCCTCACAGGTTGATGTGAGGAACTCTTTACCTCCCTCTGGCTTTGCTTCTTCTTACCTTTTCATTTCTTTTTTTTATTCCTAACAACCCGTCTGCACCCACATACACATACAGAAGTACTGTACCTGCACACACACACACACTAGCATGCAAAGCTTCAGCACAAGTACAGAGTCACTTCCAGCTCCGTTGCCCAGCAGTCTTAAGATAAAACGGCCTTGGGAGCCCTGCACCTCCGTCCAACCGTGACGTGTTTCAGATTGTCTCCTAAATCTACTCTGACAGATGGATAGATGTACTACTGCAGTTGTGTAAGTATGAAATAGATCCCTTAAGGAGTGGAAGGAAAGATCAGGTTTATGAAGGGAGAATATGAGTTGACTAGAGTAGCCTAGTCTCGCTTTAAATCACGTCCTCCTTTGAAAAAGATCATTTTGAAAAAAGGAAAAAAATACAGAAATCTTGACTTCGGGTTGCAGGTGGAGCTTCCAGGTTTGAAGCATCTGTTTTGATATGAATTATATAAAAACATTAATCTGTGTGCTTTATTTCAGGTGCTGAAAATAACAGCAAAATGTTTAACATAGAACATTTTTTTATAAGCTGCTGCATCTGATAATAACAGTCTTGGTACTGATAGCTTTTACTGCAGCTGCCTTTAGAGAACATTTCCTTTCATATACATAATTTATCAATAAATACACTGACTTTAATAGACATTTTTGAAGGTCGGTTTATTTATTCTCCTTAATTGAGTTTAATCCAAACTTGCACTGGACTTGAGGTTTGTATGTCGGCCTTTTAAACGGCTTTTTGTTTACATCACTGTAATTGCGGTTTGATCTTGATGCTTTGATTTGTTTTTTCTGTCTCATTAGTAGATTTCTAATTCAACTAAACCAGCCGCCTTTTGTACAGTTTGACTGCATGTTTTTTTCATATATATATATATATATTTATCTAGATTTATTCAGCACCCAACTCAGTCAGTAAATTGACTGATTCTATAGTTATGTAAGAATATTTTCATTAGACAGGGCACTCGAAATGTGTGATCATAAATGTAATTGATGGTACATGAAATTAATTAACGGTACAAAACTCCTGCTTGTTGAATAAGCAGAAATCTTACTGGTGCACACCCAGTATGCTGATGGATGGATGCTACATGTTGCTGCTTTTAATTAGTTGAAATCTGCTTTTAAATAAAAAACAGACAGACGGTGTTCGTTATAGACTCAAGTGTTTTTTTTTTATCAGAGTTTTGGTATATTGTTAGAGGATGGATGGATGGAGGATGGACCTCAGAGGGCAGTGGATGTCTGTATCTCACACCTGTAGGCAGGTGTTTGAATCATCTGCATTTGTGTTTATTTCTGAGAACAGACACTCTACCCCTGACCTCTGACCCTTATTATATTTTGAAACTTGTTTATTGACCTTCGAGGGCGACGGTAATTAGTCTTGCTTCTGTTTGAGGGTGTTTAAGGTCCAGCTGTGTTCTTGCTTGGCAGAGAGAGACGGAGATCTTGGCAAGTGAAGGTGAAAAAATGGAAAATATAATGCATTTTTATTTTTGATTGTGTTTTTGATTACAATATTTCAACTGCCAATGCTCTTTTGTGTCTGTGTGTTTTCATGAGTGATAAAGTCAAAGTTTTCTACAAACGTTGGTGGCTGTATTCATTTCTCCCGTCCATACTGGCAGTGAAGGGGTCCTTTTTTTTTTTTTTTTTTTAACGTGCATCCGTTGTAAAAGGGAGAAGAAATGTTTAAAAATGTAATTTACAGCTCAGCTAAAAGCTAATGTGAGTCTTCACCAGTCTGAATGATATAAATAAAGTGAATTTTTTCCAGAGTTAAATTCATTTTAGTTTGAAATTCTCATTTTGGTCAGAGTTTCATTGGTGGGTTATCGCGGGATAGTAGCACAAATATGAAATCTCACATCAAAAAAGACTCATTTGGAAGATCCCCACTTTGATTTGTCTCTCACAGACTGTGAATTTTGTCCCTTATCGTTTACCGTATTCACTGGAATCATCATCAGAAATGGCCAGTATATAGACAGAGCAGGGAGGGAGAGGGAGTTTTCTGGTATACCACAAATCCTTTCAATATATCTGGGTAAATGTTGATAATTTATAAAGTCTATATAAAAACATTTCAATTTGCATACAGTATGCACTGCGGCTGGATGAGCACTGTAGTGAATGAGCACGAGCAGCTTCACGGCACAGATGGAGGGTTTAAAAAGTAGTCGCCTGAAACACTGCTCTGTGCTAACAAGTCATTTTGCTGCAGGTATCATCTCATCTAGCCTGCACAATACACACACACACACACACACACACACACAAAGCAGCATGTCAACCAGCCATTGCTTAGATTAAAGCATCTGAGAACATCTGAAAATATCTGAAGCAGCTCTATCACGCTCTCCATCAAAGCCACTCAACCTCTCTCTCTCTCTCTCTCTCTCTCGCTCTTTTGTGTTTGGTTTATATTGGTACATTACACGACTCTCTCTCTCTCTCTCTCTCTCTCTCTCGCATTCTTTATCCATCTCTCTCTTTCTTTATTTTCATTCCTCTCTGCCTCCAGCTCTCTCCTTCATCTTTCCATCTCTTCATGCATGGAAATGTCTGGAATTAGACTAAGAAGATTTGTAAATTAAGAGGTGTTATCTCACGAGAGGCCAACTTTGTGAGTGAGATATATACTTTATGTTGAAAAAAAAAAAAAAAAAAAAGATCCTGCTTCACTCTGGGAGCTCATTTGAATGCTGAGAATATCAAATCTAAAGTCTGGGTTGGCAGCTTTGCTTTGAGATACAAAGCCATGAGTGTGAACCTTTTTTTTTTAAGTGAGAGACAAAAGCATGTTAGAAAATGAAGGCCTCTTACATAATTAACATCATTCACGACATACTGTACTGTATTATGTAAGTTATCAGGACTGTTGTAATACATCAGTCTACCCCTTCAACACTGCTGGTTAACAGCTATTCATCATGTTTACTCCATTTCTGAATTATTTGTTCAGTTTTTCTTTCTTTCTTCTCATATTTAACTGGCATGGTTGACATCACCACCCTTAAAAAAAATTACAATATACGACGTCTGAAACACAAAACTTTCACACAGGCACACACAATTTTTTTTTCACATGAAGTGTAAGACGTGAATTTCACATGTAACATCACATGGGAAACAACATTTGTTTTTTTGGGCGGTTCACATGTGAAAGATCTTTTTTTTTTCCCTCAACAAGTCCTTCACATCAAATGACCAAATACATTGTTTGATCATGTGACTCCTGAACGACACATAGGAACATTTTCTAATCTGGCGCCCCCTACTGGTGGTAACCAGCAGGACGACATTTGTTTGCGCTTTCCAAACCGCACTTCACTCCAATCACTTTTAAAAAATAACAATGCTGTGGTAAAGGTCTGGTTAGGTTTAGGTACAAAAACCACTTGGTTAGTGTTGGCGGTTTCAGTTTGAAGAAATAAAACCAAAAGAGGAGTTTGCTGAATTTCTGGGAACGCTTTAATGACCTTGATCAATTCTTCTGAGCTCTGAAAATCCAAGACCAGCCTTCAAGCAAATCAGAGATGTTGGTTCATCAGTTCCAAATCATAAATCTGCGACCTCTACTTGTATCTCAGGTCTTTGTCTTGTTTCGTCTGGCGATGGTCTGCATTCTGGCCTTGGTTCGACTGTGAGGCTCCCGCTTATCGAACAGCCATACCCCTATCTTCTATTTGAGAAGACAAGAGTACAGCTTGACGTTTCCTAGTTCTGGTCACCCTTTAGTTATGGAAATGTCCATAACAGTTAGGTTTAGGGAAAGATCATGGTTTGGGTTAAATGATCACTTTGTTTATGTTAGAGAAACATGTGGCGTGAGTTAAAGTTACTACTTCCTTAAAGTCATGACTACAATAATAACTCTGAACGACTGTACTGACATTTTTAAAAGAAATGTCCCAACTTGCGGATGGAAACAGACAAGTTAATGCCTCCGTCCACCCTTCCTCCTACAAATGAGCATATTTGTCGACATATAAGTCAACTGAACTGAACCACATCTCCGGGTCATAGTTACTACAGCTGCAAACGTACCTATATGTCATTTATTGGCGACTGATATTACGACCTATTGTTTCTTTGGGAAAACAGTCTCGAAACGTCAAGTGTGAAATGTAAGACATCACATGTAAAACCAATATTTCACATGTTTTTGACCCAACACACATGGATTTTGGACATTTCACATTTAAAATGTCACAAATTTCACCTTTTTTAATAAGACAGCTGCAACTACAATAAATAAATTTGAGTGATTTTAAGGATTCTACCTTCAGATTCAAAGACTCAGCGTCTCTTTGTGCAACGGCATTCGACAAATCTGTGGTCCCAGTTTTTTATAACTAGTGGCAGAACAAAGACCACAATCCAATGCGCACTCTTATTATAATATCTGTTTTTGCAGATATTGTAAAAGGTCGTGAGTGGATCTTATTTTCTGCCTGTCATCAAACTCTCGGGCAATAAAGCGGATTTAGAAAGATTTTTTCACACCAGCAGTAAAATAACATCGGGTCAATACTTTGAGCGTCGCGTCTTTCTCGAACATTATCTCTCAGCAATAACTGCCACTACATCACTTCATAAGGCCGTAGTTGACTCAGGCAGGCTTCGCGTTGTTCTGCTGTCTCACTAAAACTGTCCCCACTTTGGTAATATGTGTGAGATATTCGATCGCTTTAGTTTGATTCGGTTTGGAGGGAGCTTTGACTGTAAAACATAAGTGTGAGGGAATAAAATCACAATAATGACACACACACACAAAAAAAAACTGTGAAATTCTCTTTTTGGTTTGATTCAAAAACATAAACATAATAAGTAGGACACAGAGAGAGAAAAGAGCACAACATGTAAACCAATTAGCTGCAGAAGCCCAATGGGCTTTTACATCTGAAATATACACCTTGACTGTTCTAGCTGTATATTTTATGCCTTATAAGCTTCTTTTTGCACTTAATATACCTGATACTGTCATTTATAGGCATCTAACTCATTTGTTTAGAGCTGCAATGACTAATTAATTTGATTAATCAATTAGTTGCCAACAATTCAATTATTTGCCAGCTATTACTGATAGTCGATTAATCATTTTGAGTCGTTTTTTTAAAAGAAAATGTCCAAATTCTCTGGTTCAAGCCGCTCAAATCTGATTCTTTTCTGGTTTCTTTATCCTTCTATGACAATAAACTGAACGTCTTTGGGTTGTAGTTTGTTAATTGGGACATTTGAGGCACATTGGGATTCAGGAAATGGTGATCGACACCTTGATTAATTGATAATGGAAATAACCATTTGGTTGAAGCCCTAATCTGTTTGAATGACTTCTTCAAGGATGTAGTGAGATCCTTTATCCTCTTGGAGAGCTCGAGCTGGGTCAGCAGCAGTTGTCGATGTGCATTTATCAGGCCCGTTGTGGTTAAAAGAAGTGCATTTTTTTTTGAGAGAATGGAGTTTTTTTGAAATGTGCACTTGAAGAATGAACATTTACAAGCACACATGCAATCCAGGGTTTTTAGATGAAACAAATTCTTTTAGCTCTTAAACTCTTAAAACTCTTGAATCATTTTTTTTTCTGATCAAGCTGAAAAAATGGTTTTATATTTCTAGAACTTTGTAGGGGAATAAACGAAGACGTGAAGATGACAAACTCACCGAGAAACGCGGAGGGCGACACGGTGCCGTTGCTACGGGAGACCATGACGCTGATGCCGGTCTCCACGAAGGGAACGGAAAACTCCACGACCTCCGACCTCTCTTCGTTGATGGTGAGAGAGCCGATGGCCATGTCGGCCCTGTTGGACACCACCTGGAAAACAGGAAGCCTGAAGTTAGAATTATTGTGAGTGATTCAAAGTGTGATATTTTTTTCTTACCTAACGCGGCCATTAAACTGTTCGTTTAAATACGGTGTCGAGAGTTCGACGTTGCCTCTTCTCTCTCTTTTGTGTCTCTTTCTGTATCGTTTTTATTTAATTGCTGAGAAACATTATAACATTTGTGAACTCTACACCCTCGTAACAAAGCGTTGCCTGAAGACTGCGCTGTGCATGGAAGCACAAAGAGAAAAAAATGAACTGACAGACCTCTTTGAAAATAAAAAATCCAAAGCGCTCTTCTTCGATAGTGTTGAGGGAAAAAAATAATAAAAAAAAAAGACTTCCTAGCTTTTGTCAATGAACTGGATGTAGGTTCAAGCGCCTTTCAGAGTCTGCTTTGTCTGTAAATGAGGTTCAGGTGGTCAGAAGGCGGGAAAGTGAGGGGATTCACAGGTCTGTCGTGTTTCACCTGGTGGGAAACAATGCTGGGGGGGAGGTTAAAGGAGCTGGCTCCAGACCAGAAGTTCATTAGTCTAAGTCCTGGCCTGGTCCCAAAAGTCTGTGAAAGACAAAAAGGCTCTTTGTATGTCCCCCTCACCACATATCACCGAGGCTTTCACCATGCTCGCTCTAAAAGTCACAATCCTTAAAATCCTCCTCCGCTGTCTCCGTCGAGTGCTCATCACTCATCGGTTTCATCGTGGTGTTTCTGCACTCGAATCGGTGTCAATCAAAGAGTTGTGGCTGTGCGGTGAGTTCTCGGTGTTTCTCTTTGGGGTTTTTCTGCTGAAGCGTTTTGGCATTTTGTAGGAGATGCAATTTGGTGTTGTTCAGCCATTGTGACAAAATCACACTGACATTTGCAGATTTACAGATACATTAAACATTCAGTGACGGAAGATGATCTGATATTGCTGCTTTGCTTAATATTTCTGTTTCCAGCAGCCTTTAATGAACATCATTTCCTATAAGTCCTGGACAACTGTGGGTTAAATGTCTCCAGTTTGACAGAATGAATGGGGCGAGTCCATTTAACTGCAGGACAGAAACGAACAAAAAAAGAACAAAGATGTTTTTAGACAGCAGAGATTACAGTTAAAAAGCTGGAAAGACGGACGTTAAAAGGGGAACGTCGTTGGATTTCTGGGATATAGAAGAAGCCAACAGTTAAGATGAGATAACTACGATGACACTACCATGTAATAATTGTTATTTAAGATTGTTAAGATCAAAAATATTTCAACTTGTAATAGCAAGTCAGTTTTAATAGCATGGATACTGAACGCCAGTGACATGTTTTACTTTTATAGAAAGCAATGCTGCGAAATTTATTGCAGACTTTATACTGTAGCATTATTGTAGCATCATTAATTACAGACACTAGTAGAACAAGGGGCTAGCCTGGAGTTGAAGCCAAGACTTCAGCTCTCTATAATTACCCGTTTCTTTGTCTTCTGTGTATTCAAAACACTGGCAGAAATATAAAAACACATAATCTCCCGGTCAGCAGAGAATTGGTCTTGAGTGCAACCGACTGCTCTGCAGAAAATACAGCATTACTACTCTCAGAGACTTAAAAACTAGCCAGACATCCATATTCAGTAGTTCAGGCACTGAGCCCTATCTCTGGACAGAAACACACATGTGCCACTAGATACTGACTTTCAATCATTTATATTTGAATTTGAAATGCTCAACTTGAATAAATTAAATAAAATCACTGAATTGGAGTCAGATCATTTGAATTTGTATTGTTTAACTTTAATAACTTCATCTGAATAGCATCATTTGAAAGTGAATTCATTAGTTTGGGACTGAATTCAAGTAAAAACTGAAAGCACTATTGTCAAACTGAATTAATTTGCTCTGAAACTGTATTTGATCAACTCTCTGCTGCACATACTTTTCACATTCACATCTCACATTTCAAACTCTTGCGATTCAAATTCAGTTTACTGACACACACATCAAAATTTTGAGAGTTTGCTGCTTAAAAGTGCTGCATTCATAGATTATATTATATAACCACGGCTGTTTGCAATATAAACTAGAAGCAGCGTGTAAGAATAATTATTAAAAAGTTGCTCTTAATGTGATGGACACCTATACTATATAAAGACCTTTTTATATCAGGTCATTATTCATATCACATTGAACCACACTATACCATGATAGTGTTATGAAACTGACAGCATACTTGTGTGCTCAGACAACCTTGTGTGGATAAGTGCAGGAGGAAACAGCTGAGCAAAGTTTACTTTATAAAAATCAATAGTTTGTCTTTGAAAGCTTTGAATAGGCTATGAAGTGCATCCCCGCACGAGCGCGATGACGCACGTGTTTTACACATTTGATGCCAGCCTTTCACCGGAGGCGCAAGGACACAGAACACGTCTGAGGAAGGCGGACACGTTAGCCTTGGTGGAATATATAAGTTAGCCAGGATTTAAGAGGAGTTTGGTTAATAGGAAATAATAGGATGGCAGAAGGGGATAAAAGGAAAAATAAAAAATGGTGCTTTCTTTTTTTCTTCTTCTTCTTTTTTGTATATTCACAACAATCTGGTTTGGTTAAAAAAAACAAAACAATTACTGCCGCAGGTAACAGGAAACAACCAAGGACAAGACACTGTGATATATGACAGTTTCACATAGACTCAGCTGTCCCTGCGCACACACACGTGTTCGTCTGCCGCCATAATTAGGCAACTTAATGAGTTACTGACAGAAGCTGGGGAGAAGGCAGCTGGGGACGTCGAGAGAGAGAGAGAGAGAGAAAGAGAAAGAGAGAGACCACCTGCATCTCTATTGCCTATCTGACACAGAAGCCTTGTAAACAACATCAGGACTGTTGGCGAATAGTGATGCTTTTACTGTTCGGTTGCTGTTACACACACACGCACGCTTATTCACACAGACACACAAATGTGCACACACAAACAGGCTTTAACATCATGTCCGTGATCCTGTATAAGCCTGACATCAAAGCTGGGTTTATGCTTCAGCGAGAACTGTGATTGGATAACTTGCTCGTCTCTGATGCTGGTGGAGATTGTTTGAGCGCAGCAAATAGCGAACAGTTGGACACAAGCTCAGTAACCTCCTCATTGTCAGTAAAACCACACATGTCATTATTGATTATTTTCTTGATTAAGTGATTGTTCTCTAGTTTTATCTGTAAAATATCAGAAAAAAAGTTGCCTGATACAGTTTTACTATCATAGAAGACTAAAGAAACCAGTTATTTTTTCACATTTCACATTTTTTCCTTAGAAATAGGCAATTAATCAATTTTTAAAATAGCTGCTGATTAATTTTCCATTAATCAACCTATCAATTAATCCACTAATCATATAGATATCCTGTGTTTTACAATCTGCCAAAGCCAAATCCACTGTAAACCCTCTTGTATAGTGAATGAAAACAAATAAACCACCGTTACTTTGTCTATTAATGACACAGCAATAGTTTCATTTTCAGTAGTAAGTGAGACAATACACAGCACATTAACGTGTCCTGACGGGGGCTACGATCAAACGGCCACATCTGGCAGCAGCGCCTCATCTTCACCCCCGCTGCGAGAAGAGAAGGTTGGTGCCCCGCTGCGCCCGTGTGACGCAACTGCGGGAGAGCCCGAGGGAAGAGTCCTCCTCCTCCTCCTCCGATCAAACATGACTGATATTTGGACAAGGACGGTCTCGCATTCGATTCTGACAAAGTTCTTCGACACCGTTGTTGACGAGAAAACTCTGACTGCGAAGGAACAAAAGAATCGGTACGGTCCTCAAGCCTTCGTCAGGTAAAGTTCATCATATCAAACGGCATCTGAGACGTATACAAAGAAGATCTGAATGTGCAGGATCCTTTTTTTTTTGTTCGTGCAGGATTCAGGGCATGAAATCTGAGTGAGGCCAGGACACTCCCACCTTGTGAGGCTTGTTTGAGTATCGGGAGGATGAATAGAGAGAGAGACCGAGATCACAACTGAACCAAAACCAGAATGGTTTTTGGGCATGTGACTCCACAAACAGGCTGCTTCTTTTAATGTGACTAAAGTACAACAGCAAATACATCTTTTAATTGTATTTATCAAACTGTAGAAATGTTGATGCTGGCCATTTAAGTAAAATGTTTAGAGACAGCGTAGTTCTTTTTTTTTTTCCTAGAATATCCAATCTTGCACGACAATATCCGCTGGTAGAAACTCCAGCATTATTAAACTTTTTATATTTTCTGTAAATAGACCACACTTTCCAGCAAATTGTTGTCACATCAGAGCTATTACCCTCAGCATAAAATGAATTCTAACCTTGGCCCTGAAATCAAGTCTCAAACCTTAAAACATTTGAAGGCGCAAACAACACGTCCCCTACTTTCCAAATAATCTCCTCCCTCTCAATATGTAGAACTGGTCCTCACAAAGATAGAAGTGCTAGACCACATACACACACACACACATGTATGCGTGCAAACATACACACGACAAACACACACACTGTGTCTGATAATTTGCATCCCCTGTCTAACTCCATGTTAAAACCAACTTCATTAATCCAGCCACAAGAGAGGGATTGGCATCATGGAAACAGCAGTAGAGTATCTGCCAACACACACACACACACACACTCAGAGTCATGTACAGTCTCACAGTCTGTGTTGTCCTCTCTCTCTCTTCCTCCGGCACTAATCTTTCTGACAGCCTCCCTCCATATTTTCTCTCCTTCTTCTTCGATTCCGGTCCAATCCTCTCTCTCTGGTTCACGTTTTAAAGGATTTGAAGCAGGATAAAAAAGAATTTCATGGGAGCCCTCAAATCAAACCCCATTTTTGTAAACACAACAAAAGAAAAATAAAAAAACTGAATAAGAAAAAAATGACAGCGCCACTGTACGGGAAAATTTGAGAATTAAAAACATAGTTACAATATCTCAGTGACACACACACACACACACACACACACAAAGAAAGGTCATGGCGCGTTGGTGATGTGGGCTGCTAAACTTGAGAATAAACTCCCAGAGGAAATGCAGCCTGCAAGCTGTGTCTTCTTTCAAGCCTCAACTGAACAAACAGTTTTTTATAAACTTATATTTAATCTTTCACCCATGATATCGCTTGGTTATTTGTTTGCTTTGAATCCTGTAGCGCTTCTGGATGTTTTTCACGTAGGGCCATTTTGTCTGGATTGGTTCAACATTTTAGTAAACATCCCTACGTGCTGAGCTAGATTCAAGATTATGTTTAGCTTTCAGTTTAGGTTTGACAAAAAGATACAACATGCACATAAAAGAGCTGCAGAGATGTTGGTACATGGATTCTTTCAATGTGGTCTAGGCTAGCTGCTTTCCCCCTACTTGAGTCCAGCGCTATACTTACTGCTACGCTAACTCATTTCATTGTTACTTTAAGAAACCAAGAATGCAGAAATCAGCCCCTTTTGTTAATCTATCCATGATCAAAGTTGAGAAGGTGGCTTGAATACCTGTTTCTGATTGCCTTGCAGAGACCTGAAGAGACAAGGTTCTGCCCAACAGGTGGAATTACCATTATCGTCATTGTTACCAAATCAATACAAGAGGTATATTAAACTGCAGGTAACCATAGCAACAGCACTTGCTACACTTACTAATTGCTAAAGCTCATTTATGGTTGACCGGGACTGGTTCTTACGACTTAATCAACTGTTTTTACAGTTGTTCTGAACGGTTTCACTCAAGGCAGAGTGAAAAGACAAAGAGAAGGTAGAGGAGTGTGGAAGACGCAATATTGTTTAAATATGGCGATATCTGTAGGCTAGTATCTATCTTTTTCTTTTAATTGAATTGGTAAGTTCATCAAACCAACCCAATCCCCATTACGATTAATATCAGAAGATTCTCACCTCTCCGACCATGCCGTTCCACTCCCCGTCGATGTTCTTCCCGTGCCTCCCGTTGGTCACCAGGTAAAGGTCGTAGGTGAAGCCCACGATTTTGGCCAAACGCTTCAGGACGTCAATGCAGAAGCCTTTGCAGCAGTGCTTCATGGGCCCTGCGCTGTCCACCACCAAACTGAGGAGAATGTGAAAGGGGGAGAAAAAAATGAGATAGTGAACATGCTTTTTTTTTATGAGATTTTAGGGCAGCTTCAAGGAAGAACAGGAGACTGAGGACAGCAAGGATCAATATCGACAGTTTGGACTGTTGTGTTTAGAGAGGCGGTACTTGACAGGTCAGACAGCTGAGGAGGAACTACATTATTAAGAAGGAATTAAACTCAATTGGGGTGCTCTTGGGTGCCATCTAAAAGAAACAAAATTCTGCAAAGGCCTCTGGGTGCTTCTTTCCTCTGAGGCTCCATCCAGCCTGTTGAGAACATCATGAGCAAGTCACATCTGGGAATCCAAGTACATTTAGATCGCTATCAGTCAAGTGGCTGCAGTGCCCTCCATCAGCTCTCCATACCAAGTGCCCATTGGATAGCCACTCAGACACTTAGCTATGGTATCCTACCAGCTCTGTTGCCCAGCAATACAACTTGCGTGTTTGGCTAATTATTTTCTCTAGAAGCATGTGGGACACAAATGCTCAGTTTTTCAAAAACTGAGCAGAAATAATAGTGAATAAAAGTTGTTTGATTGTGAAATTGTGAGGTTTCAAAGCATTTTTCTGGCACAACCATGATTTTTTTGTGCTTTCCTTTCAAATAACATTATTCACATATTAAAGCCTATGTTGTGTCTGTTTTTTAAACCATTTGTTCACATGGACTGATCCCACATGATGTTTGGCAAATGGCAGTTTAAGTGCTACACTAAATATTTTCATACATACACTTCTGATGATCTGCTAGCAGTTGCTAGCTAATGCTAACTAGCGAGCGTTTAAACATTTTTACCTCTCTGTTGGTCTTGAGGGGAATATATATCACTTCAGCAGCTAAATGCTCCACTATGTTAACCATAGCTAACTGTTAACATATCAGTAGTACATTTTATATATTTTTTTCTTTATTATCTATTATTTTGGTATATCTGCACAAGATGGTCAACAGGTCAACAGTCTGAGAAGTTCTCTATACAACTTCTGGTTCTGGTAAATCAAGGCTGAAGACTCTAATTATTCTTGTATTTTATACCTGTTTTCTATTTTAAGCTGATTCTATTTTCTGTTCTCTTGGCTCTTTAATGATTGTCTTTGATTGTATTTAAATGTCCTTCTATGGTTTTTTTTTCTTTTGCATTTTGTCTCGATGCTTTTAACGTTTTATGTAAACCACTTTGAATCGCCTTGTCACTGAAATGTGCTATATAAATAAACTTGCCTTGCCTTGCCTATGTTATTATGTGGTAAGTGACTGTTGAACATTTAGAAATAGGACATGCATGAAGTGGCTGTCACCACAGGTGGGTAAGTAAGAGGGAGTGATGTTGAAGTACCTGGTTGTACGTCCAGTCATTAATGTGTGTTCATTTTAAGCACTGAGCGATATGGAAAAATAAAAGCATAAAACATCTTAACTAATGCACTGCAGCAGGATCAGAGGAAATCAGCTTAAGCTGTGTCAAATTAAAAAAAAGATAAATCAATTAAACAGTTATTTACACAGTGTATAGATACAGAAAATAAATAAATAGGGAGGAAAAAAAAAAAAGAAAGACAAGTGAGTTAGGCAAAAATCATTTAAGGAAAAACCCTGGATCAAAGTAGGCTTGATTAACAAGCAAGCAAACTTCTCTTTTAGCCAATAAAATTGATGGAGGATGAACTTATCTTCCTTTTGGCCTAGTCTTGTGATGGCAAGCAGGAAGCTTATCTGGGATAGACCAGGAGCCTAAAGACACACACACACACACACACCAACACACACTGTCTTGCTTTTTCCCCTCTGACTTACTTTTGCCTGAAATGAACCATAAATAAATGATTCTGGCTGCAACTCCTGCTGTATATTGTAGAATAATATAGAAAAATACAAGTTCTGCTCAGTTATTAATAATTACCTGGTTTCTGTTAACCAACACCTCAAAATATGGAATCTGTATTACTGTTGCTAATAATTTTACAGTGCAGTAGTGCTCCACGTTTACCATGATTCACATATATCTTTACTTTTTTCTAGGTGTTAATAGGGATGCAACAGGGCTCTTTTGTTCCAGGATTAAAAACCTATTGTAGTTATGATTTCTGCTCATCATCGGGATTGGTTAAAAGATAATTAACCTTAATTTTCTGTATGGTTTCAAGTTCCTGTTTTGGTTGTAACAAAAAAAAGCCTCGTTCTTAATATCCTGCTTTGGTGTGGCAGCATATGACTCTTAAACCATGTAGGTGCTGTTAGGTATCTTAATTTCCTCTCTGAGATAATTAGGTTATTTTCTGATGTTTGAATCTATTGATCCCCAGAAGGAGAGTCTTTCGCTGAGTCTTTCCCTCTCTGTACACAGCACCTGCAGATGGTAAAGATTTACTGTCTCGTTCACTGACGGTTGGCCAACATTTCAGCTTCACAAGAGAACGGAGTCTGAAACTTTCTGAATAGAAATCTAGTTAACCACTTTTTTGAAACTTCTCGCCCACTTTTCAGTAAAGTTTACAGGCTGATAAGGATTTATAAGAGAAACCACTTCAAGATGTCAATGTTAGACATCAGCTGTTATATATTAAAGTGGCTCCAGTCATGTATAAAATGGTTTCAATCCATTTCTAGTTGGAAAAATGTGCTACCTATATACTTCAGTTTATTTATCCTTATGGCCATAATAAACTGAAGGTCATCCTGCCCCGCTACCTTCTTTGAAGAGTTACAAAAACATTTTAACACTTACTTTCATTACAGTTGTTTTTGTTTTCCTCCAGTTTTTTACTTTTGTAATGGTGAGTGATTAATTTTAAACCTCTCATCATCCACTCGAAGAGTCAAATTACAAAACCAGGAAATTAACTGCTTGTAAAGTGCTACGATGAAGGAACTGTGCAAGTGACATTTTCTTTTAATAGAGCCATAATGGGCAGCTGTCACAGTAACTGGATATTAGTAGCTATTGGATTCATGACTTCATTAGTTACACAGGTTAAAACATCAGGAAACAATATCAAATTCATTCGTTTTTTATTATTTTTGTGCATTAAGGAAGCTGACGTGGGTTACCTGGAGTTGATGGGCATGCGGCAGGGGACAGAGTCACGGATACAGGAGCTGGTGCCCGGGTCGGCGGGTTCCACGATCACGAAGGGCCTCTCCTCCAGCGTGACCACTCTGAGGTGCTGGGAGTCATCCAGGGGCTTCAGGAAGGAGCCGTAACGGGACCAAGGATGGTAACGCAGACGCAGGTGGCCGTTTTCCCACCAGCCAACCTGGATGGGCACAAACAAACACGAACACTATGCTTACTGTAGGTCAGCTACAGGGGAGCTCCATATATATAAAATGTGTCGACATTAAAAGTAAAAGAAACACATTTTTGCTGCTGTAAATGTCCAAAACATTTGATTGCATTAAAGGTTCTATATATAGAAATCAGACATTTCTACATAGCGTCACAGTGTAACTGCAAAATCCCCAGTATGGATGTATCCAGGGATCTTTATTGTATCTCCCCAACCCCCCCCAGTTTGTCAGTCTCTATGGTATGAAGACGGATACACTGTATTTTAAGATTAAAAATGACTCCTTCCTGGCACACTACATTGCATCCCCTTTCCCTGAAGCCACACGCTAGCAGCTGCTTACTGGCTTTCTTTGAATTTTTATTCAGTTGAGTCCTCACTCAAGATGACATCACCGTAATAGTTTTCTAAATTGAAGTTAATGTTGTCAGGTCTATATTATTCCGGTCTTGCTGTCTCTATTGGGGATTTATATAGCCTCACCTCTGTACAGCAAGCCCCAAGGGACAATGTTACTATAATCACAGAATAAAAGGGATCTGACAGTTCTGATTACAACTTAGGGAAGTGTGTTATATGAAGACTGCAGGTACTTCAGCCCATCTGTCTGCTGAATCGGTTGCATAATATGAAAGTATGATGCTCCTGTCAGATCAAGCTTTTAGTTTTGCGTTTCTGTTTCCCTCTCTTTTTCCTTGGCTGACTGGGGAGGACGTTTTCACTCGTGGGGGAGATGCAACGCCACCACAGAGTGTGTCTTTTTGTATCGGCCGTGCTTTCAAATGAGTAGTTTGTTCATGTCATCTGAGCTGAGCGTTCTCATGCTGCAACGCGGCGTTTTGCAAGTACACGCTGAGACGAAAGACGAGAGACTCCGACGTGTCACAGTGACCTACATGTGTAAACAAATGTGTTTACATCGATCGAGGATGTTACTGGATGGATTAGTGAACGGATGTGCAACCACAACAAAGCCAAACTGCCAGCCTTTGGAGCTGCAGTGTCATATATTTAGATGTTATTTGCATATATCCAATTCTCCAGTGGCTCTCCCTAATGATGCTGACCAAGAAAAAAAAAAAAACCCTGCAAAGCCCCTACACACATAAACAGGTTTGTGTCACTTGTGAGGACATTGTATACAGGTTTACTTTAAGCAGAATGCCTAAACCCAAACCTTACTCTCAGTAATCTGAAATCCAAATCTCTATTTAAAAACAAAAGCTAACCATGACCAGCTTTTTTTTTTTAAGTGACGAGAGTCCCAACAAATTGATTAAATCTCCACCATATGACTAAGTACACACATCACATATGTTGAGCATAATTAAACACTATATATTAACTTTTTATTTTGTTTATTTCACTCTTCAATCTAAGAAGCAAAGTTGATTTGGTTAGCTAACAATTACACCTGAAAGCGACCTATTGTCCCCACATCGGTCCCCATAATGTACTAAGGAAACTAATGTCCCCACAACGTACATATATAAGTAATTGCGCACACACACACAAAAGAACTGGTGCAAACATATTATTCTACACTATACCATCAGAAATGCATACAAACAGAGACACAAACAAGCATAAACAATTCATTCATTCAAAACAACTAGGCACACACTCAAATAGATGCATCCACACACACATACACATTGTTATTCATAGTTATTCATTTTGGCTATTTCACCACATTAACACAGGAACCATGCAAATAGCTCTTTTGCACCTGGCACTTTGGACCAACCTCACTTACTGTGTCTTTTATGCACTTTCTGTCTCTCTCTCTTTGTCACAATGCTTCTGCTCTTCTCACTCACCCTCTCCGCTGCATAAATAATAATAGACAGGTCCAATAGTTCATTATGGAGCGACATAATAATTTGCTCTTTTATACTTATTTGTCCTCCAGTTCACCAACATGTTTTGCATTACCTGACATAAATGCTTTCCACGGCTCTTTAAACACAAATAAAACCCCCACACATTTATATGCACACACACACATGCTGTCCAGACAGGGGTTGAATCCCTGGATAGCCAGCAGGGATAGAGCGTGATTTGGTATTTTTGTGATTTTTGGTTACCATGGAGCTCAGACAAACCTTGAGATTTTATCAAAAAGTTATGAGACCTAATGACAACAGCAACATCAACTTAAAATAAAATATTAAAAAGGTATTCACACATTTAAAAACAAACAAAAAACCCTACAAATTCAATCAAAATGTTGTGATAAAATAAAGTTATAAGTCCAGAACTTGCAAAGACCATTACAATTAATAATCTGAGGTGCACTGCTCACATGACTCAATAGTTTGCTGTCCAATCTCCAAAATAAAGACTCTGATATGCACTTCTGCTACTGCCTCTGTCAATAATTTGACATAAATGATCTAAAACCAGTAAATAAGTGCAGTACAGACTCAATCACATGGGTAGAAATATTTGATGTTCTGTATATTTTTATTCGTCTCTTCAGCCACAGTGGCTGATGGCTCATTGCAACACAACTCTTCTGTTTGTTACAAACAAATCACTGCAGCTGCTGCTGTAAAGGTAAAACTCATCACTATTTGAGCACCAGAGGACATTTTCATACAAAGACCAAACACTCAGTGATGAGAATAGCAATTGTAAAAAAGCTGTTCTATCCTGGGAAGGCTGAATCACTTTTATATCAGACCACTATTGGATTGTTGCAGCACACTTTCATTCACATGGAAATGTGAAACGTTTTATAAATGGGGGATGGGTGTACTTATTGCGCATTTTTATTTTCAGAATATCAAATATCACTGAACGAATGTCAGTTTTCCATTTTACTTTGTTTCAATGTGATTTTTTGGATCTATTTCAGTTGTATTTAAGTTTCACTGCTTTTACACATGACCTTAAAAATGTATTTAGTTGAAAACAGTCTTCTGTGGCTCTGGACGAGCTATGGAGAGTCTGAGAAAATAACCCTGATGGTGACATTATGAGAACCGCATTATAAGAACAGCGTACCTTCTGACCATTACTAGCAACTAAATATCAACCTCTACTGCATCTATTTGTCTCTCACAGTGACTCCAACTTTATCAAAATACAATTATCATTTGCTGGAGAGGAAATTTAATTAGATAATGATGATCACATAATGTAAGAGGAAGAGGAGAAACAATTTACTTGATCACACATGACAACAGGAGTACAGTCTTTGCCCTCCCCTCAAGTTAGATTATGCAGTGTTTGTTTTTTTTAAATTCTAATCTACTGATTCACAAGCGAGCCCCGTGGCAGGCACTGATCACATTGTCGGGCGTTTAGCTGAATCATCATACTTACTTTTTGGCCTATTCCGTAACCTTGAAACCTTCAGGGCCTTAACTTACACCTGGGGCAAAGCGGTGCCAAATGCTAACTTAAGACCAATGCAGCTGTCATTTTCCCGTCCAGTGGCCACATTGCTTAAACAGCAAATGCAGTTGCTCACATCTGAGCGCTCATGGGTATATTGTTGGCACATTGCTATCTTGAGGCAGTGGAAAGCAATTGCAACCATTGACCAATGAAAACCTGGTCTGAAGTCAATAGTGCAGTGTTTCACTGTTATTTTAAGGGTACATTATTAAGATAGCACATGAAAAATACAATAAAACTCCAAGGCACTTTCTTTTAAAACAATTAAAATGCCTTTATTGTCATGGCATGGTCACATTGGACTTTTAAAACCAATAAAAAAATTGTTTTTTGTAACCATAGGCATTGTTTGTATTCATGTTGTTACTCTTTAAACTCAGCTTTCATGAATATGTTGAGCCAAAACCATTGTTTGTATTCTCTATGTTGTGCTTCATTTCAGCTTTGATCAATGTTGTGAGCCAAAAACGACCCCATCTGCTAGAGTTCATATATGTTTACACCCTCTCTAGGCCGCAACACCATGTCCAAGTCCATTATTGGAATACCAGTAGAAAAGGGCCAGGTGTTTCATGAGATCTGTTTGACTCCCTGATGAAGGCTTGATGCCAAAATATGCGAGTTTTAAAAGTCTATATGACCATGCCATGACAATAAAGGCATTTTAATTGTTTTAAAAGAGAGTGCCTTGCAGTCTTCTTGTGATATTTGATCTTTTTGTTCTTCTGAATGCTAAAAAGTTACTGCACTCAACTCCCATATTGAAATGTCAGGGGGAAGTGCAGCCCAGAATCCGTCCAACAGAAAGAAGGAAAATACGGCTGGTGTTCACTTGTAATAATTATTGTAGGACTGGCAGCCATTTTATGGACGGTAAAGCGTCAATGGACATGCATTCATCCATGCGGCTCCTGCCAGCAGTGGATTCATTACTACTTTTAAGTGATTTCTAGCTGTATTTTCACTCTGCCAGTCCATTTCGTGAGTGCAAAACAGCTGTAAATTGTGGTTTACAACTGAAGTACAAAATTGGCCCCCGAGCAAAATAGCTTATAAACTCCAACCGGCTGCAGAAATGAAACACCTCTGAAAGCAAATAATAATGACGAATAATGCTATCAGCTGAACCAGAACAAATGAGGTTTCATTAAAAGTTTGGTTTAACTCAAAGACCGTTCCTCAGATCGGTCAATAAGTCCTTACAGATTCACCGGAGTCAGACTCAACCAGGCTCGGTCAACATCTGTCTGAATAAACAGTTTTGTGTTTTTCAGTCTCATAAGGTATGAAAAACATGAGTTCAGTGAGCCCTGAACTTTGACATGGGGAGACATAAACACGATTGGTTTCAAAATCCAACATCACATCCCGAGGCTGAGCTCAGGATTTACTCTAAAGAGTGGAGCAATGGTAGAGATTTGACAAATTAGCATACTCCAATGTGGTCTATTATGGGGATTAAATTTGCACATTTAATACCAATTTTAAAATCCTGCCTACGCTGCAGCTTTAATAAGGTGATATAGTGAAAAGATAAGCTGCTCAATTTAATAAATGTGCCAGATAATGTGTGATCACTGCTGATTATGTACATGATCATTGATCATTATCATTATCCTACTCTCTGATCAATCTCCCGCTCTTATTGCCACCTCTCTTGGTCTACATGATATTTTTTTTTCTGAATAAAACATAAAAATATTGACTTTTAAAAACCTAATTTGTTAATGAATCTACAGTATCCGGTCCTACCCATGCAGCCAAACAATCAGTCGATCAAAGTGTGTTACCTTCAAAAGAATAATTATACAGAAAGAGTTGATATTCTGTATCAATATTGACGGCAAAATACTGCAGCAACAATACACCGCCACGATTTTTAGCCTGAGAATGAGACTTTTTAGTTGAGATTTCTTCTGTTGTAAGTTGTTTGGTTGGTTGAATGCAGACCAGGAAGTCAGCTTTAAAGGCTACTACCTTGTGAAATATCTGCTGAATCACTGTAATCAAAGAACAACTCTATTAAACCCATCCTGCAGATGTGTTGTGATCATTCTGCGCTGTGAGGTTGTAAAACTCTTATAGCGCCTTTAATCTGAACTGGAATGGGATTCAGCTTTGTGTGGTTTAGCATTCCAGCTCCTCTGTCATGTTGATTAAAAAGCTACTCTGCTTTCTTGTCTTATTCGCTCATTGATCCACAATATACAGCGCTGCTTGCACTTCGCCTCAAAGAACAAGCAAAATGGGAGATGACTTGCTATATTGTTGCATCACATGACACACAAACAAACTCAAACATGCACCTCACATCATAAAACCAATAAAACGAGATGCTCAAACGCTGGTGCGAAAGAAGGCTCAGTAGGATGCAGAGCGGCGGCACAAAAAAAACAAACAGGGAAAGAGTCTTTTCATGTCCGATATGATCCACACTGAGGCGCACACATAATAACAATATAGTGTTTGAAGCTGAGCATGTCTGCAATGCAAAATCAGCACACAAAGAAACTGGACGCATGCTACACACAATGGCTCCTCGAGGCTCATTTAAACATGGTTAAGCATTTCGAAGGTGAAGTCCGAGACCCATGTAAAGCATCAAGAATCACACCAGAAGTCTGATGGGGACATAAAAGGTTCTTCTAGCCATTTTCAGTTAAAAGTACAAGTTTTCCAGTTTGAATAAATCATGTTACTGTACCTAATATCCGGACCATATAAAATTAAAGATGACATAACTCTTCCTCGTAATTCCACTATGAATTCAAAAACACAGAAAAGGCTGAAAGAAAATGGCATAGCCTAAAATAGTGGTAATAACATTACTTGAAAGTGTTGCACAAGCTGTTTGAAGTTTAATACTAAGGAAGGAAGGAAAATTATCTAACAAATTTTACTTTTCATCCTCTTCTTTAATGGTTTGCACAGGTTGAGTTTTTCCAGAAACATTAAATGTGGATATGACTCAGCTAGAATTATAGTACCAATGCGCTGGCTGTGCTGTTGTAGGTAGTACTTTTCTATGCATCATGCACACACTATTGGGCCCTGACATCAATAGCCATGCATCCATAAGTGGATTCAGAGGTATGGATTTCTTTAAAATGACAATACTGTCATATAAAATGTTAAATCATTTCAATATATTACACCAGTCTGGGTAAAATCTTATTGTTATTACATTTAGTGGCGGAGACATTATATAATGTGTGTGCTTCTTTGAGTTTAAGGTGCAGTATCACATCTGTGAAGTGAATTAATTGCTCTCATAACTGTATTTCCTCGTTGCAAATTAAGTGTGGATATCTTGGTGTTAAGATATGCCATGAAAAATTAGCACAATTTAGCTGATGTTACAGAATAATTAACAGGATATTTTCATGCAATCACTATTTTCGAGGAGGCAAGGATATCTTGAATGAAAAGTGAACTATTCTATATGGTGTGAAGGAATATACAACAATATATTTACTGTATTTTTGTTTACCACCTGATGGGCATCGCAGCAGGTAAGGTCAGCTACAGTTCTCCCGGTGGCGATAGGAAGATGTTATGAAAGCTCACAAAATGTATTTTTGCCTAAAAGCAAGAGAGGATATTCAACTCTGTGAATTTTCCAAGAATCTTAATAAATACAGTCCCAGATCTCTCTACGAGCAGTGCAACTGACACTTATTCGGCTGCCCTAAGGTTGCCGTGCTTGGCAAATATACTCCCCATGATTCAGTTCAGGAGAGGTTAATTCAGCAAATATACGCTCAGGAAAGTGGGATGTTCAGACAAATGATGTTGGAGAGAACCACTGAGCAGTTAGGATCAAGTGCTGGTCTCTGAGGGAGTCTAAACTCCTATGCATGGCCTCTGATTAGCCATTAGCCCTCAGGTTAAAGCTCGCATACAGCATTCACTTCAGGAGACCAAGAATTATGACCTTTGTCCATAAATCATCCACACAAACACACAATCACTCAGGCAAGTGATGAGCAACAATAAATGTGACCCAAACTGTCTTCTGTCATTAATAGTGTGAGAACACTCCTGATTTTTCTAATTTTTTGCATCCATTCAAGTCTCAAAAGAGATGAATTCTATATTTATTAAGACACTTCTATATGTTTGTGATATTTTTGCTGGTTAGTTGTGTCTGCTGTTTATCTCTGTCAGTAATTTTTAAGTGTTTTGTACAAGATTTCATTTTTTCAAACTGTTCTAAAAAGTAAACATCTTTACTGTTTGATTAATTAACTAGTAATTTGGGATAGCATGACTTTCCGTGTGTTACTGGTAGCTGTCTCACATCTTCAAACACATAAAAAAGCTCTGAGTGAAAGACTTGCTTGAAACCACTGATAGTTGGCATCATAACGAGCTGTGTTTTAAACCTGCATTAACTTTTTTGTCCACTTGGGGGCAGCATAAACACGAACATATCATCACCTTTTTAGTTGATACGGAAAAATTGTTGGTAAAAAAATAGCATTCTTTTACCTCTGTTTGGCTCTTCATCGACTCCTGTGGAAAATATCTGACTCTTTAGCTGCTAAATGCTAAGCTAAGCTCTGCAGCTAGTTGCTGACTTCATATGCTGCTTGGTGCTGGGCAGGTAGCGTACAGTGGGTTTTTAGAGCTACGAGATGAACCAAAACAGTGAAGTTTGCCCGTGAAACCAAAACAATGAGCTGAAAGATGCTAAAACCACTCCATAGAGCTTATTGTGGGTTTGTCACTATGAATGACCCCGTTCACACACACATATATAGTTCATCCATTGTTACTACAAAAGTATTGATTAAAGCACATTTAAAAGTGTTTGTGTTTTCATTTAGATTTTTTAAATTTGGATTTCCAAATTACTAAATATTGTGATATCTTAAAGGGGGTTAGAGGGAGGGTTCCTGTTTGAAACATGACATGACTATCCTGATGATTTCCTCCAAGAGCCACCTGAACATCAGATATAAAAGAGCCGCACAGAAGTCATCTTTTGAGAGCAGCAGTGCAAAATAAACCCTTATCTGTCAGTTTTCTACATGCTGTAGCCAGTTTTTCTTCCTCTATCTTTTCCAGTTCCATGAAGTACAAGACAGTAACCTATCTCCTTTGTCAGTATCTCAGCCTTCATTCAGCAAAAAAAAAAAATTCAATACAGTAAAGGTGAGATGAATCAGTAAAGGGCAGGAAACTCTACCATGATTCCCACAGATGGAGTAGTACTTCACTGTGCTGCCTCTTGCACCAGGCAATACTGCTTACTTCTAGTATTAAATATTGCCAGAAGACATACAGGCTGAATGTACTGAACTCCAAAACCAAAGAAAGACAGAGTGAGGTAGAGAAGACTTAAAAAACATTAATAAAATAGCTGACACTCTAAAAATAAATGCCCTTTGTTCAGCAATCAAATGATAAGAGACAGCACTTTTATTTTTCACGAGTGCTGCCCTGCCTATTTGTCAGGTTTTACACTTTAAGTATCTTCGCTAACTTTAATATTTCCCCTGATTTAAATCTTGCTCTGAGGCGTCTTATCTTCTGCAAAACAAGATTGGGGTCAATTTCAGATCGTAGCATTCTTGATGTATAAAATTCTGCAATGCTTCCCCAAACACCACCGTTCAGTCCAAGCTTTTTCACATGCAAATTGCTAACAGTAAGACAGAATTTTATAGAGTCCAGAGGGAGAAACATTATACAGCACTGTCAAGTTAATGTGTTTTATCATGAATGTTGACAACTGAAAAAAGGGGGGTTTAAAGGCCGGTTCAGATCAAAGATTCACCATGAGACACTGAAAAGAATTGAAACTGATGACAAAAAAATGGCAAAATAAGACCCTACACGGGACCATTAAACATGAAAAGTGTTCTTACTAGTTCCTTGTTGATGGTTTCTTCACATTACCCAATTTATAATGCTGCAGTTTATCATGTCATGTAATAAATCCAATGGAAAATGGAGTCTGCTCATTGTAAGTACAGTATGTCATAATGTCAAATGTGGAAAAAAGGATCTGAGGATCAGTTGTAATGTTGTTAAACCTTTGATGAATGCAGCAGACATTAATTGTGTCCAATGTGCTAATTCACAACACTAAAACATTACTCTACAATAATATTAAAATGTTTTGCCCTTATCTTTTATCTCAAGGGGACACAAGACTTCATATTCACTCATAACCTGGCTTGTATGAGGAAGACAAAGATACCAGACCAAACGTATGCAGGTATACAAACCTTACACTCATATGTGATTGCTGAACATGTCGTTCCAAAAGCATGAGCATTAATTTGTAGCTATAACAGCCTGCGGTCTTCAGGTTTTCCACCAGGTCTGGAACCTGATTCGCAGGGATTTGCTCCCACTTAGCCACAAGAGCGTTAGTGAATGTCGGGCCGCTGTTGTTGGGTGATAAGACCTTGGTCATAGTTTGTGTTCCAGTTCATCCCAAAGGTGTTGGATGGGGGTTCAGGTCAGTGCTGAGTGCAGGCAAGTCAAGTTCACACCAAACTGGGAAAACCATTTCTTCATGGACCTGCTTATGTCATGTTGAAACAGGAAAAGGCCTTCCCCAAACTGCAGTACCAAATTTGGAAACGTATTATTACCCCAGACAGTGGTGTCCATATACTTTGGCTGTATGGTTTTTATAGTGTCATTCAGCCTGATAAGACAGGTGTACACTACATTTTCTGACATAAACTAAGTGTACTTATTCATAAAACTCCTGCTTAATCAATTTCTTCTCCTATAGAGCCAAACTAAATACTGTATAGCACCTTTAGGAGGAAGTTAAGCTTTGAAATCCAAGGGCTGATGTTGATGCTTTACTGAGAGCAATACCATTTTTTTTACCTTTACTTTTTCTTTCAGTGGTTGATTTCTCCTTTTTGGTTATCATCCTTAAAATGAGGGGGGCCTTGAGCTCGAGTCTGCACTCGATGGTAAACATATTGAGTCGTAAAAGGTCAGGAGCAAATGGAACACAGCGGGAGAGAACAAAAAGGTTTACTTGTTTTTTTTTTCTCAGGTCGAAGGGAGTCAAGAGGAATTGAAAGTGCCCTTGGAGGCCAGACCTTGGATTGGTTGCTATTACTGTACAATTGCTACACATGGCCCCTGACGGAGAGGATATTGGACTGTGAGTTAGCTCTGGCTAACAAGGCTGACAAACCAAAGAGTAGAGGGAGAGAGGAGGCGGAGTAGGGGAGATGGGGATGGGGCTTATGGGAGATCTAATGAGATCTGGGAGAAAGACAGAGACTGTGAGATGGCAGAAAGGTGAAACTGAGCAGTGATGAGTTAGGATGTTTGATGGGGTGTGAAATTGCGGTTAGTCTGCCTAGCCGCAGCGCTATGATAATTAGTGCCGACTTGCACAGCTATGTACCGACCTCCTCCCAGCCTCTCCCATTGGTGTAGGAGATGACATCGAGCAGCGGATTGGACAGGTAGCCGTCACTGTTGAAGGAGTAATCCCGCCCACCGATGGATATGTTGGTGAAGTACCTGTGAGAGGAGAGAGAGAGAGAGTAGGCAAGTGAAATAAGAGATGGATTTTTTTTTCTCAGCCTGTGGTTTCTCTATCTGGGGAAAAGGAAATGGGTGTGTCAATATGTTAGTGTAATTATCATGTCACCATGTCACTTATGATTTGTTCTATATCACCTGTGAACGCCTTAACAAGTTCTGATATTTAAGAAGAACATTGTACTAAAGGAGAAATAAAAGAAACAATGCTGTCAAATTAAATTTCAAATAAATTTGGGCAGGAATTCAACACTTCCTGTCTGCATGAAGTAAAGAAATGGAAATTGCAAGGAAATAAGAAAAGAAAAAACACACAGATCATAAAAGTCAAACAAAAAAAAAAGACGTAAAAGGTTGATACTCAAGTTATCAAGCGGTTCAGTTACATGTAGTTATGATTCATCAGAGTTGCTTTGTATCTCCTTAAAGTTAAGCGAAACTCTACATGCAGTGTAGTTGCATTAACCTGACACTGTTAACTTTTCACAGCTTTGTTCATACAACAGTCAAGCAAAATTCACTTTGACAGCTTCAGCTATACTTTGCGCTTGGCGGTCAGATGTGCATGCTAATGTTTAGCGTTGCCTTTGTTGGCAACAACTTTGAGGATGTGTCTATCTTGTTTGAATTGAACTTCATTGGAATTGTCAATGGACAAAACCCGCGCGGTCCCTCGGCGAGAGGCGGCAATGTGCTACAACACATCTAGTATGCTGGAAATCCATATGAAGAAGAAGAAGAAGAAGAGCCCATTCGGGGATTTCACATAAAGATTCAGTGTGAGTACTCGTGTCAAAACCGAGCACAGAGGTTGTAGGATTGACAGCCAACTACATGTAGTGCGAGTTAACACAACATACTATTAATAAAAAATGCATTAAGTATATTAAACTAAAAGAACGTGCCTTAATTTTGAGAAACATTTCAATCTATTTGACATTAAAAGGTTATGTTTTAACACAGAAGCATAATCCTTTTAATAAAGGCCAGGGAGTGCAAAAATATATACTGTCTCTAAAAGGGACAGCAAAGAAAAAAAAATGTCAAAAAATGACTGCCCTTATGAAAATAATAGGAAATAAAAGATAAATTAAATGAGAAAAGAGAAAGAGGGAAGCTGAGGAGAGAGAAAAAAAAGGAAAATCAAGCAAGTAATCAAAGCTGCGGAGGTAGAGCCGAGACCATCACTGCGGGGAACAAACATCAGGGATTCTGCGCTAAAGATAAAACACATTTCTGTTGATATGAAAGGAAATCACATTGTTGAGGTGTAGAGACCGTGAGGAGGGAGAAACAAAAGAGACGAGAGGAGGTGAAAGGGAAGACGAGATAAAGAGCAGAAATTCGCCAAAATGTTTCCCCATCTTCCGCTGCATGCTTGTGTCACACAACAGCGGGTAGTTTGCAAGAGAAGAAAAAAAAATACAAGGAGGGGAAAAAAAAAAGAGTAAACATTGGTGGACAAATACTTAAGAATACTTTTAGTACCAGGAAAGACAAAAGCAAAGAGTGCTAGTGCGTGGTAGCTTTTACCTTTGATATTTTCTAATGAAACATCTACCTTAAAAGCATCTGGGGGAAAAAGAGCACATCAAAGCATCGTAATGAAACCATCCCACACACTCAGACAACCTCACTGAAAGAAAACCTCAGCAACTACTCAAATAACACTCAACTGCAATTGGACTTCAAGACAGACAGGTACTCACTGCAGAAACTAGTTCCAACAGAGAGATATAGCAACTTTTCCAGCGCAAATGACACATTCTTACTTATATGATATGTGCATATTAACAAGTTAGTTTTGGCACAGTGCTGTTTGGAGTTAACCGATAGCCATAATAGGAAAGCTTTTACACTTCCTCGTCTGAAAACTTTATGTACATTTGCACTTTGAATGGAAAATAAATCTCTGGCACGCAGTAAGTGATGTGTTGCACTTTTCCTGAAGGGAATATTATAAAATTTACACAAGAGCAAGAGCTGTGCAGATAGCATGAGCGGTGGCTGTTTGGTTCTCTATAGCTACAAAACCCATGCCAACCCCAGAAACAAAAACGTCATTGGGTGCATTTCCATCCAACTCTTTTTATTTGTATTTTCGATTTGTGCATTAAAAAAAACAGTGGAAAGGCAAAATTTCAAAGGACCTCAAAAAAAAAAAGTTTTATGCTTGGCTGAGGTGGAATAGTTGGCATATTGATAAAAACAAAATGCGACAAAGTGGAACGGAAACAGATTTGGCGATTAAATCACGATGAACATGAAGCATGTAACTTACACTTACACTTCCACTTCTCTGAAAAAAGCCACACATAATAGTGGCAGACAAAAACATCAGATCTGTGCGGACCAATGAGAAGACTGATGAGATTTGACTGCAACTCTTTCAATAACGTCATCTCGTTGCGCCCACTTCCTCTGATATGGTTTATTGGATGATCTTCTAGAAATACAGTTAAGGGACACGACTGGTGATTTTCTATATGTTTCTTATTGTCAACAAATGCCATATGGACTCATCCTACCTACAAGTAATGTGTGTGTGCAGAAAAACATCTCGGTATCCTGAGTGTTTCTATTTCAGCCATTAAGCTGAAGCTTAAGTAGAATGAGATACAGCTCTTATAGGTGGAGCTGACACTTTACTGGATAGTTGATTCTCTTCGGCTCCGTCTCCCCAAAGGAGACCTGTTGGGCTGAATCGTTGGGAAGAAACGGTCAGCTCACTAATTGGTTGAGAGAAACCTGACTTCCCTCACGGTATGCTAATGCAGCCTTTGAGAAAATACGAGACTGGAGAATCCACCGCATTGTTTTTATATGTGATGGATTCAGGAAAAAAAAAAAAGCATGAAGGTAGATTTGAAAAGCTACCGCTGCTTGTCATTACAAACAAACAATACTCTCTGGCAAATAGTCCGAGGGTGCACAGATGCTGAAATTGGAGCTTTCACTTTGGAAAAACACATGCAAATACAGAATCAACAAAACGCCTGTTGCTGCTACCTGAATTCCAGGCTCCAGGTTGTATTAATATATATTTCTACCTTACCATATAATCAAGCTGCGGGCTTTTCAGCAACCTCCTTTTTGCTCAACAACCCATCAAGTGTTTGGCCGGTAACAATGATAAATGCCACAGCGGCCATCATATCAGGGATATCAGAATATCAATGTAATCATGTTGGTAGCCGAAATAAAAATCCATCCAAAACATTTTCGGCACATCTCGGCTACATTTGAAACCTCACACACACTACGCAATCTCTGAGGGCACTTTGACAAAAAAAGGTACTTGCGTCTATGCTGCTGAATCATCGTGTCCATTATGTGACTGGAAAGTATTTGGCCTCCCTGGTGGGAGTTTTGTAAGAAAGGACCTCTAACCCGGCACTATACCCACGAGGACCTGATGTCGCCTGACATCTGGGGAGGTCGACTATTTCTCTTTCACCTGTTTTTACTTCGGTGAGGAGGGAAAAAAAATATGAGCCTTAAAGCTCAGAGTGGCAGAATTCAGAATAGCCTCCACAAACTCCGCTGGGCATTGGCAGTCTGCAGCCGAGCGTCGGCTTCAATCCCACCTTCTCCTCTTCCTGCCTCAGCTTCCTCCTTCCACTCTACCGTCTCAAATTCTCTTGATTTTCCCCCCGTGGAGGTTACAGAGCGGTGCAGAGAGGTGACAACAACGAGGAAGTGCATAGAAACAGAAGGAGGAGGAGGAGGAGGAGAGAGTAAAAAAGAGCAAAGGAGAAGGTGGAAGAGAGAGGGAGAGGAGGCTGCCAGACACAGAGGAAGAATAAGAGAAAGAGACAGCTGGAGAGTAAAAACAACAGCAGAAAAAGAGAGGGACAGATAGGGGAGAGAGCGTGCAACACAGAAAATGAGAGAGGCCGAGTGTGCTGCATTGCACAGAAACATGATCTGCTTCACCGAGAAAGGGAAGCATCAAACGGGCTACAGGTTCGCTACAGGCACAATCCAACAGCTGCGTTATGCAAAAGAAGAAAATCCAATGGTATGCATGTCGGTGTGTGTGTGTGAGGAGGCTGGTAAACCACTTTAACAGCAACCGATCACGATCAAATCAACGTTAAATCGCCGGAACAGTTATTCTAAACACACCTGATCACCCTTGAGAAGATATTTAGCTTCTGCGAGTTTTATTCATTATTTTTGCATCACATGCCGACAAGACGTTGAGGGAATTACGGCACAATACACTTTCTGTGGTGCATAAAACGTCCAGGTGTTTAATTTAGCAATAAATGCCTGTTATTATATGCATATATCAAGTAATTTACAATAGTAATAGCACTATACTTGCTAGAGGAAGCAACATAATTTATGTCAAAGGAGATTTTTTTATTTTTAAATCTGAGAGATTCAAACTGGAGAAGCTAGTGTGTCAGTGCATTATTGTTTAAAGCAGCTAAAATCTGTACATTTTTTTTGTAATAACAATGTATCAAATGAAAAAGTGTAATGTGTGAGGGATCACTTGCACTGATGAACCTATAGGGAATTATCAACGACTCTGCAACTCCCTTCGGCTTCACAGAGCTTTGTAGCGAGTTTCAGCTTGTTGTTTATCTGTCTGGCTGCAACTTTAATATTTTGCCTCACCGTCAGCGCTCTCGTAGTGTCGTCTTTTTGGAAACAGCAGGCAGCTGTTTTCAGAAGAAACTCGCCGTATGCTACCTGCTCGGCAGCAAAAAAGCAGCTAAAGAGCGTGTGATTGCTGTCCGTCTCTACTGTTCCACTGAACAAGGTGACACCTATGTGAGTTTGTAGGACTTTATCTCAGTGGGTTGACTCTACTGTAGGTGGCTCTCCTTTCATAGACACCTCAGCTTCAGATTGTACTTTTCTTGAAGCGAACCATTGTTGCAGCTGTGGGAAAAATATTGTCCAGTACAGTTAGTGAATTTATCATTATTCTACCTTTCAAAAGATGATGCAATTATATTAAACAATTGTTGCCTATGCCATATTATCCTGTGCCTTCTTTTGATTCAGGATCTTGTATAAATGTTGCAATAAATGTCCTCAGATGTACGATGACAATTAAGCTTTAGCTCCCATTCCCTATGAGATATTCAAATTGACATAAGAAAGGCTCTCGTGTCTGCAGCTCTTGTGAATAGGTACTTTATCGTCTATAGAGCTTGTGTAACGCTTAATCGCCTACTTGATAATAGCCCGGCTCTGACGCGCCGTGTAGGAGTTTCAGTCTTTTTCGAGATGCAGGAACATGAAACAGTAGCCTGATAATCCGATTGAATTACTTGTTTTGTTTCAGCTCATTAATTCAGTCTGACATCATGTTCGTTTTAGCCATTTTTCAGTGGAGGGAGGAGAGGGGGGGGGGGGGGGGTTGTTTTGTTTTGTTTCACCCTAACCAACCGGTAATACCTTACATATCCATCCAGGCAACCATTTTTAGTCCACATGGGAGCTGAGGTAATGGTTGCCAGGCATTGTTTTTCATCAACAATTGAATAAAAACGCCTGTTATTTCTTTCGGTCAACCTTCTACAACCTTCTGTCGCTATGCCGTCTGCCAATGGCACGTCAAGAAGATGAGTCAATGAGCGGACCCATTCAGAGGGTGATTCAGAGGGTCTGGATCAAGGCTATTAAACTCCATCACTTCCTGTGCAACAAAAGGTTTTTCCAGGGAATAACCTCGACAGTGAATGCTCACAGCAGCGACACATAAAGGCTTTCATAAGCCGCATTAAAAGGTCAAATAAATACTGCGTTACATCAGTCAGCAACAAAACTGGTATTAATTTATGTGTAATGTCCAGATGATTGTAGATTATTACTTTAGATCTAGCCTGTAACCGTGGAGGTAAACCAGGCTGGAGGAAGAGAAATACAGGATATAAGAGTGTGAGAGAGTGAGGCTGGCAGGTTGAGCAGAGTGCCTCAGTGGGAGATGCTGCTCTCCATCCGACAGCAGAGCTCGCTGCTTGATGGAGCTACAGTCACAATCGTACAGCGGCGTTACAAGCTGGAGGTTCTTCCCCCCACAAATGATCTTTAATCAAGTGCAGACCAGCTGCAGAGTGCGCACAAACCTGACACAGGCCAAGGTTCATTTTGGTTAATTCGGTTAATAGCAAAAGCTGAAATAATTTGCCACCAGTGATGCTTTTTTTTTCATTTTAACTGTCGTGTTTTCACTCATATATGCAAACTCGCCCTGTAGACCCCTGGACTTTATCCTAAAGACATACAGCACTGCTGTTTTTGTCCACCTGATGAATATCACATTGCACTTTTTCACTCTCCCTTCAGCTTTGGTCTCTGTCAGCTCCCGAAAGAGCTATCTGGCTCTCTTATGCTGCTTTATGTTCCACTTCCTCCACCAGATAGTGTCTCTGTCTGCCATTTGGTGCTGAGCGGGTAGTTAACAGTGGGTTTATCAGAGCTTGTTTGTTGAGAACAGCTGCCTGCTGCTGCTGCTGCTGCTGCTGCAGGAAACAAGGTTGATGAGAGTTGTGAGAATGAACTAAATGTGCTGTAAAACCGAACACAATGAAAGAGGGTAGAAAGCTAAGCAGAATCTCACATCTGTTTGACCTTACACATAATATTTAATTCGGCCTGTATAATATTTAATTAATGCAGATTTGAATGCTTTTCACAAATTATAACAAACTTTAGATGCATTCCTCACTGCTCACGGCTCTTCACACTGAAAGTCATCTCAGCCTGGCAACTACAAGTGTGTGTGGAGCTGTCGTGACGGCAGATACTTCAGGTTACACGACGAAAACAGAAAGATCGTTGCTTTTCTTTTGAGAGCAACAGTTTAATCTTTTTCTGTCAGTCACCCTTTTTCTGTCAGGGGACAAGTGGAACCAAACCCTGCCAGCAAAACAACCCCACAAAGCATAACAGAGCCACCAGACCCCTTCACTGTAGGGGGTCAAGCATTCAGACCTGGACCGATATAACAATAAAACTGTTGATGATTTTAGGGTATTTAAACTCAATCTTACACCTTGCACCTCCTAAAATGATCTGTCAATCTTGTATCAATTGTTCAGTTCAGTGGTGATTTAAAAAAAAAAAGACAAACTGAGTCTTTTTTGAGTCTTTTTTGAGTCTTTTTTTTTTTTTTTTTTTTCAAGTGCTAATGACTGATGTTGAGAGCCAGCAACACTGAGCCTGGCTGGTCATCATTATATCAGGTCCCATGGACGTGCTGTGTAAACAGAAACAAATTCATACCGGCCTCATTAATTCCCCACATGACTAATGATCTGACTGCTGGTTACATTTTTAAAAGATTTGGAGCTCATCCATGAATTTAATTGACGCAACAAGGGTCCTCGCGTTAAAATTCACCCAAAGTAAGCATTTTAAAAAGAATATAAATATATGAATCACAGGTTTAAATGTTCAAAGGTTCTTAAAAGTTTAAACTGTACCTGAAGAAAGTAGTAATGACGATTATTAAACATATTTTCCACTTCAATTCATAATTTTTAATTCTATACATTCAAATTTACAAAGAGAAATGAAATAAAAAACATTCTTGGGTGGGAATAGAGCAGCAGAGAAACAGGAAATCTGGACTTTGGTAGGTTTATAGATCTGTTTGTTTCTATAGAAGCTGGGTGGCACAGTAGAGAGATACAGAAAAACAAATCAATTCAGGAAGAAGGATGATAAAGAGACTGGAAAAGATGTGTGTGTGTGTGTGTGCCTGTTTGTCTGATATGAAGTGTGTTCTAATGGTTTACAGTCTTGCTCTAATAAGCACCAAAGATTCTGGGTGTTGTTGTGTGTTGAGAAAGATAGAGAGATAGAGAGAGAAAGAGAGAAAGAGAGAGAGAGAGAGCTTGTGATTTTCCATCAGTGGAAACATTCAACCTCTCTGCCAGCTGTTACAGGAAAGCTTTCTCTGTAACCATGACAACTTCTTCAAAAGTAAAAAAAAAAGAAGAAGAGTAGAGAGAGAGAGAGAGAGATGAGGAGTTATAGGGAAGAGATGAAAAGAAAGAGGGAGAGAGAGAGATGAGCAAGTTAGCTTGAATGATCAAGAGACATTTCATGCTTCATATAATGAAAGTCTGGGATTTGTCAGCATTTATTCTTCATCTCTCTTCATTTTTCTATCCTCTTATCTGTCACTCTCAAAAATCAAATAAGCTTTTATTTGCAGGAATGTTTGGTGTTACATTACTGCCGAAGATAAATTATATTTTACGGAGCACCATACAATACATTTTATCGAAAAAAACAATCTAGCGGTCTAGTGTTCAGAGAATATAAGAAATTAAAGCCCACGGGGGGTTTTTCAAATGCTGAATAAACATCTTTCTTCATACACTTTTTTTTTTTTTTACTGCAGTACATCACTATGACTATTGAACATTTTATAAAGTGAAACCTAAGGCACTTGAAATGAAAGACCCCTCATTATTTCAAAAGTCAAGCATAGAAGATGCAAGTTCAAACCGTGAATGACTACAAAATACGTATAAAAAAAAAAAACGCACAGAACTCAGGCAACAGATCAGTTAAATCTTTTTTTTTTTCCAGGATAGAGACCCCTGTGTTACAATCAGACTTCACTGAGCAGCACAGTACATCACTATAAAAGCGTGTTGTTTACCTCCATGATGTGTGGAGGTGTGCTCATTACCTGGCACAAAGAAAGAAGAAACTGCAGCCTACCGTCCCTCTCTGAAATACTGAAAATTTATCCCCTGAAAAAAAAAAAAAAAAAAAAAATACAGTATAAAATGTCCTCATCTGGTTGTGTATATAAGGTTACAGAGAACAATAGCAGTGGACCCAACTCTTGACCCTATTGGACAAATATGTAGAACTCCTGGTTTACTTTCATGTCCAATGCCAATGAGTTTAAATTTCTCACTTTCTACAGTATCTACTCATAGCAATCATTGTATAGGCAAGGTTAGGGAAAGATTGGTGGTTATGGTTAATAAAAAGAGCTACACTAATTATCGCATTATCCATCCAAACAGTTATAAAGGGGAACCTAAAAAATTCCTAGAACTCATTATAAATCTTTCAGTAGTACCTTTCTAATCCCCTACAGACTACACTCATTGAGATGTGATACACTTGTCCCACTGTGTCCGGGGCCTCCCGTGTTTCTCCCCGGATTTCTTCCACAAGGGCAAATCTTCTCCCGTTTAATCTCAATTTTAGTTTTCAGCAAGCTGTAGGCATGCGTTACTTAAAGCGGCAAATCCAATATCTACACCCTACTCCCGTGCCATCAATGGCTTTCGGGGGATTTTTGGGTCCCCCCCTTCCTTCATAATACATTAATTTGGCTGCTTTCCAAAGTAACTTTCAAGAGTGCACTCAATGTCCTGATGAACAACATCTAGATTTCTTCAAAAAAAATAAAGGTGCACACTGTTAGCTCTCCAGTTAAAACACTAACATGTCTAGATGTAGTCTGGTTTTCAGCCTGTGACTCAAAGAGGGATAGAGGAGTGGTCTTGTGTTTTTTCTCTCTGGTTATGAGATGCATATTCATATTTTGCTAACAGAGCTGTTTCAAGTAGGTTTATTCTAATTTGTTGGGGATTTGATTTTTGTGGATATATGATGCTTCAATGAGGAAGAAAAGCCCCGTCTCAGTGGCTCTCAGCATACGATGAGAAAACAACATGACGTCTTTTGGTAACCTGTCTTTGTGTTCCTCTTTAAATGGCCGATCTATGTTCACTGAGTCCATTTATTGCCAAGGTTTTCCTCAGCTGTTTGTTGTCTATATCGGTGAGGTGGTGTTATTTGTTAATAGGTGTGTTTTAGGGTCACAAAGGTTGTGTTTCACGTCCTTTTGTTTTGGGTCGTATATAATTTGGCTGCCCCTTAACATTTTATAACACTAGTAGATGTAATGCACTTCCCTTCCTTTCATTAGTTCTGCTTTCTGTCTGTTTTCCTGATGCAGCAGATACGGACAATTGAGCCTCCATTTTTCAATTTTACCCCATTCCCTCTGCTCCATCATTTATAAGAAGGCCACCCCATGAGTGACTGAATGAATGAATGGATGAATGAATGAGGAATGAATGGAAGTCCTCTGCAGCAAATACTCAATGGGGTTTTCATCAGCATCCCTCCCTCTCTCCTCTCTCTCTCACTCTTACGTTCTCTTATTGACTGAGATGATTCATAGTTTGTCAGTTTCCGCTGTGAGTCTTGTCCTCTGGAACTGAACACACCACCAGCGCTGCCTCTGCTCTTACAATGTCGAGAATAATGTTTGTATTTCATGCTATTGCACACACATGCACTCATACAGTGTATGAGAAAGACAAGAGAGAAAGAGAGACAGATAGAGAGAGAGAGAGAGAGAGAGAGGCCTTTGGCTGAATCACACAACACAAATGAAAAGCTCATGACCATGAAAACCAAAGGGAGGGGGCATCCTGAGATGTAAAGGCTATCGTGACTCCTGTATGACTCATAGATTCTGCAGTGGAAGGAGACTCGAGGAGCACATAATCTGTTATGTGTTATCGAACTGAGCTGCATGTGGCTCTTTAATATTCATAAATCATTACCAGATTCAGTGTGAGAGATGGAAGCAACTGAGGAAGATTTTTTTAGGGAAATCTGTAAAACCGCTCCGAGGCAAAAGAGGAAAAAAAAAAAAAAACCAGGAGGAGGGTGCTGTTTTCCTCAACAAAGTCATATTGCAATCAGGGATGTACAGTATTTTGAGAAAAGGATGTTCCATGTGAGTTGCTCACTTGGCATAAATATCAAAATGGTTATAGATAGATAGAGCATGAGCATTAAGGAATAGTTTCACAGTTTTCCAAATCTGTCTTTAACCCATTTAATCACAATTTTTTTCCTTTGAGTCCATGCATGCATTGTACTGCTTAGACCTCCTCAACACGCAAACTTTCTGCTGGTGGGAAACACATAATCAGAATTCATACAGATTCTTCAATTAGACCTATTTACACATTTAAAATCTTAAATTAACAGTAACATATGCGACCTACAAGAATGAGATACAGTTGCTTCATAACTTTATTATTATTTATCATGTAACTTACAATAGTACAAACACTGCTGGTGGCAAACGCATCTGAAGTAGGGTTATTCATTGATGACAAACAGAAGCCAGGGCATGGAAACCATGCACCATGTAGAATCCAACTCTTTAAAATGACATTAAGTAAAATAAAATAAAATATATTATCGTCTCTGTGTATGTTATAACAGGGAGACATTCATTCATCAATGTTATAATATTATCCCCCCAATTACATCCATTGTATTGTCAAAAGGTTAACATTTGACAGTGGTTTCCTTTTAAATTAAAAAGTGCCTTGTCTTTCATAAAAACTTCAACATAGAGAAGTAACTGACTTAGACTGACCTGACAGTGACTAACATCATTGCCAGAAGCTAACACAGGTTAAAAAGCAAACATAGTGGAGAACATACTAGGGCAGTGCATACTGTAGGGGACTATCAGAGAAAACAATGTACTTATTTCACAGTTTCATAAAAAAAAGTTTCAACAAATTCTCGCAGTAGTTTCGGTTACCACAGCTCATCGGTTACACATCACACGCTTGAAGAGGTTCATCACACTTCTCACATGCATATAGTGTACACTTGTCACACCATCTGCATCTGTGGAAGTGGTTCCCTGTGTTTACAGGCCAGTGAGATTTTCTGTCACCTCTTTAGAATCCTGAGTGACAGCTGCTGCAATTGAAGATCTTCTGCCATTGACAAGAGGTAGTTTTCTGTCTTTTTAGGAGACCCAGAGACCCAGAGATCGCTGAAAGGCCGGGAAGTCATATTCACTCAACGATATCTACAATATCTCTGAAGAAGAACCAGCTATTCACCCCTGCACTGCGAAGGAATCAGGAAAAGACTGGCCACCAACACTTATTTGATCAGGTGTATCCATGCCCTCCATGTTTTGCTTGCATATGAGGATACACATGGGCTGTGGAAGCCTGTCATAGGTTTTTTTCTCTTTCTTCAACCTGCTTACAGGCACCTCAGAATACTTCTCAGCCGCACTGGTTGTCATGATTACGATGTTGTTATCCTTCCACCGTACCAGTACCTTTTCCCCGGTGCAAACAGCACAGTCTCAGGGTGTCTCAGGCATCCATGACCTTGTTTTGTCATTTCATGAAGGAGGCTAAGCGAGGTGAAAAGGTTGTCATATACAAAGTTACACCCTGCAGGACCTTCCACTTGTTTGGCTAGACCAACGACTACACTTGGGCCCTGTCCTAGGCCAGTTTCAGGGAGATCACTCCATAATAAGGCTCCATACGATACATTTCCCCTGTAGATGATGCAAGGCTCCACAATTTATACCCAACCCAGATTTATTTGGCCCTGAAACTGCTTGCAACCATGCCTGCCATAATAAGGTATGATGCTGATTTTGGGTATGACTCTTTCTGCGCACTGAAGATGGGCCACACTTTGTAGAAAGGGTTGTTTGTGGGCTTTGAGTTCTCCACCAGATGGATTGAGGCCATTATCTCATTAAAGCGATTCCTTCTCATTGCATTTGAGATGGCTTCATTGTAGACATCAGGGTCATATGACCAGCAGCACAGAACTGTAGCCCGATGTGAGAAGAACCCCTTAGAAATTTAGCAACTCATCCATGTTCAGATCAAGTGTTTTCCCTTTGGTATGCATGGCATGGGTGTTTGACATCTAAACAGTGAGTTCCCTCAGAGTAGGAGGGCACATCAACAGGAACTAATTGACTGGATCATGTTTAGTTGCAGTCCATAGGTTGAGGAATCTGGAATCACAGCCAGTCATTTTGATCTTTTAAAAACCCTGTCCCTATTTTGCATATTTTGAAGAGATGTTTTCTGTTTTCTGTGGCATCGTGGGGTCTCATTTTCCTTCAGGGCATCTTCTTTTTCAGCTAGTCACTGTGGGAGACTCACCAAGATATGGCAGTGGTGGTAAATTTTCTTCAACACCGAGCGCAGAGTGCTACAGGAGTGGGAGGTGGGGAGGTGGTGCACATCAATTGATTCTCATAAACATCTGCCTCATCCTCCAGATAGTTCATACATTGTTCTACATTGTTCATTCAATAGTTTAGCTTGCAAATGGCCTGCCTCACCCTGGTGCTCCCTATCTGAACCATCACTATCACAGTCATTTTCAATTGTCTCTTTTTCAAGTGTAGCAATGACAGTGATGCTGCACACAGCACTTTGGGGATAATGAACGTCTAGGAAGTCCAACACATCTGATAGTTTTGACTGTATTAAAAAGACCACAACTAATAATCTGGATTAACAGTCAATCATCATTCATATATCAAAATATATCAGGAGTAGACCCTTTAAGGAATATATGTACAAAATATGATAGTTCTATCTGTTAATTAAGGTGTTTCACTTTTTCTCTTCTCCTTTTTTACTTTTTGTCTGAAGAAGACATCGTCTTCCAGAGGTTCAAGCAGGAAGTAAACCAATCTGGTCATCTGGTCCTTTCAAACTAGTCACTAGTCATTACATTGATACATTTTTATCAAGAAAGTCTGTTTTTTTTCATTTAAAATTTGACTTTCTCTTCCACCTTTGGGCTTCCAGAAATTTAAAAAATAAACAGGTGGTGGTCAGGTGTCCATATGAACATTGGAAGAGGTTGTGCTTGCTAATCATTCCTCCAGTCCCTACTGACCATTAGAAGATCCCCTCCAAATGTACTTTAGGTGATGAGGGTCAAAATCCACCGCACTTGTTTTTGAGCAAAAATATATTCAGAAGTTTTTCTATGAGGCTTCAGAGTCTTTTCAAAGAAATCTGTCTTTGTGTCTCGATGGACGGTGTTTTCCTGTTCAGCTGCACTGGAAGGATCATAACAAAAAAAAAAAAAAAAGGGAATTTGGCACTAAATGGTGCAATGGTGCCGTGCAGGGACCACAAGAACCGTGATTGGCTGCGTGTGTTTTTCTTGACTGTTGATAGTGAAGACAACATTAAGGAAGCTGGAGAAAAGACTCAGTAGTATTTTCCTGTTCAGTAGCACACATCGAGCAAAGCCATGTCCGCTGTAAACCGTCTGCTCGCTGCAATCAATGCTCTCAGTCACAGTGAAATCTTTTCGGAAACCAAATTCCCCCCTTGTGTTTCCCTCAGAGGCAGTGGGAAGAGAGTAATAAAAAGGATGTAACCTTAGAAAACATCCACTTGATTTGACTAATGTTCACATGAGCACCTGACGGATATTTAAGACGGGCTTGAAAAACTGTGAACCTATCTTTTAACAGCATCCTTACCCGTAAACAGCAGAACACAATTCCTTAAGGCTGTGTTACACTCGGATAGTTGAAGTCCAGTCAAAAACATAAACAAACATCCACCTAAGTACAGTCAATCTTCACCCTTTTCTGAGGGCAGTAATGCACATCACGGGTGTAAAAAAAAGACAGGAAGTCAGGGCATCCATCAAAGTTTAAGGAAAGAAAGTTTGTTGTGTTGCTCTCTAAAGCTCAGTAGACTCTGGTTTTCCCCCAGACACCGTGCCGCTGAGCTTACTATTGGCCACATGTGGTTTGAAAAAACATATTCAAGGACTTCTTTCTTACTCCAGAGGTGTTGATAGGAGAAATCTAAGGACTTTAAAATCGGTGCAGTTTTGGGTAAGACGCAAACTAAATTACTGAAGTCTCATTTTTCACTCCTGATCTTGTGAAGCTGCTCTGTCACCACAAACGTCCATCACAGGTTTATCTCTCAAGACATAATCAGGGGACACAGAGCAGTGACGCATAGTAATAAAAAAAAAAAAAAAACACTGCCAAGGTCATCCATTCATTTTTAAAATCCATAAACTTTCAAGGATTCCCAAGTCCTGACTGAGCCTTTTGAGCATAATTGATTTAATTAATCCAATTGAATTGTCATTAGACATAGCCAGAGCACATGCGTAATGAAATGAGACTCGGACCTCATCAAAAGTAGTGCAAAAAAAAAAAGAAGAAGAGGGTTCAGCTGGGTGACAGCCCTGGGGGGGAAGAGGGGAGGGGAAATTGATGTGTAAAGCTTGAGAGCTTCTAACACAAATGATGCATGGATGTATGTCACGGGACCCATGAGAGATGCACTGGCACTGAAAGGTGTATGACATTGAATTAAAATCAATATGATCAAAGATGTACAGCTCACATGACTTGAGCTGTCACTGCCTCATGAAAGAGAGAGGGGGGGAGGGTGCTGAGAGGAAGCAGCGCTCGAGAAATTAAGAGGAAGAAATATAAGAGAGAATAGAAAAAAAATGCCCTTGGTCTCTGGTCCGTAGCGGAATAATTATTTCATGCTTTGGACTTGAGAGGAGATGGGGGATAAAAAAAAAAAAATCCTGCTGACAAATAAGAAATTATTCATCCGGCCGGGGCTGGAGTGGCTAAGGCAAAAAGTATTTGGCTTTTTCAAACAGGATGAAAATAGGCAGCGAATCAATGGAAACACTCAATTAAGTGTGCTGCTCTGTTATATTTATGAACTTCGAAATCTATTTTCTGTTGTTCACATCCGCTCCCTACATCTCTTATTCCTCCACACTTCCCCCCACTACTCTGTTTCTTTTTACCCCTCTCCTCCTTTTTTTACCCTCATTTTCTCTATTCCGCCCTCATTGAATCTCTTGATTTCTCTTTGGTCAGTTCCCCTTCCTCCTTCCTTTCTTTCTTTCTATCTCCAAGTCCATCAATCTCCGTCTCTCTCTCTCTCTCGTCCCAGCGGGGTTGTCATGGTGATGTGTTCTGCTTGGCATTACATGTGTTTTTGTTAACGCTGTACATGGCCGGGGCTGAAACTCAACAAGGCAACAGAGGCAGAAGAGTACGGCTCTGTCCTAACGGGGACGATAAGGTGATGGAGGGATGTAGAGAGGTAAGGAGATGGGATGGGATAAGAGAGACGCAGGTGACAAACCTCTCAAAGTTATGTCATGTCTAATAGTTGCCATGGATGTAGTAAATTTTTAAAGACGACTAGCGTTAAAGTAATCTGGTGGAAAGGGCCAAAGATGCTTCAATAGAAATGCATCTCCGGTTAGGGCTGCTCCACACCACACCGTGTTAAAAATACCCCACATACAGCGTTCAGCTTTGATTAGTCAAGTGCACCGCCACCTGTGACAGCCAAATGGTGAACAGACCTCTTCCCTGGTATCTGGAGAGTGTCTAGAAAGGACGCAAAGACTGACTCATATCAGATCAGGGAAGGATCACCTTACATCCATCACTATACAATATGATAAATTGAAAGTAACAGTTGGGGATCTTTTTTTTTTTCCCTGCAGAAAAAGTTGCACCGGGTCCATCTTATGTTTGCCAACTAGCCAGTGTCACTAACAGCACTGCCAGCATAGGAGCGGCCACTCTGGCATGTAACAGGTGGTCTCTCTCCGCTGTTATAACTCTCTCTTGCTCGATGCCTGCTTCAGCGTTCTCCTTTTTGCTCGTTTCTGATTCCTCTTATCAGCTGCTAGCATACCGAACTTAATAACTTACCATAGTTGCGAAATAAATACATGAAACATGATGACCGTCCTCCCAAGACAAATGTCAGGATCAGTCATAACTGCCAGTACCCCAAGAGCCACCTTTGTTATCACGACTGGAGTAAAGGAGGAGATACAAAGGCGCCACAGAGTCCATGTAGGCAGGTCAGGATGGACAGATGGGTCAACTTTGACATAGGAATCGCTGTTTCTTTTCATTTCCAGCCACAAGTTTAACATTTCCAACTGTGAGTTAATATAGTTTTTTTTAAAAAAACATGACCAGGATAGTCCCCTAACCTTAACCACATGCCTTGAGGACAAAAGTCACCTAACTTTAAGAAAATGCTTCTTTTTTTTAACCCGAACCGTGATCTATTTCCCTCAACCTAATTTTTTGACAGTGATTTATAACAGTTTTGGAGCTGATATGGCCCTGCTGATGACTGCAGATAGGGGCAACAGATTAAAAAAAACCCTTGTGTGTTGCTCTGGAGTTCATGGACCAACAAAGTATTTTGTTGTTTAATTTGTCAGACTTGATGCACACATGAAATGTGCAACATTAACTTGAGAGGGAAAGAAAGATGACAGGAAGTAAATGTTCTTGAGAGGATTGGGGGGGAAAAAAAAGAGGAGATGCAAGCTGTGAGAAAGGGAAGAAAGGAAGAAATGGTGGGGGAAAGAGGGGAGGAGGATAGAAAGGGAAGAACAAGAGGAGCTGAGGGGTGAAAAGAGAGGAAACAGAGGAGGAAGCAGGAGAATGAAAAGAGAGAGAGAGAGACAGAGGAAACAAGAAGTGATGGAGAGGCAGTGCAGAGACAATTAAAGAGTGTGAGCAAGATGATGGGGGAGGAGGAAAGAACAAGGCGGGGAGGGGAAGAGGGTGCTGGGTGATGGAGAAGAGTAGCTATTTCAACATCAAACAACATCGGGAGGAATTTAATGTTCCTTTTACAGCTCCATTTGCATGTTTATAAGCAGGAGTGGCAGCTCTTGTATTAGACACACACACACAAACAGACACACATACACACACACACATTCATATTAGCACTTCACTCCCATCATCACACTGATGTGACTGCCTTCATTAGCACTGATAGGACAGGTCACAGCAAGGATACCGGGGGAGTGTGTGTATATGTGTGACTGTGTCTGTGTGACTGTGTGTGTGTGTCTGTGTGAGTGTGTGTGTGTGTGTGTGTGTGTGTGTGTGTGTGTTTCGCAGGGTTTGACAGCTTTCACAGCGACGGCAGAGCGGAAGTCGCAGAGCCCGAGGAGATCCGCTCGCCGTCACTGACAACTGGTAATTTAACACGCAGCAAATGCAGCGAGTCTGTACTGCGCATCAGGAGCACCTGCTCTCTACTCTTCAACTCCGGCGAGCGAGTGAATCCAAGTGAGCGTCGCAATCCCCTCGGTGATTAAATATCGTCCCGGGTGACGTGACCGCTCGCCGGTTCTGCGCGGAGAAGGCGTGTGTTTGTTCTCCTTCCTCCACAGGCAGGTCAGCCGCAACGCCATGTAGGCTTGTGGACATTTTTGTGAAGGGAGCACAGCTGTAAAAGGCAAATTGTGTTTCCCCGCCATGATAAAGATCACGTAATGTCTGTAAAGAGGAAGTGGTTTGTGAAATTGCACGGTGGAGTTGACAAAAACAACGATTTTGAGGTTGTGGGGTTGTTGGGGTACGGCTGTCTGACACAGTTAGTGGTCCTGAAGGCAAATCTTTCCTTTTACTGCCCACTGTTGATATATTTTTATGAAATCCTTTCTATCATTGATATTTCTTGAGTCTACCGATGCTCACTGTGTTTGTATCCCACCCCAACATAACAGGAATTGCATCACATCACCGATAAAGAAATACTTTTATTCTTAGCTCGCACGACGTTTGTGCGTTATGTTTTGTTCTTTCAGCAAACTGCAGTGATCGGTGTTTGATATCAACCATGCTGAATGGTAAATGTGCATAGTGGTCGACAAAGCAGCTCCCCTCAGCTCCACAAATCCATCTTTTAGCTCATTGTTTTTTGGATTGTGATGAACCCACCGTTCACTGTATGCTACCTAAAGTTAGTGAACATAGAGGAGCGTTCAGCAGCTGCAGAGAACATTTAGTCAACTGTTCCCTTAAAGCATTAAAGGTGAAAATGCAACCGTATGAAGAATTGCATTCGGACTTTCTGTTGTCACAAGTTTGTGGGCTGGTGTCACGGTGCTTGATTTTGCAGCTGAAAAAGTGAAATACTACGAGGAGGTGCTGAGACAGAACGTAAATCTCCTAAAAGTAGGAAAAACCTGAAATATATTTGGATGGAAATATACTAAAAAAAAATCATCTCAGTAATATTTGTGAGAACCCTGAAACTACACCGGAGACACAATAGAGGAAAAAAAAAACATGGCAACCCAGATCATGTAGACGCACTCTTCAAACAGAGCTCAGAGGTCACGCCCCCCCCCCCCGGTCTCTGTTTGGTATTACCTCGCGTGCATGGTAATGAGCTCGCTGTCACCTTAAACACAAACTGAGAACTTCATCTGTTTGTGCTTCGCTGCTTCTGAGTCACCCTAGCGGAGTGCGCTACATGTAGAGCATGATCAATTGATAAGCTTCCAGTGCATTTTAAATTGCAGTATATGTGTTTGTGATGCACCTTTACGTCTCTCTGTCGCTGTCTGTCGACTCATGCCTGCATCTGCGTTTGCTTATGGATCTATTTGCATGCCTTCCTGAGCGTGCATACATCTTTGACTTTCCCTGTCTCTTTCAATAACCCACCTTCCCTCCCTCCTTCCTTCCTTCCTTTCTTTTTCTTCCTTTCTTCCGTGCCCGCCACCACGCATTCTGTGTCTGAATCCAATTATCCAATTTACATGCAAAACGATGCATCAGATGCCTTTTGTGACCGCGGTAGCCGGAGGAGCCGAGATGGGCAGACAAAGATGGGCAGGAGAGCAGAGCCGATAGGTAGATGGATGGAAGGAGCGCTAGATAGAGTGAGAGGGGAGGAGGGGGTTGATTTAATAAGCAAAAAGGGAGGAATGAAAAATGAGGGGGATGAAGAAGTGGAGGGGGAGAGCAGAAAAGGGAGAGGGGGAGCAGATTTGTATATGAATGGGAGGGAAGGAGGGAGGGAGAAATTGATGGAGAACTGACTGACTGGATGATTGAATAACAGACTGAAAGACAAATAACCGGTAAACTGACTGAGCAAATGGATGATTGAATGAATGAATCAATCAATTAAAAGACAAATTATTTCTGGTTTCATGAAATCTTGGGTCTTATTTTTGTAGCTTTGGAGATGGTTTCATTTTGTTAAGGATCGGCCAGACAATCAAACTCATTTGGATAAAGAACGTTAAGGTAAATAGTAGATTTATTACCCTAACTGTGGGTTGGTAACATCCCAGTTTACATACATAGTTTACATAAAGACATCCCGGTTCAAATTTGAACTAGCATACTTTGCATATTTACTGTGGGATGAGGAATTATCACAAACTTCCCTGCTGTGCTTGCATTGGGTTTTACTTCAAAATAAAGTGTATAAAATCTATCTGATCATCGCCGTGTTCCCAGATCTCAGCAAATAACTCGATGAGTACTTTACTGTAAGCTATGGAAATGATAGCCAAAGCTGCGAAATTAACATTTCTAGTAAGTTTTAAGAATTGGTTATTTTCTCTTCAGGGATAGTTTGGTATAACATTACTCATACGCCCATACTGTATGTTGCAGAGTCGTCTTTTCTGCTCTTTTTCTACACAATATGTCTTTTTTTACGGACTGTTTCCCATCATTCAGTAAACCAAATGTCTCTTTCTATCTTTTTTCCGTTGGGCTGGCCATGGATGGGCCCTATAACCCCGAATGTTCACCCGCCACTGACTGACTGACTCACTCACTGACTGAGTGTCGGAGTTTCCCCATTGGCTGTTGCTCTTTCGCAATGATTCAGTGAAAACTAGTTTTCTATTACGTCATCAGACCACAGTCCATATCCGCAGGCACTCAGCCTCTCGGTGGGTGGAACTGAGCGCGGCCCCGGGTGTAGCAGCTCATAGCATAGCCCGCCGAATGAGTTTTAAACACACACATTTACTGACCGAAGCGTCTCACATGGAGCAGCACCAACCCACAGAAGGTCCACGGACACAGTGGGCGCTATAGGACTGTTAATATGTCACTTTATTACGTTTTAATTTGTTGTCAGGCAAGAGAGTAACTGTTTAGATTCCCAATATGTAGTCATTTTATCCAAGTAACACCTGTTTGTGTTGCTTAAAACTGTACGTCTTTTCAAAATAAAGCACTTCTGCGTTTCTAAATAAAAGCAATATAACAAATACAGTCTTGCCCTCTTTCTTCCTGCCTGCACCAACTCAATTCTCTAAGAGGGGAGTTCATTTACATCTGTTAACATCAAACTTCCTCCAGTCTTTAATTCATTCATCAATTCATTAAAGGATATTTCAGAAAACACACACATGTGTACATTGGAAGAGTTCTTGGTCACTGCAATGATTCCTCTTCTCCAAACTGGCTGTGCAGAGACATGAGGAACAAACTTCACAGTACTCTTTCTGTACAGAATGAATTCCAGACTTTTTGGATGAAATTCCCTCCGTGTTTTACTCTCCCATGGCAAGGAAATGCTTTTCAGGGAATCTAGAAGAGGGAAATTTAATTCCAAAAAAGACCAGAACTTGGTCAGAAACACACTTCATTTGGCTAACTCAGATTTATGAAGCCTTGTATTAGCTTTGGCTGAACTTCAAAACGCATTTATGTAAGAAACAAGGATTCTGCATCCCCAGTATCTTACGTCGGAGCCATGCCGGAAAGGGATCAGATCACAGCCAGTTGCGAAGAAGAGGATGAATAATGAATGATGAGCACAGCCTCCACCGATTCTTCCAATGTACAATTCTGAACCTATCCTTTAATAAACTGATAAATAAATAAGTAAATCCAACACTGGAGGCGGATTGCAGCGTACAGACAAAAGGAACTCTGCTCTGAGAGACACAGGAATTGAGTTGGTGAACAAAAAAACGAGCAGGCAGGAAGCGGAGAGGGGGGGGGGAGGCAATGAGATTAGATTTATTGAACGATGGGAGAGAGTTCTATAAAAAAAAAGAAAAGAAAAGCACAGATTGTATAGAGAAAGAGCTGCAGAGGTAACTCACTGCAAAATGAAGCAGAGAGCAGTGACCTGCTTTTATGTGAAAATGTGTAACTTGCAGGCATCTGTGCGTATTATGCATGTTAATCTTGTATTGTGTTCTCTGTCAGTGTGCGCGCACACAAGGGCCGTGAATTAAAGGTGGTTCACTCTGAGCCAAAAATGCCCTTGAAAGTTCATAAAAAAGACCCTAAAACCAAAAAAATCGCAATTAAAAAAGAAATGAAATGGTATTTTTTTCATATATATATAATTTCCAACAACTTTGTGCCATGTTCATGTGGTCTGTTTGAGAGAATTACTACTTACAGGGAGAACGAGCGCCGCGGGAAGATGGAGAGGCATGTATTTTAGAGGCTCGTCACATAATTGGTCAGAGCAGATGAGGGGGAAAAAAAAAAAAAAAACGCATTAGAGCGGCCATTACCCCCGGTAGAACCATTAACACAGCCTTGGCATAATTACGCAGTAAAGTCGACCCTTCTTTTTAAAACCCCCCAAGCACATATTACCAAACTCATTCTCGGCCTGCCCTCCCATTGGCTCTCACCGTCTCAATAAATTATCCTGATTGTTGAGGACACGAGTCATGTAACTTTAACTCCACTCCCGAGGATGCGTCTCATGTATGTTTAAGGCAGGGGGGGGGGGGGGGCGCAACATGACGGGTCAGTGCTGTCAGCCAGAGACAGAGAGAGAGAGAGAGAGAGAGAGAGAGAGAGGAGAGGAAGGACAGAGGGAGAGACAGATGTACGTCATAGCTGGAGGTGAAGTCTGTCTACTCCTGATCCAAAATGTCAACTGTAAACGTCAGGTTTTTGGTGTCAGCTCCTCAGAATCTGATATTTTGCATCAACAGTCAACAAGAGGCATCAGCAGAGAGAGAGAGAGAGAGAGAGAGAGAGAGAGAGAGCCTCAGGAGATCAGAAAGCTCTGCAGAGCCTCAACATGTTGAAGTGAGTTAAGGGCTGAAACACTGGACACCCTATTACTGTTACTCTCTGGCTGTTATAGCAGCGCTGTTTAAAGCTTTCTCACACTTCATGTACTGAATGTAACAAGCTCTGCTGTCATGAGGCGTTCTGGGGAAAGGTGAGAAACCGCTAAGTAGCCTATAGGCTAAAACTGGACATGCGAAGCAAAGATGACAGCAGGTGTGTCCAAAAAAAAAAATGGAACTAGATTGTAATTATATAAATGTATAATAGGCATTGGCTTAATCTTTTGGTTCAGTTTCACCTTTACAGATCCACTCAGTTCCTTCCAACACCACAACCCTGAATCCTAGAAGTTACGTACGCTACATTTATATATTGAATGAAGTCGGAGTGAGGAGGTTGGGGTGGATCCATCCATTCCACATAGATACAGCCAAACACCTCCTCAGGTGAGGACAATCGGGGACTGTAAACTGTATTTAACCAAAGCCGAGGCACATCCCATCATCAGAGATCGACATTAAACAACCCATAATCCTCCCCTGTTGAGAGAAACCATCCCCTCAGTAGGGTGGGGGGGGGGGGGGGGGCCTACGACACCACTCAACTCATCGCCCACCTACGATGTTGTCCTCTCATCGCTTCCCGGGAGACTTCACAACCATTTACACTTGGCCTCGGGTGACTCCACAGTGACTCTTAATGACTGTTGTTAAAACAGCCAAGGAGCACTAACAAACCGAGCGGTATCAATGACCTTGATAACGACCCAACAGAGGTTAAACACCTGGGACTTCACACCAGTCGGTTAGAACTGAACTGAACAGTAAAATGTATCAAGTCTCTTCAACCAAGTGAAGTCGGTCGGTTCAATCGTCCTTGGATACGTTATATGTTTCAGCCAGCATTACGTTTCTAGCTAAACAACTTATCAACTTAACAACAGGTTGTGCAGTGAAAGCATTGCTTCAGTCCATCAGTATCATCTACCTGTGTAAAAACAAATGAAATAGACTTGAACCTGGAGCCTGAGCCGAGCCAAGCCCAATTTATATTCTATATAAATCTACGTCTGAGTATAAGACATGTTGTACCGCCACACATCTGTGTCAATATGTCTCATACCTGATGCAGACTCACTAGCATAGCGCATAATGATCTGTCTCTGTTAGGTGAAACAGATAATGTGAACTGAGTGTCAGATTTTTAGGACATATATATATATATAAATATATATTTCCGCTCTTCGCGGCCACAACTGCTCATTAAACGGTGGAGCGTCAGGTGCTGCCAGTGTTGGTGTCTCTCTATTTGGGTCTGTTCGGGTCGACTGCATTCCGGATCAGGTGCAATTATCCTGCGGTCTATTTTTGAATGTTTCTGACTGTCCTCAGGTAACTCTGGGATTAAGTCCCACTCTCTGAAAACTGCTTTATGCACATCAGTTTTAGCTAGAAAAGTCTTTTTTTTTTCTGACATCTACACATGAAATCATACGGACATACCGCCGCACCAAACAGCACGTTATAACACGTGCGTATCGTCTTTAATCGCACAACTGCGATATTACATTTCACTTCTTTCAATTCTTCATTTTCCGGTGAAAGAAGGAAAGGAAGAAGGATGCCAGGAGAAATAGCAAGAGAGAGAGAGAGCAAACACAAGCTAATACCAGGCCAGGAAACACGACAGATGGGAGGGTGACAAGCAGACATGTTGATGAGCAACGAGGGAAGGTGTAAAAGAAAGAGAGAGAGAAAGAAAGAGGGGACGACAGACGAGTACTGTAACCAAAGTCCTGACACTCCTGCAGTATAATAATAAGTGATAGGATGGATGGAAGAAGCTAAAATGGAGCATTTCATGTGTGAATTTGACTTTTAGTATCATGTAAATAATTCAAACTGTGTTAAATGCATCACATTTAATTAATCACCAGTGTATCTGATTGTAATCTAAGGTCTCCAGCTTCCTAAATAATCATCTCACTTCATCTTTTCTGTAAATTGAGAGAACATTGGCAGAGCTACGACATGTTTATCACCTATTTTTTTAACTTTTTTCACCTGATAAATGGTACTGTTGGCTGTTAGCTCTGCGGGTCAAAGAGTTAAATAAAGAACGTTTAACTTAAAATGAAAAAAAAATGAAATAGCAGCAGCACCATGAAAGCTAAAAAGCTTTAGCGAGCTCAGAGATAGAAGTACAAAGGGTTTTCTGGTTTATCATGAATGAAGTTGGCTACTGAAGATCACGGCGGCGGCGGCGGCGGCGGTGGCGGTGTGGTTATTAAAAAAAAAAAAAAAAAAAAAGTGAGACGGAGAGAACGGGCGGTGTGAAACTCCTCCGCTCCAGATGAGCAGTCGGTCCCCCTGAGGGTTTGAGGTGACCGGCTCAGCTTCAGTCTGACTCTCCTCCTCCACTGACTCCCAACTATTTCCACCTTATCTCCTCTCTTCCTCTGTCTTCTTTCCCTCTTCATTGTATCCAATTTTCTTTTTTTTTTTTTTTTTTTTTTTGTCAACCCTCTTGGTATTTCTCTCCTCCTTCCTCCGCCAATCTCCTCCTCTTCCGTGTTTCTTCTTCTTCTGTTTCTGTTTCTTCTTCTTTCTCCTCTGTTCCGTCTCGTCGCGTTTATACATTTACAGCTTTATCATCTGAGTGAGTAATTATATACAATATTATAATTAACATTTAACAGTAATAACAGACTCGATTCCAGCAGCAGTCTCTGGCAGTCCAGGCTCTCCTCACGTCTATGTGGCTTCTTCACTGCATCCTTCGTACCACACTTTGTCTCTCTGTGCTTCTATATTCGAGCTAAAGCTTTGCAATTTTGCAATTTTAAAAAAAAACACAAATAGAAAAGATTTCCTCCTCATGTCTAATTCTTGGTATTAGACTTGAATCCACATCCTGGACGTCCTATTCTGGTCCTCTTCTGGTCCAATCCTCCACCTGACGTCCTCCCCCGTCAGTCGCACACTTGTGAGTTTTTACTTATTTAGTTAGGACCGCACCATGTGTCTCAGTTGTCTGAAGGCATTAAAATCCTCTTAAAACCTGTCTCTCTCCGTCCTGCCTCTGCAAGTTTAATGAATAAAGTAGCTCTAATCATTCAAATCAGACTCCAGCTTTTACCTCGATTCACCTGTTTAGTGTCTGGCATTTATTTCCTTTGAAACTGGCATTATCTGACAATATCATGGACTCCACACACATTATGTTTCGTCATTTGAAAAAGGTGAGCCAACAATTAGCACAACTGCAATTAGAATTTGGAGACAAACTGCATGAATCAATGGAATATAATGACTGCTATAATTCATCCTGATCCCTATTGGACGCTTCTGTACATCATGATTTGCATCCACTGCCAAAAGCAGGAAGTAGTACGTCCCGTATGTAGCAAGGACAAAAGTAAAGGTATGGAGGTTGGAGGTTGGGAGTCGTAGACAAGCATGTGGCTCCGCATGAAACAACGAAACACACGCTTCTGGTAGTCGAGCGCTCCAGGACGACACATACATGTGTTCAACTCACAAACTGGCACCAACTGGTTATCAAAGCTGCCGTTCCAGTTCAGTGAGGAGAGTAATTAATGTTCACTGATTTGGGATGGAAAATCTTTTTCATATTTTATTTTATTTTTTTAACCTGTTTCACATTTAGGTGACACAGATATAAATGCACATCATTTAAGTACCAAGCTGAATTTCAGCCTTGCCAAACAACATTGCTTCGTATCATAGTTTGGCGAGGTTTGGCTTTTTGAAATGATTAAAATGATAAACCAACATAATGTGGTTGTTAGGACTTGTAAATATGTTTATCATTACCTGTAAGAGAGAGAGATCTTGTAGCCATGTTGGAGAGGTTTTGGAGGGATGTGGCACTGCTTACTAACCGCCTTGTAAAACCTCAATACTTCTACATGGTAAGCTAAGATTTGGTGCACTTGTGGATAAGAAGTGTGCAAACCAGAAATGCAAAGTTAAAGAGTTTCATAATTCATCTTTTTGTGGGTTCGCTGTAAAAGGAAAAGGGAAAATCACATGCATTTTTATTTTTTTTCAAAACAAATTCTACATTCGATGTCCTTTATATATATGGAGACTACTAAATGTAGTAATTTATGCTTATACGTTTAATGCTACAAGTGTTTCCTTCAAATGAAGCCATTAACCGTGGTTCTGTGATGTTCACATGAGAAGTTATTAAGCGTTGAACAGATGTAGGTGAAATCAAGAGCGTCGGCAGAAAGGGGTTAAACCGCCGCCTTGAACTCCGCTTTATAATAAACACATTTATAGCATTAACAGTGTTTCTTTTAGTTCCGTTTGTGACATGTCTCCACCACGGCTGGTTCATTATGCCAGCGTTATGAGCACCGCTGTGTTCGGTTGCGTTCGCATGTGTTCATTTACCTCATCGTGCTGGCTCACATTTAGCTCGGCCGCTGCTGTTTGTAATCTGATGGTTGAAAAGCGGCGTAATGATTTCCAAGCAGACAGCCAAATAACCATCAGCATCATCGTTATCTCTGCCTCTACGTCCTGTCATCTCCATCTCTCCATTTACTCTCTCTCTTTCCTCCTCCCTCCATCCCTCCATCCTCTCAACACTCCTCCAGCTCCGCCTGCCAATCCTCCCATCTCGCACATTTCCTGTCTTCCCAGCCCTCGTGCAATGTTTCCTCCTTTTTTTTTCTTCTTCTTCTGTCTGTACATCCTGATATTTGTGTCGAGTCAGAGAGAGTCTGTATACGTGAGCAGCTGCTTGTTTTCGGCTTTTTTTTCCCGAAAGCGAATCCAGTCACGCGGCTATGCTGATGTTCTATATCGTTGTTTTTTTTTGTTAAACACACATCTGTCTGAGCTGTCAGAACACGCAGAGAGCAGAAAGACTGACTAATGGGGATCTTTTAGGAAGCAAAAACAGCCCTAAAACGCCTATTGTTTCATCTGACTTGTCTTATGTTTGGATGTTGTTTTTGAATATCTTTCATTCTCTGAAAAAGAAAGATGTCTGTGTGAAGATGTTCAACTGCTCTCCCTCTATGTGTGAATGATTTATGCGCTGCAGCGTACATATACACAGCGTCTCATCTCATATTCCAATCTTAATATTTCTAAAGTCCATAAATCTGTAAGATAATTAATGACACCAGCGTTGTTTTTAATGTCTTTTAATGATGAATTATTCAATGGGGGGATTTGCTGAGCGTGCATTCACTCCGCTTCCCGCTCACTCTAGTGGTATCCATTCAAACAGAGGCGTTTGGCGAGCGTGCGGCTTCATTAATCAACAAGCATTTTGAGGTTTACTCCGTTATAAAAACATGACATGTCATGGATTTATAACGTGGAAGTGTTCAAAGACAACCTCCCATTTAAACCTTGGTTTGCATGGGAGTTGGGTTTTTTTTAGCTTCAGAACAGTAACATGAATGACGGAGGGGTTTTTTTTTTTTTTTAGTCTGATAATAACAAGCTTGTTGTGAGATTCAGAACAAAACTCAAAGCCAACATTAGTTTAAAGGAAGACGCCACTGAAGGTCTGTCTCTTGAGTATCAAACGATTCAACCCAGCTGTAGGTTGAAAAGGTGGTTTTTTAAAATGTTTTGTATCTCGCTTCCTCGCAGCAGAACAACGGCACAAACTCAACAGAAAAACACTTGAACCACTCCTGCAGCATATTCTTCTCTCCGCCATTGATCTGCATGTTCGGTAAATTCCAATCAATTAAGTCAATCGTTCCTTCAACGATGGACGAACGAACACGCATCCAGCAAATCTGTTTTTTTCCAAGCTAACTATGCAGTCTATGGAAGTAGCCACTTATCAGTGTGTTGCCCCTGTGATGTTGGTCATTGTGTCCCTGTCACATTAAAGCAACACATGCTGAGTGATTTCAACACATGCGGCCGTACAGAAGGTGTAACCGCATGGTGTAAAATTGATCTAATCCCCGAACAGAACAGTGCGACCACTGAATGGACTGTAAAAGACTGCTACGAGTACCGATGGCGGTCTGCAATGTTTTAAATCCAACCATGCACCATGTGTTTGTGTTAGGCTGATGGATGGTTGGTAGCTTCTTCTGGTATTCTGGTAACTCTCCAGACTGGAGAGGGCCAACCTGTTGCATTAAGATGGGGGGGGGGGGAACGCAAGATGGATGTAATCGGATTTATGATCTGAGCAGCTCAAAGGCTCGAAGCGTAGCACCTCAGCTGTGATTCTGTCACGGCTCGGGCGTGTACGGCCGCTAATGGAACCTGCACGCTGGCATTTATTGAAGATTTCACTGTTGACGGTAGCAAACAGGATGAACGCAGAGATATACAGGAGCGTTCTGCGCGCTCACATTCATCCAAATGCATCAAAAGTCAGACCAAAGGTAGGAGAGAGAGAGAATCCACATCAAGCGAGAGAGCAGCAGTGACGGCTGGGGGAAAGCATCGCCAGGGAAGACACAAAGCATCTGCTGCTGATGTCTGCGGGTCCAAGAAATCCAGGCAGTTATTGACTGCTAACGATTCTCCACAAAACATTAAATACAATGATTTTGTTTGGGTGCTGTATTAAAAGAGCTTTATCGCCCACACGGTTCTTTCAATATTGACATAATTAAATCTGAAAACGTGGCACTTTAATGTAATATCTATTCAAATTGAATGCACTGCAGCACGGAGCCTGAAGAATGAGAAATGGGTGACTGTCCAAATAGTGAAATTATAATAGACTAAATCTAAATAGTAAGTGTATTAAATCCAATCTGGGCTTTATCTGAATATGTGACACCTAAAATGTTCAGTGTAAATGGGGCCTCTGATGCTCAAAAAGATAAATATCTAGTGGAGTGCCTACTTAAATTCAGAAGCTCTCAGTGTCCCCAAAATAAATGTGTTTACACGTGGAAGGCCAGGCGGTAGTGAAGAACACCATCAGGCCGGGGTTTTTTTGTTTCTATGTCAGCGACGCTTTCAGTCAGAGCCGAGCCATTTTTGGAAAAAGGGTGTACGTCTCTCCCCCCCCCGGGAGTAGAACCCTTCACATGTTACAGGTGTCATTCATAGCGAGGACTATCACCGCCTCTCGATGCGACTCCCACGGGCCCCGGCCGCCTGTCAGCGTGACAGACAGCCCCGCCGCTGATTGAGAACAGTTCAAAAGCCGGATTCTGAAGGGCATGAAATGTTTTTTTCGCTTGAGTTTAAAATGAACCTCCTCACTTCATTAAAGAGCGCAGACAGGCCGCCTGCGTTTAACCATCCGTCTGCGGTGGAACTTGTTTGTCTGCGCGCGGGAGATTTCTCTGACACCGTCATCAATCTGTCATATCCGCACCGATCTGTTATTTTCTGGCGTTAACTGTTGTGATTTAGGTTTCTTGTTGCGTCTGCCCTTCCTTTAATCCGCCTCAATTTATCTATTTTAGGAAGAACTTCTCCCAGAACGTCTTTCAATACAGGGAAACAGGTGTGAACATGCAGAGGAGGAAGTAATAACAACTGAAGTGGTTTTTCTCAGTGAAACATAAAGTGAGATTCGCATCTTTCGAAGGTGTATTCAGACCCCGTACAGAGTGGGAAGGAAGGATGTGAGTTCACCTGCGAAAGCTTCAAGTTCACATCAGACGGAAGCGTTTGTGGCACAGATGCATCTGCGCCGGTTGGAAATAATGCAGAAAATATTTGAGTCTGGAGAGAAAAACACCACTTGGAAGTATGTTTAGAGATTATTCTAAGTCCAAAAGACACACAAAAGCATCTGTCTGTGTTTTGGGTCTTTATGGAAAAATAAATACAGACCGCACTGCACACTCCAGCCTTCGGTTTGTATCAATCTAAAAGCACCTTTACACAAACCTGAAAAAGCCCCTCCGTCGTGGCCTTTATTGGTTTTCTGTGCAAAAAACTCTGTTGTAGCTGCTGGAAATGTGTCAATAAGCCTTTACATTGTTGTCTTTTTACCTCAGACTAAAAACTATACTGACAGACAACAAAATGAATCCAGAAGTGAAAGCTACATTGCTTATATGTGGCCGATGTCCTCAGAGTTTTCAGGTCCATCAAGCTCTGAATGCTTCATCTGGTGAAATACAAATATATGTATATATATGTGATTTACTCTGGTTGGTGTTGCTTGATTGAACTTTATCACTCAAGTCTATACTAACGATGAAGAGGTTCTTCCTATACTGTGTTTAACAATTTAGATGTGTTGGACTCATTTGGTAGTTTTAGTTTAATCTGAATCTACCAAATAAAGATTTTAGATTAATCTAAATATAGATTATGATGATGGTAATGATATTGTATACTGCTGTTAAGCTGTTTACTGTAGAAAGATTAGTCAATTAACTGATTAGTTGATTGACCAAATATTAATTGGTTGCTACTTTGATAATCATATGATTGTTTTAGCCATTTTTTTTACATGAAAAGGTTTCAGCTTTGATTCTTTTCTTTATACAACATGACAGTAAACTGATTATCTTTGGGTTTGGGACTGTGGATCAAGCGAGATGAGATATATGGAGACGTTATCTTTGATTATGAAACATGTTACAGGCAAACAATAAATGGAGTAATTGAGAAAAAAAGTGGTAGATTTATTGATAATGATAAAAAAAATAACAGTAGTTGCAGCCCTACTTTACTGCAAGGTGTCACTTTAAGTTGTTTTTTAATTCTGAACTTATAACAGTTTATGTATATAGTCTTAACTCATGCCTATTTTGGCAAGAATACAACAAAAAGATATTTTTAATCTTAATTAGAGTTTCTGGCTTAAATAAAGTAAAATCAGAGAAAGAGAGAGATTTCAGCTCCAGTTGTGTTTTTACTGTAGAACGCAAATCATAATCCTAGATAATGTCATGTCCTGCTATTTTTGTCAAAACTAATTATTATGGTGATTTTTTGTTTGTTTGTTTGTTTGTTTTGCTCTTGCATCAGTACACCTCTTGGATTTCAGCTCAGTTCAGTGTGAAGTCCAGTCCTCTCTGGACAGTTCATGAGCCTTTCTCAGAGGCACTTTTTCATTATCTGCTGAGGTCAGGGTCACTCATTTACTTCTGAAAATTGACTTAACAGAAACCCATGCATATATTCTGCATTCAACATGCATTTAAACTGCACGCAACGTATTAATAAATGTATTCAGTACAACCATATTAGTAGATTTAAATACAAATCTCCAGAGCCAGGCTACCTGACAGCCAAAAATAGAGCAAGACCTGACTTCCTCAGACGGTTCCCAGAGGGGGTTTGTGCCAAAGAAAGCAGCAGCAGTCAGTCAAGCATGTGGTTGAAAGTTGGACACCTACTATCCTGCTCCTCCGCTTAGCTTTTCCTTCAACATTTCTGAAGTCGCTCTGGGTAAGAAGGGCCAATAATCTAAAATGTAAATGCAAAGATGGGATGTTTTGTAGTTACATGGTTCTCTGATTTCTATTAATAAAATTGATATGCATTTATTTATAGTTGAATGTTTGCTCTGCTCCAATTTGGGGACTGTTTTCTCCCAGACCAGTCCAGTCCACCTTTTAAGATATGCCAACATAACCCAAACAAAAAAATTACTTTTTTTGACTGATTTTGGACACAAGTGTTTCCTTTTTGTCCCTCAATATCCCACAATCCATTGGGTGTGTCCTGGTTGTTGTCAGCTCATAAAGCTGGAAAATGTCACATGACCAGTACTTATAATATTCAGATACTTTGCATGACTAAATTATTTATTATTATAACTAAAATATCTGTTTTTATCCCTCTATTATTCAGGAGCATCACAAAACATTAAAAAAAAAACACAACTTAACAGCAGCTGAAAATCTTGTTTGTGTCGACCAATGATCGCTCTCCAGCGGTTTAACTTCTCACCTCGCTTGCAGTGATGTAACAGTGTACTCCGGGGTGTGACGGTACACCATGACATCACTGCTGGGTGTGTTTGCAGGTGCCACAGAGCATGCTGGGATGCATGCAGTGACGCTAGGCTGCGAATCTTTCAAACCACAGACAGTGAGAAACTACTTTTTTATTCTTATTTAGTACAGACAGTCTTTTGGTCTTCACCATTTGGGTCATGGTGTGGGCTTTTAATTGGTGCATAGTGTAAACATAGTAATGGAAGTTATATGGATATGTTTCCATAGACAGATACAGTATTTACCATTATTCTGGTTCACTATTTACAGGTTGCCCATCATGTGTTTAAGTAGAATGTGACAACTTGTATTGTATCATCAGCGTTTCCCCAATTTCCCATCTCATTTTTGGGCTACGCTGGTTGGCTTTTTGACTTCCTGCCAATTTGCATTTGGACCGATTCCACCTGAGCACACTATTAGTTTTCATTTCTGTGAGACTAAACAGTCTAATTTGTGGATGATGAACAAGTTCAGGCTCACCTTTGGTCCTCTGAAAGACATACTTATGTTTGGACTGAGCTTATATTCCAACATTTTTGCTTTTGAGATCTTTTTTTTTTCTCGTTCTCTCACCACAATTTCTGTTTGTGCACCGGCATAGTGCTAAAACATCCACCCACACGTCCATGTTAAAAAAAAAAAAAAAAGTAGTGATGTATAGAGTTACAGCCCTGAAATAACATAACTTTTGTTTTTTTCCAAACATGACTTTCAGTGTCAGAGGACACGGACAAATCTATACATTCACTGACATAATAACAACGAGCACTGACAGTTTCCTACAGGATGTGCTCACACACACACACACACACACACACACAGTTTCTGTCTATGTACTGGCAGCAGTGAAAGTGACCCTGAAGTTGCAGAATCAGTAAGCGTTCAGTGTCGACTTCTTTCATTACAAAAGTACAAAAGAAAGTTGGTGCAGAGAGCCGGAGCGAGACAAATACAGACCATTAACCTGCACTGTAGCATTCACAATCACAGGACAGCAATCCGAGTTTTAATCAGTAGTCACCTGTGAAATATAACAACTCAAGCAATACAGCACTTTTTTTTTTTTTTTTTAGGCCAGAATGACTCAGCTATCCGGGGTTTGCTCTGAATGTGGAAGCTTCATTAAAGCTCCTGGCTACTATTTACTCTTCGGTGCTGTTCTGCTGTTTGCTCGCTCGCTCTGCTGTATGTCAGAAGCTGGTGTGAATGACATGAAAATTCAAAGTCACCCCCCCCCCCCCCCACCCTCCTCCCCCCTTTCCCCCTCCTCTTCCTCCCGCTCACCTGATTCTATCTGGCACTCTGTGGGTCTGGTTGCCGTCACTCTGGCAGTTGCCGGCGTACTGCGACCGGCTGGTGGCCCCCTGGTCTCTCCGCAGAGCCATCGCCCCGTGGGTGAGCACAGAGACGCCCTTGGCAATGCGCCTGCAGGATTAGGGAGAGAACAATGTGAGCCGCAGACACGGGGACATTTTTCAAAAGGTCCTCTCTGACATTGCCGATGGCCCGGGGAAACGGTTACAGGGGAGTCAGAGAGGCTGACTAGGTGGAAGACAGTCGACGCTGCTTGAGTAACTACATACCCGATGACAATGAAAATGTAACAAAGCTCGGACGTAATAGCGCTCAATTCATGAGGGAGAATGAATGAACTTGATCTTGGCAGAACCCCAATCTTGGCAGTTTAAATATGTGTGAACTCAACACAATTAAAAGTAATTACACCTCCACTGTCTCACACACTGCTGAATCCCCCGGTTTCTATAAATGAGGTTCTATTGTTTTGGGGCGTTCAATGTTCTCTGAAAGAGTGATGAATCAAGAAAATCCAAAATGTCTCCTCATCGGCTCGAAGCTTGACTCATCACCATCAGATCATTGTCCTCACAGACTAGCCAAGGAAGTGCAAATATGCTGTTTGAAAAGGATACTCCAACATATTGGGGGAATACATTTGTTGACACAAAGTTTTAGTGGACAAATTATGACTCTGGTCTGTCAAGAATACAGGAAAAAGTAGCCTCATGGTTAGGATCTCAGGAGGACGTTCAACAAAGGCCGCTGTTCACCTCCCGTTTCCTACAGACAGTGAATGTAACCAAATATTTGCTCCCTAATTTAACCAAACCCTAACTGTGAAAACATTTCTATGTAATGACTTGTTATGGCACTGTTGTCCTGCAGATATATAACAGATATACTGCCTCCAAAAGATTAAATTTACACCTTCCAACAGCTCCAAAAATGTAATAATTTACATGTTGCATCGTATTAGCTGTCACCTGTTCACTAGAGGAAATCACGCTGGAAGCCCTCACATCTTTAACCATGTTGTTAAACTCAGTTAAAAGGTCTTTATAACGGAGACGGTGGAGCTTAGTGGATTTCCACAGTCACAGTCACACTACGCTCTGACGTTAATGCTGGAGACAACAAAATAGTGTGATTTAAGCAGAGGGAACAAGTCTCAAAAAAGCTGCAGACGAGTTGCTGAGACATTCTAGGGCCATCTGGATTTTTCCATTCAAACTTAAGAAAAAATAGAAACAAAGAACTGCTTACAAAAGTGTAGAAACATTAGGGTTTGTGTGGATTTTATGGCTGTTTTTGCACGGCTTTATGGCTTTGTTAATATTCCCCAAACAGCCTATGTACTGTCTGCGCAGAAGTAAGTTAGCTGTGGCCTGAATGCAACATACAGAATGGCTGTTATGAAGGGAGCGAGTCTTGTTTCTGTAAATGAAGTTGTTCAACAGCCTGTTCGCATCCACTCTCTTGTCTTTGCAACTTGATTTTACATGCTATGTATGTTATAAATATAATTATATATATATATACAGTCGTTAACAGTCAGCCTACTCACATTACACTGTGAACATGGAAGATGAAATCACCCAGGATTAGTGAACATGCAGAAAGAAACAAACTGATGGAAATCTGACATACAGTGAGAACTGAACTTCTTGTAAATCGTCAATATTGTTGATTTTCTTAAGTATTTTTTGGACCATTTTGTGTCTTTTATTGGTGAATCAGTAGTGGAGAGATGACAGGAAATGCCTTAACATGTCAGCTACCAGGGCACACCCCCCCCCCTGTAAATGTGTTTCTGTATCAAGTAGTCACCCGGTCCTAAACAAATCTTAGCAGACTCATTTGCTATCTGTCAGAATGATTTAATAATAGAACACACTTTTATCTGCGAGAAGCATTTACACAGCGAAAACACATTGAAACGGCGCAGCTTCTTAAAATGGCTCTAAAGTCAACCCTGATTTGTAACTCGCACATATAACCCTTCTCAAATATTATTTGTCTTGCTGTCATAATTCAGCGCATTACCGTTTCAAACAAGCTGGTTGGGGCGGGACATGAAGCGACTGAGTTCAACAGTTCAAAAAAAGAAAGTGGGTAAGTAAATAAAGTTTATTTAGTATAGCACCTTTCACAGAGCAAAGTGCTTTACAAGAGTGAAATAAGACCATAAAAAGCGGTAAAGAAAGAAAGCAAACAATAAAACATAAGCAACAGGGAGACATTAAAAACACACAAAATTAGAACAGTAGATAACAAAAGAGCGACACATAGAACAGGTTGAACAAACGAGTCTTCAGCTGCTTTTTAAAAGGTGTCAACAAAGACCACCTTTTTGTTTTTAGCTGAGAGCGAGGGACAACCAGTAAGCCCTGGTCAGACGTGACCTACTGGTGATACAAGGATGGAGCAGGTCAGAGACGTACACAGGTGCCTGACCATGCAGGCCCACCCCTTAAAATGAAACCTAAACTTGATGGGAAGCCACTTTAAAGAAGATAAGACGGGGTGTGAAGCGAGTCGTCCTGCCGGACCTGGTCAACAGCCTCGCAGCGGTGCTCTGGACCGTCTGTAAACAGTCCGGGGATGACTTGCTGAGGCAGGTGAAAAGGGGATTTACAGTAGTCCAGCCGGGATGATACGAAAGTGTGAATAATCGTCTTTAGCTGAGGTTTGCGATAAAACGGACAACAGAGTTTGGCGGTTTTTCTTAAATTGAAGAAACATGTATGGGGTTAACGATTTGATATGTTGATCAAGCATGACGATGGAGATTTCTAAGATTAGACTGTACAACTGAAGAAAGAGACCCGATACACTGAGCTAATTTGGAAGCTATGCTATGTGAAGCAAAGATAGAGACCTCACCATCCATTCCTTTATGGTAGTCAGACATTTGTGCAAAACAGATAATCTCATCAGGCTTAAAACAGACATACAGGTGAATATCACCAGTGTAACATGGATAAGAGATACCTTTACATTTCTTAATAACACGACTTAGAGAAAATAGTATAGGACTCAAGAGAGAACCTTGGGGGAGGAAAAAGAACAAGTCCAGGGTGCTCCCAGAGACATCCACCCACTGCCTGAGCCTTTCAATCAGGATGCTGTGATCTGCAGTATCAAAAGCTGCACTAAGATCCAGCAGCACCAAAACAGAGCATTCACCCACATCAGAAGACATCATTATGTCATTGGAGACTCTGGGAAGAGCTGTTTCAGTGGAGTGCTTCTGACGGCAACCAGATTGGAATTTATCTAAAATGTTGTGTGCAGTCAAGACAGCAGTGAGCTGTTTGGCAACAACTTTCTCTAACTTAACTTTTGAGATAAAAGGCAGCTTAGATATAGGCCTGTAGTTTTTTGGAAAATGATGGGTCAAGGTTAGTTTTTTGGGGGTTTTTTTCAGAAGAGGCATGTTTAAAATAGGCTGGCACGCGACCAGATTGCAGGGAGCTATTTATAATAGAGACCAGACATGGACCAATAGATTTTTAAGCATGGATGGTGGTAAAATATCTACAGGACTTGAGGAAGGTTTCATACTGTCCCGCCAGATAAATGAGGATCTTGCAGGAAAATAGGAGAGAAGAAGTCCAGTATTGATGGCTGAGTTGGATAAACAGAAAAGGGAGTAGAGGAAGGGATGATGCTAACCCTGACATCTCTAATCTTATCCATAAAGAAAGAGAGAAAGAAGCTGCAACCCTTATGGGGAAAAAAAACAGGCTCATCAGGAGGTGTTGGAGTGACAGTGATGATGGTGTCAAACAGGACTTTAGGGTTGTGTTTACTAGAGGAAATTACATTGGCAAAGTAAGAAGGCCTCAACATCTTTAACCATGTTGTTAAACTCAGTTAAAAGGTCTTTGTAATGGAAACGGTGCATATGGAGCTTGGTGGATTTCCACATTCACACTACGCTCTGACATTAACGCCGGAGACAACAAATAGTGTGATTTAAGAATTGACAGGGGGAACAAGTCTCATTTTGCTGGGTCAAAATCTGCAGAGAACTCCTGAGCTGAGAGGCGATTTGTGATGTGAGAGCGATTCACATGTTTGCTGGGCAGAGAATCTAAATTAAAAGATGGAGTTTGAACAGAACGCATTCATGGTCTGTAACATGCAGCACCTCAGAGCAAAGATAATCAATATTTAAACCGAGCATAAAGACCAGGTCCAGGGTATGACCCCTAATGTGTGTGGGACCAGATACGTGTTGAATAAAATTAAAGATATTAAAGGTGTAATGTGTAAGAATTGGTCAGAATTTGAGTTTAAAACATCCCTAAATGAACTAAAATTATCAACAGAATGTGAAGAGACGTTATGTCAAAGACCTATATGTATTGTGGTGCAGAGATATCTACTGAAGCTAGCATGCTAACTAGCTAACTCGAGCCCCGACTGTCTCATAATACCAATTGGTACCTCAGGGACGATAGAGAAGAAGAAGAAGAAGTAGCACTGGTGGTGGAAGCTAGGCGGCTGAATGCTGTTGATTCATTGTGTGACTGTTAATATGTCATTTTATTAAGTTATAATATTTTTTCAGCCAAGAAAGTGACCATGTAGACTCCCAATATGTGGTCAGTTTATCTAAATAAGGCCTATTTGGAAAGTAGCACTGACATTATCAGAGCAGCAGACACTGGCTGGGGAGACATTAGCTGGTCGTGTCAGCCGATCCGACGAACTGCACTGGCTCATGCCAGCTATGTGAAAGCTGGCATGAGCCATTTGGTATGTAGCACATTGCAGCAAGCTGGATCGATGTTGAAATTTCATATCTGTAAATGAGGTCTCCGCTGGATTACTGTGTTGTGAAATGGCAGCAATTAATGAAATGCTGTGCGGCAGAAAAACTGCTGCTTTACCATCAGTGGATTCTGTGACATTTTATGATTTACACCTACCCTACGGGCGTATGTGTGACTATTTAGTTGTTACTTTGAGTAAGGTTGTAACTTGTCTCCATGGTGAAAACACTTTCTGATCTGTGCAGCTCGTTGCTAATTTACTGCTGGCTCTAATGTCTCAGTAGCATTATGACATCTTTACAATGCCATAGCACAGATTCACTGTAAACAGTAAATTTTAAGTTATATTCAGTGAGTGTAAATGGTGGTAGGGTGGCATTTAGGGGGTGGGGGGAACGGGGGTGATATGTTGCCCCCTATTTGTTTGCACCAGGTGGACAATTCTTACAAATTATACCTTTAACAAAAAAAAAAACAGCAAAGCTCCAAGAAGCATCATCTATGTGAATATTAAATTCACCAACCATAATAACTCTGCCCATAAAACAAAATCACTGAACTCATACATAAAAGAACTATTATAACCAGGGAGCCAGTAAATTAAAATACAATAAAACAGATTTGAACGACCAACTTTGTTCATCTGCAGTTCAAACGAGGAGCAAGCCCCGGCGCTCACAGTCTGACTTTGAAAGCACTTCCTGAAAACCACAGCGAGTCCTTCACCCCGGCCGGAGGTCCTGGGTGCGCTAATAAAAGTATAATCCAGCGGGCACAGTTTGATTAGTGGGGCATATTCCAAGCTCCTCTGCCAAGTCTCGGTCAGAAACAGAAAATCCCAGCCTTTTGAGATGAAAAAAAAAAAAAAATCCTTCAGTATGAAAGACTTATTTGCAGTGGAACAAGCATTTATCGGTGTGATCCTGAAGGGCATAGACCCACTGCTGGTAATAGCAGAAGCCCAAGCCAAGGGGTGCAGGTAACATGGGTCTGATTCATTGCGAACAGCAGAATGTCTTACCGGGGGGGAGGCCCTAGGATTAACAACGGTCTGAATAGGGAAATTAATCGGTGAAGGTGTAAATGCCAGTGGAGGACGGTAGTGGAGGCTAGTGCTAGAAAAAGTGGCCTGAGGCTGGAGAACAAGAGGAAGGTTGTAGGGGAGGAAGTGTGTGGAGTGTAAACAATCAGTCATGTAGAGAGAACTGCACTGCATGCTGTATGTTAGCAGCTAGCAGTTGTGAGCCCAGTTTGTTTGGGTGGACTCCTTCAGTCCTGAAGAGGACGCCCTCCAAAACAAACTGAAACTTTCAATAAAACCTTTATTGTGAGCTCTGCAGGCGGACTGGAGGATTGGAATAAGACTGGAGATACAAACTCCTTTCCTTTCCACAACTGCTTAAATTGTTAAAAAGATCGTTAAAATCCTTTTTGGTTCGCTCAACCGTATCATTTGTCCCTACATGAATATCTACTCATATCTATTCATGTACGCTCATGTCCTCTTACTGAGAATTAATTCACAGTCATGAGTGTCTTCATGAGAGGAGGCAGGGTATTCACATCTATACTAGGTCACTTACAAAGTTAAAACGTTTGCTGGTAAAAGTTCTGGTCAAATGATTAATAAAATATTCAGTGGGCTTTTGATATAAATTCAATAAATCTCTTCCATGTCATGATGGGTTGAATCAGCTAACAAGGTTCAGTTCAATTCAATCGCATGTGACTTGAAAGAGCTGTTAGCGGTGCGGTGCTGTGCTGTGGGGTGAAACTCAGCGAATGTGGTGTTGTTTCTTTAATATGTTCAGAAAAAAAACTACTGGTCCAAATCATAAGCATTGTTTTTTGGTGTGTTTAGAGAGGCTCTCTGGAGGCTCCATCAGCAGCAGCAGTCATAAAACACTGCAGCAGAGAGCATACAGTACACACTTATGTCGTACACCACTGGAGAGGTGGAGGAGGATTACTGTGGCACATCCATTTGAAATATTTGCAGGACACAGCTGGTGTATTTGCATCCCTCAGTGTGCAATAATTGTCTCTGCACTGGTCAGTTGTTAATGGTGTATTGGGTCAATCCTCATCTAATGAAGTCATGTGACCACAGTGTTTTTTACCAGATATTCGCCTTCAGGTGGTCATGAACAGATGGGTCACAAATTAAAAGTAAAATTCAACAGAAAGTGTCCTAGTAAAGTGTCAGGCCACCACAAGCAGGTGGTGGTTAATCATTCAAAAAATTTTTATGAGGCACACTTCCAGTTGGCGCCTATAGCTACAGTCTATGGTTGGCGCATTAAGTCCACATGAACATATATTTTGGGCTGTCTGCTGTTGTGGACATGGCTAGAAGACGAAATTTTAGACAACCTTTGAGACAATACATTGGTACAGAAGGTATAAACTAGGTGTTAAACTGGGTTGAGATGTGGTGACTCCATAGCACATGGTTTACATGTAGATATTCATTGTTTCCATACCCATTCATTGATGTTTCTCTACTTATTAACTCAGGTTTTTCTTAGTATGTACATAACAGAGTTCATGCAGAAACTCCAATTCCAATATGGACCCCTCCCTGAAAATGGCGCCTGCTGACACTGCAGTTTCTTCACCACTGGTGGCTAGCAGTGTTCAGTTGTCTTGCCATTCCTTCCACTGTGAAGCTAATTCAATGGCCTTCATCTCAAGCAATGTCCTCTTCCCGTTGTAAGATGTTAAAAGAGGTTGTAATCAGGGGCTCTGGAAGTCTTCCTTGCCCTGAACCAGCAAGGAAATTCTGTCTCAAGTCTGCCTCACCACAACACTCGCCTGCTAAGACACCCTATCCACCCTCAATCGACAACTACAACACACAACTACATGCACTCTCCTGCCATGAGAAGCAGCAGCCGTCATCTCCTTGTTCCCTTTTCTCCTCAACCACATTAATAGTTGGGGTAATCAGAAACTTTCGTCAATGGAGCAACACACTGCTTCCCTGCAAACAAGGAATAGTTCATGTGGTGGCAAACGATGCAACTTTATCAGCAGCCTGAGCTGACCAGTAATGATTTTAACAACCTTTTTAACTTTCTAAGTAGTTTTGGAAAGTTTGTTTTTATTTCCAGTCCTGTTCCCACACTGGCCCGTAGAGCTGGGCATTTCAGCAGAATATTCAGCCTCCACACTTGGCTGCAATCCGCCTGCAGAGCTCACAATATAGGTTTTATTGACAATTTTAATCTGTTTTCTTCCTCTTCAGGACTGATGGAGACTACCCCAACAGGCTGGGCAGCCGAATGCTATCAGCCAACTTGCAGCACACCATACAGTTGGCTGACTGTTTACATCCCACACACCCTCTCTAGAACCTCCATCTCCGTTTATGGTGGCACCTCAGAGTCTCCCCCTCTAACTTCCCCCCGCCAGCCTCATCTGTCATTAATACAACCACAGCGCATGTTCCCAATCATGACAATAACTCCAATAACCCCTGCTCCCTCCTTTATATCTGTTCCATGTCCTGAAGCTAAAGCAGTTAAACCACAAGGAAGATTGAACTAGTTTGGAAATTTACCGTGTCCTAACTTGCCCTCCAAAATGGATGAAATTGGGATAATACTTGTGCAGTCAAAAGCAGATGGCAATAACAAAAATAATAATAATAATAATGACAATTTCTGAATAATAGTTAACTCTTATTATTCCTGATTCTTTTCTGTCAACAGAAAATCATCGATATCAATATTGATGCATTTGGCAACACAAATGGAAACTGAGACCTTGCAACTGGCTGTAAATTTCACATGTGAACATGCGATTACAATTATTGTCACCTATAACAGCACCTTAATATCAATACGGTGTCTATTTATCGCAGCTCACTGAAAAAAGCGAAGGAGCTTGTTATACTGGGTGATATCAATCTAGACTGGAAAGAGAGCTCATTGAAATCATTGAAAGCTACTGCAATAAAGCTTGGTCTCTATCAATTAATCAAGGAGCCGACTACAATTGGGAACACTCAATTCAGTCCTTGACCTTATATTTACAAATCAACCCTTTAAATATGCATTGTCTGGAGCAATTCATAACACGATCAGAAGCAAATGCACTATTGAACTTTACAAGACTATACAAGGTTAAGGCTGTCTATTTCCAAAAGCAAATTATTCAAACTGCCTCTACGCCTAAAACATTATGGCAGACGCCTAAAGTCATCACTGGTGAAAATGATAAAAAAAAAAAGAATGACAGTATTCAAATTTCTCTTCAAGGTACTTTTATCATTGAAGCTGAAAAGGTTGCGAGCTCTTTTAATGATTATTTTGTTACATCTGTTAAAGAACTAGCATCTAACTTTGATACTCCCTCCTACCCCCCACCTGTTTTTTTTCTTCTACATCCCACCAGTTCTCTTTCTCTGAGATTACACAGAATGAGCTGTCTGATGTTTCCAACTCTTTGAAAAATTCTCGTACTTGTGATATTTATGGTTTAAATATGCATTTTTTTTTAGGACTCATGCTGACAGCTTAATATCTCTGCTCCACAGTCTGATCAATCTCTGTATCAGGCTTTTCAATCTTTACTTCTGGCTGTTCTGGCTGAAAACTGTTCAAATCACTCCCATTTTTAAATCTTTTGTTTCGAACTACAGGCCAATGTCCATTCTCCCAGTAATATCAAAATTATTGGAATAAAATATCTCTAACAAATTAAACAACCAACCTCCTCAGTGACTTTCAGTATGGTTTCCACTCTAAATGATCAACCATGTCCACATTATTATTATTTACTGAACAAATACATACTTCACTCGACAAAGATCCTGCCATCGATTTTCATAAAACCTTTGATACAGTGAATCAATCAGACTCTGCTTAACAAACTAAGCTCATTTCAGCTTTCCTCTTCTGTGATAATGATGCTCTCCTCATATCTAACAGGTCCCAAGTGGTTAAAATCAGTATGTAACATCTCCCCCTATAACTTGTAATATGGGAGTTCCACAGGGCACCATTCTGGGTCCTTTGCTTTTTCTTCTGTATATTAATGACCTTCCCAATTTGTGTAAATATTCCAGTTGCCTACTATATTCCAACAACTCTATATTTTTTTCCTTTGGATTCAAACCCTGATGTCATAGACTCAAAACTCTCTTTTGATCTTCGTTATTTATATGAAATCTAGCTATGAGTGTCAAGAAAACAGAATGCAAGTATTTCAGTTCTCCTAAGAAATCGATGTCTGACTTCCATTCATTTTGCAAACACTAACCATCACAGAAATCTACAAATATAACTGTGTTTACAGCAAGATCAGACCATATCTCACCCATACTGTCTCAGAAACATCCAATCATTCTTTCAACACAATCTTACTGTCTTCCAGTTTGGTTCCTCACCACAGAGGAAACCATACAATAGAGCTTATAAGATCCTTGGCAACCTTCCCCCCCCTTGGACTTAACACTGCACTGCACTTTCACACTCTAATGCCCTGACTTTTCCGAACTACACAGATAATCTAGCCATTACATTTTACTTTCAGGTCCAAAATGATAACTCCTCTCCAACACTTACTGGTCTACTTCCAAGACAGGAACACATCGCTAGATCAATTTCACATGCACTTATTCCAGCACTGGCAGACAAAAACAACTATGGTCAGAGATCTTTTTTTTTTTCCACACATACTCTGGACTGAGATCCCATATTACATTACGGCAATAACCTCTATTACACACTTCACAGGCATACAAACACCATCTGATGGAAGGGCACATCTGCAACCACTGATTCAACTCACATATACCATCTTACTCACTCCACTCCAAGTTCTCTCCTCTGTAGTGTCTGTGTAGCTGTTTTGTTTGTGTGACTTCATTTCCTTTATAACAATAAATGAAATTAAATGAATAGAAAATGGTACACTGTTGTTGCTGTAGCTCTGTAGTGTAAACTCAAAGTCTTTGACGTTATCACTGGTATTTAGTTTCTGGCGATAAATCTGTAAATGTCTGACTTTACAGCTTGATGACGCTTGAATGCACTGTTAGTTCTGGTTTGTGTGATGCTAAATGATGCTAAATATTTTAATCTAATCAGCTTGATTAGATGGACCCCTCTGCATGGTTCATATCCTTCTAAGTATCCAGCCTCAGTCTAGGGACACAGCATCTGTGTTTCAGAGTGAACCGTGAAGTTCTGCCTGGTAGTGACAAGTAGTGTGCCGCTCGCTCGGGCTTTCCTTCTAGCATGGACACTAATTTCACGAGCGTAGAAATCCGACGCATTTGAAATGCCGCTCGGGCCAGCTGGACCGATTCCTGCATCTCAAGTGGATTCAAAATGGTCAGTGGACAGTGAATGCTTGATGGTGTATTCATGGTGATATGTAGGATGACGGAAAAAAAAAAACACATTAGAGCTAAGTGGACATTTCACATCTCCAGAAGAAGTGCATCTAGTGAAGTTTAGGAATGACATCTGATTGTATTACCAAGGGTTGTTTTTGTAAAAGCAACATTTATTATAATATACATATAAAGTGGGATCCAAAAGTCTAGACATTTCTATTTTGCATTTGTTTCGAATCTTGTGATGTCACAGAATGCTTGGCTCCTCAGTCTTCAAGTACCCCCATAAATATTCAATAGGGTTGAGGTCAGGTGACTGTGGAGGAAAGTCCATGACAGCCTGGACTCCTTGGTCAATTCAGTATAGGCGTCCAACTACCCCAGACTCGAATATTCCCAACACCATGAGTTTTGAAATACTGATGTATCATTCTCTCCTGTTCATGTCCTTACATGCACCCTTCTGTTACTGCTCTGCATCTCAAACTTGGATTCATGAGTTAATAAGACTTTTTTTTTTCCCCAGTCATCTGCTGTGAAAAGCTGGAATTTCTTAGCCCACCCCCAAATGTTTGGCCTTGTTTCCCCTCTTGAGAAATGGTTTAGAAACCGCTACTCGTCCTCTGAGACCAACTAGAAGACAGCTTTCTTTTGACAGTAATTTTGCAGATTGGAGTCTAGGGTTCTTTATTTGGCAAATTCTGTATCTGTGATGAAGTTGCTTTTCTATCTCTCAGGAAACTAAGCTTGACGTATTGATCTTCTGATGGTGTGGTCACTTTTAGTCTGACTGATCATGCTTATAGGGTACAACTGATCCGGTTTCTGCAAAGTGTTTTAGACTTCTATGTACTGACCCCTTAAAAACCTTCAGTCTTGCCATTCACTTAGTTCTGGCACCATGTCTCTAACGATCACGACGCCACTTAATAAGCATTGATTGACCTGCTGGAAACTTGAGACACAGCCATATTTATACAGGTGAAAACTGGTAAGTTGAGTTACTTGAATTAGCCTGAGTGTCATCTGAACACATGCTTCAATAGACTGCTGACCTAGATATAGTGCAGAATCTGAAATATTTCTTCAATTTATGTCATGGATTCCTGCGTTTCTGAATCCTAAAACTTTCTGATTATTTCCATGTTTATATGAAAATATTAGAGATTGTCAGTGTCAGTGTACATATATGCATAAATGCTCATCTTTTCCCTGCATTATAGCTTCATAAAGTGTAAAAAAAAAACCTTCTAACCTGTCTCCCTCTATGCCTCCCTTTATGACTGAGGTGGGTTTAATAATTCAAATCAATAAGGGATTGTATCTTTCATCTGGATTTACTTGGTCAGTCTATTTAGATTAGATTAGATAAAAATTTAATGATCCCTGCGGTGAAATCAGGTCACCCTCACAGCAGAGAATACATCATGGACAGGAGCAGGTGGTTGTAAAATTTCACTGTGTAGCCCTGTGCGTTGCTGCAGGGGAAATATGGATCTGCACAAAAGTGTGTTTTCTCTGGGATGAAGGAGAGAATGTTTATTTTCTCACTAATCCTCATGTATTTTTAAAATCAAAAGGGTTGGGTTATTCACAAGTGTCTACAGTAAGCCCGGCTGTGCAAAATTCAATAGATGTAAATTCCCAAGTCAACTGGAGAAAAAGAGGAAGTTACAAAATTACATAACTTTTCGGCATCATAGTCGCTCAACACAATGTACACTTTACGCTGCACTGGAAAATGATCAAATTTTTTAAAAAAAGAAACCATAGCAGCTCTTACCTGCGTGGCTCATCCCTCCAACCCTGTGGCCGGATAGCGAACAAGGCCTTGGGCAGCCCCTCCAGTCCCAAACCAGACAGGGCTGGTCCCACGGCGAACCACATGTGACTGGGCCCAGCCTGACCTGCCGCCCAGGCTGCTTTGAAAACCACCTCAGCCTCCTCAAGGGAGCAGTAGAGCAGACGGACCTGGAGGAAGACGGGAGGTAGCAGGTTTAGGGAGGGAGTAATTAAGGGAGGTAATTAGCAGAGGGACAAAAGAAGGAAGAAGGGATTAACGGAAAGGGGAAGCCGGGACGGTAAGGAGGAAGAGAGGAGTAGATGGATCAAGGAGGTTTAAAAAGTTGGGAAACAAAAAAAGGAAAGAAAAACATTGAAGAAAGGGAAACAGAGATATTTGAGAGGGAGTAGAGAAAGTAATTAGAAAAAGTAAGGTTAGGAAGGAGGGATCCAAAGGAAGTAAGGAGAGGAGAAGAGGAAGGATGACAGAGTAGATCAGAAAAGAGAGGAAGGGGGTGAGCGGAGGGAATATATAGAGAGAGACATTGGGGAGACACATAGAAAGGAGAGGAGCGAAGGAGGAAAAGTTCAATAAGAGGGAGTAAGATGAGGAAAAATGAACCAAAGAGGAAGTAGGAAGAGAGGGAGGAAAGGTGAGGAGCAGATGAAAAAAGTAAGTAAGAGTAAGAATGAAAAAGAAAAAAAAAGTACAGAGAGAGAGAGAAAAGGTGTATGGATGAATGTGAGGACAGAAAAAAGTACATTTCTATCCCATTTCTCATCCTCCATGTTTCTTGTTCCTTGTCCCATAATGCCCTTTCATGTTTCCTTTACAATTATGGATTATATTCATTTATACATCAATACACTTGGCGCACTTATACATTAGTGCTTCTCTTTTTTAATTTATTTGTAACACATGGGCTATGCTTGAAAAATGGTGCCTCTTGGTCTGCTTTCATTTCCCCTTCATACATTATTAAAGAGGAGGAATTAAATGTGTGTGTGTGTGTGTGTGTGTAGGGTGTGGGGGGGGGGATTAAAAAGACAAAGTGTGTGTGTTTGAGAGAACTGTGAAAACTGTGAAACTAGAAGAGGGTGAGAAAGAGGCTGTAATGTGTGTGTGCAGTTGATGCCGATGGTACTTTAGATGATTACTTAGAGGAAGCACTTGAGGAAAAATTTACGCCATACTTTTGTAGGACAATTCACGAGGTTATAAAACCGCAATTAGTCGAACTCAAAAAAACGTGACGTGCTTTACTAACGCACACACTGAAACCAGCAGGCACGTTTTGTGCGGGCTGCTGTCACATGCTGCACATTCACCGCTGCTACTCGCGCTAGAGGAGACGGCGGCGGCGAGATGACGCCAATCCCTCCCACTCAGCTGACAGCGGATGGGATCGGGGTCAGCATGAGGTCCGCGCTAACCCTCAGTCCCTGTCAATCACGTCCTCCCGAGCAGTCATGGTATAGACGTCTTTACATATGGCGCTGGCATCGCCTGATCTGAAGTTTGTCACTCTACTGTACATGCCTGAAATAAAGAGGATCCGGTCTGTCAAAGTGTTTTCCTCCTCTCATCCTAGGAGAGAGGAGGGGGGGGGGGGGGAAACTGAGTTCCCTGTTTTCTGCCATCCCCCCAGAACGAGAAGTAATTTGTTATAATTTCTTGCCATCAATCACTTTGTTAGCACACGTGTCTCATTTTTCAAAACGTTGGACATCTCATTTTGGAGGAAAAACATTTCATCTAGATCCCAATGGGTCTTCATATTTTATCATGACAGAAGTTAACAGCATTCAGTATTCAGGCTGAAATGAAGGAAAGTCTCTCCCTAAAAGTGTGTGAATGTCCAAGTACATACAGAAAACATGTTAATTTAATTTAATTTTGGTCCCAATAGTCATTTATTGTTTGTTGTTAACAGGAAGTTATTTCATTGCACTGTGGATGGAGCACTTCAGTTAATACTCCTGACAGCCAGCCTCCAGGCATCTTGAATGAATGTTTTAATCTGCAGTCTAAATCAGAGGCAACTTTAAACATTTTCAATGCTATTAAGGTTAACATGAATTTTATATATAATGTCAGTGGTCCAGAATACTGACTGCAAAACACACAGGGCATAACTAAAAGTCAACACCTTGTCCATAACAAAACAACAAATCTTTATATATTGAGCAGCTGCACTGAAAACTGCAATTATCAATATACTCATACCATCAATTGATTGCATACGGTTGCTCATGGTGACAAACCCACACAGAGTCATTACCGACTGTACGCCACCTGCTCAGCACCAGCATCACTAGCAGGTGAATATAGTGAAGCTTTCACTGTAGCTGCTAAGGAGTTGGTGCTGAAAGAAGAGTGAATATTGGACTCACATTAACAAAAGTTGCAAGAAATATGTCACCGAATTAATGCCAGTGTCGCTCCGTGTCTGTTTCGTGTGTTTACAGAAATGCCGCTGCCCACGTTAGGCAGCATTTGACAGCATGCTGGCTTGATTTAGTGGGAGAAATGCCACAGTTTGACTGTAACCAATATCTTGAACTTTTGGCACAAAAAAGTGTGACTGCCAGACGGAGGCACTGATCCAATTGTCAGTTGGTCAAGCAGCCTGTGGTATGAGCTCACAGGTTTAGCGCTAGACTGTGCAAAATGAAAACGTCTCCATCCGTTGCTCTTTGAATTTCTTTTTAATGAACTTCCCTTCTCTTTGCAAACCTTGAGAATTATATCTTACTATCGTTGGGTGCTGAAAATTGTCAAGAATAGAAACTTGGCAGCTAATATTTGGTTACATTTGTAATATCAGTCACTTGTTGGTTGATCAAAAAAATTCCTGAGACTGTAAAACCCCCCAAAATATTTCACAACACATGAAAATGCAGGTTTAAAATCCTCCTCTGACTGTGAAACTGGACCAAACCACAACAGAAGATGATCACATTCTCTTTTTTTTGGTATTTAACACAAAAGTCTGAATGAAAAGTTAAAAAAAAATAGCATCACACAAATGCTTTCTGATGCTGCAGCGCTCGATTTATCATGAATTTGTTCTCCTGTAACGATAAACCTAAGCTATTCAGACATGTGGAGGGAAAACAACATGCCTGCTATCTTGCTTACCAGTTACAACACCGAGATGTGCATGATCAGCTGATGCCTGCGGTATGCTAATTGGCGAAGGCAAGCTTTGAAGTAAAATAAATGGCCCATGCAGCACTACAGCCTCCCCGGTGCCTCCAAGATTATGCATAAAGACACGTGTGATTAATAATTTTGCATTAGCTGCGACAGAAAGTTGTCGTGTCACCGAGGCGTATTTATGTTTCGCAAAGGGGGCAGGGGGATTCTTTGGGGATACTGGAGGCTGATTTTTTTATTCCAGGTGTAAATGAAATACAGATTGTTTGCATCCAGATACCGTCTGCTTACGAGACATGTTAATGTGCGATGAGAGAGGGAGGCGGAAGAAAGAGGGGATGATAGAGGAGAAAAGTCTCAGCGGCAAAGAGTTCTCTCTCTCTCTCTCTCTGAATTATACTCATATCGCAGCACAGACAAGGCTGAACCGAATTTAATCAATGATTCCAACGTTACAAGTGTGTATAAGGGTGTGTGTGTGAGAGAGAGAGAAAGTGTGAGACCAGGGGATTTTAGCATACAGTCACAGTGCAGGGCTTGTCCAATTCACAAATACCATTCAGGACTAAACCTGCGCTGTAATGCTACTATAGACACATTATGAGGCAGCACCCTTTGGTTTTCCATCAAAGGACTGAGCTTCATGGGAGGATTATGCAGAAGCTGGCATGCAACCCTACTGCTTTTTCAAAACAGGTCAAAGGCAGCATGTGAGCAACACTGCGCAATAATGAAAAAAAACAGACGGTATCAGTATCACATTACAGTGGAGGACAATTCACTGTAGAGATTTAGCAGCAGACTTGCATTCCCGAGACCCCGAGGACAACCCAACGCTAGTTAGATCTAGATTCTCGGTCTTACCTTGTCTACTGATATAAAGCAAATCTGGGGATTAGACAGGCTCAGCAGGACCCTAAAACATCATGCTACCAAAGACACGGTGTACATTTCCTGTCTTAATTATGTCTGCTTTTTCCTTGTGTCTTACTACCTCCCTAATTTATTTTCAAGGACATGTGCCCATATACTGCTGCTGCGGAAAACACCAAATTTAGATGGATGATACTGACCCTGGAACCCAAGAATACAAATAACCAAACAGTGCAGTGAAAAACACCTCCTTGGAGACTGTCCAAAGCACTTGCCCTGCGCATCACTTGCCTTTGTTTTACTATTGTTCGTGTGCTAGTGGACATATTAAGTGTGGGCATTTAATAATAGTTCAGCAGCAGCAGCCTCTGCAGTTGTTTCAAAGTCAGCTGACAAATGCATTTTAAGAGCGTTAAGAGTGTTAAGGGAGTTTGAAGTGCCACCTTACATTTCCAGTACATGTTGGACCTTTGAAAACCACCAATGCGTTTCGAAACATGTGATCTGCAAACATGCAGCAGGTTCAAGCTTTAGAACAACCTTGAAAAGGGGACGTATCATGAACATTTACTGGCCTATTCTACTGGAATATCTTTGCATGATTTACAGTTAAAAGCTCTTTATTTATCTTGTACTGGCTCTTTATGCAGCCCCTCAGTTCAGCCTCTCACACACAGGCTGTTTTAGCTCATCAAAGTAGATCTATTATGCTTTTCCTTATTTTAAGACCTATATATAATGTCAAAATGTCAGATGTTCATGTTAAAAGTGATAAACATATGTAGAACTCATCCCTGTGAGCAAAAAGCACCGGTGTCCGACTGCTCTTTTTGTCTACTTTCAGCCTGAGCCCACGTGACGGATTATGGCATTTTTCCATTGTTTTGGAGATAAGTCACACCGAGCCATGACTCCATTACACTGCCTGGCAAAGTAAAATAAGTAATTAACCTGTTGGAGGTGTGCTGGTCGTCTGTAGCTCTTCATCAAATATCATCGTCATCGCTGTGGCTGTTTCTGCTTGTACTAATCCTCCCTGCATTATTTCTAACTGATACGCTGAACAAAGAGCTCTGAATGTGTCCATATCTTGTTGTTTCAACTGATTTGTTTGTGCCACTAAGCTCTGCTAAATCAGTGAGGAACATGTTTCACTTCTCAATAAAACAACAATAAAAACTGTCTCGTTATTTAGTCATTTAAAAACTTTTAAGTTAAAGCAGCAAAGCAGGAAATGTTGGGTTTGCATCAACGGTAACTTAACACAATACAATACAACACAGTCTGATACAGCTGATATGAGCCCTATCAGCTATATCAGACTGTGTGGACTCTGCTAACTTCTGGAAAACTGGCCAATCACAACCAAGTGGGCTCATCAGGAGAGGGGCCTTAAAGAGACAGAAGCTAAAACTGCCTGTAAGGAGATAGCCTATACTTAGGGGCTGTATAAAGGGTCAGCTGAGCCAAAGCTGGAGTCCAAAAATAAAAAATATAGAGCTGTAAATGAGCATGAGCAATCCCCTTTAAGGTCACTCTCCTGTTGAGCCCTCTCTGTTCTGACTGGAACAACTTGTGGAGCAACCTTAATAGCAACTTTAGCAACAAAGACTATGGGATGTAGTCAATGTAAAGGCTCGTCTATGAGGGCATACGCGAATGATCAGTTTGATGGGGAAGTTGAGGTAACTTTGCAAATGAAGCATTCAGAGCAGGCTGAAGCATATGTGTTCACCTCATGTTATGGAGACATTATCCATCCATCCAACCATCATTACTGTATTTACTTTCAAAGTCTTTGACAAGCAACACACTGCTTGATGATTGAATACAGGTTTTTAAAATGCCATTACCCATCTCCAACAGTATCCTGTCAATATCCCCTACAATATCTTCTCAAAGAAGACATTATGTGTACATCTACATTGCAAAACCCAGAAGAGCGTTCATTCAGTCCCTCAGCATTCAACGTTTCATATCACTTTCATTCCATTACATCATGTTCACTCTGGCTCTTTACTTTTGGTCCATTCTCCTCCTCTTTCTTTCTTTCTATCTTTCTTTCTTTCTGTCTTTATTTCTTTATTCCTTTCATGGACTTCATTTTGACAAAGGTCATTTACGCTGACAACAGTAAAAGGATGAGAGCAAGGAATGAATATGAATAAAAAAAGGGTACGGTATGAAAAAGGGAGATGGCAAAACATAGGCATAGAGGAGACATTATGTTTGTACAAAGACAGCGGTTGGAGGAGGAATAACAGAGAAGATCCTGTGGCGAGGAGAATTCCTTCCTCCCTATCAGATGTGTTAGACCACGGCTAAGGTCACCTCTGCAAAGGGCCATTACCTTACTGTGGGTGTTGTTTGTATGCAGCTGTTTAACAACAGTAATTCAAAAAGATTGGTTTTATATGGTTACAGATTAGAAAAAAGTTTCTTGGTACTGGCTTACTGTCAAGTCTGATTTCCAAAGAGCGGCTCATTTCTGTGCTGCCAAAACATTTTATGTACAAATATCTGGCTTTTTTACAAAGCTACAATCATCCGTTTTATTCTCGCTAACCCTGAAGTTTTCATATTTTCCCAAATAGGTTTTAGGGGAAATGGCATATCTCTCTAAAAGCTGTAAAAACTGACAAGTGCAAAAAGAAAATGTCTGACTCTGTCAAAAAAAGAGGCACTTAGAGACTCCTGGAAATTAACTGGTAATTCCTGATAGTTAACCTGCATGACTGAAATCCATTTTTTCCTATTTTTCCTTTCATTTAGTTGTCTAAACTTCACCGGACCGTTGCAGATCAGAAAACACCCATAAACATACTTTTGGAACACTCACATGGATTTAAGAAAGCACTGATGAAAGGTCTATTTTATCATTCAGGTGTTAGGACGAGTTAATCTTCTTAATCTTCTTTCCATCATTTTTTGTAGTTGCCCACTGGTCATTTCATTATGTCATGCTGTGACATTTATGTATAGTCTGGTGACAAAATAATACAAAAATGTGCGATCACACATGTTTGTCATATCAACAGAAATGAAATCTGTAGATCTGAGATACTTCTTTGCATGGAACAAGTTAATCATGCAGAATGAAACAGGATAAAGAAAAAAAAAGGCCCTACAGGTTAGTGAGTTGGACTAACTGAGAGGACATCTGATTAAATCTCTATTCCCCGATGACTGATGACACTGCCAAAGTGCCCCAGAGCAAAGCACCGCTGTCGGAGAAGAGCTGCTCGATCCAGATCAGCAACAATTACATTCAGCGGTCGTACCGCAAAGCTCCCAGGTGTGTGCGGTGCTGAGGGCCGAGAGCACCAAAATATCATAAGAGACACTTCACACCCCAACACTGGACTGTTTGGACTGCTGAGGTCAGGCAGACGTCTGTGCAGTCACATGGCCAAAAACCGAAAGACTGAAGAGGAGTTTCTATCCTCGGGCCATCTGGATCCTCAACACACACACACTTCACTTTAACAAAAACTTACACACACACACACACAGACATTCTTGCACACATTGTTTGTTACTACCACTGTCACTTTTACTTTAACTGTAAATACTGTGAGATTTTGTGTGTGTATATATAGTTTATTTACCTAACTTTAAGATTAGTATATATATTTACATAGCTTCATCTTGCACTAGTGCTTTTTTTATTTTATCTCTTACCTCTATTTATCTTATTTTATATATTTACTTATTTTTTTTGTTGATCCCTCGGATATTCCTGCACGGTAACTGAGCATCCCCTTCATTTCACGGTATACTTTGTATCTCTGTGCATGTGACAAATAAAGCTCCTTCAATCCTTGAAGTGGTCCCCCAGGATGTCAGTGTAAATGAATAGTGTGTCCTCAGTCAGCCTCCTTTAAATAAAGCTTTCGCTGTGAGCAGTTGGCTGTTTTTAAAAAAGGTAGAGATGCTCCAGCTTCATTCAGTGGCTTGCCTCTGGTTAAAACACCTGGGTAACTTCTAATTTCATAACTTCGGGTATAGAGTCAGTGAGAGCGCTGCGTATATATTGATCTGGATGAGGCAATTAACCTTTTTTAGAGTTTTTAGAGGCCAGTTGAAATCAAATTGCATGTTGTTGTTTTTTTGCTACAGTGTACACAGGAAAGATCAGTACCCAAAAGGCTAAAAAGTGTGTATTTTATATATAAGATCAGTCATGATTTTGTCCCCTATGTGCATCAGAATGCAATTGTTTCTTCGTAAAATGTATTTCGATAAAGTGGTAATGTTCACTATTCTCTCGTAGTCTATCGGCCAGACAACTTAACACCAAAAGAGCCTCCAACAGCAATCAAATGTGACCTTCTCCTCAAACAAGCATGAACACACATCATTTGCTGAGCAGGCTACCAAATATCCACATTGAGAAAAATGCAATGCTAAAGTCATTTTGCAGGCTAGACAGCTAATAAGTTAGCTAGCTAGGAAACATTGACCAACGTAAAAACTCTGCAAACCATTTTTGGTCAGTTTAGAAACTGATAAATTGTGTGGTTGTTTGTTTCTAAGCTACATTTACCAGCAGAGTTTTTTTTTCTTCTTCTCTATGGGTACAGCCAACAGTGGACACAAGATGTGACTTTTAAGTTGAAGCTAGCTGCTCCAGAGTAAGGAAGTTGTAGTAATAATGGAGGAAGGGATGTCTTTTTATCTGCAGATCGACTGCTTTCACCATCTGACTCTTCAAGGCCAGCGGAGCCTTTACATGTGTTAGTTACTTCAGGCTACAGGAGAAGCAGTTTCAAGGGAGACAGTGTGAGAAGTGTTGCAGAAACACTGATTCCTCAGATTAAATATTGAGTTTTGTAGCACTGCAAAAAAATTCGATTGAAGACTTGATAGAATAGAAATCACTTTCACACTTTGACTCTTGAGTTCAGCAAGGAATAGGAATAAATTACGAACTGAATCAACTCAACATTCATGTTCCTGTCCATGCCTCACCTGTGCTTCGTTGTCTTTGAGCACCCTTTTGGTTCGCGCCCCACCGGGGTCATCCGTCACGTTTAGAGTCACCACACTCTTCTTCTCCCAGCCGATGAAGGAGCCATCCGTCATACCCTCCACCATGGCCAAGAAGTCCTCATAGCCATGGTGACGAGTGGTCACCACCGAGAAGGCAGTCCAATCGTACTCTTCAAGCACCTCAAAGATGACTTCGAGCTGGAGGGAGGTGGAGCAGGTGAACTGGAGGTAGATGGAGCCACTCTCCTGAAAGCAAGGGAGGGAGAGGAAAAAAACATGAAGCCATGAGTGCATCTGGGCGCTGAGGTGGGTAGATATCGCCCCTGAATTCATGTTTATAAAATATGGATGAAGGTAAACCACAAGAAAATTGGATAACTTATCACTGTTATCAACTCTGAACACTCATGTTTGTTGCCTCGTTGAAGCCATTTTCAGCAAGGTCACTGCATTTTGGGATTTCAGCGGTTGCTTTGATAACGCCAATAGCAACAGCGATGAAAATAAAAGTTGTAATAAGTAGTTTTCCTTTAAAGGTAAGTAAAAAAAGTCTCATACCGTGATGGAAAGCCAGTATCCAGTATGGAAGTCAGGCACGTACCAGTCATATCTTTTGAGCCCTTAAAATTGGGTCGATCAATCTATACTGAGGATTAAATTCAAGATAATACAAAGACTGTTTTTACAGTTATGTTCACAATCAGTCCAATGGACTAACAACTACAACTTCTCACAACTAAATTACCTCTGAAATAACTGTCAGACCTTACCAGATAACATCATCTGGAAATAACTGTTGATAAATGTAATCAACAATCATAATAAAGAGTTTGAACTCTACAGTAAGACCAAGACAGAAGTTGCAGATAGCTGGCAAAAACGCCAATTGGCTAACCAGAAAACCGCACCAAACACACATGGTTCAAAAATAAAAAAAAATCATTAACAAACAGGGGAAACAGCTCACTTTTACTATTCAGTAAAGGTGAGGATTACCCCTACTGGAGCCTGAAATATTAACAGCAGATTGACAAGCAGTCATCCTACACATCTGCATATTCTTCACATGTAAAAGCACCATAACAAGAACCGTCACAAACTCAAAAGTTCTTGTCACATTCCCTCCAACGACAACCTTACTTTCTCTCCCACCATTTAGACAATTTCCTTGACTAGCCATAACTCACAGACTGCTGAATCCCCATGACACTCGTATTGTAATTCAGGGCTACTGTGATGGTATACACATTCATTTTTGAAAGAGCGTGTGCGTGTCTGTACAGTAGTCGTATGAGTTCTGTCTGTTCACAGCTCTTTTTCCTTTGCCTCGTGGCTGACTGACTTCATCTGACTTCAGTTTTAGCGAGAGGGGAACACAGAGGAATAACAGTCTTTTCTGTCAAAAAAAAGTCCTTGACTTCTGAATAAGGCTTTCAGTGTCAATGAAAGAAACAATGATAGCCTTCCTCCCTGCTGCTCCAGTCACATTTAATCTGGAGAGATGAGCCGCTCGCTGACAGAAGGAGGAAATCATTTCTTTTGGCTTTCCTTCTATTCTATTTTTCTTTTTTAAAACTAGAAAAGAATAGAAATGGAAAGAAAAATCCATGTGCTATAGATTAGGGGGTGTAATACACGTATCATTACACCCCTACGACCAACTGATGTGAGTTGCCATAAACCAGCGTATCACTGCAATTTCACTGTAAGCATTTTTGCTGAGAAAACTTTCCAGGGGGTCTTTTAGAACTGACTCTACAGTGAAAATATAGTCATCAAATGCCGTTAAAATGGGTATATACAATATGCATATGCCTTTTAAATAAGAGGTAGTCCAGTCTTAACAGACAGCTAGTCTTTTTTTGGACTGTGCTGTTGTCAGATGCTCCAATAATAAACTTAATTTGGAACAAACTGAAAGTGAAAGAAGCCAAAAGCATCTGCTCAGTGGAATTTCACTTTTGATAAATCCTGTTTTTTTTTTTTTTTTTAATTCGCTTTCTGATCTGCATGCCAACATGGGGCTGATGGTGAGCCACCACCCCGCTGATCTTTAGCTAGCTTGGTGCTTCATTTCCTGGTTCAAATTCCAGCTTTACAGTATTTTATTGTGCATTTCCCATTTTTTTTTTTTTTAATTAAATGATGCACTTCTGATTACAATGCAAGAAATCATGGAGGTTAATGATTTCAATCATGAGCTAGCAACATATCCCTGCTGTGTTTAATTAGCTACTCCACACAGCGCTTTCACATCCAGCTGGCGGAGGTCAGACAGAAGTCAGATGTCAGTTTTTTCCAAAGCCTGTGTCATAACCAATGTCAGAATAGTGCTTTGAAACTGAATAACTTCAACGTTCATACAGGTTTCAAGCAGGTTATCATACAGGTTATCTTCGTTCTCTGGGATTAACACATCCTCTATACTTCCACCACAGTAATGGTGGCGGCGTTTGAGAGCGTGACACATAAATCATCCGTCAAATTTGTCTATTTGTTGTTGTTATTTGTTTCAATGAATACAAGCTGAAACCCTGAAATAAAGTGAAGCATCTTTCATGTGTATGCCGATGAACTTTTTTGACATGGCCCGAAGATTTCTGCAATGTTGTTGGCGATTCATTATTTAGTGCTTTCCCGCCATTAAACAAAGAGGCGGCGAACATGTATTTAAATTAGTCATCAGGAATCTCAGTCTGTGTGCACCTTCTGCGGATCAAAGTGGAAACTTCAGCGAGTATCACATCGCCTTCCCGTGTCGACAGGGGGCTCACCTCAGGTTACGCCGCGCTGAAGTAGGTCAAATATCAAACCGGCAGTCTCATTTATGATGTAAGCTTGTCTGCTTTCCTTAACCCAACTGAGAGTGGCGCGCACGCGGGGAACATGCTCGGGAGGGAGTGGTGTTGTAGCAGGGAAACATAAAAATGAATTTCCATGTCCCCTTTGAGGCTGGAGCTAAAATAAAATACTCCACTAGCGCCGTTGTCATGTGAGCGCTCACCAGAAACAATGGATGACTGACACTGCGTCCCAAGTCACAGTTTTAGAGGCACTGTTGACACAAGGTTGATTGATTCTTGGCGTGTATTAGGAACATGCATGACTCAGCATCCCAAAGGTAATTGAGAACTGATTAGAGTTTAATTATACAAACATTTTTCAAAGGCAGAGCTGCTGTGGGGACAAAAAAATGCCTGAGTGTGTTTTATATCCTCAGTTGGTGGAGTTAAAGAGCCATAACCTTTAACATTTTTCTCAATCACAGTGTAAAGGCGAGAGGTAAGAGAAGAGTCAACTGAGTCCTGGCACTCTGCTACTAATTATACATGCTAAATTATCTACACTAGTTAGCCTTTTTGTCTGCAATTTCAAAAGTAGCCTGAAGCTTTTTAAAAAAAAAAAAGCCAATCAAGTAGCCTTCCAAGAACATAACAGCCATGTTTGAGACTGAATGAAAAATAAATTCTTTTTATAGTATAACCAAAGCTCCTTTTGTGCTGGTCAAGCTGGCAGTTGGCTGATTGGTGCTAGATGGGTCCATGGTTTCACCCGTAGGGGGTTTATCTCAAACAATGAGATACTATTTTCTCTTCTGGAGATTAAAAGACAGCCGCAGTCCTGGTATCATGTCCAGGTTACAAAAGGATTTTTATAACTTTCATCAGTCTTTGTGTAAAAATGTATTATGTTTCCGGGGTTTGCTGTACATATATTCTAAGACAAAGTGACGTTGTACTACAGCACCTGCTGTTAGAAATGGAAATCTTTGTAATTTTAACTACAAAATAACTTTGACTGAGAATACAAAAAAAAAAAAACTACAGCTCCCATGAACATTTATCAGCACAGCAGCTTATGTCATCATATCTTGGTTCTGTCCATTTAAATAATCCTCCAACACTTTCTTCTGAAGTCATTTTTCCAACTTTTTTTAGCTGTAATCTTTGCTGTATAACAACATCAACACTGTTCTGTCCTCTCTGCCTTGCTGTTATTACATTTCTGAAGTCACGGCGGCCCCTAAACTCACCCATGGCCTAACCTCTTCTGTCGGCGTTTAACCGATGATTGTCAAGGGCTTACGGGAGGTATGGGACATACTGTTGGAGTAAGGCAGGATTTTTAGTTGTAAGTGTTGTTACATATGTCAGTGTGATTTTTAAGTGAGGTTATCTTACATCTGGAGTAGAATCTGGAAGTTTTTGTTTGGCACTCAAAGCGCTATCTTATCTTACTTTTGTCACCAGAGCAGCTATTCCTCTTTGATTGAGAAACTAGAGCTTTAAGAGCAAAATCTCCAAAATACAGTATATGTCAAAACATTAAAAGGTAAATACCATATCGGGCTAAGTAAAATTATAGGATTTATATTTACATCTGGTGGCAGAAAGCTCATAGAGTTTTACAAATGTAATGAAAGAGGCTTACTAAGTCGAATATCTTCAAATGTAGTTTCTACACCTTCCGCCCACCATAAACACAGCGGCTCTTGATAGGCAGGGATTAAAGCAAGCAAAGATTTGTGAGCCTGAGAAGCTGTCCAGGAGGAAATGTGTACAATGTATTGAATTAAGTATTATATGAATTTAAAACCCCTCTATTCCTGAAATCAGGCATAGTGCCTGAGGACTTTAACCCCCGTGATAAGGACCTACAGCGGCATAGTGTGCAGCATCAACATGTCACTGCAGCTGATGTTGCAGTCATGTACAAATCATAATGACAACACCCCACAGTCAATCCAATCCACTCAATACAAATTTGCACCATTATTAAATATCACACCTGTTATGCAAAACAGCTTTGTTAGCTTGATCAAGTTATCACATCTGCCAACCGACGGAAAAAAAAAAAAAAAAAAAAAAAACCTTTTGTTACACACAGATTAGCCAGTTGGAGAGCTGACACCCATTAATTAGTCTGTAACAATGGGCATGCAAGGATCATTTACAACAAGGTGAGACAGCAGTGATTAACAAAATGAAATTTGGCCACTGGAGCTCTGGTTTTGTACTGTCCAAAAAAATTTAAATCACCAGAACATAAACACACACACACACATATATATATTCTGCTATATGTATCCCCCCACATTCTCCTACAAGGGAATGTAGTCTGAAATGAAATAGAAACTCTTTACTCAGCTCCTATTACAAGAACCCAGAGGTTAATCTCTCTGCTACGGATGATGTATATATATATATATATGTGTGTGTATATATGCTCTATGTACTGCAGTATTGAACTGTACAGTGTTAACTAAATAATATCCAATTACTAGCACATTTTTCTGTGCTCAGTAAATAGAAGCAATTCTGATTCTGATGAGCTTAGGAGCACTGACAGAACTGGAGCAATTCTGACAAAAATTAAATTTCCCCCCTTCTTCATTACCGCTCTGAGACGAGGTCAGAGCGGCATGTTTTCTGAAAATAGAGAGAGCATTTGGAAAATAAATGTCTCCTACAAGGGAATGTTGTCCGAAAGGAAATTACTGAGCTGGTGTTATGGGAAGCAAGAGGTTCAGCCCTCTGTTAGAGATGGTGTTTGGTACATCAGGATTATTCACAAGCCTTAGAGATTTTAATATCCACAGGTGAAAATGTGATTCTTTGTGAAGAGTGTATGAGAAAAAAAAGCCTTGTGTCAAATCTATGCTTGCTAGATTGAGATGCAACATGAACAACTGAAGCCAAAGAGTTTGGGATTAACTTTGACTTTTGATTCTACTGGATACATTTTTTTCTAATCTTTATATAAAACGGCATAACAAGAGCAACGGCAACTCCCCCAAAAACCCGCACCTCTTAAATGGTCTATCCGGGTCAACAGGTAATTCTTTAGTCGCTTCACTCATGTGCATCTGTTTCATCTTCTAAGCCACAGACGGTCTTTGATTTAGTACAAATGAAATTAGTTGAGTCGATGATGCAACGCCAGGTAATCCGTTTTTTTTACCTGTGGCTCTCGTCCCAGGCTAGCCCCTCCCCCTACAGCAACCACTGGAACCCCCGTCTGGGCAGAGACGAACTCCAGCATGGGGGCGAGAGGGGCCCGGTTTGGCGGCGGCGGCCTCTCTTCCTCGAACACCAAACCCTGAAGTAAAACAAAAGGTTTGCACAGTGAAACAAAGCGCATCAGATAAAAACGCATTACATCTCTTTCATTGGGACACAGTTTCATAAGCTTCATATCAAGCTTTTACTCATCAGAACTGTAGTTGAACAAGTGACCAAAACATATTAGAACAATGGGTTCACACGCTGCTCAAATTATTAAAGATAACAGCTAATACCCTACAACAGGCTTCGTTTTTTTCTTATCCTACTGACAAATTTATCGACTCCTAAAGAATCTTTCCAAAGAGTTTAAGAGGTTTAATGAAGTAATGAAAAACATGTCGGAGGCTTTTAAAATTGGGACTGCTTTGCTGCTCTGCTTGGCAATCAATGCTCGCGGAGATAAAAATCGGAGTTAAGTCCCTGCAGTGGACTGGCATCCTGTCAGGAGAAGAGTATGTGTTGTACCTGTACAGCTTAAGCTGCTTCACACCACAGAAACAACAGATAAGCTCCTGGCTTATGGGCCACCTCAGATTCTGCAGGGCTTACTAATAGGTGTGGCTGTTGCATACATGCTGAACTACTGCAGCAAAAAAGCCATGTTTTACAAATCTTTTTTAAGGGGAAGGGGACTTTTTTTTTTGCAATTATTACCCTTCAAGAAATAACCGTCAGCAGTGTTAATGAATGAGAGATAAATGCATGAAGTTCTGGCAATAGCCATTACTTTACGTAATGATACAAGGAGGAGTGATAGTGATTTGAGGCTGGCTTGATGACTTAACGCTTGTTTTCTTGTAGTGATTCAGGGGAGCAAATTGAAGTAAAGTGTAGCTGACAGCTCAATTCTCACAGGGAAGCATTTGATATGCAAATAGGCTACGGAGAGGACCTGGAAATGTAGCAAGTAGAGTTAATAACTCCATGTAAGGCGTTTATAACAAGGCCTTTCCACTGCTCAGACATGAGGATCAATATGAGGATAGACACCTAGACAGTGACCACATAAATGAATAGATACATAAATACCGTACAGTATATTTAGTAAGAATGAGTGAATGCATGAATGGTGATTAAATCATGCAGTGGTTTATTACCTCTGTCAGTATAATCACAAGCAGCTTTCAGAGTTTCACCTTGCAGACTCAGACTCCCATCCACAAGTATGATACTATGAATGAATGAATGAATGAATGAATGAATGAATGAATGAATGGAAAGATGAACAAACCACACAATGAACATGAATATAGAATCTAATTTGCATTTTCTCTGAAACACAGGTGAATAAACACACAAAAACATGTTAAAGGGGACTTATTATGCTCGTTTACAGCTCTATACTTTTATTCTCGGACTCCACTAGAGTAGCTTTGCATGATTCACAGTCCAAAAAACTCCTTATTTATCTTCTACTGTCCCTTTATGCAGCCCCTCAGTTCAGCCTCCGTCTCTAACAGGCAGTCTTAGCCCCTGTCTCTTTAAGGCCCCGCCTCCCGATGAGCCCACTCTGTTCTGAATTGCCGCACGTATCAGTCGTGTTAAGTTACCTCCGATGAAAACCCAACCCATTTCCTGCTTTACCGCTTCGAATTAAAATCTTTTAAATGATTCAATAATGGGGAGACTTTTATTGTTATGAATATACAGGAAATTAAACATGTTCCTCACTGTATTGGTGGAGCTTCACTAGCGGCGTTAAAAACCAATCAAAACAGCAGCATACGGACATATTTGGAGGTCTTTGTTGACAGACCAGTTAGAAATAATAACACAAGGAGGAATAGTACAAGCAGAAAAAAGCCACAGTGACGATAATGTTTGATGAAGAGCTGCAGACAACCAGCACACCTCCAACAGGTAAACAACTTACTTTGCCTCTGCTGTGTAATGGAAAAACACTCACAGCGTGCCAGATCGACTCCAGTTACGGCTTGGCGTGACTACTTGTGCGCTGTGTGTGTGTAACAGATGACCATATAAAGAATGACATCATGAGCCGACATTGGCTCGGGCTGAAAGTGCAGTGCTTCAGCCGATGCTTTTTAATTGCAGGGATAACTTCTACATACATTTACATCATTATTTGACACTTAGGTCATGTTTAAAATGAGCATACAATATTGTAACATTATTAGGAAATGCATAATAGGTCCCCTTTAAAGGAGTAAATCTGCACGGCTCCCAGCTTCCATAACATCCCAGAACATTTCTTTTTGGTTACTGAAATGTTAGCTGAAGCTTACTGGTAACAGCAAATCTTCAATGATATTCATGGAACATTTTGTAAAGGTATGTCAGGTTTGGAAAAGGCTGATCGAACACACTGTTTAAATGGCATAAATGAAATCTACAATAACAGTTAAGTTCACAGAGCATTCTGGTAATATTATGTTGTGATCTATGGTATTTAAAAGTTTTTAGAAAGGAGAGGACAATATGGAATAGTTATTCAAAGTGGGTTGCCAGCATGTGACATGCATCAAAAGAAAATTTCAAAGCAAATTTTATGAAAGCCTACACACACTGGAGGCGTCAAGATGTGTGTCATCATGGACTGACATGTGTCAGTGTGTCAGGGTACACCATTGTACTCTTTCTTAGTCTCCTCAGAACATTTTAACGCAGATTGAAATGATTTGAAAATGTTACGTTGTACAGGAACATCAGTTAAACTTTGTGCTTTAATTAAAGAAATGTTGAAGAGCAATGTATAAGTAAAAAGCTTTCTGTCTGTGCCAGAGTGATATGAGGAAGTGAAGCCAAAGAGTTTGCATTTAACTTCAGGTTCTTTTTAACTATTGGATCATTTATCTAAAGATTTAGTTCTGGTCAACAGTAAGTCAAATGACCACATGTAATTGCTCATAAGGTTGATTAATTTCAAGTAGTTTTACCTGTTATATGTACATTTTAATTTAATTCTACTGTTTATCTATTTCTAATCTCTAAACTAAATATAAAACACTGTAACAAGAACAATGGCAACACTCTGAAACACCTCTCCAATGTATATAGAGGTCAAGAGGTCATGCTATGTGCTGCACTCTTGTCTATCAAAGACAACTTTGTATGCAGATTTGGAAATGTTATATTGGACAGGAACATATGTGAAACATTGTCTAAACTGTGTGAAACAGTTCAGGAAATGTTCAGAGAAATTTATGACAGATTGTTAAATGTGTTGTGATTATTCACAGGATGTCTACCTGCAGTGGTGTGGTGGCCAGCAGCTCACACAGCTGCAGCAGCAGGCTGCCTGGGCTGCTTTCATTCACAGCCAGGTAGATGACATTGGCCTGACCCGAAGGCGTCATCACCGTCTCCCCCACGAGCGCCGCCAATGACAGGGATGCCGAGGAGGAGGAAAGCGAGGCCATCGCAGCTGCTCCTGCCAACGAAGCTGTATCCGTTACTCCCCTTCCTCCTCCTCCTCCTCCTCCTCCTCCACCTCCTCCTCCCCCTCCTCCTCCTCCAACTCCTCCTCCACCTCCTCCTGGACCGTTTCCCACACCGGGCCCCAGCCCCGGCCCTGACTCACCGACCCCCGCGCCTCCCACCACCGCCGTCTCCGGGAGCAGGGAGGAGCCCGAGTGGACCACGGCTATGTTGACGCCACCCGAGTCCCTCTCTCTCTCCCGGGGCCGGAGCAGCAGGGGGGGCGAGGGGCGCACGGGCCCCGTGCAGGCCAGGACAGCCAATAGCAGTGAGAGGGCGGGCCTTGGGGCCACCATGGGGTAAAGGGAGGGCCAGTAGCAGCTGTCAGATGGGGTTTGGCAGGTGAGGCCGGGTGAGGTTTATGGATTTGAGGGTAGTGGGTGACGTCTGTAGGGGAGGAGAAAAAAGAGGGGTGGGGGGGTGGGAAGGGTTGGCGGCTCACAGTGCTTCACCTGATGAGGAGAGGAGACCCTGGAAAGAAGACAGAAAATGAGAGGATAATTTAAAAACTGTGTCATCACTCAAGCCTTCTCCAAATATAAGTAGAATTTCAAACAGTCACTTTTCTCTGATATACACATGCGAGAGAGGGTATCTCGAGTGGGACGGGTGATTTATGTGGTCATTGCGAAGCACTTATTTGCCAGTAAACAATGTAAATAAATGACACACATTGCACCTACTCATCCTTGTATTTATTGCTCCTGCTCAGACATCCTGGGAGTCTGTAAACAAGAGGTGCCCATCCTGTTTACATTCCTAATAATTAAATTCTGCTGACATTTAGGATTGAACAGGACAACAATAAAAGTTGACAGACAAGGATTTGTCAAAGTGCAGTTCAAAAACTCCACAGCGGTCACCGTTTATCATCCAAGACGTCGCCTAAATCAGAAAGGGGATCTTGAGGATTAGTAGTTTAAATGCATTGATGATATTGTAAATACGAGATGGGTGACATTTGTCAGCGAGCAACATGGCAGCTTTAAAAGCATCTGCAACCTCGAATTGAAACTTTACTGAACTGTGTCCCCTCTCCATATGGCATATCGCTCCGGGAGGACATAAAAATGTGTGTTGAAGTTGGTAAAACATTTTGCTTCGCATTGTTATGTTTAACAGGCAGTCACACTCCAAAGCGGCGGCGTAATTGACTTTGTCTGCACAAGTTGTTTATCATTCGCCGCTAGTACGAAACGGTGAAGTACATTACTTTGAGAGGTTTGAGCAGAATTAGTCACCGATCATAGCGTGATGCATGCTAGTTAAACTTTTGTCAGACTTCTATGACTTCTGCGGTGTCATGTTGACACCAAGAAGGAGATCATGGCGGCTGCAGTTTTCACAGCCAGGTGCCGCCACGCTCTCCGCCGACTGCAAGATCTCAGGTCATGACGGGGAACGACCGGCCTTCCCCCCGATCTAACGGCCAATCTGCAACTGATGTCCGTCACTCGCCGGTCTCACAGAACAGACACACTTCCTTTATTTGAGAAGTACATCACATATTTTTTCTTCTTTGCTCCACTTAGTGAAGCCTAATCCACAGACAGCTGCTTAAATAACACAAATCTGTGGCCTTGAGGTCGTAACAGCAGCTAAAAATAAAATAAATTACACAGCTTGTTCAAAAAAAAAAAAAAAGCAATGATGATTTCTTCCTGTGGAGACTACATGAAAAAACTAATTCGGTTCAATCAACGTGGTGAAGGGAAGGCAGTTTGTCCTCAGACAGCTGGTTTCTGAGGACGGAGACAGCCAAACGGAGGTTAGAGTCGGTGGTGATTGAAAGAACAAAATGCTTCATTGATGATTATGTGCATTACATCTCTCTTTTGATATGGATTCCCATAGCTTACTCCATTGTGTTATAGAGCTCCATGGTTGTCCAAAAACTATGATAAACAAACAAATGATCTAGCCTGTGAAACTGTTTTTGATCTTTTCATGAGATTTGTCCTTTAATTGCAAATAATAATAATTATTATGTTCCTGGAAGGTTTATTCTGTTGACTTATTGTACTTACTGGTGGTGCTACTGGAAAATATCTGAGTTGACTTGCAGCACAAATGGATGCTGAGATGTTATGTAACATATATATATTACAAACTGTCTACTATAGTATCTATATGGAATTGAGACACAGCAAGGGTTGCTGGCTGATTATGTTGGCAGATGGGGGGGGGGGGGAAGGACAGTATGCGGGTCAAGCCATTTCCTCTGAGACAGAAAGTCGAGAAGATTGGTTTTCAATTCTAACAAATTTAGTTTTTCCACAATCCAGCAAAGACTGAGGTCAACGTCGCAACATGCGAGCGCGTGGATGGACCCAGAGGAACAGGCAAGAGCAGGACCACAGAGAATAAATGGTGAGCGCAAGCATAATAAAGAAGCAGAGGAAGACCTGCAGGTGATGAAGCCAGGAGATGAAGCCAGGGATGGAGGGAGAGAGAGAGAGAGAGAGGATTAGATAGAGGATTGTGGATTCAGCTGCAGTGGGAGGACAGATGCAGTGTGTGTTTGTACGGGAGAGCAAAAGGGTGCAAAATGAGACTTGCATATCTATGAGAGTGAAAAGGAATCAGGGGAGAGACTGTAAGGAAGGTGTACAGAGTGTGAGAATATATATTTCTATGTGCAACAGAGAAAAAAAAAAAGGACAAGCAGTGCATCTGGGTCTGAAGAATTAGATTCGCTGCACATGTGATGCTCACAAAAAAGGTTTATGAGTTAAATAATTCATATACACATAAGTTCTTTTCTGTTTGTCTTTTAAAAAAAATTTAAAAAAACAAATTTACAACCACCACTTAGTATTGTTCAGGTTGTTTATTTTATGTCCTGTTATGCTCTGTTATGTCAGAAGGTGGTAGCATATAGTCGTAATTCCCTTGGGAGCAGAGTTTGTATGTACTAGTGCCATTTGAACTCATAAAGCAAATTGTTGCTGAAAAGGAACGACCGGCGGCATTTACTCATTCCCACTGTTTACAACTTTAACATTTACCTTAACTAAATGCTGCAAGTGCCTAAAACAGTGAATACATAATATTTATTTTTATGCGATTTATTTTTACGAATACTTATTTTGAACAATTATTTTTTTTAATATATTTGTTTTAAGGAAAAAAAAAAATTAAAATACCAGCACGCAGGTCAGTTACATCGCTATCTCAGTCTCTCTCCTCTGCTACGCTGTTACTTCTATCAGCGAGGGGAGTCACATCCACCCGCTACATGACTCACATTTCCTTATTTGGACATCGCTCCTAGAGTTGGGGGTGCTCCCCAGAGATAAAGCTGAGCTACTGATATATGCAAAGTTCTCTCAATGGTCTCCCCATAACATATTGTTTCCCTTCTGCTTTCCCCAAAGTTAGGTTGAAAAAAACAAGCAATAAATGAAAAGTACAAAGCAAGAATCGTCTTTGAAGTTCTTCCCTACACGTTACATGCTGCGCTGTCTCTGCATTATGGATGTATAAATACATAAAGGCCTGTATGCGCAAGTTTTAGCCCAGTAATCACTGCAGTCGCCTATGACCTGGGAGACTAGAGTTTAGGACCCAGTGGAGGGACCTCCTTTGCAACATAGTTTATTCATCAACCCTTATTTTAACAATTTTCTTCAATTAAAAGCATAAATAAAAGTACAAATACTGGGCTCTCTGCACATCCCTAGTTTCTCCCACCAGATATTATACTGCATGATTGGATATTTTGGTGAAAAAAAGGTTGTCTCCGAACATCTCATTCTGACATCCAGTATTTTTGCACCTTGTCAAGCGTTAATTAACAACATTTCCTCATTATGTTGACAGAAAATGTAATTCAGCCAGCATCACATTTTTTTTTTTGCGGTTCTGTTGCGGTTTAGTCATATATGAAAGTAATTTCAAGGAGACAAGGTTGGGAATCCATGTTACAACACAAAGGAGTCAGTGAATGTTTACTGTGTTAATTATTTGATAACAGAACCACTTCACATAAACATAATCTGACACTTTTTCCAAATGAATACGTTTCTGTTTTGCAACAATATCATCAGTAGATGTAACATAATGTGTAAATGATGAAATCCTTTGATTTTATCACATCTTTTTCTCAATGGAAGATGTTGCGATGCCGCTGATGCTATTTTATTTACAGTTGATCTTAGAGATCACAATCATGACATTTAGTTCAAAACGTCTAAAAAAAAAAAAGGATTACAATTAAAGCAACAGCTCTAAGACTTTAAAGAGTAACTTAACACCATGTATGAAGGCTACTGACATTGTCTGGTTGAAAGCTTCAGGTCTGTACTGACCTCTGGTGCACATGTAAAGATGGTGAAAACATGGAATAGCTGTTTGTTTTTTGCACTTGCACTTGCATGAATTGGTGTATTTTCATAACATAAAACCTTCAACATCATTATGTACTGGCGATGTCAAAGTGTACTGAACACACCCCTGAAACCACTCACTTCTACATCACTGCAGCATTGTGAGAAGTTCAAACACTGGATGTCGCCATAATGAGCAATTCAGTATCTGAGGTATTTGAGGCAGCGGCAAGTAGCCTAAAGGGTTACACACATTCACACATCTGGGAGCTGCCCGGCACTTACACAAACACTTATTGACTGCTAGCACGTCAGGGTTAAGCATCTTGCTTGAGGGCACCTTAACAGAAGTTGTAGAGGGAGTAGAGAGAGTCTTTTTTTTTTCTCGCTTTATACACTGAGACTATATGTTACAGTAGTTGGATTGTGTGTTAGTGTGTGTGTGTTGTGTCCAGCTCTACTTAAGATTTCTGTGTAGAAGTTAGTGACAATATGGACATGCTGCTGCAGCAGGTCTTCTAACAGCCCCTTTTTCTATTTACTTAGTAACTGGGGGCAGTTGGAGAGGTAACAGGATGAGTTACACAAGATATGTGCTATGTGATATTTACCATTTTATTTCTATCTTGTAGTGGACGAGTAAACGAGGGAGTGCTTCCGGGCACAGCTATGTTATACAGTATACATTATATAAGCTGAAAGTATATCTAAGTATGGTGTTGCTCTTTCTAGCAGCAAGTGTTCACTGAAATTATGTTTCAACAACATCAAAGATGGCCTTGTGATTTCATCTGGTGCAAGTGCAATGTAAAAAATAAATAAATAAATAAATAAATAAATGTCTTGTCTTTGAACTTCTTATCTTCTCTTGTAATTTTCATCTGTGAAAAGGCATCTAGTTCAGAAACCTTTTGCACAATTAAACCTCCATTCGGCAGCCGTTTTTGCTTCAGAAAACTGTTCAAAGAACCAAGAACATGATAATAGAAAGTACCAGAACAACAGATTAATGGCACATAGGAAATTCAACCAAAATGTTAACGTATCAATTACACTTGATATTTCAATAAGGTTACATATTTAAGCTTTAAGACATTATATTATCATACATGTAGAGCAACAATATGATGACAGTAGAATCGAAAACCTGTTACTAACTTAATTAGTACCATCTTCTGATAAACCTTAGTGAGTTGTGCACAGTCGATGTCGATTACATCTTCCAGTGCATATTAAGACACAGTCCAGTTACGGCTCCATTAGTGCATTATTGGATTGCTAGAATGTCTTTGAGAGCAGATTTCCTGAGTGATAGCAAATGAAATCAGATTAGTCCTAGTTGTATCTGTAAGAGAAAAAAAAAAACACCCGCAGATCACCGTCTAATACCGCCAGTCTGCTCAATAGTTGATTAGTGCTTTTGGGTGGAATCATTTTAATCAATTTAAGTCAAAGGATAAAAGTTCTTCGCTGTTTTCGGGTTTAGGTTTTGGGGAATAGTCTGCAATAGTGCAATGCAAAGATGCAGCTGAAACAACTGCTTGCATATTTGAGTGCAGAAAACCAAAATGAAGAGAAAGGTTCAGCAGCTATTCCCATAACTGCTGATTATTATTACTGCTGAGTATTTTTTTGTGAGTTGTTCTCACTCGCCTAGAGGATGCTGATTTTCCTGAGGACGAGCTAGGTGAACTTCAGGCAGACTGTGTAAAGACTGTTGTGGATTGGCAGCGGACCAGGTAATACACCAAAGCTCGGGCTACAGTATATGCGCTAAAAATATCCTTCTCCCATTCAGCACAACATACTCTCAATATCTCATTCATGAAACAGACTTAGGGTCCACATGATTGAGATTTATTTACTACAAGTCTGAATTGACGGACGTCGTTGTTGAGGATAAAATGAAACTTTGCATTGTATCACTGGCTGAAGGTTTGCCAGCCTTGGTGGTCATTAGCCTGAAGAGTCACATAACACCAATTTAAATGTGCTTCTGTAACCTTTCCCCCCGTGAAGAGAATCTTCAAGATAACCTCAGTGCTTCTTGCCACATAATGTAGCACCGCCGAAAAGCTCCATAAATAAATAGTTTTCACAGTTTGGTGTGGAAGAACCTGACTGGCCTGCACAGCGCTTTGACCTCAACCCCCCCCCCCCCCCCTCTAACGCCTTAGGGATAAACTGGAACTGCAAGCCAGGCCTTATCACCAAAAACATTAGCTTCGAACCTCACAGATGTTTTTTTGTGGCTCAACTGGAGCAAATCTCTGCAGCCAGGTTTCAAAATTTTGTGGGAAGCATTCCCAGAAGAATGGAGGCTGTTGTAGTAGCAGATTATCGCCCATGGTCAACAGTCTTATGGATGTAATGTTACATATTTTTGGACACATATTGTATTAGATTGAAAATCACAGCCTGTGGGCAAAAGCTGCCTGAGAAGACGTTCTGAGACGACGCGTTCTGGATGGATTGATATTTGGCTTTGGTTGAGTTGGATAAGAAAGAAAACTTTGGTGTATATTAAAATTGGGAAGCATTTTTGCTAAAAACAACAGTATGTTGGTATTCTAATGTTTGAATGGAGAGGCACATTGGGTGCCTTGATGGTTGGACATCACTACAAGGAATTTATGAAAGGTTTGCTTTGCTGACAGGAATACTCATTTGATTTGGTTACTTTTTGTTGTTTTTTTTAATTCCCAAATTTCTTGCCAGCTGACTCTAATTCAGTGCATCTCAAAGTTGATTGCTAGCTTGCTCCGATGCACCTTTTTGGAGCACATATTATTTTAAATTTTAACCTCCAATAAAGAGAAAAAGAATACTGTAATTGCCTTAACGATAACAGAATTCGCGTAAAGCTTGTACAACTGTTTTTGCGCAACCTGTGTCGGAGTCACTGCGGATAAAAATGTAATGAAGGGTGCATAGAAAAACCTGCATGTGAATCATTCCTGTTATGCTACGTAGTCTTAATACCAGCTATTAGTCATGTTGTTGGCCTTGGCTGTACTGTCTGTGCAGGCTCAAGCTGTTGACACTCATCAGCCTTGGATACATTGAGAATATGAAGCAGTCTGAGGGCTGCAAGCTGCCAAACAGTAGAGCCAGACAGCTGGCAAGGTACTGGCATGGTCTCAACCTTCAGTGGTTGGATGTACATTTTGAGGAAACATTAAATACTGAAACCAAGACTGTCCAGATATTATTTAAATGACTGCTCGCTTGGTTTTTTGGAAGGCATTTTAGATCACACGCTGAGGCGCAAGTGAGGAAGCAATGAGGGATGCAACGAGCTCACCTGTGTTCAGTTTAGTCACCCTTTTAAGGGTTCTTCATAATGTAAAGTTGTCCAGTACAATGAAGAAAACCAGTGTGTTAATAAATACAGAATCGTCTAAATCTTTTTGGATGAAAAGTAATGATAACAATAATTTTGGCTGGCAGTGTCACTTTGATTAAAGATAAAGGTTGCTTGTTATCTCGTCTCCAATCTTCAACATGTTCTCGTTGTTATATTTTCTTCAAAAATCTTGTTCTTTTCTTCTGCGGTGACCCACTTTCCCCATCAGCATCATTAAAATCCCATCTCGTTTCATGTTGTCTTATCTTTTCAGAGGACAAGATTATCTCCTCTGTATCGATTAACATGTTGCAGAGCATTCGTGTCCGCTTGTGTTGTGTGAAGTAGAGGACTATTGAACAGGTTTTCTCCCTCTTAAGCATCCTGGGCATGAAGCAGGAGAGATTTCCCCACCGCCGCAAACCTGCCTTCAAACTGACAGCAACTAGTGGATGGATTGTACTAATCTCACAGGTTGTGAATGGTGGAAATGAAGGCACTGGTAAAGGTTACCATTGATCCCAACAACAAACGCATGTCCCATTTTCTGAAAAGCCCCATTTATTTGGATATCTTTTTTTGTCTTCTAGAGACAGGGTGTTGAGAAGTTTGAGACATTTTAACAGCTGGTAAATTACAAAGCAATTACAAAACCCAAACGACCGAATAAAATGTACCACAATGGGAAGTTAAAAAAAAGACTTGCTTTGCAGGAAACAAATGAAATTGGTGACACTAATGCGTGTAGCATTAAAAATGTTCATTGTTCTTCTAGTTATACACCTTAATACTTCATTCATGGTTAAATTAGTGACATGGTTACTCATTATCCATGGTAACAACAAGACAAGTGTGTTCTAATAACAGAGTTAGCAGAGTTTCATTCAAAATGACCACAAGGTACAGCAAACACACCTTCAGTGGGAATACAGTCAGACACTTAACTGGTGTATCTGTTAACGAAGATGGTTTGCTGACGTTCAACAGTCAAAATCCTGAGAAAGGTCAACATGATAAGAAAGATTTGCACATATTTATGTCATCCCTCGCAATCAGGCCTGTTGATTGCTGCCTTTCTTTTTCATTTTTCATTTATTTCGCTATGTTATGGATTTTAAATGCTGGTATGACCGAACCTTACTGCTGAAATGTGAGTGATAGGTACAACAGTTATGAGTTTAAAGGTGAAATGGAACCAGTGGTGTTGTTAGGACTGGGTTTTATGAACAGCCCCAATCTTTATTTATTCATTAAATAATAATAATAATAAATAGGCCCAGAACATGCATTAAAGCCCTCGAAAATAATATGATATTGTTGATCAAAAACCCAAGTATGTTTTGGGTCTTGTGTGTCATTCAAGCAGCATCTACACTTCACACTACTTGGTACATGTGCATTTTGTGTGAGTTCGAGAGAGAGAGAGAGAGAGAGAGAGCACTCTGGCTCGCCATTGTTGGTGGTAGCTAGCTAGCTAATTCACTAAAGCAAGACTTGAAGGCTACGGATATAAGAGGCCTTTTTCAGAGAGAAAAAGGATGAAGGCACGGGCGAGGCTAGAGGAAGTGGAGGAAGAGTTATCTGTTGCTGTAGCAGCAGATGAGTCGGGAGAGCTCCACTGTTCTCATCTACAAGCTCAGGCTGGTGAAGAAGAAGAGGGCTCTTTACCTAGCGAAGGTAGTCGAGCTCAGTGTTTTTTGTCATAAAGGAATGCCATTTATGAAAAGCACAACAGAGGAAGGGATGATGAGATGGAGGGAGCACATAATCCAGTGATTACACTGCAGCAAGTAATAAATAGCAATAGAACGCTGATTGATGTGCATCTGTTGCTGCATTGAACATCGGCCTGTAGCTGGCATCCAGTAGTGTTTTATGACTGTCAGCCCATATGAAATAATGAGCACTGATGACTATTTAGCCCCTATGGGATAGAACATTACAGTGCATTAATGGTTTGCTTTTGTATAATCTGATTAACTGCTGGTGTGTTTGAATCATTGGTTAAATCTATGTTTATAATCTAATCATTGCATCAAAAAAAAGATTTCTTTTGGTTGCCATATGCTTGATTGTATCCTTTTTTTTATGAGAAGGACAGGAGAGAGGAGAGGAGAACAGGAGGAGATAAGGAGCGCCGCAGACAGATGAGACACCGAAAGAGGTGCTGGAGAGGTGAAGAAGAGGAAAGTCTCAGACAGACAGATAAGACGCAGAGTTAAAACAGTCTGTCACAGTTCAAATTTGTCACAGTTCATAAGGAGTCCTTGTCACAGAATAAAACAGAAGGCTATGAGACCAGGATTGGCCAATTTTCAGAACATCGGCAGCATCCAATCTAGCATGTGACTGCTTTATAGGCTCTTATTATTTCTTAGGATTTTACTCCTGCTGCTGAAAAATAAAAAAAAAATAATAACGATGTTTAATGAGAACCCAGATTGCTCCTCTCATTTTGTTCATTTTCATGTTGTGAGAGCCAGCAGCCTACACACCTGACCGCAACCTTCTGGTGGAGCACAGTGTCACGTATCTTATATTTCATTTCGCTCCGAATGAACTTGAAAACGGTGCGATTATTGAGTGAAAATCTAAAGATTTCTGGACTGGGCTCAGCCTCCGATGTTTCAAGATCCTAACAGCGCAGGGGGGGGGGGGGGGGGGCAGTTCGATACTGATACCGGGGTTAGAGTTTAGGTTGTCGAACTGAATGTTTAATGAGCTTTAATAAAAAAAAAACAGTATGGAAAATGTGAAATGAACAGCTGTGGTGGCAGCGAGCGTGTCAGAACCTGCATGCAAATTAAGCTGTTGTTGGAAAAACAAAATGCATCCTACACAAACACCCTCTGGATGGATGAGAACAAGGCAACGCTGTCAGAGCGGCTGCTTGTGGGGTAGATGCTGGAGCATATTGTGAGTTTAGCACGTTGCGGTGGCTTGTGAGATGGATTTTCTTTTTCTTCTTTTTCTTCTTCTGTGCTTGTGTGAAGGCTGCTAATGCATGATTGATCATCAATCAGTATTCTGCTGGGGGGGATGCATCAGACCTAGAGCACTTTTAAACATCTGCAACTGTGAAAGCAAACAGCGAATCCTTTATAGAGACTGTCGAACCACATACTATTAAAGGTTTTAAACTCACCGTGTAAACAACACAAAGGCCAAACAAAGCTTCACCGGCGCACGTGCGCTCGAACGCACGACCGTTTTCTTTCCCGTGTCCGCGTGACGTGGACGCACTTATGTGAGCTCGTGCGTACGGGTATTGTAATTCGGGAGCCTTAAAGGAAATAATGGCCACCGTCAACATTCCCATGGCAACGATGACAAGGTTTATAGACATACTGGGGGAAAAAAAAAGAAAAAGAGGAAATAGGAGGGAAAGGGGCTGGAAGAAAAAAAAAAAAGAGATGGAGTGAAACCTAAAAGGAATAATAACGGTGTGAGATGAAGATGTGTTAGGGATGCAGTGGCAGAAATATGTCTGTAGACGGGTGGTGGATGAGGGAGGGAGGGGAGATGGGAGCGGCCGGGAGTCTACACTACGATCAATCAACATCAATTTAGGTCAGCTTACCCACAAAGCCGAGTACAGTACACATCCTCGGGAGCTTTGAGCCTCCTACTCCGAGGGCAGAGCGAGCGTGCCCCCTCCCCTGCGTATTAATTACATCTACTTATGGTGCCCAGGAGTTTCATGTTTCTGTAGGTTTTTTTTTTTTTTAATGTTTTTTTATGAATCTCACTGCTCTCATGCCGGCCTGTCCTCCTTCTCCCACTGAGTGCTGCAACTCACGCCTTTATTTCTGAGTTGTTTTTTTTTTTAAAGGACGCTATAGAGAGAGAGAGAGTGAAGCTTTCTGATTCATTGTGAAATTACAGCTCTTTTTTATTTTGTTTATATTTCTCGGTCGCTCTTTGAAAAAAAATCTGCAAGCTACTCCAGAGGGATTTAACAAATGTTTTATCACAAGTGATGTTTTTTTTTTTTTCTTCATCGGGACACAACGCTGTCTCTTAGAAACTCTGTGGGCTGTATAATGCAATACTTGTTTGTTTTGCCAATTATGTTTTGCAGGGGAAACATTTGCATTATTGCATTGTAACTGTATTATCTTACTCATATCATAGTTTTTTCTTTTTTTTTAGCATAGGCAACACCACAATAATGTACCACAAGCTAGTCATAGAAAGATGGGTGTCCTGTGGGTTGTTAAGTTCGGCCAGCACGAGCTCTTTGGTTAAGATTCGGGAAATAATGTGGTTTTATTAGGACGAAATAAAGTGAATACATTTTATGACAGTCTTTATAGCCTTAACCATGTCTCATGAGTGCCTAAATATAACCATAAAAAGCATCATCTTGTTGCTTCTAGTAGATATTGTAGTGGAAACAAAGTGTTTTGCCAGGTTTAGACTTTGAACAAACACAATGAGTTGTAACCAATATAACCAACAGATTTGGACAACAGACGATATTAGAGATGTTAAAGGTGCATGCTGTGCTTTTATTTTAAAGATCTGGCATTCCTCTAATGATACAGCTATAATACTATACAGCAGTGAAAGGGAGCAAAAGGGTAAAAATGCCAGAAAACCACAGAAAGGTTGGAGACATTAAGCAAGGTTGCATTCAGTTAGATGATTTTGGTATGGCGCGTTGTGACTCACTGGTCTGACTCACCTAAATAGAGTAGAAGCCATCATTAATGTTATTAGTTACACCTGTGCTTTTCCTACTGTCATAGGTGAAAATGTTTTGGTTTTTTTTACATGAAAGAAAGTGACTTTGAAAGTTAGAGCCCATTTACTCTTGTCAGACAAAAAAAAGTAGCACGGACTTGTCCCGAAGTGATGGATTACACATCTGTAGCAATTTTCAAGAGTCTGCCAGTTCATTTTGATATAGTGTAGTAATGAATGGAAAAATACTGTGGAAGGTAGCAGAAATGCATGAGGGAAAAAATATGATACTCTACATCAAACACCGGGATGGTCTCCTGTTTACTTCTCACCCAAAAAAATCACACACATTTGTTTCAGGTTTTCAGATTCTGAGAGCTTTCTGAATAGGAGCATTCATTCCCAAACTGTGTTGGGAAGAAACTACTTTTCCTTTTATGTTTTTCAATGTAGATGCGACGCAAGTTTCACCGCTGATTCAAAGGCTAAACTGCCTAAACTAGATGTTTAGAGTCGCACAATGTCAGTTTCTCAGGTAATAACAAATATTTCAGTGCAATTTGCGGAAGGAAAAGAGTAAACTGAGGTATTTTCCTTTAAAGAACCCTGAGTGCGAGGACTGAGTTGTGTTTTTTTTTTTCATCAATCAATGAACCCACACCGCTCCGCAATGTGCTTCCGTCCTCCCCTCATATCTCACCCTCTCTGTTTTCCACTTTCCCTCTCTTTTTCTCTCCATTTTCTAACCTCCTCCTTTCTTTCTCCTCTACTCCCTACCCTCTTTCCTTCGCCTCCTCTCCTCTCCTCCTTCCTCTCATCTCACTCCCTCCTCTCCGTCGCCATGCCACCCCTTCCGTCTTCCTCCCCTCTTTCTCCCTCTCCTCCTCTTCCTCTCCTGTGGGCCATCAGAATTCATTACAGGCTGAGCTGATTCATGGCTCAGTCCCACATCATTGGAGAGCATGGAGGCATGCCTATAAATCTGCAGCTACACGCTACCGCTACACACACACACACACGCGCGTGCGTGCACGCACCACGACACAAATTTACACTGCATACATATCGGCATATCAAAGACATGGATAACTGAACATAGTGCATGAAACAGAGCGTGAACATCGACACACGCACATGCACGACAGGCAATTACACTCACATATCACACAAACACATGTAGAAAGCCATCAGCAGCGTGTATAGCGTCCACCCTGCGAACCATCATTACAGGCAGCAACCTGCTGTGTATCTTGTTCTGTATGTTTGCGGCAAACGACTCCTGGCTTCATAACAAGCAGGGGGGCTAAAGGTCCCTTTACTGTACAGATACTCTGCAAATAATGATTTTTCTCTGTGTGTGTTTGTGTTTGTGTGTGTGAGTGTGTGTGTGAGTACGAGAGGGAGAGGGAGACAGATCAAGGGTGTCTTTTAAGAAATACAGCAGTGCAACGCAGTATGCACAACTTTGCACCAGCCGAATACATTTAGGACGGAATATAATTTCAGAGAGTGTGTATGCTCAGCGAAAGGAGAGGACATAAATGTCTGGTGTTGATGAGAAATTTTCAAGAAGATGCAGTGCCCCACAAATATTTTTGCGGCTTAATTTGCCGGGCATATCATATATATATATCAAGCTAGAAGAGCGCTGGCTTACATCAGCCGAGTTCATTCATGCTTCACCATCAGTCATCAGCTGCTTGGCCACCAGCTGACTGGTAACATCCAATTAGATTCATACAGGTGTGAGGTGGCCTTTATAACAGTATTACTTATCACCGCTACTGTGCTGATAGTCTCATGCTAACATCTCCCTCCACCAAACCCGACCTCCTTCCACTGAGTCGATGCTTTAGATGTCGTCGGTTTGATAGACCAAATATTCAGATTGTGTTTGTTAATGGTGGATTATTTCTCAGAGCGTGGAGACTTTTTCCTTAAAATTTGATGTAAACAGTCAGTCAGATGTGTCTCTGACTTAAAGTGTAATTCATTCAATGCACTTGTTGGATAGAGAGTAGTAGTTAGATAGTGGTTTTAACTAAACACAGCTTTAGTACGCTATGTCTCAATATATTAAAAGCTCCGTTTTAACATACACAAGTAAACTTTTTGCACACAGAAGTCCCCTGTCACACTATGAGACCTCTGCTTTGTCCGCTCCCCTCTTCATTCCCTACTAATATAACACTAACAGTAGTTTGCTCGATGATAAAATCAGATATCTGACACATACTGTATGATTCATCACAGGTGCAGCGTCGCATAACTGCAGTTACGCATCTTACAAGTAGGGAACACAGCACAATGCCAATGCAATGCTGTGTACATGCTACTGACGCCACTGTTTTTGTTCCATTGTGCAAGTGCTTGAGTTTCAATTAGATTCATATTAAAATAAAATGGCATGGAGTAAATATAGTGCACAAAATAACAAACAGCTCTCACGTAATAAGACTAATAAGAGCGGGTTCTTGTTTTGCTCTTATACACAACTACAGGTGTGAAAGTTTAGTTTAGTTGAGGCGCGGAGCTTTCCGTACCAATGCACTGCAAGAAGAGAAAACCCCTTTCAAGGTTAGCAAGTAACTAACTTGCATATGTATAATGGAAGCACATCACACTCTTACCTACCCTGTAGCAGCTGTGCCCCTCAGATGTAAGTGGATTTGACTCTCTGAGGATTTCTCACTGAAAAAGCATGTCGGGAGCATGCCTGTCCCACTTTTGTAGAGTATTCTGACTGTGCAGAACTTACTTATGGCACAGTTTTTTTTTTACTTGTTGTATCAGGAAGAAGCACAAGTGTAGCTAATAACGTTAACCTGAGGCTGCGTTGCGTTAATACGTTCCCGGTTCCAGGACCGAGCTGCTGAGCACGCTCTTAGTGGGACACTTACATGGTTAATGTTGTAAGTTATACCTGTGCCTTTCCTGTTGGGGGCAAGCCATGGGAAAGGCCCACTGACACTACATTTTTTTTATTATGAATCCATAAGCCAATAACCATTTTTCACTTAAAGGTCAGTCATCTATCACTGGATAACTCAAAACCGTACACAGCGGGGTTTGGAGTGAATCATCCATCGGGGGGACAGGAGGGTAATTTTGGTGTCTATGTTCTTGTTACTTAACAGGTAAGTTACAAGGATGTTGTGCAGGCAGGTGTTTGTGTTTCAGGATGGTGTGTGTATGTGTGTGTGCAAGCGGCGAGGAAGTGATACGACTGAGGCCTTGACTGGGTGCGCAGGAACGTAAGGAGATGTAAACAGCGCGAGTGAATGTATCATCCTCAAGTCACTGAGCTCGCCAAATGTCTCATGCACACACACACACAAACACGCACTTCCTAACCACTACACACTCTCTATCTTTTCCTTCCTCTTGCCTTCACTACCCTCCATTACACACTCCCTCGTTCCATTCACTCTCTTTAATTAACCCTCCCTCCTCCCCGCTTCTTCCCCTCGGGCTTGCACAAATGCATGCCAAGGCACCGAAACACACACATTTTCCTTACTAAATAGCACTTGCGCTCAACACACACACACACACACACACACGAGTACGCACCTGCACACACTACATTGCAAAAAAAAAAAAAAAAAAATCTCTGATCGCATCTTATAAAACATATTTGTCTAGAAGTTTGAAGTGAACGTTAGATTATTTCACCCCGTTTTAAAGACAAATCAACCGGTTTCCAGAAGAAATAATCATCACACTGCGAAAGGAAAGACTTTTTTGAGAAGTTTGAAATCTTATGTTCTCTCATCCAAGATAATCTTGTAAAGCACCACTTACATCGGATCAATTCAATTTATATTAAGAGGATGGTGCTTGTGTGTGTAATGAATGTTTTCCAGCTGTGGAAGACTACTTTCAAAGATGCAACAGACGGCTGCAGAGACCTCTCCTGTGTCCGAAATCATTGTGATTGTTGCTAGAAAGTAGTATTTCTTGCTTGAGCGTGGGGATTTTCAAGGGCTCCATATAGCACTTACATTATATTACATGTACAACCTAGGCGCTCAAAATCGCAGACAGTAAATATAATGCACTATATAGTAGAAATAAAGAGCGATTTTCAAGAAACCACCCCCGAGTTCAATTTCCTTGCTGTGGCCATCGCTTCACTGCTGACTCTCCCATCTGCAGCGGGAGGGGAGGGGTTGAGAGGGCTGTGATGCGCACAACTTCTTTGCAAAGCGATTTGCTATCAGGTGTAAAAAAAAAAAAAAAAAAAAAAAAAAAAGCCCAAGATTTCATGTCTTATTAAGTTCTAAATGGAGCTGAATTTAAAGACTAATAATGGCTTCAAGAACCTTCATCTTGACTTTCTGAAAGTTTTAAAGTCAGAGGGTTTTTATGCTCGCTATTATTTTTTCAGATTCATTCAGTACTCCAGATTTTTTTTTTTTTTTTGCAGTGCATTAAGACTGATAAGATTTTCTTGAATCACGTTGGGTTAAAATTAAAAATGAAATTACTTACTGAACTCATTTAAGAGTTGTTGTTGTTGTTGCAAAGAATAAGTGGGATCATGTACAACAAGCACCCAGCTTGAATCAAACCAGTGACATCGCAGTCCCATGACGTGCATCTTATATCACTGGGGAACGTTGATGCACCCTCGTTTCTGCAGAAGGTGCACTACGGTTCAAAATATACTGTACATCCACCATGGAGAGACACACACAAGAAACAGTGAGGGTATGCAGATTCAAACAGGGGCACATGTTTGCAGACTAACATGCCTGCAAATGCACTCTCTCTCTCTCTCTCTCTTACACACACACACACACACACAATTCATATCTGTCACCCTCTTCCTAGATTGGCTGCGTTTTTCCAAACATCATTTACTAATGCTATTGCTTTGAGCCAGAATGCTTTCTGACGTAATGTTTGCTCTGCCTCTCTCTCTCTGTCTCTCTCTCTCTCTTTTCTCCTCACCGACTCTCCAATCTCTTTTCTCTTGTTGTCTCCTTCTAATTCCATTTCCACATCCCTCTGTCCTTGTTTTTTCAGTCTGTGAGGAGTCTTAAGAGTGAGAAAACAGATGTGGCAGGGGGGGGGGGATTAAGATGATGAAAACTGTTCATTTCGGGATATGAAAAGAGCTGCCCTCAACAGATGAGGAAAAATTCACTGTAGCTTTGGTCGGAACTATAACACACACACACACACACACAGAAAAAAAATGGTTAATATATCCCGAGCCAGTGAGAGAGAGAGATGGTGATTGAGAGGGGAAATCAGAGTGATGGTGAGTGTGTGCATGTGATGTAAATTTACATTTGCACCTTTTTTTTTTTTTTTGCAGAGAGAAGGAACGAGCCCAGGAGCCAGAGAGAAAGAGACTCGAGTAATAAACTACAGTAAGTGCAGCATATAATGAGCAGAGCAGCGGGGGGAAAAGAGCCAGATATAGGAAGTGGAGGGCAGAGAGAGAAAAAAGAGATATTAAAGGGAGGTGTGTGTGTGTGGGGTGGTCGGGGGGGAGAGATGGGGGATTCCTGAGACCTCTCGCTCAGGCTGGCCGGGGCGATGAGGCCTGGAATGTGCCGAGAACGACTCCTGGTTTGTGAAACGCTACTGCATTATTCAGTCAGATATTAAAGGGCTCACACAGCCATAGGCCATGATGGGAGGAGATGGCAAAAGAGTGTGTGTTTATGTGTGTGTGTGTGTGTGTCCTCACCAACACAGTAGACTATGTCTCCAAACGGAAGCAATTTATGACCCTAGTGTTCAATTTTCCCATTCACACTATTGAAGTCTATCTTACTGTAAGAATGCAGGCTTTTCCGATAATGCTGCAGAAATACTGTATGTCCTTCTACATGAGGCAGCAGCCAAGTATAAAACAGCTTTGGAAATATTAGCTAATGGAATAAAGTCTACGCAGCATATCCGTGCCACTGCTTTCTTTTCATTATACGTCGTTTGCTGCCTAATGTTTATCAGAGAGTCTCGTACAGTAGTGAGCAGCAACCCCTTCCTTCATTTTTTAAAGCGCGTAAGCCACACGACGGATGATCTCATTCTACATAATATAATGGAAATGTTTATACACCAACTCGTGCCAAAATGAGATACCCTTCATTACTGGCAGTGGCGGCGGTGTGTGCGGTAGAGTGGTGTTACAAAAGCATGTTAATAGGCATCAACACGGTGAACCAAAATCCACCCTTTGTCCCTTTTGGTTCAAAGTTGCTGCATTGAGTACATTTGCAAAACAAAGTGGATTTCCATATTGAGAACTTATTCAAGAACAAAAAAAAGCACAAAAACATTGTAACCTTTCCCATAGTTGTCATCGAGAAAGCGGACAAGGAGGCGCTATTGTGGTTCAGGGTGAAGACGTACATGTCAAAGAGGCTCATTGTCAACTCTCTATCTCTGACATATAATCCAACCAAGTCACTCAAACAACTAAATAGAAGGTTGGATTTCTGAAGCTGAATTAAAAGATTCATATATCACAAAAAAAACCACGAATGGCTTCTTTCCACGTTCTTTTGAAAACACGCCGCTTTGTGGTTAATCCTCCAGGTAGACCTTTGATATCAGGCAATGACTTACGGAATCGGTGTCAAAGTATATTGACTATATCATTAAACCATTTTTTACCTTCATTTTTCTGCTTATGTTCAGGACACCGCTGATGTGCTCAGCAAGATAAAATACCCAGAAAACACAGGCACAGAGAGAGAGAGTTGAATCATTGTACACAACCATAGAACACAAACAGGGTCAAGCAGCGCTCTGAATTTATTTAAGTGAATCTGAAATGCCGCCCAATGATTTCTTATTGTCACTGACAGAACGGACTTTGATAAATAACAGTTTCATTTTTCAGGACGGAGTATTTAAACAGACCAAAAAGGGTGTGCTATGAGGGCTTGCTATAGTCCTTCTTACGCAGGTGTATACTTAGGTAAATGGGAAGAAGACTTTATGTTAAACCAGGAAAGAAATAGATTTCTAAAGCACATTATCTGGTGGGGACAGTACATTGATGATGTCTGTTCGTTTAGGGCCGAGCTTCAAGCTTTCCCTGTTTTTTTCCCCAACAGTATTAACTCTAACATCAAGCTGTCTCTAGATTACAGCAAGGAAACCATACATATTTTAGATCTTAAGATCTTTAAAGACCGTCAAGGGATTTTGCAAATGTCTGTATTTAAGAAAACAACAGACAGAAACACGGTACTACATGTCAGCAGCTATCATCCCAAGTGGCTCAAAGAGAATGTGCCTTATGGCCAGTTCCAACGAGCGAGGAGGATTTGTGACCAGAAAAAGGAGTTTGAGGCCAAATCGAAGGAAATGGTGTCAAACGCTCAGGAACAGGGATGTAAAAATACGACCCTACAAATGTAACTATTGTAACCACACTGCACAAATGCAATACAGACCAAGACTTTAATGGATTTTACATCTCAGAAGGAGTTCACCAGTATTCATTTCACTAACTGTAAAACCTTCTTTGTTATCTATAGGCTAGAACATCCCAGTTGCAAAGTCGTTTGCATTGGAAGAACAAGAAGACGTTTACACGGCAGGCTAGCAGAGCACAAATACGCCATTCGCACAGAGAATGTAAACTACTGTATGGCTAGACACTATCTGGACCTCCATACCAGTGACCCATCCACATTACCAGCCTTTGGCATTGACCACATCCCATCTTCCCAATGAAAAGGTAGCAGACAAAGGAAATTTAACCAGCAAGAAGCCTTTTGGATCAACAAACTACAGGCCACTAAACACCCTGGCCTCAATGAGAAACATTTCTTTTATAAGCATTTATTCATTTTTTTAAACTATTGCCATAGTTTGCATTCACTATGTTGCTCTATAACTCAGTTTTGGTGAATATTATGGGCCAAAACTATAGTTTGTACTCATTATTCACCCAATTTGACTGTTTTCATTCATTTTTTATTGAATGGGCGTTATCAGCGCACATCAGTCCCAAACTTATGGGCTAGTAGGGTCCTACCAATCAATTAGTAGGTTCGGGAGGCTGTTATCACCCATTTATTTCAGTGAGCCAATGCTAAATAAGTTTGGGACTGATGTGTGCTGATAACGCCCATTCAATAGGATGACAACAGTCAAATCGGGTGCATTATTTGCTCTTTAATTCAGCTTTGATGAACATTGTGAGCCAAAACGACACCATCTGGTGGAGTTCGTATATGTTTACACCCTCTCTAGGTCACAACACCATGTCCAAGTGGGAGATTCCTATTGGTGGAGCACCACTAGATAAGGGTCAGGTGTTCAATGAGATCTGTTTGACTCCCTGATGAAACGTGTCAAAGTCTGTTCAAAAGCCTAACATGACTATGCCATGACAATAAAGACATTTTAATTCTTTTAAAAGAGAGAGCTAAGGAGTCTTTTTATATACACACAGTGATTAATGGATTCCCAACGTGGGCTTCCACATCTCCCCAACCTGACCTTTATCATTTTTCATTTTCACACTTATTTCTGTAAAAAAAAAAAAAGGATTCTGCTGACCCATCTCTGCTTTTCTACATCATTAAACTGCAGTTACAGAGGCTCAGCAGACATCTTGTGTAGTAGTGCAAATATTTCACTCCGTGGCCATTTTCAGTGTGCGGTAACTTTGTTGACCCTCCCTGCTTAATAATAAAACAACAGAAGACAAGGAGCAAGACTCTGTAGCCTTTGTCTACACCAGAGAATTCATGTTTTTGTAGCTGCCAGCTGTCCACAGAAAATTGTGTATTTTAAGGTATTTTCAACATTAAACTGGAGGTAACCATAGTAACACTTCTCCCAGTTAACTGGTGAAACTTAACTTAAAATGGTTTAAATATATTTAGATATTTTATAATGATTTAAACATGGCTAGTATTTTTCTTCCTTTGCTAAGTGGCCTTAAGTGCACTAATGCACTCTGAGGTTTGGAAAATAATGGACTCTGTGGAGGAAAAGCCACTCTGCATCCACCTGCACACTATGCATATGATTTTCTTGTTTCAGGATGACTTATGTCACAATTAAGACCCAACACTTGTTGATGACACATAACCAGAAAAGTGTATGGAGGGTAAAATTAAAGTTATACAGAATGAGAATTTGTTAAACCACTAAATAATCAATCATTAAATTATTCGTATTAAACCACAACCTGAGCAGACATGCAGACCTGTGTACATTTACTGCCAGTAAAATCTGAGATGACATCAGCTGTTAACCACATGATTTGTCCAATGCCGTTTTAAAATAGCGGTGTAGTAATAGTGGTAATAGTGGTTTGGATGGATTTCATGGTTACCGCTCGCTGTGTGTGCTGTTACCATCATGGGTGCTTCTGAGGCCTGAAGCTCAACACAAACATGATGATGACATAGCATGAAATGAAACGAGAGTGCCACACACAACAGCCAGGTTGTGGACCATCAAGTCATGTGACACATATCACTTGATGCCCATAACATACAATAGATGTGTCAAACAGACAAGAGGCAAGGTACAGAAGCCTTCATATGATAAATTGCTGTAAAAAATACAGCCCCATTCTAACAGTCAGGTATGAATCTTGCTAAATATGGTAAAATAATGTAAATACTGATGCTTTTTGGAGCCCAAACCAGGTATGGCTATTGTAAGATTTGACAGTAAAATACAGCATTTTCATTGCTGTAGGCAGAAATGGCTATTTTCAATATTTAATGACCACATAAGACAAGGAGCTATGAACAAAATAAATGAAATAACCATAGATTCAGTATATGGTTCAGTTCTGCAAAGACACCTCAGTTTCAGTTAGACAACAAATGATTTCATTTGTCACTTTCTCTTTGGTTTTGAACCACTGAGTTCTGTTCAACTACTTTTCTGTCTGACTGGGTTCACCCAAATATAGGTAATCTCAATTCTCAATATTTGGATCCAAGGGTAGGTGGGTAACTCACTTCAACCTTAAAATAGTTGACTACTCACTGCATCAGCAATAATAAAATCATTGTAACCTAGACACAATGATACACCATATCATTAACATGAAATCAACTCACTTAAACTAGTGATGGTTACGACTAAGTCCTTCAGCAGGCACAGGGAATGTGTTTGAAATAAAATGAAGGAAGTAAGTGCCTTTTACTAGTCAATTCAGAAAAAGGTAGTGGTGGAGTTATGCAAGTGGGAGTTGAGTGGTAGAGCGGTGCTGGCCTTGTGCGGTTTATGATGATTAACGAGCTGAGCCAGTCAGTGACTGTTAAATTTTTGCTAACATTAAATTGGTAAAATCCCAGCAAGCATCTGGCAGCCACAAGAGAGCGTTTTCATGTAGTGTTCTTCAGCAGTCGGAAGTGTGAATTACCGATATTTAGACTTTATTTTCATATGACTCCTGCTTGCAAGTCTAGTATGGATTTTGGATGTTTTCTCTTGAACTACATATCAGTGAATGCTAACATTGATCACCCTGATTATCCCACCTGAGAGGACTTCTACCCTCTGGCCAATAGAGTGAAGTCACTGCCTGAAGCCTTGTTTATACTCGTGCAGTATTCTCTGAGACAGCAGGGCGGCGTATAAACAAAATATTCTGTGAACAAGCAAGAAGTCAACACGTGTTACCGGAAGAACATGGCTACACGTGCTGACCTGGAACGTGTCGTTGCTGAGGAAGAATTTATCTGCTTATGGTTGTTAAAACTACAAAGATGACACAAGAGGAGAAGGTCCCTTACGACAAGGAAATGCACTTCAGCTACTTCCACATGTCCATGTGTACTGCGTGCGATGTCATTTTTGGCACACGCACCCTCATGCCGGGGACACTGCGTCAAGCTTAAACCTAGTTTAAGACTCCCCCATAATCTATTTAACATCATTTTAATGCACAAATTGAGGAGGATTACAGGATTACATTACATCAAAAGCAGTGGAAGTTGATTCAAATAAGTTGGATATGTTGGCTACTGAGCGCCAAAGGAAAGAGTGGTTACATCGGTTATCTCAGCTCAACCCGAGTGTGCTGCTAAGCGGTAGCTAGGTTGTTGCAGTTTGTGAGATATAACAGATGATTTCCAGGCAATGTCGATTACTCATACGAGTGTTACTTGCCAGGGAAAAGTATTGCCTAAGAAGCACGCAAGGTCACAGTGAATCCTCGTCACCACTTTTCTGAAGAGCTTGACGTCACAGCGTGAAGGTGTCCTTAAGTGTCCTTCTTTTTTAATTGTTTCATTTCTCTTTCTCTCACTCTCTGCTCTATTTTCATTCTTTCTTTCTGTCTTTCTTTCTTTCTCACTCAGTGAGCTGTGAGCCTGGAAGCCTGGATGTCAACCTTCTGCCAATTAAAACAGAGGACATTTGAAGAAGTTTGAACAAGTTGTGTTATTTATATGTTTTTTTGAGCAGTAGTTTGCAAAGCAATTGGCTCACGACTAAACAGCAACTAAACAGTTTAGCCTTCCCCTGTGACAGGGTAAGATTTAATTTGTCAAACACAATCTCATATTTGAAAGCCTTTGATTAATAAGTTCCATAAAGTTGTCACTTGTCTCATCCTCGTATGTGCTGTTATGTGTTTTTAAATTTAAAACTGAGCTGATATCATCACTCAGTCTCATTATATCTCATTATTGGACCATTAAGATTGAAGAAACATTGTTATTTACAGTATATGTATGTCTGCAATTTATAGTTGCCTTTATTAATATGCATTAATATATACGCAACATTTACAGTAAGAGATTACTGTTCCACAGCATAATATTGTAATAGTTTTAACAGTAATTAACCGTCACTGGTAAAATACTGGCGACCACAGCTGCCAGTAGTTTACTGTAATTTTACAGGGAAATTTGTTACAGTGTGCTAATGCAATATTCCAATCTATATATATATTCCAATTTTCTGGTGAAAATCAGCTACCTGGAAGAGAATTATCAGCGACTCTGCAGCTCCTCTCGGCTTTACGGAGCTCTATAGCGATTTTCAGCTCATTGTGTAGCTGGCTGGCTGCAACGTTACTGATTTGGTTCACTCTCAGCGCTCTCATAGCGTTGTTTTCCAGGTACCGCGGCACTAAAGCGACCGGCCAGCGGACAGAGTGGTGCGTTTTAGCAGCTAAAGAGCCAGATAGTCCCCTCAGGAGTTGGTAGAGAGTGAAAAAGAGAGTGAATATTGAAATTACACTCACCAGATGGACAGAAACACGACTCATAGTGAATAATAATGTTGCGCCGTAACTGCCGGATGTGGAAATAAGAAACTGTTTGCTAAGAAGTTCAACTTAAAAAGTGAAGATATGTCATTGCTGTTGGGTGGATAAAATCTGTTAATGCAGGTTTAATGCTTTACAGGGTCTGTTCAAATGCTAAATAAGGTCTTAAACTGTGATGTGTTAATACTTCCTGCAAATCATGGTATTGAGAAAAGGATATTGTTGTCAGGGAAGGTTAGTTTGGGGCTCAACCCTCTGTGAAATACATACAGCTGTATGACGTAGAAAATGACCTCCACTTTCAGAGTTTAGTCACAGTAACATATCATCAATCACGTCCCTGGCTCATGTTCGTCTCCCGCATGTCAGTGGGAGTTGGAAAGTTTTCTGGGTTATCCTCTCGGTTCAAAAAAAAAGGGAAGTGGGTCATCTAATCAATACGACAGCATCCCTCAGGCCAATGAAAGCGTGATAGATGTACCTGCCAGAACACTGAAAATCCCAACATAAAGGGTTTTAATAAGAAGCTGGGCTAACACAACCCACCCAGATGGCTTCAGTGAGTCCTGACAGATGACATCAAGTCACTCTCTGGTGGTTGTATTCAAAGCTGAGTGAGGAGGCTTCGCTTCTCTGCAGGGAACCTGAGATATCACACAGAACGCTGAATTAAACATGACGGGGGCCCCGATTTCCATATAAAAACACCCTTTATTGATTGTACTAACTCACAGGCTGTTAAAGATGAAACCGGGTGTTTAAAATGTTTTATGTTAATGAATTCACTCTAGGTTCTAGTTGTTAAAAAGTTTTATCTATCCTTTGTCCGCTCCGTTGAACGCCGTGAAATTATTTGTTCAGTTCATTTTCATGAGTTGGAAAATGGAAAATTTTTTATTTGGACGTGAGCTGAAGTAGCGCTGTGACATCACAGTGTCATGAATGATGATGTCATTTAAATGTCGATGATGAAAAAAATGAACAATCTTCAGCAAATCTTCAAACGACAACAAACTTAACAATTCCAAACATCCAGGTTTGACATTACGAAGAAACTCTCGTCTCGGATTAACGCTTCTTATATAGAAAACAACAAACTCCAGCAGAACTGAACGAGGCTAGACGAGAAAAAGTGAGTACCGGGGGGAAATGAGAGAAAGTACTTTATCACTTCATCACACCTGGAATGCATTTAATGTGGCCTTTAAAGCAACGCTATTAGCGGAAATCAACTGTGAATCTATGACCTTCGTTTTTCAATTTGCCAACATACCGCACATGCTGATTCACTCCACCACATCCCACATTCCCCGCCACACTCTGCAGTGCGCCATAAAAAACACCCCAAAACAAAAAAAACAAAAAAAAAAACAGCCGACAGTTACTCGTCTCCTGCTGGCTGTCAACTGCTATCCATCGCGCTTTTACTGTGAGGTTTCCCCCAGACTTGCTGGCATGATGAAATCACTGTAAGAGAGTGTGTGTGTGTGTGTGTGTGTGTTTGTGAGAAAGTGCATCCTTGCTCCCAGGCTGTTGTTTGTGTGTGTGTGTGTGTGTGTGTAGGCCTGAGAAGTTTCTGCATTGGGCCTGTGGGTTGTGTATCTCTCTGAGAGTTGAGATCTGCGCCTACAGTAAATTCTGTATGCATGACGTGCACTCGTGACTCTAATGTTTCTTGTGTTTCGGCTAGCACGACAAGCCGCAGTGATCAGGGGAGCTGACTTGCTGGCCTCCGAGGCGTTGCTACAAACAGGTCAGGAGCTGCGCTGCACACAACATATTAACACAAACACACACATTTGTGTTATTATATCTGCTGAGGACATAATTAACTACATTCATTGCCTTACCCTAACCACAAAGACTGCAGCCCTACCTATCTTTCCCATTCATTCTCCACCGTCACCATAACAGCGTTTAAATAGAGGTGCTTGTGTTTCGCTTGCTCTGCAGTAATTTGCTCCCATTTCAATTGGAACAAGGACTCTGTGAAGACCAGTCATGTTTCTTCCACACCAAATTGGACATAGCGTACGGCAGCATTATCAGGAAACGGCCAAACCCAAACTGCAAAAGCACGACACCTACAAAAGTCCAAAATGTATGATGTGCATGTGTTTGCATGGAAGAGAACATTAAATGAAAACTAACATCAACAATATTAGTCTCTCCTTGAATAATGTTGCTGCGCTTTTTTACTGTAAATGGGTTTACTTCAACACTCTGCCAAGTAGTCCACCTTCATGCTGCTGGCAGACGACTGGCATCACACTGGGCCCATCATATCCCGCTAGCCTCACTTTCTTTTTCTTCCAGTCGGAGTGTAGCGGTGGCTGTCTTTCCTCTCCTGGAAACAATTTGTCCAAGGTGCAGAATCCTTAAAACGATTAATGTTTCAGACCGCACAGCTCTCGGGGGTCGCGGAGGCGAGATAACGTGGCCCTATACACGCTCTAGAGGGTTGAGGTTGAGGAAACACTCTTCCCTGCGCGCTGTGTGTGTGTTCGAAGACGTCAGTTGCGGTTGTTCAGGACGCTTTCCCAAATTCAGCCCGGTATGTGCTTTATATATAGTATCTATGCCAGCAATGAGATGCCACTGGACCCCCAAACTAACTTGAAGCAGTGAGAGTGATTCAACAAGCAGTGTCAATAACCTGCAGCTAGATGTACAAAGCTCTCTTAAAACTCTCACAATATGCATAAGCCTTCTTTTTCGTCAGATGTATGAACCATGAATACTGCGGTTCTGTTTTTATAAATCTCAATCATGGTGAAACTGAACATGTGTGCACAAGCACCATCTTCCACTCCAAGTAAAGTAAAGAAAGAAAGATTCTGACAGCATATTGTTTATTTATTTAACTTTTACATAAACTCTACAGGGTAGGCTGAGCATAAAAGCAGCTTTTTACAGGAACACCTCGCTAACAGCAACACTGAGAAACAAAAACTAACAGACAGTAAACAAGGTGCAGGCTCTGTTAAAGTAGTCACTGGCAGGTAGGAGTTGATGATTTGGAACGGTCTTGATGTTACAGAGAGTTGCAAGGATGTAGATTTTTGGGTGATGTATTGCGGATTATTCCATAAAACTGCTGCACTCAACAGAAAAAAAAGAAGAAGTCTTGAAACAGTTTCACAACGTTCCCGAAGCGCACACATTTATAACTTTAACCAAAACCCAGAGGAGCCAGCTTGAACTATCAGCAGCAAACATGTCTGAATTCGCCAACGCTGACATCAATGCCAACTTCAATGACTTTACTTCCTGATTATACATTCGCATAAATGTCTGATTCTCATTAGGATATAAATACTCACAGTTTCAGATGTTGTAATGACCCCTTTTTGGTTACGACACTCACCATCTCCTTGGCTCTGCCGGGGCTGCCAATAACAGCTGAGATATCTGGCCAATATCTTGCCAGCTGTCTGGCTTGGGGCTCTGGCAGCCCGCGGTCCGATTTTAGGAATACATTGTGAGCTGATGAATACCAGAATTATACATTCCATTTGTCAGCGGACTGCACAATTGATTTGTGAAACCGCACAGTGTAAGTTTAGTTTGCATAATTGGTAATTGCATAATTTCTACTTTATATAAATATTAAATGTCATTTCACTTGACTCGCAGCTGCTCTGGTGGGTGCTGTTATCGGTGCGGTGCGCTAATGTTAGCTGATTCCATGAGATAAATAATCACAATTAATACTAATGATCGCAGTATGTTCGTGTTAGTTGTGAATCTGCAGCCAGTAATCACCTGTTCCCTTCCAGAGCTGATCAAACCAGCTGGTGATCAGACAGTTCATCTGAAAAAAAAAAAAAAAAAAAAAAAAAAAAGCTTTAATTACATTTTCAGCTACAGTGGGTTTCGGTGATTGCCATCAGATCTGTGACGGAAAGGCTGCAGGTTTAGTGGGAGTGAAGAATCAGAACGGTGCATCCTCAACTATTAACCAAAAAATGGCTAAACTCCCAGTTGGGATTTGTTGTAACCGTTTTTTTTTTGGACCCTGACCTTGATCTTCACCAGCGCATTAGCGGTTAATATCTGGTCAAGACACACTGTGGCTCAGTCCGGCTGATTCAGACTGCTGCTGTGAGTTTCATTAGGTTCAGATTAAAGGTGGCATATCATGCACATCACCAGGTCTACATTTATATTCCGGGGCTCTGCTGGAATATATTTGCATGATTTACAGTTCAAAACACTTCTTGTTTATCTTATACTGGATATGTAGCTCGTCAGATTCAACCTATTTCTAAAAAAAAAAGAGGCTGTTTTAGCTCCTTTCTCTTTAACCCCCCCCCCCCCCCAATCTGTTCTGATTGGTTAGTCCGCCCCTCGCCATACCTCTGGTGGTCCCGGAGGCTAGTCAGATTTCACTTCTTTTTCTCGTTCTGGTCAAAACATGCCGTGGCTCAGTCTGATTCAGAACAATGCCACGTGAGTGTAAATCATTATAACTGTACACTAACACAAATACATTAAGCAGCTCCCATAAATAATGTCAAAGATGATTAAAACTCCAGTCATCCATGCTTCACCCACGGTGTTAAAATAAATAAATAAATAAATAAATAAAGATCTCTTACCTGCCAGCATTAGTTGGCATTAACATATAATATCAGAGCTTTCTGTCATTTGATCAGCCTCAGACGATCTTCCTCTGTTTGCCTCTTCAGAAATTTAAATGTCATTGGCAAAGCATGACTTGGCAGTTTTTTTTTTGCAGCCTGCCTGCCTCTCCCTCTGCATTTTCTACACTCCGTTCGCTCAGAGCCAGCACAAATTTGAATTTCCAAACAGAATGTAAACAATCTCGATCCAGTTTATCCACCGCTGCTTGCTAAACAGAAACAGCAGGTAGAAAGTATTGCATTACAGTATATGTGTGTGTGCTACTTATTTTGATATTGAGCTTAGTCAGTTGTTTCCTGCGGGATAAATTGAGACTTGCTTGCTCAACATGCAGTTTATTCTCATACGGGTCGCAATAATGCACATTTTTCATGATCTGGCTTTCTCTACTCCTACAAACGTAACAGCTATTTGACAAAAAAATGTGAATGTTTATTTAATATCTCCCTTTACCCTTGGGATCGTAGTTTATTTTCTAGCTTTTCACTTCCTTTATTTAAAGGCTCGAGGCAAGTAGTGACAATAGATATATTGTTATATTCAGGGTGTGCTTGTCTGTTCAGAAATACCATAATTTAGCACATAAATGGTAATATACAGGTTCCAGGACAGTTTTAAGAAAAAAAAAAGGTTTTTTTCAATGTGAAATAATTAATAACACAGTTTTCTTTTTATGACATGACACATATCTTTATTATAGGACATTCTGAGCCTTAGTACTATCAACAAGAAGAGGTCAAAACCTAGTATATGGCTGGACTGTGTATGGTCAGTGTGGCCAGTTTGTTACAGGGGCAGTCAGTGGTCGTGTCTTTAATGTGAATTGCTGGATATTAAATGTTCATCTGCAATTTTCTGTAGTGGTTTGCTGGTAAAAGAACATATCACATGTTTGAGTCAAAAAAAAAAAAGGTTATAAATGCAGTTACAAGAACAATACCTTCAACTCATATCTTGGGATGTTTGATTTTAAAGAGAACTTTTTTTTTTAATTCTAATTATAACTATTCTAATTATCCGTGAACTCCCCCTGCTCTTTCATCTGTTTCACTCTGCGGATGTCTCTTGTTTTTCACTGTATTGAGTGTTTTGTCAGAGTGATTGTTATTTGGGTTGCGCTCTCCCTCATGCCTATATGCGCCTTTGATCATGGAGGCTGCGGTGGAAATTGTAAATGAAAGTTTTGACAGCATTTGGGCTGCAAATTCAGGGAGCTTATCTCCACCCGGTTACTGCGGTTTACAGTCGAATCAAGCGCACCTGCAGAGCATGGTGCGCCTCACGGCTAAGCTGATATAACAGCTACGTGAGTCGCATGTTCATTTGATTGCTGTTGTTCATTGTTTGTGATGTGAAAATGTCAGAGAAATAAATTTTAAAAAAAGCTGGAGTCCTGGTATTAGTTCAGTCATAAAATCCAAACGCACCGCTGAGCTGACAGCGGTGGCAGCCAGAGAATCGATCACACTGGACGGTAGAGGAAGAGACGGTGGAGATGCTGGTATGTGTCCGTTTAAAGAGGACTTCACTACATTTAAAAGCAGAGCTGAGAGCGTCGGAGCTCGTAGCAGGAAAAACAGTCACTCTGTGTTGTGCTGCTGTCCTCTGCTTCCATCATCTCGCGCCAATGGCAACAGCCAATGGGGAAACTCCAACGCTCGGCCAGCTGGCCAATGGTGAAACTTCATCACTCACTCAGTCGCTCACAGCCAGCCGCGGTTACAGAGCTGGTCTGTGGTCTGAGAACATTTCCATGGACTTGGAATTGGTCTTCTTTTTATTATAGGGGGTATATTTCAAGACCAAAGTTCCCATCATGCTTTGGTTAAACAAGTAGAATAATGTTGCCGTTGGATACAGTTTGCTGTATGATTAACAGGTTCCCAGCACTGCAGCCCCATCTTTCCTGCACTCACTACTAGTAGTTCATGTTCACACTGTGTATAAAGATGAAACGTGTAAATATGATGAGGTCACATTAATGTTTTTTATATGTTTGGTTATTGGTTATGGATATCTATCTGCTGTGGATCACCAGATACAGTAAGTTGATTCCAGCGATGTAAGTAGGACATCATGTTCTGACTTTGGTTATGAGAAGAAAGGCTCTGATTTCTGATCCAAGCTGTGTCAACTGAGTTTGAAATGTTAATGAATTTGAGGATTGAGTTATTACGCAGCACCTTTTGAAGCTGATATGTGTTTTACGCCTAAATGTCCTTTCCCGCAAGTCTCAGTAGTTGCTGCGGGGATCAAAGTTGTTCTGGTCCCCGCGTCTGTCTCTGTGACCACCGGGCCGTACCGCTGCCCAAATATTGACCACAACATGGATTTGCTCTTTTTTTGTTTTGTGTAGTGAGAGTTAATCAGCTCAGTATCAGCCTGCTGTTTGCATATGAGCTACATCAGCATGGCAGAGACGGCAGCTAAGATAACAAATCATGTGCCACACACACACACACACAAAGGCACGCACGCACACAATAGGCTCATAGCTGCATTTCACTTCAACAAGCCAACATATGTTAACAACTCTGACAGTTACCCCACTGTTTAAACACTCCAAAATACATACACATACACACACACACACAAACACATGAATGCAACAGTCCCAGATTCCCTGGAGGACCACTCCCCAGCCATAAAACGAACACACACTTCAGCAGCAGAATGGATTACGGCTTAGCAAGCAGCCTGGCCTTCCATACCATCCGCTGAGGCAGCTTTTTCAGGATCTGCATGTGTGTGTGTGTGTGTGTGTGTGTGGGGGGGGGGTGTTTGTGAGTTTGTGGAGATATATGACAGGGAAAAACTATAAGGAAGACTTTATGGTATTGACGAAAGCATAAAATGGGTGTGAGCGTGTGCATGTGTGGAAATGTTCAGGGCAGGCAGAGGGAATGGGTTTTCTGTTTGCAGCGATCGTTCGGAAATCAATAACTCCCTTGCACCCTTGACCCCTATTATATGTCAAGTGGTAGTTCAAAGAAATGTGGACAGCCTGTAAGAGATGTGGGACGAATCAATTTCCATTCTAGTAATTGATTCATATCGGCAGTTTGGTAAAAACAGAGTAAAAGAGAAGAACAACTAAGAAAAATAAGAATAGAAAGAAGAAGAATAAAGCGGAAATTTTCACTGCATAAGCTTCATTGTTTCATTGACTCATTCATTATCTTAAAAATTTCACCTAATTTCTTATTCAAATCACTTCCCTGGATAGTCTCATTTGAATTGCAGCCAACAATCTTGGATACTAGCCTCCAGGCCATAACAGATTTATCATTTTCTGTATTTGTTTATTGGCAAGGGAAGAGGGGATCAGCTGTTATTTGGGAAGGTGATCTTGCGTGACAGTTCAATATTAAATCCTCTGAGAGACACATTATTTTTATGGTTGGATTCCTCGAGCGAAACTTGACTAGGAAAATACAAGACTTCCTGGGTTTTGTGCAGAACAAAAAAAAAAAAAGAGGGGGTCAAGACACCTTGAGGAGGAGAGTTAACTAAACCCACAGATAGATAATCTCACTGGATTGGCTGAAAAGTGCAGAGAAATCCCATCATCTGTTGCGTAAATCTGTGGATTTCAAATTTAGCTTTTCCATTTGAACCCAGAAGCCATGAAGATGGTCTCCAAAATGTGCAACCCTTCCAATTAACGCTGAAAGAAAAATTATATTTTATTATTCCTTTAGGTAAATTATATCTTTCATATCCTGAACCAAATCTGAACTCATGCATAGTTAAATATTCCTAAATGACTGATCAGTTGACTCTAAAAGCTTCGGCACTTTTTGGCAAATCAGCTCCTTGATGAGTCATTTATTCATTATCATTACATTGGCAACAGGCTTGTCTGCAATTTGGGGGAAATTAAAGGGAAAATCCACATTTTAATGCTATTACAAATAGCTGTTGGGTTTTAGTGACATACTTTTCATATCTGGGCAATTTTTTGTTGCTTGATGGTGTAATACAGTTCTTGCCCACAGCTTAGATGAGAAACTCAGTGAGAAATGATCAGTGTGGCAATAATCATGTCTTATAACATTTTCTGTTTCTGTTGCCTAAAAGATCAACATTAGAGTAAATGTGAAGTCTTTTGATTGAGGAGTTTGATTCCTCTGTATGGACAGGTCATTGCCATTACAATGATGAATTGAAATATATATAAAAACATAAATGAACATCTTAAAGAGGATGTATCATGCACATCTCCAGGTCTATATTTATATTCAGAGGCTCTACTGGAATACATCTGCATGATTTACAGATAAAACATTCCTTATTTATCTTATACTGGCCCTTTATGCAGCCTGTCAGTTCAGCCTCTGTCTAAAACAGGCTGTTGTAGTTTAATTGTCTCTTTAAAGCCCCCCGCCTGATGAGCTCACTGTCTGGAAAACAGAGTGCCCCTTGGCAGACTTCCTGCCACACAAGAGGCTATGTAACCAAACAGTAGTAGTCGGATTTCACTTATTTTTCTTGTTCTTTACTTGAACTGTAAACCTCTCAAATACATCCTGAATCTGATCCCAAATATGTGAGTGGACAACGTGAACGACCCATTGAACAAACTTATCAACAAAGATTAGATTAAGATACTGTCATTATATGAAACTAGAGGGTGTAAGGCATCAGTTGGTACCAACCACATCATTATAGCTTGTTGGGATAAATAGTGTTCCAAAGTTAATCTTAATTTCGATGAGGGAAAAACTGGCATGACCATTTTTAAAGGGGTCCCTTGACCTTTCACTTCAAGGTATTTGAATGAAAATGGTTTCTATGGTTACCCAACAGTCTCCCCTTTACAGAAATGCCCACTTCATGCTGATACCATGCAGTTTTGCATGCAGTATAGTATATATAGTATATATAGTTCCTGCATACTGGGGTCCCTAAACAGTCTTGGAATTGCATAAATTGGGTATGAAGAGTATTGTGGATTCAAGGAGTCCAGTTGCATTCAAGTGTGATGATGTTAGTCCCCATAGTGGCCGTTTCATTGTTGGGAGACCATTTTTGTAACTTGACCTCACTGTATAAAATGACCTATTGTCACCTCTAGGATAATCACAATCTCACGAAACTTTGCAACCACAAACTAGAGACAGAGGGCATTCAGTAGATGTATGGATTTCCTTGGTATATTAACAATAAAGGAGTTTCTGGGCAATTTCCAGAACAGAAGAGCTCCTAATCCAATCACCAAAAATGCAATTCTTACAGAAATCTCCAAAGGTATTGGTGTCTTAATATTTTCAGGGGATTTTTAACCATTTTGATCAATTCTGCCAAAAATGGTTAAATTTTAAATGTTGCACTAAATCTGTGTAACAAATAGTATCAATCGAAAATCCACTGCAACAACTTATGAGACATAATCAAGAATGGGAATGGCCATTATATACTCCTATCATAACGTTCTAAACCCTTTTACACAGACGACTTTCAAAATTGGAACAGGAGCATAACCAAAACATAAATACAATGTTTATTACAGATTTATGACTGGAAAATCTTGACACACAGTGCTGAGCTGCATCTCAAATTAATCTTCAGGTTCCCAGCCTTCAGATGATGTATACCTCTTCTATGTGGCATATACTGTTGATCTGCTATCTCCCTCCAAAGATCTATTCTCCCCTATATGATAGAAAGGGGGGAGAGCGGAAGAGGTTAAATAAATAATACTTAAAAAATAGCATATAAGGAGGAGGTTGGGGTGGTGGAGAGCGCTGCAAACGGTATTGATATAAGTGTAAAGTGTAAGAGTAATAGTGAAGTGTCAAGTTATAACAGCTATGCTGCACACCTGCATGACTAGATGTTACGAAACACATAGCTGTGAATGAATGATTGTGAAGCATGTATGAAACAGTTAAAGCCAATCAGCCAATACAATGCTTATTTTTGTACTCTTTGTTGTCCCTAGCATGATGTTAAAATGCAGTTTCCTGTTTTAAAAATGGTACAAAATGGGTTTTTTTCAGCTACATAACCACAGTGTTGTCACAACCTACACCATACATGCCAAGAATAACGTGCACTAGGAGTGTAACATTAATATGCTGCTAGCAAAAACTGTTTAATGGTAGGTTTAGGCACAGAAACCACTTCATTAGGTTAGAGAAAGACCATGATTTGGATTAAAACGTTCACTTGAAACGTGGTTAGTACTTCGTTTAAATTAGGCTACCTTTGTCATCATGGCAGAAGTAAACACCGTGTTACAATTAAGGTTGGAAATGGGGAGCAAACAGTGGTCTCCTGCAGCTAGGTCCACTTTTTGCTGCCATCTGAGTAAAGTATCTAGCCATCCCCTCTATCCGCCTCTGCCTACGGAGAAAGTCACCTTATATTGACGTCATATGAGCTGCATCACTTTCCCGGGTCATAAATACTACAGCCCCTAGATGGCTGAATTTTAGACCTATACTGTCATTATTCTTGTGAGGACGGGCTATGACCTGATCAGAAACCTTATCAGATGAAGAGTCAAGTGTAACCCTTAATGACTCTAAACTTGCCCTGTTAGTTATTTTGTTTCAATGGACAAAGCCATTAACCATCACCGCCACTGTGTCAGCGCTCCTATTATCTTTTAGATAATGAAGGGCTTTCAGGTTGAGTAATAACTCTCCGACGGCCATGTTTGAGGTCGTCAGCTCTTGGGCAGCAATAAAGATAAGTAAAGAGCTGATCTGCTTTTCTAAATGTACAACTTGGCCGTCTTTACAGAAATCAATAAACATGGGTAAGTGGAACTGAGCATTTCAACACTGATAATTTTGAATGGTAGCCAACAGCTGTCCGGTCAGATATCTCTTACTGTTATGATGTGAACGCTCCATCCTCATATGCCCTTCCATAGTCATCTTAGGAGACCCGTTGTAGCTTTAATGACTACAAAGACAACTGTATTAGCTAATTTGTTTTTCTGGCTATAATGTATGGGGTTGTGCCCATTGTTTCTATCAGATAGATTGCAGAGACATTAACAAAAAGGTTGTACTTTACCAATCCCCAATTTAACCAATGTTTTTTGGAAGCAAATACAAATGCAATATTACAATTAACATCAAAATGATCTGTCTGTTGTAAACATCCATTTGATTGCACAGAACAACTTCCTCATTCAACTTTGAACTCCTATATTTAGCTCAATATCACAGGTTTTCTGTGCTATGAGTTTTGCAGCTATCATTTCATGTGTATTCCCTTTTCACATCTAAATGAGCAGGTAATAAAGCAGAAGCTGGTTCTCTTTTTAATATGCTTAGTGATTGTTTTCTCTTAATTGGAATGACAATGGAGAGTACATTGGACAGTATATATTTTTTCCCTTATTTCCCCTAGACCATGTGGCTGTGTCTGTATTTGTGTGTCCATAGCCTTAAATCACAAATTGGTCTCAAAGGGTTTTATGATTTTTACAAAATATGTTGTCCTAGTGGTATTTTCCTTTGTCTTACACAAATTGTTTGTGTTACGCATCAAGGAGAAGCCGGTGTTCATAGTGTCTAGTAGTTGCATGTTAAGGTAATTAAACGAACGATTTGTTCAGGTTAACTGAGCTGACTCTTCTCAAGCTACCTAAACAGGTACCCACCTGTGTGAAGGTTGAATACCCACAACACAAATATCTCTTAGCATAAGAATTATTAATTATTCCTCAGTGCCTTCCAAAATGATCCATACCACCATTTTCTGATCCGACACCTCTACGGTTAAGGTCTGGTAAATTGTCTGTAACTCAAACTACTTGGTAAAGGTAAAGAAAATATTCATGGTTAAAAGAAAGCAATGTTGATTGTTGATGCCACAATCTCCTGAGTCAAATCCTATGCTTTGTACACTCAATTACCCACCTAACCTCTTCATTTGCAGTCTTTCTGTTTGTCTAACACTGTCAGGTTACCTCTTTTTTTCGCTACTGTCAGAGGACCTCTAAAGAATCGACCTTTCTAATGATCCTTAACTGAGTTGAATTGTTCTTGAATACACATACTCTTGTCAAAACAGAATCTCCTCCATAAAAATGCCTTTCAGCACCTTTCAGGACTATTTTTTTTGACCAGTATGAAGTTTGCTGGGGCTGAGGCTGAGCCAGCTGTATCCTTGACCCTCCACTGCTGCATAACTATCCATCTCTGTCTCTGCTCACAGCAACGTCACTGCCAGACAGGCACCAGTCACGAAGGCTACACTGTAAGAGCCTCATACACATACGCACTCCTACACATTCACATACGCAAACGGGACATACATTTACATGTGTGCAGTTTGCCAGTAGGAGTGTTTCTATACTCCACAGACAGCTGTCAAATGGTTTTTTATATATTCCACAGACACACATAACCCAGAACATAATATGTATAATATGTGTCAAGCGTTTGCTATTCACAGTAGAAAAACCCAGAGGCCACATTTCACTCTGGGACCATCCTCCTCCCCGAGGCCAGTGGATAAAGATAGTTTGAAGGATGGGGGTAAAAAAAAAAAGGCGAAGATTTGGCTGTCCTAAAGCTGCTGTCTAATGCCCACTGCCCTGACTGCAGGCAGTTAGACAGACAGACCAAGAGACACATGACGCCGAGACCTGAACCGACGCACCCAGACACTGTGATTATATCCAGTATTTCTCCCAGCGAGCCTGTCGACACGTTGGCAGATGCTCTACTCTCATCCAAAAGAGCAATAGGAGCTGTCTGCCTTGTCTCACTGCCTGCCTGACTGCTGACACACACACACACACACACACAGAAATGCATGCACGCACTCAGACAGGCATGGACGCCGGTGTAATAAAAAACACATAGAAATGCGTGCATGTGCTGTACGCAAATGCAAGTTCACGTCGATTAAAAAGCGAACATGCAGCTACAAACACGGTACAGCTACAAGGGGATGCCAATAGTGTCACATATCAGCTTTCTTTAAATACCATGGCGACAGAGAATACTCACTCATGATTGGCTGCAGGGTATTCATTATTTTGATATTTATCAAAGAGACGTACATTACCTGCGAGGCTTTTCATCGCAGCTGTCACTACTTGCTACAGGTTGTCTTACTTGTTAGAGTAGTAAACACAAAAGTTATCATGTTTACATAGGTAAGTGTGGTTCGGGGGTATGCAGCAGATGAGAGAAGATGTCCCTGTGTTGTTGGCTTTGTAGTAAACATAGCCATACCCATATAAAAAAAAAGAGGAAGAATCAGAAGATCATGCATGCGGTCAAACTTCACATTATTGTCGAGTGTAAACAGCGACCCAGTTAGCTGAATAAAAATAACCTCAACCAAGAGTCTATTGGCCCTTTATTGGCAGGAATGTAAGCCTCCACTCAGAGAAATAAGACTCAGCATCATCACATAGGCAGCACCACACTAGTCTTAAGACATAACAACATCCTGCCAATCAAAAAAATTATCATATGATTTCAATTTAATCTAATTTAATCACCTAGGGAACCCCAGTCTTTCCTGTCATTACTGTGTCCCACATGCAATCACATGTTACTGATATATAATCAGCAGTTTGACAGAAGCTCAAGCTAATATGATGATGATGATGATTTTCACTGAGGGAAACAAGGGAAGGAAAGGATGCGCGCACAAGAGGGACAGCCACCGCTGCTGTGAGCCGGCTGGTGCAACAGCGAAAAAGGAAAACATCTCATAATACATCATCCAGTTCCTTGACCCTCAAGCGCCAACAGCCTCCTCCGGCCCCTCCTCCTTAATATTGTACCAAGACAACTCCGAACCAGCCCCACCCCCCAAAAAACACAATCACACATAATATCACACATAGAAGGTCACACAGTGATTTAAACAGCCAGCATTACACACTCAGCTTCTCTCACTATGTTTTAAACTCTCTCTCTCTCTCTCTCTCTCTCTCACACACACACACACACACACACACAGCAATTCAATTTCGTCACAGCAAACTGCTTTTCACAGACATTCATGGTTCCGCGTCTCCGCCATAAATGGAAATTTCATGCAGTTAAAGAAGTCTTCCTCTGGTTTCAATAAGACACATAATGACGTTTCTGACCCATCACAGACTTTTTTTTTTTTAACCTTCGTTTAACCAAGAAGATTGACAGAGAACAGATATGCTATCTCGGCTACAAACCGCCATCACTGAACACAATAGCATACAGCAGTTTAGTGCCTTTGCTAAAGGGCACAATGGGAAAGAGCAAGAAAGAGCAATTGCTTTAATTTTCATGACCAATATTTTATGCCCCACCAGCTGGTGGATGTGACTATTGACGGAGAGCCAGCATCTCTACCCTTCTAGCTTGTTTTATTGTGTTAAGCTGACAGACGTTGTAACATAAAATTTTTCAATTTTAAGTTGCTCAGAAACTCCCTTTTTGTCAATATAGCCACACATCCTCTGAATGCCCTAGGTCTCTAGTGTTTGGTTTTGAAGTTTCATGAGGCTGTGATTATTCTAGAGGTCACAATAGGTCGTTTCATAAAGTGAGGTAAAGTTTCAAAAAATGGTCTCACCGCAGTGAAATGGCTACTGTGGGGGGCTAACATCATCACACATGAATACAATTGGGCTCATTGTATCCACACAAGTCTCAGCTCTCCAGTAATACCCAATTGATCCAATTCCAAGACTGTTTAGGGACCCTGAGATACAGAAATATTCAAATACACCATTTTTAGAATAGGCAAGAATAACACATTTATGCATGACTTTGTCAAACACTGCATGGGATTAGTATAAAGTGGGCATATCTTTAAAGGGGAGACTTGTGGGTTCCCATATAATCCATTTTCGTGAAGATACCTTGAAGTCAGAGGTCAAGGGATCCCTTTGAAAATGGACGTGCCAGCTTTTCCCTTTCCAAAATGTAGCCTAAATTTGGAGTATTATTTAGCCCCCTTCCCAACAAGGTAGTATCACACGATTGGTATCAATTGATGCCTTAGGTCATCCAGTTTAATATGATACTCTTCACTCTCTAAACTTGAGCCCACTACAGTCTCTGAAAGACAGCAATGTTGGCCAAGGACGTTGGTGTCCCTGTGGAGTCGAATCCATTCAGAAACTGACAAGGCTATAATTCAAATTGTTAGACTGTACAACACTTCCAGTCAATTTTATTCAGATCAGGCTTGCCCCTTTCTTTTGTTATTCATGTTTTTCGTTTTGTGAATAATATTTCTAACCAAACTAGCTCTGTGACTCTACAGATGTCTATGTGTCTGTTGGTCAGTAGGTCCTGCACTTTGGTCAAGACTGATAATCCAAAAACTGCCTGATGGATTGCCATAATTTTGCACTAGCATTCATGGTTTCCAAACAACCTATCCTTAAGACTTTGGAGATCAGCTCACTTTTCCTCTAGTACCACCATAAGGTTTATATATTTTTGGTTTTGCTTGAAATGTCCTGATAATATTGGCAAATATTAGCATGCTATCACACTAAACTAAGATGGTGAACATAGTAAACATTATACTTGCTCAAAATTGTCTTACATACGTTGTTATTGTGAGTATGTAGCATGATGACATTATCATTTAGCTGAAAGCTCCACTATGTTACAGCCTCACAGAGTCACTGGCAAGGCTGCAGACCCTCTAGTTTAGTTAGATTTGTGAAATAATATTTAAAACAGAACATAAGTCATGAGTCATGTCCATTTCCGAGTCCATATTGGTCAACTAGTTAAGGTGGCTGACATGCCTAATAACAAGAAGGTTTCATCTCACTGGACAAGGTTACAACAGAACATGATGCATATACTCATACAAAGTGACAGATAAGGAGGAAGTTACAACTACGTGAGTGATTGTTATATTCTTGAGAAGTGGGACTGTTGATGTGTAAACTGGCTGCTCAATAAACTAGTTGCCTGCAGCACAGGTGTCATTTAACTAATAGACTTTAAGGTACTGAGCAATACTTACTTATAGCTGCTGTATATTTTATGGTAACAGGTGCATGAATTAAGGATTCAAAAATCCCTCAGTTGCAGGTTTTATAAAAGGTAGAAAAATCTTCTTTTTCTACACTGCAAACATCAAAAGCAACAAGGCACACGCTGTGAAGCTTTGGTTACAGACCACTTCGTTAGTCTGTGATAATTAACACACCGGCTCTGTCACCTCAATCACTCAAAGCATCCTGTGTTTGATTGCTTCCACCGCTAAAGCCTCCTATAGAAACAGCTAATGAGCCTGTCAGAGCAGCTCTGCACATTGCTTATCTGCATCTATAGGCCGAGACATACGGACAGCGAGGTGAAATGGAAATCCATGCGGACGCTGACGTGTTTTCCACACTTCAGATAAATCAGTATGTGAGCGTCAGCCACAGTCTATCATCAGGGGTCAGAAGTCGCTCTTTTCTCTGCACTAGAGTTCAAACATTCATGCGCAGCTTTCTGAGACTTTTTTAAAGCCCCCCCTTGACCCCATCGGCATGAATATTGATCAGCCTCCAGTCATCCTATCTTTGAGAATCAGTGCACCTCAAGCCACTTGCTTTTTACATTCAGCCGCAGTCCCATTCTTCCCCAAAAGTTACACACCCCCAATTCTTCATCTGTATTCTGTACATCTGTATTCTCCACCTGAAGTGACATTGTTATCACCTCATTATAGACTTTCTGAGCCCATTCTTGCAGCATCAAACTGCTACAAGGGAAGTTTTTGGACTTGCAGTCTAAAATTTACCACAACTCAAAAAATGTACTTTACTGTACTGTAATGTTTGCTGTAGGAGCGACCTTTAGGAGGACACTCCTATTCTCCAAGGTGAACTTTTTCACTCTTTAGAGTAAACTTAAGTGTAACTTGGTGGGGATATTATAGTGTCTTTGTCATGATTTTCTTGTTTAGTGGAAAAAGCCTGCATGTAACCCCCCCCCAACCCCAATCTTTGTTTTCCATTTTTAGGAAAGTCGGTTTGATTTATTACCAGAGAAGGCCTAGAGGCTGCAAATACTCATTATTTGAGAGGCAAACAGAATATTTCACAAAGGATATGAGTGTATATTAGAAATGTAATTTCTCACATTCATTAAATAATCTTTCGACCACTGAAAACCATTTAGCACCTGCAGGGGGTCTAAACACCCTGTGAAAAAACACTGAGTGAGTCTGGCCTCATTACATTCTGTAGAGTTGTATGCAGGTCACATTTTTTAAAAAACTGTAAATGTGACAGGTTTTCTGTCTTGATAGCAATGTTTATATGGTACTATATGTGGCGAGAAAGCCTTTTGAAACATGCTAAATCATGAGAAAACCTGACACCACAAAACTAACATCACAATGCAAAGTTTAATAATCTCAAGTGCATATATATTTCATCATTTCAAAGCTTGACGCAGGCATTTGCTGTATAAACAATCGCTTCGATGCCGCTGTAACACACAAGCGACTGAAATGAGCAAATCTGCAGGCAATTGTGACAAACTATGTCTGTGATACATTTGTCCCTTGAGTCATTATGCAAAGCAAACGGATTTTGTTCCAGTTGTCATCTCATGTGTTGGCGCTGTAGCTCAAAAGGTCGAACATGGCACAAACACAATTAGACGCTCTCAAGTCTTCCATGCTACATGTTTTTATTTGTATCTGTTTGTATTTGTAAGAGTTTGCATTGTTTTCTCCCAGTTTATAGTTCAGTCCTTCAATTCTATAGTCTTGCACTTCAACTCTGTCTCCAAGAAAATGTGTTTATATACAACTAAACTGTGTTCCCTTTGGCAAAAATAATCACTGCCTGGAATATGTTCACTCATTTTTTAGAAAGAATGAAGCATTACATTAAAGGGGGTGTATTATGCTTATTGCGAAACTTGAGGTTAACATATGTAGAAATGCTTTTTACTTCTCTGAGGAACTGACATTACATGCCCATAAACAACTGTTCATTAGGTAGCCTTTGTTGCTAAGGCTGTTGCTAAGGTTTTCCTATGTGTTGTTTGCATTGCCCAATCTCATATTGGGATGTTGGATTTCAGCTCTAACATGTATGGATGTGTTTGATGAAGCTAAAATATCAAATAAAGAACAAGAAACAGTCAAGAAGATATTCCAGTAGGTTAAAAAATTATATTTAAAAGAGTAGCAGAAGTCTGATGGATGAAGATATGTTGGTTCAAGCATATTGAACCTACAATTCGTGGTGCTACAATACAGTCATTTAACAACTTGGAGGATCGATCAAAACCTCAAACAGCCACAAATTCTCCTCTGACGTTTATTTGTGTAAGAGCTGGAGATGAGGAAATGTCCTGGTTAAAGAAACTGTTTGAAAAGTTGGGAATGGAGGGAGTGCAGTACGTTTACCTTGGGTCAAATTAAATCATAATTTAGTACTGCTTATTGGCCCATTGGACTAAATAATTCAACTAATTTGGACGTGTTGTATCACAGTTCTAGCTAACATTACATCCTGTATACCTGTTCGTGTCATGTTATATTTCATCTTAAGCCAAATACTGTACAGTGGGTGAACCACAGACAAACTTAAGTTCCTTTCTTGATGACGTGGTTGTAGGAATGAAAGCCACATCAGGCTCAAAAGAGGAGCAAAGAAATCCTAAGTTTTCCTAAAACAGTTATAAATTACAGGTGAAGCGCCGATAAAAGAGTGAAAGTAGAACAGCTAGACATTTCAGCAGTATTTCACACTTTAAACCACCAGTCTTTCATCTAAACCAACCCATGGACCTCCCATCCATTTACATCGCTTACATTCAAACTGCTGAGTCCAAAAGCTTTGTGCCCGAAAGGCATAAAAAGGCTTTTAGCAACACGGGACAGTAAAAAAAAAACATCACCGACTCATTAATGTCCACTCTGACTCTTTGTTTCTTTGCTGATTTATGCAGTTTTCTTTCACTTGCCGCAAAGTGCTTCTGGCTACGAGTAGATCTCATCACGCCTTTTTAACGCAGGCTTCACTTCTAGCTACGACGCCACCTCCACCGCTGCTCTCAAACACGTCTTGTCTTCTACCAAAAATGATCACGTTTTCAGCAGACCTTCAAAAGACCAACAGACCTTTCTCTGAGGCAGCAGATGAAAATCCAGCTTCTGTTATTATGTTTTTCCTTTCCTGTAAGAGAACTCTTTCAGCACGGCAATTAGGTAATTAAGTGATTTTTATCTTAAATGATCTTCTCTGTCTTAATACCTCATAACACGGGACTTTTGCAACCCCAATGCTGCAGCAGCCGTCATGTAAATTTGGATGTTTCTGTATCTGCTGGATAAAAGACTTCCCCCTTCAACTGTTCTGCAGTTTGGAAAATTAACAGTCAGTAAGAGTTAGATGCAGCGAGAAGAAGCTATGGCAACCAGCAATCTGAGATGCAATTTTTATGTCAGAATATGACTACTGTATGGACATTGCAGCATCAGTGGGGGAAAAAAATAGGCTGCAGTGGCCACTGCAGTACAGATGGAAAGTACATGAAGCATAAAGAAGAGAAATGACAGGGGATTTCTATGATGGTTGCTAAATCACAGCCCTGCTGGTAACAAACAGCCGACATTTTTTTTTTTTTTTCAATGAATAAACCTCTATCACAAGAAAGTCTGTGATCTATAAAATAGAACATTCGGTTTGATAGACATGTGTTCAAGGTTTATGCAGGCGAAATCATTTCTTTACACATGACCGTGTATAAGTAACAGTAAAAAATGCAAATTAACAGAAAATACGACTGAAATCCAGCCCGACAATGAGAGCGTGTAAAATTCATTGATCTGCCTCCTGCTTTCTTCTGGCTGAGTTTGGAAATCGTATTGTTCAATCCCCCCCCCCGCCAACAAAGCCCCGTTTTTCCCATCTGACTGGTCTGTTACCGAATGCATCAAAAGCAGTCCAGAGGGGAAACAATGAACCACGAACACGCGGAGCGGTTTGACAGCTATATGATGACAGGAACAAACCTGACTTTGCTGCTGAAAGTTGTCACACAGAACACAGCTAATGCTTGTTAATGAGACATTTAGGGATTGAGTGTTGTTTAATAATGCATACGGAGAAGACCCTATACGTGGTTTGATTCCAGGCGGTCAGTCAGTTTATTTGATCTGTCGTTTGTGTCGCGCTCTCATCCAGCTGCGTCCGTTTTTATAAGAAGCCATGTGACCGAGATGAGGTTTAAATCAAATTTGGATCGCAAGTGAAAAACATACTGATGAAATGCTCTTAGATGCATATTCAAAAGCAATGTCTGCAGGCAACAGTCTCATTAAGGTTCGAAAATAAAAACCAACCAAAGTCATGTAGATACATGAGAAGATCAAAGAAAAAAGGGGAACGCATGCTTGACATCATTTACTGTCCACAATTTAGAAAATCTCAGTCATATTTATAGGATAATGGTCATAAATTGTTGTCATCAGTGTTCTACCTCTGGTGCTACTTAAATGAAATTATCCAAAGAAAGGCAGTCTCCTTGACATCCTCACAGTAAATACAATTAGGTCAAACCTCAGTGTTATTATATGTAATTGTTATTACAGTAGGAGTGCTTTTACGCTGTAAGGAGCAGAGGAATTCGGCCAACGACTCGTTCCCGCTGTCTTCCAATAAACAGATAGCCTGAGGACAGAGTGTCGCGGCAAATAAAAGAGATTATGAAACATGAGTTCAAGTGTTTTTTTTTGCAGACAGCGGCGTACATTATTAAAGATCCGGTGAATATTTAACATTGATGTTACGGTAGTGGGTTGTAGGTGTGGGATTCTGCAAGAGCTGCAGCATTAATGTACCTACGCAAACAAACATTGACCCTTTTTTTTTTTTTTTTTTTTTTTTTTGAAGCACTAGGTATTGATGATAAAAACAAGGTTTCACATGCAAATCTAGATTCTAGCTTTTCTTTTTGTCCTTCTTTTCTGTCTTTTTCGGGCTTGTTTTTTGCGTTGTTATAGCGTATTTGAACTGCAGTTACATTGAATTTCTGTATTATGTGTTTATCCATTAGTAGCTTTATTCACATTCAAAATATAATGAGCGTTTTGCCCCTTTCTTAACCAAAATAAGCTTCATTCTAGCTTCTGTTCCTCAAAACAAGAAACTGTAACTGTAACAGCAGCGGTGCAGGAATTGTTATTATTTGTCAACTTATTCAAAGTTTTTTTTTTTGACTGAATACTTTGAGAGAAAGATGTGTGTCGGGTGGTTGTAACCAACAGAGAGCAGACATGAATATGGTCTAGTATGATCAAGGATGAACAGACAATATATTCAACTGATTCATGAGCTTGAATGATTTTTAATCCTCTCTTTCAACAAGGGCTGCGATGCAGAGTGCTTCTTTAAACCATTTAAACGCAAATGCCACCCAAATTCATCTTGGTGACAGGCAATCATTAGTTCATGGGCTGCAAAATCCCTGCAGCCATGTTTCACCAGTGACTTAAGCGCTTCTGCTCCGTCCTTATTCTCCTTTCATTTCATACTGACGGAAACGCAGGTTTTCCTTTTTTTTTTTCTTATAGTAGATGCATTCACCTTGTGTTTTCACCTTCTTTGCATGAAAGCTATATTTGCACTGGAAATGGTGTTGGGGAGCCAGCGGATGTGCTTTTTTCGAGAGCGGAGTTTATGTATCTACTCACTACAAATATATGGAAGACAGAGTGGGTCAGTGGTAAAAACTCTTTATATTCTGGTTTGCAGACAACAAGGCTGCCTGACAAAATTGCTCTGCGGCGAACAATGAGATCCACACACACACAAACACACACACAAACAACACAAAAGACACACGAATGAGAGTGTATTCAACCCTCCATTCATGACAGACATGTGCCTGCATAAACAAACACATACTGAATATAGACAAGCAGAGCATCCATGCATATATATACATATACATATATAGCATATATTGTATTCAGTATGTGTTTGTTTTGTTTTGCACACAGAGATAGACACAGGGTGGACAAAATAAGATGAACACCTTGTCACATTAAATTTATTCTGCAATGCTTTACGTGGTCAAAAATGGTAATAGCTGTTTTTGCAAAAGCAAGTATGCAACCCAAGAACATGAAGATATGAAACAAGAACAGACATGAAACGTTGAATGGAAAGTAAACAGTTATATTCACAATTATGAATGATATTTACAGGAGTGTCATAGACAGCTGTTTTATCTATGAACTGAAAGACTAAAAAGTTTCTCTATCCTCTCTGGTTGAACGTTTTTGACCACACCCAGCAGTGATGTCACAGCGTACCGACACGCCCTGGAGTACATGTCTACATCACAGCGGCGGAGTTAAACCTCTAGAGGTCGACAAAAACAAGACTTACAGCTGCTAAACGACTCTCTAAGGTTGGGAAGTATTTTTGCTTGTTTCTGTAGAGGACAACCACTCTCACTCTTTACAGCTTCCTTCACTCAATTATTGTATTTTATAAACCAAAGTTTGGTTTTGTTGGCCAGACCAATTCACACTTTATGAATTATGATAATAAAGACTGAGGAGAACATGTGTTATTTCTGGGCAAGCAATCATAAAACAAACTATTTGGAAATGTTGCCATCATATCAAGCATTTAAGCGTAACATTTAACAGATGCTACATGGGGAATTAAATTGTTTCGAATACGCGGGGGTATTATTTATTTAATTTCCTGCACCGTCTTATTCTGCTTTATGTGATTGATGTAAACATACATACTTGAACTATTTCCCTCTTTCATTTTTGGTGAGGTCTCTCTAGTAAAGTGATTACGTATCTCAAGAAACGTCCAACAAAAACTGATCTCCTTTAAAAGCTGATACATACGGCTAATTAATACCATGTGCGCGCGCTCACACAGGTGTTCTCACTTGACTGATCAGACACGCGTTTCAGAAGTCTATCAGCCGAACGGCACCTTGTAATTTAGCTAAAAACAAGTCGTGTTTGTTAAAGCGAAAGAGAGATGAATACAAATCCAACGCGGCGCACAAACGAGGCGAACGAGACGAGATTCATGAGACACGGAGCGCTTCTTTCTCCCAGCGGCAGGTTCAAAGTAATTAACAAAGGCTTGTCAGTGACCTTACAGGTGCCATTTTTAATGGTCATTACCTTAATTGTAATTAAGGTGAGGTGGAGGAGTTGAGGGAAGGGGGGAGGGGGGGTGAGAGGAAAGTCAAGGTGAACAAATGTAACACTGCTTCATTTGTAGGTTAAAGAGACAGAGAAAAAGGGAAGGAGAGACGACTTTTAGCCTTTTCTCTGTGTCTCTCTCTTAATGACTCGGTGCTTATGCAGCTCAGGATCTTCAACTTTAACCTCAGGGGAGCCGAGATTACAGGTCTCAGGGAGGGAGCACCCGCCCCTCTGAGCGTGTGTGTGTGTGTGCTGCATATGAGTGTGTTTGTTTTTGCGTTCAGGGTTTAAATTACTTTGACAGTCCAGTCGTCTTCGGAGGGCAGAGTGTTGATGAACTCCGCTGCAGTCGTGATACAATAACTACAGTTATCACCCGTAATTATTTTACAATGTGTCATATGGTTAGAAGAAGACATCGTCAAAGAAAGGCCAAATGTTTGAGTTTGACCGGTAAACAGTGCGTTCTGTAGCCCGTAGCGCCGCAGCTGCTCACCTGCTATGGGCTGATCTTGTAGGAAAATTCACAATGTGTTTGTTTAATCTGTCAGATTTCATAAACACAACACACACACAAAATACAATAAAGCAAACCAAGCTGTACAGTACCACTCTGCTAACAAACAATGAACAAACATTTGCCTCTTTACAGAATATCCATCCATCCATCCATCCATCCATCGTCGATATTAGCAAACAGTTGCTTATTTAGACATTCAAAGTTACGTTCAAACACTAAACAGATGATATACTGTGGAGTCCTTTTCATTCATTCATTAACTCAAGACACCACAAGTCAGGCGACAGTAAATAAAAAGAACAACAGGACGTATCTGTTGTTTTTCCCCCTCGTTAAAACCGCATTTCAAACACCGCCATCATTTTCAAATTCTTTATGGCTCTAATTTGATGATACCTGCTTTCTCAGATGAAGCACAAACATGATTATTCAACAGAGGGCTTTTAGTAGCAAGTTTAGTTCCTCTGGTTCCAAATTACCTGGAACTGTTTGGTAAAAAAAAAGCAGCTTGAATCTAATATTTTTTAATTTTTTTAGTCCTGAGAAAACATTTGATGAGCTGTTAATATAAAACATTGATTAGTGCAGCTGTAGCCAAAATGATAGAAATGCTGAATCCTCACAAAACAACACAAACTAATCCAAAAAAAAATTCACCAGGCATAAAAATAATTCAGCAAAATGATCTTTTTATGCCACTTATTTAGTTACTTTTCAATGTATATTTCAGTAACTTTCATTCCTCTACAGGAAGGTTTAAAAGCTGTTTCAGAGCTGAAGTTTAAAGATACTGAGTCTATAAAATCAGCCTTAGAGAAGCTTTGCATACATGTGTTGACAGTGAATATAAACCGCCATGCTGGTTGCTTACAAAAACACAAATCCGAGGATATGACCTGGAATATTCGCAGGCCAACTCCTCACATCCCTTCATTCCACAACAGCAGATGAAAGACCTGAATCACACTGAACACCGTGTGAGGTGAACACGGCACCACGTTGTGCCAGACCATCACCTCAGCCGCTCTTATCTGCTCCGCTTTGATTTTTAAAAATAGCCGTGTTTGTGTGTTTTTGGCAAAAAAGAAAAAAAGAAAAAAGTATGAATTGCAAATTTGCCGCTGAGCTCGTATTAAAAGACGGTGAAGTGAAACGAAGCGACGTGTGCAGGGCCCGGCGTGTGTTTGCGTCGCAGCGAGGACGGCTGAGTGGAAGAGGCAGGTAAATACACACCGGGCTGTAAACACACAACCGAGAGGCGGGAAAGGGAAAGGGTGGGAAGCAAGGAGGAGGAAGAGCAAGAAGGAAAACAGGAGGAAGGAAAGAAGAAGTTAGGGGAAGGAAATAAAGTCGGAGAGGAAGGGAAGGAGTGATAGCTGAAAGGAGAGAGTGAGGAAATAGAGAGGGAGAGGAGAGGAAGTAAGGAAGGGAAAAAAAAGGAAGAAATACATGAAGATGATGAAGAATGGGAGATTAAGTGAGGGGGGGAAAGAAGGAGGAACAACAGGAGTGATGGAGGCAGAACAAAAAAAGTGGAGGGGATAGTATATAAGCCGGGGGAGGAGAAGAAAGGGACTGGATGGTTGAGGACGGAGAGGAGGCAAAGTAAGGATGAAGGAGGGAACGAGGTGCAGAGAGTGACGGGGAGGACGAATGAAGAGGAAAAACAAAAATAATCCTGAGGGGAAAACAACAGCTTTGCTATTTCGGTTCTGTAATACAGTCGCTTCTCTCCTCTCCTGACGTCTCTCTCTCTCTCTCTCTCTCTCCTCTCACATGTCCTCGACGTGCTGCAGCAGGTTTTTTTTTTTTTTTTTCCTGCCAGCTCGTCCGTCTTTCAGGTTGGGGGGAAAGAAAAAAGCCCTTTTCGAAACAGACTGATTCATCATTCACCGCTATTCATCGTCCCGCTGTCAGATTTGCCCGCAAGGCTGCCAGTCAAAAAACAGCCAGCCAATAAACCACCTGGCACTCGGTAGAGGAAAAAAAAAAAAAAAAAAAAAGGAACCCAGCTTACCACAACAACCTCTCCCACCCCCCCACCCATCAACTCTCCTTCATGTCTGAGGAAACAGTCAGTTGATCCGAGAAGCGGCGGGAAGAAGAGCGATGAGACGGCGAGGGTAACGCTTTTGCAGAAGGTCGAGTTGAACGCAAGCATCTGCCGACAGAAAGTGATTCCGATTTTTTATATGAGACACACACAAAAAAGAAAAAAGAAAGAAAAAGAATCAACTGAAGAACATCTACAACCGTTGACTCCAAATGTCAAGGTGCGCCCGCCAAGGAAAAGGCCGTATACATATGGGAAGTCAAGTCAAGTCAATTTTATTTCTGTAGCCTGATATTCTGAAGCTACAAATTTGCCTCAGGGGGGCTTTTACAGTCTATACGGCAATACAGTGTCCTCTGTCCTTAGACTGCCCATTCAAATGAGGAAAAACTCCCTTAAAAACCCCTTTAATGGGGAAAAAATATGGAAGAAACCTCAGAGCAACAGAGGAGGGATCCCTCTACCAGGATGGAGAGACGGGAAACAGATGTGAGTGCAGAGTACAGCATCGAACAGGATAATAGATTTATAATATATGTGAAGAATGTGATGAAGAGGATGCTAGGTGCCACCGGAACAGAATAGGACCACGCAACCTCCATCGCCATGGAGACCCTGGAAGTACACACAGGTGCACACAGGTGAGACTTGCATACTATTCACCTACAGAAGAGGCGAGACAACAAAAGATATTATTCACACAAGAGAAAGAGAAGAGGATGAAGACATCGTTCAGAGAAAGAGACGTGAGGTGAGGCTGGACTCCTGCAGGATGGGGGGACAACCAGGGGAGCAGAGTGGTTCCAGGATGGATGGATGCTGGTCCAGCAAGAGATGCATGAGAGACAGGAGAGGACGAGAGGAGGAGGAAAAAAAAGGGAAGGAGCGGGAGGAAATCGAGGGGGGCACACAGCTCGGATGCTCGCGTGTGCTCGTGGAACAAACAAACAGAAGGTTTGAGAGATTTTTTCAGAACAGTTGCTATAATCGATCATTTCGTCAGCAGGACAGCACTTAGTAAATTAACTGAGACAGAAACCGACCCGCCGTGCAGCACAAAGTCCTGAAGCGCTCGATTAAAGGCAACTTACTGTAGGGTTAAGGCAAAAAGAGGAGTTTTAAGTTCAGAGTTAAAGGACTCAGACTGTCTGACATTAGCTTGGAAGGTTATTCCATAAGAATGGGGCCCGATAAGAAAAAGGCCTCGCCACCTGCTGATTCCTCTTTTTCACTCACACACAGGAGGACCTGCATTTTGAGAGTGGATAGCTCGAGATGGAGTATAAGGTTTAAGGAGATCAGACAGGTATGATGAGGCCCGTTTAGGATTTTAGAAGCACCTTAATGTCTGATCTGACACGGAGAGGAAGTCCGAATGAAAGAAGGCTAGAATCGGTGTGATATGGTCAAAGTTTCTTGTTTTAGTTTAGATTCTAGCAGCATTTTTTTTAACCATCTGAAGACTTTTAGTACTAGCATGTGGCGGACCTGAAAACAGAACATTACAGTAATCAAGTCTAGATGACACTAGTGCGTGTGTTAAGAGTCTCTGCGTCAGAGGAGTGCTGGAGGAGGAGGAGGAGGAGAGAGCGAGAGGGGGGTATTTTACGATCGGCGCCTTTAAGCTAAACGTTCAAACTGTGGCTCCGATAAGCAATTTACGGCCCTCGATTAAAGCGCAGCGTTCAAACGGAGGGGAGCCATCTGCTCGTCGTTCTCCAGCCCTCTTATGTTCACATGTGTCAGAGAACAAGCCCATTAGAGGACATACGCTGCACGATCCCCGGCACAGACGAACAACTTGAAGCCGATCGTTTGGATGGGGAGCAGTCGGAGGTTATCCGCGGGCTTCGGTAGGGTCTGCAGGACATGGACCCCCTGGATGAATGTGGGGAAAGAAAGCAAGATTGGAAATACCAGTAAAGTGAACTGGGAGTTGTGAAAGTGCCCTCTCATCTGGCCAATGGCATTTTAATAATAACTCATAAGAAGTGGAGTTAACAGAAGGCTGCAGTTGCACAACGCGACAGGTTCCTGGTGTAATGCGAGTCCGACATGACTTGATTTGATTTCGTTATTTGCACACAAAAAAAAAAAATGAAAAAAATAATATGATTAAAACATTGTGGACTCATTTCTTTTGCATTATATTCAGCCAAAAGACGAGTAAAGCCGTCATCTACCTGAGCCAACAACAACTGTACCTAATATGAAACCCTCTAAATGTAACAACCGCGGTCACCAGAGCATATCTGTAGTTATTTAAAGCAGTATTTATGTATTTATTTGGCCATTTGGGGGCAGTAGAACAACCTGTAAACACAACACTTGGATATCATCACTGTATAAACTTGTTATGGTGAACATTTTAGCAGTTTTAAATAAATTAAACAGATTACTATCAACACAGCGTATCCAGTAAGTCCAGTATTTATTCTTCTTTTATCTCTGTTTTGGTCTCCACCTACACTTGCTCCTGAAGGAAAACATTGGGCTGTTAAAAACGCCACTATTCTAGTTGCTAACTTAGCTTTGGCGCTATAAAGTTGGTTTATCAGAGCTTCTTCAGCGAAAGCAGCTGCTTGATGAGAGAAGACCGAACCAAAACATTAAAATTAAGGGCCGTAAAAACCAAAGCAGTAAACCGAAAGATGCTGAAGTGTAAAATAGTTCTCTAATGTGAGAGGCGTTGCCGGTAGCGACAAAGCCACAAGGTCATTTGATCAATTGTTAAAGGTATCCTGGGAGTTTTTGTCCTCTAGTAGTAGACGAAACACAATCTTCATGTTTTTGGTTTTTTTAGTTGTTTGAGATTTTTACAGACCAAATCAGATTTTTTTTAGATATTAAATAAATGATAAGCACTTATGGACTCTATCATTCCCTGCAGTAAATACTACACTGGTGTCTTGTGAGCAGCTGTGGAGTTGGATGTTCTCCCTGTCCTGACAGCCTCCACTGACTGGGGGTGGGGTGGGAGGAGGGGGAGGGGGGGTTAAAGCCTGAAGGCTGCAGAAGCAAAAACCACCGGCCGCATCCTTGAACGCCGTCCAACCGCCATGTTGGCAGCAGGCTGGCTCATCTTCACAGCTGAACCAGAATTTAAAGGTGACAAAAGGTGCCAAAGGGGATTATGCTATGTGTGGGTGTTTTTTTTTTCTTTTTTCTTTGTGTCTGAGGAGAGAAGATCGAGGCCATAATGTGTTTTGTGTTTGCTTCTTGCGAGTGACACCGTACCCGTAACGCATAGTATCCATTCTCTATGCGACCATCTGTCCGACTGCGGAGAGAGGGGAGATTTAATTTGATCACACAGACACATTCTGAAAGTAACACCTACTTAAACGCAGTGATTTGGGAGGATGTTGCGTTTGTGCTCGAATTCAAACCTCCTCAGCAAAACAGGCTGGAAAATTAACAGCCACATATTCTTGCAGCTGTGCTCTGCTGGTAAATACGGCTAATCTACCGGCCGCTACGGTCATCATCCATCATCTGCTCACCCATAATCAAGTCAAATGGTAAAATCAGGTCATTCGTTGGTCATTGAGTCCTGAAGGTCTTATTTTCTTTAAACAAGTGTAAGAGATTGTCTAGATCGTGAAGTAACTTTTCTTGTCTAAAAAACTAAACATTGTCGTAGTTCTTGATTCCACGGCAGCGATCTGCCTTTGCAACACTCTGAAAATTACTGCAACAAGTTGATTAAAACAGGAAACAGGTTGACTAGATGCTAAAAATGCGTAATTGGTTCATGCATTTTAAACGTCCCTATCAGTAGGATGACATAACTTTGTTTGTGACTTCCAAAAACAGTCTTCACTACCTCCGAAGGAATTTTCCCGGAGATAGCTTACTAAGTGATCTCTGTCAGTATAGGAGGATGCACTTTATAATTAGAGGGTGTGAGCGTCGTACCTCGCCAGGACCGAGCATTGGTAGACGTCCAAGAAAGACGGTGGCATCTAATCAACTCGACGGCGGAGCGGACACAAAGACAGGCGGGAACCATTTGGGAATATTCTCTGTCAGGTAAGCACTTCGAGGTTGAATATGAGCAGGTTATCCTTGCGTGCCTCGTCCTCCGTCGCGGTGAGTTTGGCTTCATAGATTTGTAGATTCTTCTGGCATAAAGCGGTCGGCGTTAGAGACGCGCTCCTGGAGGTTTTGGAAATGAATAGTTCCTTTTGGAGTTTTAGTGAAAGGTCAATCAGGAAGATTATCTATTGCAGCTGGTCACATCTAACCAATGTCATAGTGACGCACCTTCACTGCCATGTGCAACTCACTACCTCACCATCACCATCCAGGTCTTTGTAGATTCATCGGTGCATCACTTCATCAACCTCATCAGTCTCAGCAGTGGTCATCAGCCACCGCCACCAGCACCACCAGGGTCTGGACTCCATGGAGGGGATTTATCCTGCTGCTGCTGCTGCTGCTGCTCAGGACTGTGATGTCCCTCGATTGCAAAATCTCCCTTTTGTGTTTAAGACTTTTGACAAGACTTTTAATCATCGATATCATCTGTATTATAAATAACTCCTTCGTTCGCTTGTCTCTCCTGATTGAAATCTCTCCGGTGTGCCGTGACAAAGCAGAGTGCCTACTGTAAATTTGTTTCTTAAATATCTGTTGACACAAGCTTCAGCGTCGGCCTCACTGAAATATCTGGCCCAGGGGGCGGAGCTAGACTCTCAGACGCACAGATGGGGGGGGCGGAGCGTTCTCGAGGGGCCCTTTCTTGATAAAGTCATTTTAAAATCCACAGCTGTAAAATTAGCTATCATATCCCGTCCTAGCCATAAAGACAAACTGTTACTTGTTGAGCCGAGCAAACCTACTGTATGTCTAAGAAAACATAGAGCGAAGCCACTTTAAGATGAAAAAAGATTCTGACTATTATCTTAAATTTTGATTGTGAAGAAATCAAAGACTAATTATGGATGTTTGTGACTTTGTTGAGAAAGGTGAAAACGCTGACAAGAAAAGAGCGGCGCAATTAGAGAAACATATGAAAACATTAACAGAAACCGCTCCTTTTCTATGCTTCTTATCATCTGGTGACCCCACACGTTCCTCAAGGTCAGCTGAATCAAGTCTGAAGCTAACTGGAGCACTTATAATAGCAGCGGTGCGGAGCCGAGTCAGACAAGCTCGTTATAAAGAAACAAGGTATGAAGTAGGATAGCGTGTCATTCTGTCGAAACAGTCAACTAATTCAGAGGGTTTCGTGGTGATGCAATAAAAATAAACCGTATTACCATTGATTACAAAACTGGGTTGACATTTAGACGGCAACAACAATGCACATATACTGTACATACACATGCATTTATTCTCTCAGAGTTTTTTTTTTTTTTTTTTTTAGTCTGCACAGGCTCATTCTCAAACTTCAAACAGTCAACAGGTGACTAAATGCAAAACTGGGGAAAATCCACTTTATTCAAAGCCTCTGTCTGTCCCAGTAGAAGATCCAGTGCATAATATAATATCCATAACTTATGGAAGTGACATGTTTCACTCATGAATTGTGTCCCTGCTCGGCCTGTTCAGTGTCGTCTGTTTGTATATTCCACTGTCCTCCATAGAAAGTAATAATCTAAACAGGTTAACAACAACTTTGTACATATCACAATCCCTTGTTAAAACTTTATCCTCCTCTCCATCATGATGGTCGACCTGACAACCGCTTTGTCGTCCCGCTCAACACACAGCAAAGTGAGGTTGGATAGTCTGGCGTCATCCATGCAGGAACACAAATAGCCCGTAACGTCATCTCGCGACTTTTATTCACCACAAACATAAAGAAGATATGAATATCTCATATTTCGTCTAAAGTTTTCAGTCAAACTGGTCATCAACTTTGAATTGCTGCCTCTGCGGTCTTCACTTCCTGAGCAGAAACACGCCTAGTGCCACTCTTTCACTGCAAGCCGCAACGTGGCCAGAGAGCTACCATAGAGAATGAATAAAAAAAGAGTTAATATAGTTAAGCTCTACCATTCCTGCTGCGCTCACAGCCTATGTCCCCTACTGAGCGTGGGCCCCTACTGAGCGTGGGGCCCTGCGGCAATCGCCCCCTTTGCCCTCGCAGTCACCGCGCTTATGATCTTGCCATTACCTCCTCCGTGACTTTCGCCGAAGCCGCATTCTCCTCGCCGAGCTGCTTGTGAAGCTGAGCCGTTATGTCTTGTTTAGCGGCAGTCGTTTTTTTTGTATTTACTCGGACTACAGGCGGAGGAAATAGACAATCCACACACAGTCGTGGATTGTCTTAAAAATCTAAGGAGCTCGGATGCCTTGGATGCTCCCGCCATGACATTGTGAGTCTACCCCACATCTCAATATTTGACGACTAGTTTAAATAATTACATGCACAAACGAGCGCCTCCTAATTATCGGATGCATCCCGTTTTTTTTTATTTCACACGGATTTTTATGAGCCTTCAAATGCACTCCGGACCAGAGCCTCCCTTTAATATCTGACCTTCACTGAGCTGAGACAAACCGACATCAAAGAGACTCTGTTTTCAGAATTAACTATGAGATTATGCATTTCAGAGACAGTATCATGACATGGAAACATTTACATCCCCCCCCCCCACCCATCCCCACCCGTAGGGACACTGCAGTGTTCTAACCTTCATTACAGGGAACCTCCCATGGATCGCTTCTTGTCTCAGTGTAATATCTCTCTCGCCCACTACAAAGAGCTCTCCCATCCAGGTGTTTGCACAAGACTTAGAAGAAGAGACAGCAAAAAATCAATAAGCGGCAAGGTTATTCGTTCTGGATGAGGACGACGGCCTGCGTGCGCCGTCTGACAGTCAGATCAACTCCGCCAGAAAGACAAAAAAAAACAATTATCATTATGTCATGGAGTCCTACAGTAAAGCTATTATCAGGGTGTGTTTGCTGACATGAATGTAGTCGCTGCTAAGCATTTCCCCAGACAGGATAATATATGTTGGTATTATGACCTGTGCAGCGAAGGAAGGTGTGAAATGTAAATATGACAACCTGACCATGAAGAAAAAGAGACAGAGAGTGAATTTAATCCTTATCTTTCCAACATACAAGCAGTACTGACTGAATAAACCATCATAGCAAAATGTCGACTTATTTCTTCTCAAAACATTCTTAGTTATGTAATTAATGTCATTACAGTTAATAGTTAAAGTTACAGTTAATTTGCATGTTGTATAAAATTAAAATACATACTCTTCTTGAATACAAATTGCAGCTTTTATAAGTGCAATCTTTCCACAAAGCCTTTAAAATGACTGACAGAGTGTGTCTCTACCCCCCTGATAGTGTGTGATACTTTAAATTAGGACCCATGGACATGAACTCAATAGCTCCATCTATTAAAACATATAGGCGGAATATGCATATGCGGAACTGTGTGCTTTTGACTAGGGTCCCCCAGGAACCCTCAATACGTTGGTATTCATAAAAAAAAATCACTAATTAATACAAGAACAGAAAACAATGACGTGAAGCCGTTAGGAACAAATGCATTGGAAAAAAAGTCATGAAAAGTTGAAGTGATAGAATAAAGCACCAGTGAAACGTGCCAAAAAAAAAGTAAAGCTCCGGGGTCTGCGGGTACCCCCCATTCCATAGGATTAAAGTTAAGCGCAGCAAAAAGTGAGCCAAACTCCAGGAGTAAGATCTAGTGATGATAGGGAGAAAGAACAATGAGAATAAAAGTGTATATCTGGTGTGTGTGCATGATTTCATTCCTGTGTTTGTGTGTTTGTGTGTGTGTGTGTGTGTTTGCATGCTTTTCCCCCTCCGAGCACGTTATCATCGCAAAGTCCTCCTGCATTATTTACGAGCCTGTCAAAGGACATGCAGAGAGGATAAGACAACACAGAAAAACAGCTTGGGGTACTTCAATGCATTTGCCGAGTTAATCTGAGCCTAGGACATGTCGCTCAGCGCTGACTGAGACTGGCCGCGGCGTGCTCAGCTGATCGCGCCGATATTGCGAAAGAGAGGCGGCTGTATATATATAAATATATATATATATATGGGGGCTGGGTGCAGGTATGGTAATATAGTGGAGCCTCTGCTGTGCCAAGTGAAGATTCGATTTCTCCGGGCGGTTATTGAATGAAGATTGCAGCAGCATCACATGCAGCTCTGATCTACTCGTGATTATACAGGCAGCTACGCCCTGTTTTCTGTACCGTCACTGTTATTAACAGTAAGAACGACAGTGATACATACAGCGCGACTCGTTTTGTTGTTTGTGTTCATGTCACTTCTCTCAGGATCCCTTCGCATTTGAACGTTTAGAGTGGTTCGTTCGCTTTTGTTTGACCCGTTTTGGAAAGACATTCAAAGGCAACGCGCCATCAAAAAACAACTCTGAGATCTCGGCAACGAACGGTGTCTCTTCACTTCTAAGAGGAGCCGAGCAGTTGAAACCCGCGAGCTAGTTTTGATGCATGACTCGAGATGTTTAGCTCTTTTTCTCTTTTGCAACAGAACGGTACATCTGGAAACTCTGCTGCTGCTGCTGCTGCTGCTCATGTCGCCCTCCGTCCACTCCTGCATCCACCTGTAGGCTCCAAGTCTGACAAACCTGCCCGGAGGGACATTTATTATCGTCGCACCCCCAATCTTCTCAACTGCTAAACTCCCAGGGAGTGATGAGGTCATAACCTAAACTCCGTGCTTCGCTCTGCACACACACACACACATGAGAATCTGTTCCATGTGAGGCGGTTTGACTGAACTGACGTGCAATTCATCGCGACACGATTTCTACGACTGCTAGAGTTGTTTTTGTAGTCCTTGTTTATAAGCCACAAACAGCGGATGTGACAGCACCAACGTTATCTGTGCTAATTAATTAAAGCTAATAAACAACTATAGTGTGACCCATGGCTGTAGCCTCATTAGAAACATCTTCCCTATTTGTTTCACTATTTGTTCTATCTGTAACTGTCACTAAAATAAATTTAAATAACAAAGTATCTAGAAATAAAAATACAAAAAAAAGGGCAGACTGCAAACATCTGTAAATATGTTTATCTTCTCACTTGTGCAAACCAAGTAACATTATCTGACAGAGAAAAACAATTATATAATAATTAATTATTATCTTATTTTCCAGTTATAATTAGCTGGCTGGAGTACTGTTTGATATAGCAGATGATTATTATAAGTGAATTTTTATCTTCATATTTTTTTTCTTCTTTCTTATTTCTCATGCAGATCACCGTTTAATTGGCGATTACATATTTATTAGATGAATATAAAGTTATGAAATGGGCAGCTTCGCTATTTACTGGATTTTATTGACTGTTTGAAAATACAGAACAGCTGTTTCATACGCTCGTTGTTTCGCTGCTGCATCTCGTCGGCTCGTTTTTGGCAGTTTGTCATAAGCTTCAAGGGGATTTTGAGAGAAAATTGCTCGTTATTTCAATGTGCACTCAGCACCAGCCTCAGGTAACCAGCCGGACAATAACGGTACTGCAAGTACATATCACACATGTACCATGATGTCATACAAGCAGAGCGCAGGGACACCGGGTTTGAGTTCATCTCTACTTCTGTCTGAGCTTGTCGCTGACTCAATGATGCCGGAAGTGTTCATTTTTGCTGTAATATTTTATTCTCCGTGTTATACGTTTAAAGGATGAGTTCACAATTATTCATGTCATAATCGTTCCTCCTGTTCATACCGACCATTAGAAGATCCCTTCATAATGACCTTACAATGTAAGTGAGGAGAAGTTTATCTGAAGCTAATCGTCCAAATGAGTCAAATCCAGTAGATATATTTCAACGTTACAGTCTTTTTAGTGCCAAAGTCCCTCTTTTTGTTTCTATACTTCCACCTGCAGCTCAACAAGTAAACACAAAGAGGAGAATTTGATGCTAAAAAGACTGTAAGTGTGTCAGATATCCACTTGATATGACTAAACTCAGACTGCTGAAGCTGAATAGAAGCTTCAGATCAACTTTTAAATGAATTTTGCACAAAATGACGGTGGACACGCTGTGGATTTAGTCCCCCATCACTTACACTGAAAGCACACTTGAAGGGGGATCTTTTAATAGCTGGTATGAACAGGAGGAGTGATTACAGTGATATAAAAAAAAACCTCTTTCACTCTTCATATAGACACCTGACTGTTGAAACATTTTGAACCTATCCCTTAATATGTGCTGCTCTGAACATTTGTCATAACATTTCTTCTACACTGTGAATTGATGTGATCGGTGCTCGACGTCTGTGGTCTTCTATTCAATTCTATTTAGATAAGTGATTGGAAATAGATATGACCGTTTTTTTTTTAGAGTTCATGAGTTTATGATGTGATGTTGGTCAGGTATTTCTTTCTCTTCAACAGTCGAGTCGATAATAAATAAACTAAGGTCAAACGGTAGTCTGGGCCGAAGCTCATTTTCAGCAATTTCTTTGTATTCCTTACTGGTGTGGACGCCAGAGACAGTCCGTCACAATGGAAGAGAAAGTGCAGGAAAAACACTTGATTTGTTTAGCCTCCCTCTCTGCCACCAAACTCCGGCAGCCTGGCAGGATGACAGGTCACCAAACTGTGTCCAGTTACACAAGAGAGTTAATGTGACTTTTGTTTACTGGCTCTAGTTTGCTTGTAATCAGTCAGTGTGAAGTTGAACAGACCAAACACAACAATAAAAGCAGCAAAGTTAACTTTTGTGGTGCGATTCAAACCAAATCCTCAAAACTCAGAGCTTCAGTTCATGTATTCTGTGTGTGTGTTCACTTCTGTTCATTCATGTGAACCTCAGATGTTGTTTTCTAGTCCATCACAGTTTGATGCTGATAGATCCGTTATCAGTTGCCCTTTTTGTCCTGGTTGTCTGACACGGAGAGGCGTTCAGGTGCCGCCGCTGCGAGGCAGGGAAGCTGTACATCCGGCAAAGACGACAGCGTGAGAATGCACAGTTAATGATATGTCAAAAAGAGCGTTATGAAAAAAAAAAAAAAAGAAAAAAAAAAGCAGGCAACATGTATCATTAAACTTTAAAGGTCTGTCTGAACAAGAGCCAAAACTGTCAACAGCTTTGATATTACAGAGCAGCTACGGGAGGGGTGTGTGTTTGTGTGTGAGGGAGGGGGGGGGATGTTGAGCTGTTTGAAGTCAAGTCAGTGCTACCCCGGATCTGTTGTGGTCTAAACTTTCCCAACAGTCTCTTATGTCCAGTTCCAGCTGCAGCTTCAAACCAGCAGTCATTTGACTATATTTATAAAGAAGTTTGAACCACTCATCACTCGGTTCATCATGAATATGGATAATAAAGCCGAATGAAACACTTTCACTGGGAGTCCAATTGTTTCTTCTGCTGATGTGAATTTTCTATTCTAGTATATTCTTTCTACCCTTTATTCGTTTTTCACATCATTCACAGCGGCGGCATAAGTATACATTCACACAAATGACTGACATATAAATGCAGGATAAGAACAAATTATAATAATTTGAAGAAGAAAAAAGTACAGAAAAAGAAAGAAAGTGAGAAAAAAAAAGAAAACATACAATTAATGCACCCACACAGTCCGGCCCACTCCTCTTGCTAATTTGCAATTCACAGCAACTTGACAGTTATCTATACATACACAGATATATTTTATATATAGGATTTAACCAAACTGATTTACATGCAGGATTTAAGTAAATCAGCAGCTGTCATATGAGCATTTATGAGTGCAGTCAACACTTCACACTGTTTAATAATATAACTATGCAGGAGTTTCTATCTTACAGTAAGAATTTCCTCAGCTGCAATCAAGAAAGAAAAAAAAGAAAGTTTTGATTCCTTAACAATGGCCGATCACTCAACAGCATCAACGCTGGTAGGCATGTCGTGTGAACCCCAATAATATGCAATAAGATACTGATCACATGACCCTAGGAATAATCAATATTTGGACACATGGATATATGTACCAACAGATTTCTGATTACAAAGGGAGCCCAATACATTTGGAATAATTACACTTTGGGAAATATGCTTCTTGATTTCTTCAAAATGGTTCATGCGTGTACGCTAAACATAAAGCTAAGTTAAGCTAACTGAGCTGGCTAACTTAGCACAAATACTGGAAAACAGTCCTTTACTTATAACAGAATCCGACTACCAGCATCTCTAAAGCTCACTACATAATATGTTATATCTTGTTCCCTGTTTAACAGACCAGGTTTTGTGTCGGACTATTTCTTGGCCAGCACCAATACCTTCTTAGGTTGCCTGGCAACTGGCTCCAGGTGATTATAAAGCCATAAAGTCGAAGAAATATTGCAACAAACTATTTTCCAATTAATACTGTGTCCATACTTTCATACGTCTCCGTTCCATACAAGCAATATACCGATACAACCGTGCACTATAATTATCTTCTGGCAGTGCAGGATTGCAGCTCTTGAAGACATGTCGAAATGGCAAGTTGGAGATTCTTTAGTTTGGCACATTTGAACTGTGATTTAAAGAAAGCGTGTGCAAACTGACATCCAAACACACCCCCACCACAACCCATCATTTCCCTCCACTGACTGCAGGTGTTCAGTACACATATGATTAAATCTTTAACGCTAAATCTAAGTGGATTTCCCTCCACTGGTGGCTGAACACACTACAAAATCAGAAAAAAATCATGCAGTGGTAACTACATGATAGCAAATAAGTGGCTGCTGAGTGTTTAACCACATTAAAAATGAGCTTACAAGGTGAAGTCTGGTTTTACATGACAGTTAGTTATGTTTCTTCCTTTTTTACTGTATCTTTAAATAAATGTTTGAGGAGCACTCATGGACTACAGCTGGTTGATCTGAAGACACTAAAGCAGAAACCGCAGTTCTGTTGGTGTACCACCAATGTTGCACCTGTGGAGGAAGTCAAGGCAGCGCAAGACCCCCGAGGTTCATCAACGCCAACAAAGAAACAGGTAAACAAACCCCAAACAATTATCGAATTGTTATTGGTCTACTTACTCTGAAACACCTTGAATAGTGTAGAGTAAGCAACGGGGATACAAAGTGCAAATTGTCTTTTGTACTAATACTGGCCCAGTCATTTTCAATAACAGTTGTTTAATTCCCTCCTGATCTCCTACTGAGGAGAGGCTGCTTTCCTGCAATACAGGCATTCATTGATTTGTAGCACCGTTCCACTAATTAGGGAGACCACATTGAATCTGGGATGATTTGTGCTTGACGTTCACAAAGAGACACCGCAAACAGTGTTGGGGACTTGTGCAGGAGCCTAGGCAATTAAAAAAAAAATAAAAAAAAATAACAAAACAAAGGTTTGGGATTTGAAACCTCATCCACACACTTTGTTAATGCAAAAGGTGCCAAAACAGCAACAGCATTCAGGGGAATACTTTCCTGTTCTAAAGTTTTTTTTCTTCTGAGTTAATGTTAAAAGGCCTGTAGAGTTCAAACTTATATATATATATATACCGGTATATATCCTTTATCTAACCACGTAAAAGACTCATTGAGATTAAAATCTCTTTTCCGAGAGAGACCTGGCCAAGAGAGCAGCATAAATATCATTACAACAATAAACATAAACAATAGAAGCCACCAAATGAAACTGTCACACTCTACAAACGAATGAACACAAGTTAATACGCAACACAAGGTCAAAGACAAAAATACAGTTATGATGCATAAACAGGTACAATTTTTTTAAACAGTTTCAGTTTGATTCAGAGATTTATATATAATAATATTTATATATAAAAGCCAATCAATGTGAAAGTGTGTGGACATACAGAGATGGCCACTTAGCAGCAGCATTCAGAAAATTACTCCCCAAAAAAAATAAGAGCTATGCACAGAGAGAAGAGGTGAAGGAGGTCGTATTCATCATAACTGTTTTTTTTTTCTTTATTGTGCCCATAAACAAAATGCAACTAAATCCACGCCGCCTCTTGGCATGAACAGCACCGTGAAATGAAAATGAGGGCCCGATTCATGCATGGAGAAAAAAAACAAAAAAAACAGGACAGGAGCAATTTGAAGGGTGGAAGCTGGTGCGTTATCTGTCAAATTGCTTGGTGATCACTACACGTTGTTGGTGAATGCCCGCTCTCACTTCCTGTTGAAGCAGAGCTGAGAGTGTGGCTACAGATTTGTTTTTGCCCTATTTAGTCCCATGTATTTAATTTGCAATAGAGTTATTTTTATATTTCAAAATGAGCCAAATGACTGTGCGTAATGTGACGCTTTCTTATTATTCACATCAATCTCGTTGTCAAGGATGCTTTTGTGTTTTTGTGTTGAAGATATCAGTCAAAGAAAACCTTCACACGGGAGCAACTGTGGTAACATTTAAAGCTTGTAAAAAATATAAATATTTATTATGATACTTTTTAAAAAAATATTACTTTTGAGCCTCACTGGGTATCAAATGCTGCTCTTCCCCTGATTAAAAGAACGTGTGCATAAATTTTACTTTAGAGATCCTAGCCTTCCCCAAAATTAGGTTTTTATCATTGTTTTAATTAATTTCATTTTTTATTAATTGAATTTATTCCCTTTAAACCCCCTTTAACCTCAAATATCTGTTGAAGAAAGTTTTTTTTAGGCTTTCTCATGAGATGTTAAAGAGCGAAGCTAAAAGAGGAATAAATATTGGATTTGAAATTGTTCGCTCACCGGAAAACCAACTCAAACTGAATGCTAATGTCTCTCCAAGTCAAATGGACATGCACATAGGCAACTGTGATCAATGGTGATAATAATATACAGTAAGTAAAATGCTATGGAACATAATGTACTCAGTCTATCAATACTGCTTTAAAGTTTGCTTAGTTAAGAGTTAAAAAGTCAAACCTGCTTCTTCAGGCAGCACAAGCAAACAGCTGCCATATTAAATAGTTCAATTCATGACTGTATTTCTTTCCAATAAAGTCCTGCTGAATTCAAACCATTGAAAACAGCACTAAACAAATAAGGAAGTGTAAAATAATCTGTAGAATTAACTTATATCAGCGTACTCAGCTGATTTTAAAAACAGGTTTTTAGGGCACGAGTAGCACTCTCTTCCTTCAGTTACTGTTACTGCACTGATGTACCCTTGAGCAATGCGGTACGCCCTCAGCTGCTATTGTGGAGCCGCTCTTTGCTCAACAGAAGAGCTTCCTCCGGTCTTATAAGACCTGAACGATCGCTGACGGCGTAACTGAACTGTCGTTGGACATATTTTAACGCTCACGCTGCTTTGTCCTAAAGCTGAGGAACGCTGTTGATTAAAATCTCCTAAAATGCTCATTTGTAGTTCAAACAAATGGATAGATACGGGCATGCATGTTGCCTTGGTTATAAGCCCACAGCACAGCACAGCACAGCACTGCACTGCTTCATTTAAATCTGAATGCCCTTGACTCCAGCATGAGTCAGCAAACCTATCATTAGTGGAACAATAGCATAGCTTGACCATTTCAAAACACAGATATCTTAAAGCGAGCTTTCCTCCGCATCGATCGAACAGATTTAACCCGATATATATCGTGAGAATTTCTCCCACTGCTACAGAGTTGTGAAATTAACAGTAAAACAGTATAATTAAGCGAAATTAAGCCTAAAGCAAAAGTAGGTCGAATTCTAATGTTTGAAATGAATGTCTTCATTACGATGAAACACTTTTAGCTCTGTAACCTGCACTACAGAACCACGACTGGGGACTGAAAACAAGCACAGATGTGGGACAGAAACTGGAAATACCCGCGAGCGCCCCTCCTGCATAAAATTAAAGAGCAAACACTAATGATTTCTTTTTTTTCTCTCTGCAGGTTTTACAGCAACATACATCAACCAGTATAAAGTCATTTGTCACTTCACTTGGGGGAACGTTAAGGCAGGGTAGGCTGCAAGGACGCGAGCCAAAGCAAATTACTCTGTCTCTGGCAATCAAGTAATGTTGTCTTTCACAGTGACCTTGCAGCTGGACACCGACATTTGATGCTGACTTGGATGAGTCGCCGCTGATGTGTCCCGCTCGTCGTCTCTGAAAGTAGCACGGTTATCTTTCCTGACGGGCGGTTTACACCCTTTATTTATCATTCATTACATCTGAGAATAAGGTTTCACCTGAAGCGGGAAAATACTTGGAAGTCAAAAAGTCACCAGCCACATAGTTTCACAAACCTTAAGGTGGTTTGATTTCCTTTCATACTGTTCATTTTCTGACCCTTCAACGCTCAACTACCCCTTTGTAATTAGTCCCTGTACCTAATTTTGAACCACAAATGTGTTTTGCATCCATACATATGTTATCAGTCATTAATAAATTGTCCAATAATCAATCAACATTAATGTTTCAGAGAGCAGAGACAGTGTTTTCTTTTGGTTTGACACCATTCGTTTTATAGAGACAATACAATAACAATCACATACATGCTCTAAAACAGGACAACATAACAGCCATAATTATTTCTATCAATTATCCTAAAAGTGAAAGATGCAACAACATTTTTGAACGGCACCTGCAAACCACATGCGGTTTTCTGTCAGTTGTACACAATCAACTCTGCATTGAGTGTGTTGGTCATAAAACAAAAGCAAATTTCAAAGCTTGCGGCAACAAACTGTGGTACTGCAGACTGACAGGGCAAAGTTCAGACATGTGCTGCTGTGTCTTGTGTGGCTGGCGTGTGGAGGACGGCGTTGTCATCTTTGTATGAGAGAAATCACACGGGGCTTTCCTCCTTACTACTCTCACTTAATTTCACTGTCTCCTTTTTTCATCTTGGAATAACAGATCTCACCAAATCAGTGAAAAAGGTGCTCAGGTACTTTTTTATAGTCCTATGAAAGCTGCCCTCCACTACAGGGACGACTATGTTGGGCAACCACTATGTTGGTTGCCTGGGAATTGATTTGTTACTTTGTACAGTATACACTTGTTTGCAGGTGCAGGTGCTGCAACAGTGTCTTGGCACTTCATAACCCTATGTCCCTACTGTATGGACACCATATATGATGCCTATGCACAGTTATGCTCTTTCACTGTGTCAAAATAACACCTCAAAGGTCAACAGGAGCCTGTCTGGTGGGAACTCTGGCAAATGGAGCTATATGGTGGGAACAAGGACAGTTCTTACGACAGTGTCAAGGTCCCCATTGAGCTCTGTCCCTACTGTCCCAATGACAAAAATCTTTGAATCGCTTTGAATAAATAAGGGTCAAATTTGACCCAGAAGATCCTCTATGTACACATATTTATACCAGCTGTATTTATACCAGATGTCTTTATTGCTTTCAAATGTCAAAATGGGTCAGATTTGAACCGAAAAGCATGCAAGGGTCAAGGATTTCTCATCCATGTTGGTTTATATGTAATGCAAGTTCATTCTTGACCTTGAACATACTAGTTCTACAAAACAATCCCAGAGAAAGGTCCACTTACTGTTTATTTCTAGCGCTCTCAAACTACAATATCGTACCGACTGAGGTTGACCTTGTGTGATTGTCAGACTACTATTTTCAAGATCAATAATGACCTTTGATGCTGAATATTTTACTTGTTGTATGCAGTTCCACATGTGACAGCACCTTATAAAAACAGGATCATGTCATTTATATGAGGCTATTATTCAAAATTATTAGGATGGTTTCTGGAAGACACATTTGTCCAGGAAGCTTAAAGAAACTTTGTTAAACACGGAGCGACTCTGTGTTCCTTAAAGGTCAACCAAGCTGAAACATGGTTTACCCTTCTTGTGAGAAGTAATGTATTCTTGTCGTATTAAAATGCACAATCAACAGTTCGACCGGGTTCCAGGGTCATACAGCGAGTCCACTAGATGGGAAATGTGTCCATTACTGGAAAAAAATGAGAAACTGTATTTCTTTGGGGACATAAACACGTTTCTACATTGTGTTGGTTAGATGGCATCATTTATATCGTTTGTCCCAAGACACCAAATGTGCGTAAATTTATGAGATAAGCAGTTAACAGTTCAACGACCACGGGGGAATCTCCTCCTGTGGTGCTTTCCAAGAGCTTCTCAGAAAATGATTTCATCAGGAAGATGGGGTTTCAGGGACGTATGGTTATCCCAGAAGTGATGGTTATATTTGTGCTGCAGTTAAAAGGTTTGAGTAAAATCAAGGACCTCTCGAGTGGTTTGAAAGCTTGACAGTGTTATAAAAACCATCCTGCTTTCTGAAGGAAGGGGAACCTGAGACCTGAGCTCCCCTGGAAGCAACAGAAGTTTGAGTTTGGGGGGTCTTGAAGAACTGATAAAGAAAAAAAAAACTATTAGCATTAGTGGTGGATTATGGGTCTTTAGTGAAATGCTGTGCATCAGCTATGTAGGCCTATAAGCTATAAGTTGTTATTTTTGTTGTGTATGTATATAGGCTATGCTTTTAATCACCCCGCCCCCATGCATGAAAATAAACCCCCTCAAATTCAGGATTTGGGGGCAGATATGGAATCATTTGCTTGTTTGGAGGTGGAATAAAGAGATGAAAGGACTTCAGGATTCATTACATGGACTGATGTCGAGTGGATTTACATGCAGAATGAACAGAGAAATAAAAAACAGGAGACAGGAAATGGTGAGGACTTACTGAGGAGTTACTGTCTCTCAAGACAAACACAGAAGCGACATATGGAAATGAAAAGAGGGAAATAGTGAGATCTAGAAGGGTAGAGTGACATTTTGAGTTATGGCTTTTTTTCTGTATATCAAACAGTTTAGAAGTGCAGATTTATCAACTGCGTTTTGCTAAAATGGCCATATTTTAGCTTTGTTTGTTGAGACCAAGGGGAGCAGGTGTCCTGAACTCACTATGCTTTTATTACAGGGAGCCAATAAAGGGGAGGATGTTGGGAGTGAGCAGGAAATGGGGCAGACGTTTTGTGAGATTTTATATTGAGAATATTGTTGCAGATCAGCCACGGGCCGACTCCTGGGTCAGGAGGTGGGGGGGTTATCACCGGATTGGAAAAATAAAGTAGGTTAACTTAGAAGTGAATAGCATCTTAACATTTTAAGTAGGTCAAATGTCTGGATGTTATAACACATATGTGAGGCATTTAATTTCTGCACCTCTCTCAGGAGAAATCGAGCGTTTAGGGGTCTATTTCCAGTGGCAGATTAATCCACATTTGGCGCCCCAGTGACGAGTTCAAGCAAGGACGACGTATGCGAGATTGACTCACAATAAGCTACAGGGCCCGCATCGGATCAATTTATCGTTGGTTATTGAACTTTTTTATGAGATTTGTTAATCATACATTGTGACAAGGAATTGGGTAACACATACAAGTTGCAATCCAGCACAAGTAGCCTATAATATTATGCAATTGTTATTCAGCTTCTTTGCCAAATCATAATCCTCTATCACAGCCTGGCAGCAACTGCACCGAGCCACAGGAGTTAAAAGAAAAAAAGAGAGTCTCACAAGTCACACAGTAATAAATGGAGAAATTAAACCGAAGGAGTGAAGAGATAATGCAATTATTTTTTCCCGAAGACATTCATACTCCATGAAAGATATAAGCGGGAGTTTATAGCCTGCATTTGAAGTATGGATAGTTTCAACGAGAGAGAATAAAATGATAACAAAAAAACAAACCTCTTACCTTGGTAGAGTCAAATCAAACCCAATACTAAGGAAATAGAACCAATTTACCCACAAGACTGCAGTCTGCAGCCACGCTAGCAGCTCCGCAAGGCTGTAAATACTCAAAATGATAACGTCAGCATGTTCATGTTTACCAGGTGTAGTGTTTACCATATTCGCTATGTTGGTTTAGCATGCAAACATTTGCTAATTAGCAACAAACACAAATGAGTTTTGAAGTTATTTTGGTCATAAAGCAAAGTATTGGGTAAAATGTAAGCTTGACCATCCAATAGTTGGCAAGATGTTTAAATAAAGAACTAACAAGTCGACCCATGGCGGCACAAAAAGAAACATCATAAAATCATCAAAGTCATTAGAATACAGTGTCTGAGAACCATGAATGTCTGCACCAAATGTTGCACAAACCCATCTAATATTTATTGAGATATTTCAGTTTGGACCGACCGACCGACCGACAGACTGACAGACCAGCGTTAGCATGGCTAAAATCCACCTGCTGCTCATGTGGCACTAAAAACTCTCCAATGAATTCGGTCCAAATTAAATCTTTTCAATCTAGGAGATCCAGACACTGCTGAGGAGTTACAGTAAAATCCCTGAAATACAAGAGCAACAGTAAATGGAGAGAGAGAAGAGAGAGAGGGTTGTTATGGGAAGAGAGTACAACAGCTACTGTGAGTAAAGTGTGGGTATGTGTTTCGAGGGTGGGGGGCTTAAGAAAAGGATGAAGGGGATATTAAGCGGCTCCATGCAGAGGCATGCTGAAGAGATCATACAAATTTCATACATTTATTGCTTCCCTCGACTTAATATTCTAAACTCATCTCCATCCTGGTCCGCTCGCTGTAATCAGTAAACCAGTAAACCGCCATTCATCCTCGAACGCACACTGGAGCTAATTAGCTGCTTGTGATGCTGACCACCGCTCTCAACAGTATAATTACTCCATCCACATTAACATTAGTGATGATATCACTGTATTGTTTTTTTTTCTCATCTAAATCTATTTTTCTATAATTGTGTATCTATAAACTGGTCTCTACTGGTTGCCATTTCAGTCAGAAACTTTATTTAAAATGAACAGTTTAGTTTTTTTTACTTCAAATTAAGCTCCTGTAACGCATGAAAATGAAATATGAATGTGCTAACAAACTGAGTTTCAAGGTAAAAGTGTCAATAGTGAAGAATATTAAACAGCGTTACATTATTGATGTGTTAACCTTGTTATGAAACTTAATGATGCGGCCAATCCAGATGGAACAACTGCTCTAATCTGGTTAAACCTGCAATGCGGAACTTTTATATATAAATGAATATCCGTTACATTCAAGCCCTTTTCAGACGAGTTCACTCAATGCTGATTAAACCTATCGCTGGATGAATGCATGGCCTGTTAGCTCTCTGCTAACTTGAATGGGGATACAATAATTTAGTTGTTTGGCTCTTCTAGATTTTCCAGATGTTATCAGACCAAATGGATCAAATTCTGATGGTGAAATGAGTCATTTTATTGGGGGTTGTGTGACGCCCAAAACAATCTATCCAACTTTTTACGGCCACAGTAAGCGCGTGTCAACAGTGTTTTTGTAATTACTCTCCCTGCCAGAAGGGGGACACAAAAAGTCCTGCAATGCACCTTTAAGATACATATTGGCATGACAACTGAATTTAGCAAACGGCATAAAAAAATCAAATGCAAGTCCAGTACTTAAGTGAAGAATAAATGTAGAATTTTTACTTTCTGAAAACTTACCAAGACAATTTGATAACCTTAATAAAGATCTTCTTTACAATGCTAGTGCTAGCCTCGAGCTAGTTTACAAATCAGGTGCATCTACAACAAAACATTGACAGGAAGCTAACCCGGTTAGCTAGTTTGAAGGTACCCTGTGGAGTTTCTGAACTCTAGTAGTGCTATGGAGCAGTTTTTTATTAGTGGGTCCCAATTTTGTTTGTTTGAAATGCTGTAATGTGCCAATTAAGTCAGAGAGAAAGAAGCAAACTAATAAACATGGATTTAAACAATGCAAGAATTTTTAAAAAGTGACTTTGCAAATGTTTTATGATGAAGAAAATGCACTTAACTCTTTTGTAAAACATATCAGAGGTAAAATAAGTTTCAAATCAAAAATATCTCTTGAACTGTTCTTGTTTCTTTATTGTTTGCCTGCAGAAACATTAAACCTGCAGAGGAACTAAAGTCGACTAAGTCGACTAAGCCGACTGCGCCCGGTTCTCACCAAAACTAATAGATGCCATGAAAATGTGAGAAAGAAAAAAAAGAGAAGCGTGCAAGCTCAGCAAAATCCCTCCCTGGATAAAGGCTGAAAGACAGACTGAGAAGGGAAAAAAAAGCCCAGAAAGACAGACAGGCATGCACAAAGATCGACACACGAAGTTAGAAGTCAGGAGGATAGGTAAAGGAAGAATAAGCAGAATGATTTGCCATGGGTGATTTGGGGACAGGGATCTGCTTTCTGCAGTCTGCTGTTGTCATTCGATGTCTCTCACGGTTAGAGGAGAGGGAATAAGAGAGGTAGCAGAAACAGAAGGAGACACCAAGCTTTGAAAAACAAAACTAGAGGAAAAATAGAGCCCTAGCTCAAAACTGCATTCAGCCAAAACCCGCTGCACACAATATATGATGATGCTGATACACCTGGAAGAAATGATGTCATTTTAACAACAGTACGCTGGAGTTTCTTTGATGTTTACCGAAGCAGGAGATGATTTTGTTGAGTATCCCTGTTTGTTTCAGTAGAAAGATGATGGCTGTAGGCAACGTTATCTTGTGTGTGCAACTTTTTTGCATTGTAAAAAATATCTAAGTAATAGTTAAGTCTGAGAATTTTCAGCTCTGACTTATGAGCCGTACACATATAAAGTCTTTTCGGTACAGCTCATGGTGAATGAGATGTAGAGATTAAAAAAAGCATCCAGCTGCACTAGAAGGGGGAAAGTTTAGAAAAGCTCAACTTTATGCAAATATCCTCTGACGCAGTGTGAGCGACAACCAGCGCTCGCTTTGATTTCTGCAGAAACAGAAGCACAGAGTTGTTTACCCACTCCGTTCCTCTACATGATATGACTTCTTTTTTTTTAAATTCAGGAAAAACTGATCTCTACAAGGTGTATTTAACGAGCTACCGGGACCATTAAAAGAACAATGACGTGTGGAAACAAATAGCCGACATTGTTGGTTCATTAGTGCGGCGGTGTATGTCAGAAAAAAAGAAAAACTGTCCTGCCAGAGAAGAGTATTTCAATTATGCGCTCGGTGCAACACACACACACACAGACCTTCACACTGATGAGACTGCAGACTACAACCTGGGAGGCTAAAAGAGACTTAGGTGAGACCCCCGTTCAAACTCCTCATCTCTGCAAAATCGAAATATTTAAACGAGAAATCTCAGCAGCAGAAAGAAGCTTTGGTTATTTGTTCAAATGCTTAAAAAACAAACATTTGACAAGCAAACTCTTGTGGCTTTGTGAATAATAATTATTCTCTCTCAGAAACAACATTATGAGATTTTGAATGAAGGCTGACTTTAAATACATGAATGTCATTTCAATTCATAAATGCACTCCAATATATTATGGTGCAGCGCTGACATTTATTTTTTCTTTGAAGTCTTTGAACCTGTTTGATACTATACAGTTAATTATTTTATGAATATTGTTGCTAATTAATTACGTTAGGGACTCAATAAAGTATGACATTATTGCGTCATTTTACAGCACTACCTTGCTACACACTTTATAAATTCTTGTATAAAAATCTGTTCTCACAGAGTGTCTGACTCCACGGCCTCCGAGCTGCTCTGCTGGACTGAGAAGATGTGAATTATTTACCTCGCACACCAGATAATCACAGTGGATCCTTTCTAATCAGGACAGAGAGGTTAGAGAATCAGGTTAGAGAATAGGAGCTGTCGGCTCAGGAACCTTGAAAACAAACAAGAAGAAGAAAGACTCATGAGAAGACGAAGGCTAGGAGGCAATACCTTTGATTCGCATTGAAGTTTTTACTGCAGCGAATCCGTTCCTCCTTGTTCTCAAGGCTCAGCCTTTTAAATTAGAGTTGTATCTAAAGTGTAACAAAAGGTGCAACTAAATTTGTTTGGGAGCAGACCGACACCGCTTCCTCAAAGGGGTATCGGTACGGTTGTTTGGATCTGCAGCTGAGAGCGATTGCCTTGGTCGGATCTGCCCAAACGTGTCAAACCAAGAGGGAAAAAGAAGTCCATTCAACAAAACAAGGCAGGTTTGAAAACACCCTAAGTCATGTTAGGTTATCAAGGTGCATTAAAGTCCTGTTTGGCCAAGAAACATGTCAGAATATACAGTAAACCCCAACTAATCATAGTTTACAGTCTTTCAGGTGAATGAACATAGATGATGTCAAACTAGGTGAGTAGGACATTCAGGTGTTGTCAGATGTTCCAGATGTTCACTTGTCTTCTTCAATGACATATTACAGTACAGAGGATGGAAACCCTGGTTGTGCCTGGTGCCTAGTAGAAGTTACAATTCTTTCAGAAACATTTTGGTGTCTAACAGTCTATCACTGTGTATACAAGAACACACACATGCACAATGACTTCTGACTTCAAGGCATAAAAGATGTCAAGAAGAACACGCACAGAACTAAAAAGCCGGTCGTTATTGGAATTAACGACTTTGTACTTTTCCATTTAAAAACAGGCCACAACAGTCTGGAGTCCCCTCAGTCTCCACAAATGACCTAGTGGGCCGCTCCAAGGTTTTGAATATGCGGATGAGCCCATATTCCTTTCTAGGTGTCTACCAGCGTGACAGCTCAACTGGAGTCACGGTTCAGCGTGACTACCCCCCAAAAACAATGTAAAAATCCATCACGAGTCGACATCAGTTCGGGCTGAAAGTCGAAAAAAAAACATTGGAAACTGAGCTCAGAGCAGTTTGAAGCCAGTGATTTACTTCTACATATTTTTACCTAATTATTTGACACCTTGGTCACGTTTATATATAATTATAACATTTTATATATATGACTGAAAAAGCATAATAGGCCCCCTTTAATGCTGCCTGAATTACATTTTGATGGACAGCGGACAACAGCGTATCATTTAAAGCTTTGCTAAAAAAAAACAAACAAAAAAAAACATACATGTTCAGCACATCTTCCCCGTGTAAACAAAAGGATTTGAGCAGCAGTCGACTTTAATACCTCCTCTCACACAAGCAGAACACGCAGAAAATATGACAGCGACATCACTTTTAGGTTTTAGGTGCATAGCCGACACTCTCTCATCCAACACACCTGGCAGCAAGAATAATAAGCTTATAATTCACGAATATTACAAGGAGCCGGTTATACTGTGCAGCGGCGCATAGGTCACGTCAGCGGGCGAAGAAAAACATATTCATTTCCCCCAATGCAGCGACGGAGAAAGCACAGAGTGTAAAACGCAGGAGAGAGAGAGAGTTTTCTGCCTGGATGTGACGATTAATTGTACACAGCTGATTGATCATGTAATACCATTTCATCTCCACCTAGAGTGAACAAATAGTATTACTAAAGTGGGCAAAAATGAACAAATTAGGAGGGATTTAGGTAGAAGCACAGATCTTCTCAAGCAAATGGTGCTTATCATCCTATTAGCCCGTTGAACTGTGGGTAGACAGGGGGCATCTGCGGAAACCGCTCTGGGGCGAAAGGCTCCGGAGCAACAGAGGAAGAGGTCGGGTGAAATGAAATTACAGTTATAACCAACAATGTCTACAGGAAGTCGCTTTTTTGTTTTTTTTTTCCTCCAGAAATATGGCTTCATGGATGCATCGCCGTGGTTTCTCCAGCCGGCTGATGATCCACTTACACGTGAGCCTTGAACTTGAACATACATGATGTGTACACTACTGTTATGTTTTGTTTTTTTTTTTTGTCTGTGTGTTTATGCTCACTGTTGCACCGCGGCTATTTATCTGTTGTAAATGTCAAAGCAATTTTTCACTTATACTGACATAAATGCCACAAGCCCGACCGTGCGGCTACGAAAGGGACTTTTTTTTTTTTATTCTACTGGTTTTAATTTGTGTGTGGCAGCGTGTCGGGATTATTTATCTATCAGATGCTGATACATGACGCCGTCGATGGAAATCAATTCAACCACTTCTAATGGAAATCTGTGATGGCGTATTACTGACTTTTGGCATTTCAACACATATATGCGACACATCTGCGTGACTAGAAGTGGCTATAATCAATAGTTTTTTTATAGTAAATATGTATTAAATGACCATCTTTAATGTGACAGGTGTGGCTTGTAGTGATTAATGTACAGAGAATTATCAGAGACTCTGCAGCTCCCCTCGGCTTTACACAACTCTACAGCCAGTTAAGTTCATTGTTTGGCTGCCCGACTGCATTTTAACCGTTTCGGTTCGCTCACAGTTCTCTTATAGTGTCGTTTTCAGCCACAGCAGGAAGCTTTTTTACCAGAGAAAAAGCTCTAAAATCACAGTATACAGCAAACAAACAGCAAACAGATGCAGTTTTGTTCACCACATGGACAGAAAGACGACTCCAAATGAATGAACAAGACATATAAACAGAAAAGTCGACGTTACGTTATAGCCAGAAGATTTAAAAAACACACTATTGGCCAACTTTATTTTTATTTATAGCAACTTTGCACAAATAAGATTAATGTGCTTTGAATTATGGATGAACAAAAACTAAATAGTAAAAAAGACAGAAAAAGTCACTTTAGTCACCTCTCTAACATCCTTTAAAAAAAGGTATCTTTCCAATTTTGAGGCATTTCAAGCAGCTTTTGTACAGTTGTCTTAACATCTAACAAACCTGACAAAACAACAGAAACAGAAAAGGGCCTTGTATGCAATCAAGGAAAAGAAATTGAGAACAGATTTCAAAAGGTGCAGGGAGCTGTGCAGCTCAGCCGCCTGAGATGAAAGCATGAATCAGCTTTTTTCTTCGTCTGAAATTTAGTGGATAAACTGGTGTTGTTTTGGTCACTGGTAAGAAATAGGGGTTGTAATCTTTGGATAGTGTTTTTGGCCTCGGGGCGGGGGGGGGGGGGGGCAAGCAAAAAGTGCTCTCGCCGTGTCTTTGTTGAGCTTTCAGAAGTTATTGCTCATTTTCATCATCTGGCTCTACAGCAACGAACAACTGCCTGTCATCGGCGTAACTTTGGGAAATGTATGTTTTCTGATGACATTACTTAAACAATTCATCACGTTATAAGTGCAGGGGGGGGGGGGGGGGACAAAGGCAGCATCCCTGCATTGCACCAAAAGAAGTGTTATATTTCCTGGACGCACAGCCACCGAGATTGACTGAACATTTTGTCCTGGGTGTAAGGTGAGTTATGAGAATATAGTGATTAATCATGTCACATGCAGCACTGGCAGTAGAAGCAATGGAACCAGCGTTGGCTTCACTGCGTGCAGAGATTTCCAGCTGCTCATTTCTGATCTGCAGAGACGTGAACATGTGTAAAACATGGATATTAATACTTTTCAGTTGCATGCAAAGTGTCTTTTTTTTATTATTCCTATGTCTCATTATCAAATGTAACATTAGACTGATCCAATTTTGGAGTTTTGGCTTCAAAGCAATGTCTGTATGAGTAACAGTAATGGAGTTTTCACATATTTGTCTTTGTCACTATCTACATTCAGCACAGACTCCGAATTTTAACCTTTGTGTAATTGGTCTCTCTAATAGCATGGAGCGGACCAATTTCTTTTCTTTTTCAAGTCGAAACAGTAATTTTACAGAGAGCTGAACAATTTCATATATATATATATATACACACAAGTTGTGCCACCCACGGCCACTGCAGTAAGCGTCACTTTGTCAGTTTTGCTGGCTGTTATATAAGATTTTTTTTTAATCATGTGATCATTTATTAAGAAAAAAATAAAATAAAATCTGCTTATTGGTCACGTTGCAAAAAGTTCTTGGAGTCGGCTGCTTAGGTTGCGTCCTCCACGTCGAGAGGAAGAGATGACTCTTGCTCGCAGTGACACAAATTACACACAAGTGTTTATCTTGCCATTGGCAAAATTACTGCTTTGACTTGAAAATGGATACAGAAATCGATGCACCAAGTACCATTAGAGAGACAAAAAAAAAAAAAACACACTCCTTTCATACATAAACTCCGCCACAGAAAAAAAAAAAAAATCACCTTTGAACCAGAAGTCTATATTTGGGCAGGTGTGACGTCACATGGTGTAGCGTTGTGACAACATGAACCATTAAGAACGAGATCTTCTGAGAACATGCGCTCCATGCGTTCATTCAAGTACACCACCCGCTTCGGCCCAGTATAACCACAGCAGCTGGGGGCTAAGTGCCTTGCGTGCCTGCACCTCGGCAGTGCTCTTTAAGCGAGGCGAAAGTGTTACTCATTCCGCTCCCCACCCCCCCCCCCCGCTAGGCCTGTGCAAAGATTCGAACCCTCGCCTAATTGAGCACATTGCATTCGCTGCGCCGTAGTCGCTGCAACCTTGAGAGGCGGCGAGAGGCAAGAGGATCTCGTCTAAACCGAGCCCTGAGCCTCTGACAGTGGGAAGAGTCACGCAGGCGTTTTCTCAACGACATATCAAAAAAAAAAAAAATTGCCTCCCTCTCCAAAGCTCCTCTAACGATATTCAGCTCGGATTTTCGGGGGAGAGAAGGGTATTCGAGGCTGGCTGCGAGCTAATAGCCTACAAAGTCAAAAAATGTACAGTGGCTGCAGGGTAATAGGCAGCTGAGGCTGAGCTGAGTTGAGCTGAGCTGAGCTGACTGTGTGGCTGAAAAGGGGAAGAAGAAAGGGAGGGAGAGGAGAGGAGAGGAGAGAGCAAAGGTCAAGGAAAAAGAGGAGGGGGTGAAGAAATTAAATGAGCAAAAAAAAGAGGAGAAAAGGAAGAGCAGGTGATACAACGTCACAGGTGCAGATCGCCCCCTCCGACTCGTCCTCCTTCCCTTCGTCTCTCTCTTCTCTCTCCATCCTTCATCCTTTCTCTCGCCACTCACCCTCTGTTGCTCCCCGTGCCCTTGTCTCTAAACGCTACATCAGGTGGGGTTACAGGTGCACAGAACAAATCCCTCATCTCCTCCTCCATCCTCCTTCCCCCTCCTCCTCCCTCCTCCCTCCTCAGCAGGCTCGAGCAACATTAATCCACTGATGTAGATTTGCAGCGACAGGCCGGCCCGGTGAGCCCCTGGTTAGTTCACTTCAATTCCAGAATATTCTGCTGAATGTCCTTTTTATTTTTTCTCCTCCTCCTCCTCCTCAAGCCACCTCTCTCCTCTTCCACAATCTGTTGCCTTCCCTTAGCGATGCCCCCCCCCCTTTTTTTTTTTTTTTACATGATCCCTGACACGTTTTCTTCAAATATCTGATACGGCTCCTTGGATAATCCCACTTTGGGATTAGTGCGACACCTGACCCAGATGGTAAGAGAAACCGAGGATGGAGAGACACAGAGACACAGACACCTTTTTTCTTTGAGAATATTTTTGTTATTGTTGTCATATTTTATGTTTAAAAGCATTTAAGGGAGCAGCAGTTGAATTACATTATTACGCAGAATTGTCATTACTTTCCCGCCAATTTTTTTTGTTAATAAAACACAGTTTGTGTCTGTTAAGGCGAACATAATGCACCGTGCAAATGTGATGTCCTGGTTTCAAATGTGGCCCAGAAATGTTGCTGCATGTCGTCGGCATGTCCTAATCCCTTTCCCTCTTTCTGTCGATGTCACAGAAGAAGAAAAAATGAGAGTGTGTGTGTGTTGAGAATATGTTTTGCAGAAAAGCAGCAGTGTTGTCAAAGGGGCCCTTTTTATGTACAACTGTCGGGTGAGGCTAATGACTGAAACCAGCTGCAAAGTCCTAGATAGCACGGGATATCTAGTCATGTGGGCGATCATCGACGCCCAACCAAACACTCATACCAGTGTTACCTTGAAAGATTGTGCAGTTGCTACGGTTTCCCCATACATTCATTTATTAGCGGTGGGCCACCCCAATAAAACTTTGCCCGCCACGAATTGATTTTCAATTTTTTGGCGCTGCGCTCTCTCTCTCTCTCTCTCTCTCTCTCTCTCTCTCTCTGATATACTCCCAGATGCAGACTCACCTGCATCTTGACTCGTCCCCGCCGCCCCCCCCCCCTTCCTCCCCACCCGACTGAACACAAACACCCTCCTCTGCGCTCTCTCTGCTACTCTCGTGCTACTTCCACCTAAACATGTAAACACTTAAAGATCGATTGTGTGTCTACATCGCTTTGTAAAGTTCCGACCGTAAACTGTGAGAACGAGGGACTTCATGGTGCGTTCAGGTGCACCTGGTAAACTCAGAAATCGATACTCAAATGGCCATGAAGGTTGTTTAAAAAGAGAGAGTTTCTATTTATTTTTCTCTTTCTGTTGTATTTTTAATATTTTCTTTAAAAAAATCTATAAAAATTCTATAATTTTTTTAGAATTTTTTTATTTATTTTGCATTTTTTTCCAGCACTTGGGGAAATAACAGACTTGACTTTTCTTTGTCTTGAGGAGCTACACAATATATTAATTGACACACTGTAGTCTGTACTGTACATTTACTGCCAGACTGACAACTTACTGCTAATCTTTTCCTCCGCTCCGCTCGTATTCACCGTCACTTTCCAACTCACTAACGTGCACACATATAAACACACTGTGCCCTGATCCTTGATGGAGCTACCAAGAGTTTCCCAGGCAACAACACAGAGGTGGACAGAGGCTCCCAAACACTGTAGATATTTGGCTTTATTTTTAGCATTAAAAAAAATATTTTATGGCCTGGCGGTGGATCTCATTGTTACAATTATAGGAGAAACACTGATTCAGTAAACGTTCGGTAAATGCTCAGTAAACATTGAGTATAGCAGTCTCCATTAGGTTGAGTGAGTTCAAAGTTGGTAGTTTGTTAGCCTGTCCCTCCCGCCACAAGAAATAATGGATTCATCCTGGAAGGCTGCTGATGTTTCTCCTTATGAAAGCAACACGGCGATTATTCGACCAATGAGAATTTAGTCGGACGAGTCTGGACTAACAGACCAGTCGACCCAGGAGCCTACAGCCCTACGGACGGCACGACATGCTTCAACCAAACACCTGAACACCAAATGTTTCAACTGAGAGTACTTAAAATGAATGGACACATGAGACTGTCCTCCCATAGGTCATAACACCAGCTGCTCACTTTCACATTTCCAACCACGGTAAAAAGTGTAACTATGATCGTGCACCAACCTTGACCCTGTGGTTTTTACTGTAGCCACGACGATAAAGGTCACCTAACTTTAAGAAGGAAATAACTTTAACCTACATCACACATTTCTCTAACCTTATCAAAGTGATCGTTTTAGCCCAAACTGTGATCTTTCCCTAAACCTAACCAAGTGGTTTCTGTGCCTAAACCTAACCAGACCTTAACCACAGTGTTGTCACATCCTGAAACATCATAAGCACAGACGATTAAGGCCTGTCCTGCTGATTACTGCCAATAGGGGCTTCTGGTTAGAAGACGCTCCGATGTGTTGATCTGGAGTCAAACGGACAACAATGGTTGCTCTCTGCTGAGAAATATTCAACAAATGTCATGAAGGCCATCACATCTATCGAAGGAGGATGATGAAGGGTTGCCTCAGCAGATCTGACAGGGATGTGGGGGTACGTCTGAACCACTGATTTTGATTGTCTGCATTGTTTCAACAGCATTCAAATGACTGTGAAAGAGGTTGTCATTATATTTTAAAGTGTTGTCACTAAAAAAAAAAAACCCTTCCATTTCTACTACTTTTAACCTGGATGTCTTTTGACCTGCAGGTCGCTACATCAGTGCAACACCGACACTCACACCGATGTGATTTTAGCGACGCCGCTCGATGACATAGAGTCGTGGAAAATTCCAAACACGCTCGTCAAATCGAGGCTTGTTCTTCCTTTATGAAATCAATGAAGTCTTCTAGTAATCTAGTTATTCATTTCTTCGTTTCAAAATAAGGTCAAATTAAAGAGCGGCTCAGTTTTAATCCGCCCCCTCGTAAAAATTTAGAGTCGTGTCAGTCTTGGGTGAACTCAATTATTGGAAAATAAAATGGTGTGCCTTTTGTGGAGGGTTTTTTTTTTTCCCATTTCGATTTTTCACCCGCTTCTTCCCGCTGAGCCCACGGCTGCTGGAAAACACACACACACACACACACACGAGCTCATGACATTGCGACGCGTCCACCGAACGGGCATATGTTAACTCGGCGTGCATCGATTAACTTTGACACCGCGGCATCTCGTCTCTCTCACAGTTCCCCCAGCCGCTGGCTCCTTTCCACCACCGCCACTGCCACCACCATCTCTACCAAGACCCCTGCCTTCCTCATCTCTCTCTTCCATCCGTCCTTCCTGTCTTCTACTCTTCCTTCATTCCCTGCCTTTCTTTGCAGCTTGCCTTTTTTTTTTAAAAGCTCTGCATGGACTGGCACCAGATTACATCTCTTAAACTTCCTCACACTCTCATCCGCCGCCAGACGCTCAGATCTGATGACCAATCGCCGCTTTTCATCCCACTTAAAGACCCGTCTCTCTTTTTTTCTCTCGCCTTTTTTAATCAGTTTTTTTCTCTATTATGTATTTTGTTTTCTGTGAAATGCTGCCTGTGGGTTTTTTATTTTATTTTTGCTCTGTGCTGTTAACGTTCGCCCCCTTTCATCCTCATAACTACGTCTGCGTTTTTTATTTGATTGTAATTCTCAGTCACCGTAAAGCACTCTGGTCAACATTTGTTGTTTTTAAATGTGCTCTATAAATATATTGACTTGACTTCCTCCCGGACCTTCCAACCATCCGTCTTTATTTACTTCTTTCCTCCACCCCCCCCCCTTGCTTCCTTCCCTCCTCCCTGCATCTTAACCTTTCCTCATCCCTTTCTGCTTTCCCTTATTTTCCCTCTCGATGCTAATTTACTTCCTTACTCTCTCATTTCTCCCCGTCTCCTCACTTATTCCTGTTCTTTCCGCCTCCATTTACCTTCCTAATCTCTCTCTTCCTCCCCCCTATTTGCTTTCATCTTTTCCCGTTTCCTTCTCTTCTCTTCCCTACTCCCTCTATCTCTTCCCTCTTCCTTCTCACAATCCCTACTCTCTTTTCTTCTTTCTCTCCCTCCTTCCCGAAGCACCAAATCGCTCCTGAGCTGACACTTCGGGCTACTGGTCCACTTAAGTTTCCTCTCCACACTGTTGACACTGGCCTGCATCACATATTCTGAAGGAGTAGTGTGTGTGTGTGTGTGCGAGCAGGTGTGACACAGCGGGGGGGGGAGGGGTTGGGAGTGATGTCCAAGCGTGATGAAACACACCTTGGGATGAATGCAGGTCCATTCATCTCCTTGTTCTCAGGCATCCATTCACAGAAGCTGATGGAGCGTGCCGATAAAGAGGAGAGAATGAAAAAAAAAAAAATCAGCAGATATGAACGGTCCGACTGTGAGAGGGAGGGAGTAGAGGGGTGAGGAAGAGGGTGGGGTGGGGAGGGGTGGGGGCAAATCAAAGAGGAAGGGAAGGAGGAAATGGAGAAAGGAGGGGGGGAAAATGAGGTGAGCAGTAGTAGAAAAGATAGAAGATAGAAAAAGGAAGGATGCGAAAGAGGATAAATAGAAAGGAGGGGTTTGTGGAAGACAAAAAGTGAGGGAAGAAAGTGTGGAAAAAAAGAGGAAAAGGAGCAAGACTGGAAGAGAACGATGTGGAAAGAGATGCAAAAGGAACCGAAAGTGGAAGTGAAATAAGTGGAACAGAGTGAAGAAGGAAGGAAGAAAAAGAAACAAGGGGAAGGAAAGAAGAGAGGAATGAACAAAGGGAATGTAAGGAAAAGGGAAGAGATCAAAATAGAAAAAGAAAGTTTGGAGAAACAGAGGAAGAAGAATAGAGAAATGAAGGAAGAAAAGGGAACAGAAGTGTACATGAAAAGGTAAAGAAAGAAAGAAGAGAGGATATAAGCAATAAAAGGCGGGAAGGTATAGCGATAGAGGGAAGAAAGATAAAACCTAAATAATAAAAAGGAAGAAAAGGCAAAAAAGGAAGAAGCAGAACAGGAAGGGAAGCTCAAAAACAAACCAAAAAAAATGAGAAAGTGGAATAAAGTCCAGCCAGTTCCCTGAAAATGACCCAAAATGGCTGAACTCATTTAGCCTGATGCAGCCCTTCAGTGGATATGATGTCACTGCCTCACACACACACACACACACACACACACACACACACACACACACACACACACAGGAAAGCAAGAGTGTGTTTAAACAACACTCGGGGATTATTACGAATGAAATGAAGTATTCAGACAGCTTAGTGACACAATTAAATATGTGCGATTGTGGCGAAGAGTCGGAGACAAAGAGACGGTGGGCGAGAGAGGAAGACTGACAACAGGAGGGAGAGAGTGAGAGAGATGGACGGACAGCGTCAGCCTTCAGCCACTCCACTCCTCTCCTCTCTGCCTGTCTGTCTGTCTACCTGCCTGTCTGTCTGTCGCTCTGTTTCGCTGCCACTACGCTGTGATGGATTGTGGGAAGTGATGGCACATGACAACTTCTACCGCTGTGTTCAAACACGGAGCGACACGGCGGACCAGGTGGCAGGTTTCACAGAGGCATCGCTCCACACAAAGTCCTCCCTTTTTCCTTTCATTCACTCTCTCTCTCTTCCTTCCTTTTACTCCTCCCGGTCTTCCTTCTTCTCCCTGTTTCCTCTCTTATTATTATTATTATTATTACTACAGGTGGCTGAAAGCAGACACATATTGATGCGATAAGACAAACACAAAGCGGCGTTACATTCATGGCTACATGCATCACGAGAGCACAGCTAACAAAGCTTAAACCCTGTTGGCTTTACAATGTTTTAAAACTAATTTTTACAATCCATTACCAGTCGACAACAGCAGTTTAAAGAATATTTCTGGTTTATTGCAACTGGAGTCTTATTTTTTGAAGTTTCAGCCATCATATCTATCAGTTATGATAGCATACTACTCATCAACCAGGCTCTAAACAAGCCAAGACTTTAGGCAGATTATCTTCCACTCAGTTTTGGAGTTAAACTGAAAGTGAATAATCTCTCAGTGAACAGGAAAATAGTGAGTATACACTGTGATGCTGTGAGTTGAAGAGCAGCAAAGTTGCTCTATAACCTGCAACAAATGTTTACAACTGACAGTTTGGGTCAGTTTCTTTTCCTTTTCCAAAATAAGTCTGCCTAAAGCTGGAGGATTGTTCCTTTCAGCGCTCGTGACTCTTGGCCAGTCTGTAAACACGGTGAGTAAAACATCACAGGACAGGAAGGATCGCCACGACTACAAAAATAGGATTGTGAGCGTAATAAATTCACAGTAGCTTTTTAGCCTCCGAACACTCGGGGAACGTGCGCAGGTGCGTAGACGTTTGCATGGCTGATTTATTTCCAAAAGAAGTAAAGCGAAATGTGCATCAGGCAACGGTCCTGTCCAAATATATCAGCCGCAACTGGTTCCACGGCCCCTCTGTCTGCCAAATCAGTCAGCTTTTTTTTCTTCCAAATGTGCAGGACTGCAGACCCAAAACAACAGATGTAGTTGAGATATTGCACACCAGCCTCCACCTCTGCATGATTACCCACCAACTCTTAATTATGCCGCTGCAAAGAAATGTCACTGCAATAATCCTTTCAGCCTCAGCCGTGGGAAAAATGACTGCCCTTTAAACTGTTCAACAATCTGATCATTCTGTAAATATGTATATATATATATATATATATATATATAAAAATAAACTCTCTGTTCATTTATGTCCCTTAGGACTACAATCTCAGCAAGAGCAATTTTAACAAGGTAAACTGTGCTTCCATGTGTAATTTATGTAGCATTAGCGGGCAGAAAAAACAGCAAGTTCCCCTTAAAAATCCTTACAATCATTATTTAGATGATTGTTCGCCATTTTCACAAAAAAAGAAGAAGAGTACCATCACCTCACCATCAGATACCGTAAATGTAAATATTGTACGGAAGGACTGATTGTCTGAATTTGTTCCTCCTGAACTTGAGCAACTCTGCAGAGCGGAGCGGCTCCGATCATCTCGCGGTCCTCGATGCTAGAAGCTGTCTCCGTCTCGTCCCGGCCATGACTCTTAATTCCCCGCGCTGCTTTTCTTTTATTCATTGTATGCATGTAATCTGTCTGCAGCCACTCACAGCCTGCATCTTTGCATCTTTCAAAAAGCCCGAACAAGCCCTTCTCTTCGTAATGGGTTACGAGTTAGCTTCATAAGATCCCTTTTACAGAACGGTACATACGGAGCGGGGATGAAACGAAAAAACTAAACAAAGTGTCTTAGTAAGGCGACGAGCCATCACCAGCCAGCTTCGGTGCTCCTTGTCCTAGATTTCCCAAGCCTCTGAACTCTACTGAAGGAATGAACACTAATCTTCCAAAAGATACCCCCCCCACACACACACACACACACATTTGCTGTTTTGATGATGGCAGTGGAGAGAGCCGCCATCGGTATCCAACTGGGTTCAGGCTGCTTAAAAGCCCGTAACATAAGGTTCACATCACCTTCATATTCATCCAGTGAGCCATACAGCAGGTTTTTTTCTTTAGCAGGTGTTCAAATTCAAAAAACAGCTCTGCATTTTAAAACATGCACTAGTTGTGTGCAGTTGTGGGGGTGTGTTGCTTCCAGTGCTGCTGATGTTATGTAATACAATCCAGGAAGTCCAGATTGGGTAATAAATCTATTAGTTTGAAGACTTATCAGGTGCCAAAAACACTGAGCAGCAGTTTATAACACTCTATAGACTGGAATCCACAACTCGGTGACGATGATAATTTAAAAAAAATACAGCCTTCAATTAACGGAGTCGTCGTCTACCAGGAATCTGCACCGACACTAATTTGATCGCCCAGTGCAGCGCCTCGGTGGATGATTGTGTTGGCACCAATTTCAGCTTCTTTTTTTTTTTTCCCCAGCGTGACCCTGCGTGTTTTTGCTGAAGCGCCCTACGAAGGCATGTCCATGGTGTCCAAGCCTCATTGAAGTTAATATGGAAGCTGTGGAGGAAACGTGTCAGTGCTTCTGAAAGTTTTGCGCATAATTTTAAGTGTGAAGAGCACAATAACTGCTGGATGTTTCCATATTTACATCGAGCCAGCCGCAGAAGGGTCTATCAGAAGATGCATCAGAGTCAGGGACGCTCAGCGACGGTTTGCCAACGTCAGAGGTCGCTTCTACTTTTCCTGTTTAGCCTGCGATGGACAAATGTATCTAGCCGGAGTGAATCTGAAGCAGCAGCTGCGGCCGCTATCTCTATCCTCTTGTTTCACTTTAAGATGCCGAGCATGGAGAAAGCCGGGCCTTATCCGCATCGCCTTTGAAGTGTACAGTGCGGATGACCCGAGGCTCACATGATACCTTGGCAGTAGATGGCCACAAAAAAAAAAAAGAGAGAGAGGGTGAATATGGAATAAGCCTCGGTTGCCTTTGAGGGCTTGAGCCAGGAAGCCACCATCTTTATCCATCACACCTTGTCTGGCTTAAGTACCTAACAAGAGATAAAATGCCTGGATCGAGCCAAACAGACTGATGCTGGCCTCAGAAACAGCATCGTGAAAACTCTGCTGCCTCAGCAGCCAATGGCCTCAAAATGGTGGAAGCAGGAGAGCAGTACTGTACAGCCAAGATGATTTTTTTTTTTTGCTTTTCTTTTCCTACTACTCGGGGCAGAAGGTCATACAAACATGTCCAAAATGTCAATCAACGCAGAAGATAAACGGTTGGCATGGTTACTGTCGGCTTGGTCGGGGAGTCCGTCGAGCCCCCCGAAGCACAACTACTGTTTTTTTGAAAACACTGGTACGCAAAAATGTCAGCTTAGTTTATATTTCATAGATGTTTAGGAGCAGGTGGCGTCTCAGTTTGATGCTTTAAGTGGAAGTGAGTGAACCTGCGAGCATCTCAGCAAGGCAGGAAACCATCCACACACACACACACACACTGAAGCAGTTGTTTTGAACATCTGAAGCACTTAAAAATGTGTGGCGACGAAGCAAACAGGAGTCTTGGCCGCTAACGTCACACTGATCGTCAGCTCTCACTCACACGCCATGGAACTCCATTATTTTTGAGGCTCAACAATACAAAACCCAAAACAGGGTGCTGTATAGAAACGGGATGGATGAATAGTGTGTTTACACTACATGATTGGAAATTCAATTCACACTGGGCGCAAGCGAAGCGTAAAGGCAAACTGTTGAATCAGCCACACACACAGTGAAACTACATCATCATCAATGCCAGTAGTATTTTTCACCATGCTTTCAGGAATTATGGTTATGTGTGTTGTGGTGGTCAGGGTGGAGGAGGAGAAGGGAGATATTGGTGGTGGTGGTGGTGGTGGGTGAGAGAGACAGAGGGGCGGGGAGGGTGCACGCTCCTAGCTCTGAATCCCAATTTCCCCCGTGTCTGTCCTGGGGAGTGATCTCCACACACACAGCCTGCCGCTTGGCTGGTGCACCAGCTGCTGATGTGCGCACACGTACATACAGTGGACTGATCCTGCATCTGATAGCTGCCCTACAGCTAATAGTACTGAAGGGGCGGGTGGTGGTGGTGGGGGGGGGGTGGTGAGGGGAAGGAGGATGGAAAGGTAGGGGGGGGGGGTGGAGGTTTTGGGGAGATGGGAGAGATGTAAGTCCCCTCGGTGCGGTCAAGACTGCCGCTGGAGAGGGCATAACGCACATATGCGCAACAACCGGTTGGGGAAATTGTAATGTCTGTGTGGTGAGATAGCAGGCGCGCGGGGAGGTATATATATATATTTATATATATATGCGGGTTTTCAGAAATGTCACATCAGAAGCTGCCCGCATCTGTCTGTCACTGACTGTAAATTATACACTGACTTCACGCGTGAGAGAGAGAGAGACAGAGAGAGAAAGAGAGAGAGAGGAAGAGAGGAAGAAGATAGAGGGGAGAGATGGAGGGATTGCGCACCGGTCCGTACGTGTGTGTGTGTGTGTGTGTGTGTGTGTGTGTGTGCGTCTGGGGGGGGTGAAAGACAGCCATACACGGCCATATCGGCGTGTACGCGCATCAATGACAGAAGGGTCAAAGCCTCCGCGCACCGGCCGGCTGCGTCCTATCAGTCACAGCGCGAGCCGGGGGAGAGTAGCCCGGGCTGCACATAGTACATGCACACCAAGCCCCGGAGAAATGCAGCAGCGTCTCGCATCCAAACAGCCGGAATGTGAAGGGCAAAGCTGGAGACAGTTGTCTGGGACACGGCGCAACATTTTCACCTTCAGCGCAAAAAAAAAAAAAAGAGAGACAAGAGAGAAGCAGAAGGAGAGAGATGGAGAGACAGAGAAGAGCGTCCAAAATAAGAAATGAAAAGAATGTACTCACAGTTTTCAGCAGCCCGACACTCTTCTTCTTCTCTTTTTGCTCTCCACGTCTTCTCTCCTGCACCACAATCCATCCGTCCATCCCTCCGCTGGACATTTCCTGCGGCATAGAGCCTGATCGATTCTAATGTTGCGGGATAATGTCCTCGGGATGAAACGAAAACATATCACACACACCCCCCCGAACCGGAAAAAAAAAAAAAAAAAAAAACAACCCAAAAAAACAAAAAAAACCCACAGATAATCACGCGCGCACACACAGTTTCGACCTTTTCCTCCACTCGGCGAGGCTACATGTTGCTGACTGCTACCTCTCTATCCCTCTCACTCACTCTCTCCTCTCCCGTTATTTTGTTAAAATTCAGTATGTACGCTCCGTCACCTAGCAACGTCTCTCTACCTACCTCTCTCTCTCTTCCTCCCTCCCTCCATCTCTCTCTCTCTCTCTCTCCCCTCGTCACTTCCCAGCGACACGTGTTGAATGCTAAACTAAGTTGTCCTTTCTGGGATGTTGTTGTTTTTTGTTTTTTTTTTACATCTTTACTGTAATATTTTGGTCTTTTTTCCACAATCTTTCATTCCTCATCTCTTCTCATCTCATCCATCCATTGCAACCTTTTTCACCTCCACCCCTCTCTCACCCCCCTCCCTCTCTCTCTCATCCCTCCCCAAGGATGCTCTTGCATCTTTCCTCCCTCTCTTTCTCTTCCCCTCTTCAAAAATATTCTGCTTTACCTGTTCGGCTTTCAGTCTTTCATCCTTTCCTCACCCATTTTCTCACCTCCTCACCCCCTTTTCCCACTCGCCTCTTCTGTCTTCTGCTCCCACCCTCTTAAAGTCAGACAGGACATGTCCACATTTGTGTTACCAAGAGAGAAATAAGCAGAAAAAAAACTATAATAATAAAATGAGTAGGTGGATGAACATCTAAATACACCTAATGCACCATTATTTTGTGACGTATATATATCTGGATGTGATTACATGTATGTTTTGACTGTTCTAAATATTAAGTGATTATTACTTAACAGTTTATTAATGTGGTTGTATTATTTATATTAAAATGTGTGAATTCCTTCAGTTGCATTATAAAAAAGTTAAGGTGTATGGTATTTTTTTGTTTGTTTGTTTTGTATCATTATAGAATAAAGTTTTGTTTTTTGCTTTTTTTCCAACTCTTTTAATTAAAGGTTTTAGCTTCTTTGCTTAGTTTCCTGTGTACATAATTATCGAGGCTGTGCAGGAAACCCGGTGTTTGTATTTGTATCTGTATTTGTTGAGGCAGAAAAATGATTTGTATTCGAATAAAAGTGGAAAGAGGCTTAAAATTTCTGTTTTTTGTTTTCATTACGTATTGAGGAATAAACTACCTTACAAAGCAGGTCCACACACCGGGTCTTGAACTGGATTCTCCCAGATCATAGACGACTGTGCAGACTACTGAGCTAAAACTTTACCCATCACCTCATTGCAGACAGACCTCTACTTATTTATACACCCATTACACAGAGACAGCACAGCGTGTAATGTGTAGGGAGGAACTTCAAAGGCGATTATCGCTTTGCACTTTTCATTTATTGCCAATTTTTTACAACCTAACTTTGTGGAAAGTAGAGGGGGGACAACAGCTCATGGAGAATCTCTTTGCTTGTGTCAGTAGCTCAGTTTTTCTCTGAGAAACACCCCCAACTCCAGGAGTGACGTCCATATTAGGAAATGTGCGTCATGTAGCAGGTGGATGTGACTCCCCTCGTTGAGACCTGCTGATAGACGTAACAACGTAGCGGAGGAGGGAGACTGAGATAACGATGTAACCGACGTGCACACTAGTATTAGACATGTTTTTTTTGTTTGTTTTTTAAAATATTTGTATGAAACAAATATTTGTGGAAAAAAAACACTATTTGTGCTTTGCTGAATAACGTATTTTTTCTGTGCACACCCCTAATAATCACATAATGTACATAATTAAATATGTGCAATGATGCAAAGCAACAAAGTGCTTTAACTAAATTATGCCTCATAAGTGTAATTTTGAGGTGTTTTTACTTTGACTGTAATTCCATTTTACTCTATACTTCCTCATTAGATGTAGGGAAATGTGCTTTTTTTTACTGAACTACATTTAACCTTTTTAAAAATTTTAAGCACCAGTTACTTTGGAGACATTCCAGCAACTCTTCTGATATAAAAGATTAAAAAAAAAACACAATACATCGTTAAGAGACTGAACTACAGTATCTAGCTGCAGTATGTGAAACAAAATACAAATTGAAATGAACTCAGCCTCAACCAGTTACAACATGAAAACATGTATGCCTCAATAAATATAGTGATACAACATTATGAAAAGGGCCATTCTACATTATCAGTGCTTCTTCTGTCGGGCTTCAACTAACAGTTATTATACATTATATGTTATTTTATTGATTACTTGGTCCTTGGTCCATCAGAAAACCATGGCAATTACAATTTGTATACTTTGTCAAATGTCTTGTTTACCAATCGTCCTAAAGATATTCAATTTACTACACTGATAAGACCAAGAAAAAAGAAAAAAAAGGAGCTAACTGTGCAAGTTAAGAAGCTGAAACTATAAAATGTTTGCTTGGAAACTGACTTTAACTATTAATGAACAGTTGGTGATTAATTTTCTGTTGATCGACTAACTGATTAATTGACTTATTGTTGCAGATCTATACTTCTTCCTCCACAGAGCATGTTTAATTGAAAAGACAATTCAGTGCAACTTCATTTTTACTCTTGTCTTCATGCAAGCAATAAAAAAAATGAGTTATAAAATAATTGGTGACTGTTACTTGCTTACTTACTACTTGCACCAGACTGCAGTACATCCAGCCTTCTTGCAGCAGACTGTTTAAATACATCCACTGAGAAACTCTGTATATTTTAAAGCCAAATGTAGGTTAAGAGAGTGTTTTTGACTCTCTGAGATTTTACATTGCGGCTGCAGATAAATTGAGCTTTCTATCTTTTTTTATCATCATCATCTTTTCGCCTCCTCTTCACCTCACCTTCCTTCCCTCCCTCCTTCCCTCTACCTCTCGTCCCCGTTCAGCTTATTATCCTCCACTACATTGTCCTAAATATTTACCAGAGAGACAATACATTGATTTTCCTCCCGATTTGAAAGCAGATTTAAATCAGCATTCAACGCCTGTAAAGATGATTAATGAACTGCTGCGGAAAAGCGTGTACTTCGGTCCTCTCGCTGTTGCTCAAATTCACATTTTGCAAATTTCTTCTTCTAATTGTAGCAACGGAAAAAAAAAACTTTTCATTCTTTCCGTTGCTCTCTCCTGCCCAGAGAGGGATGGATGATAATTACCACTGGGGTTTGTTCTTTACAAGTGAGTCTGCCAACTTATTCCCCCTCCTCCTCCTCCTCCTCCTCCTCCTCCTCCTCCTCTTCCTCCTCCCTCTGACATATTCTATTCACATCCTCCCACTGAAGATAATGACAGTTTCAGATTTAGCTCTCAAAAAAAAGAGAGAAAAATCTTTAGCCAATTAGCTTAATCTAAAATCATTTGTATCTCCACAAATTATTACCTTCCTCTGTTGTCAAAATTACTCTCCTCCACGTGTAATTACCACAAAACGTTCTCATCAGAGGACATTTGCATGAAAAACGCTTCGCCCATTATCGCTTACACGATCGTCAAGTGCTCAAAAGCCATTACCTTTTTAAGATGTCAGTAATTGTCGATGCCGGGAGTTTATTTTTAGTGTTTTCCCAGCATTGTATAGGAACAGACAGCAGTAATTTTTAGCACTAAACGGTGAAAAAAAATGTACTTTTGTTGATCTTTTTTTTTCCGAACTCCAACCTTCGCTGTGCTTAGGAGGTATTCAGCGTATGAAACGATCCCTGAGCCTTTGCTTTTATCTTCCACCAGCCCACCATTGATAATTGACCCGTATGCCTGTGAGTTTTAGCGAGAGAGAGAGAGAGCAAGAAACAGAAAGACAGAAAGAGATGTTGTTGATGTGCGAGTGTTTCCTTTCTTTTTTCTCAAAACACTTGTTCTTCCCCCCCCTCGCCGCCCCCCGCCGGCTGCCATGGTACCTGTTGTCTTCTCGGGCATAAATATAGAAAAGTCGAGCGGCAGCCAGTCAGCGGGCTCGGAGACATTTAAAAATAGGTCCTAATTATCAGAGGAAGGCTTGGACGGACAGACAGGCAGCCATCTTGGTTCTTGTTTACGCCGCGGTGCTGCTGTTGTAAATTGGATGCTGGGAATCGACTTCTGGGCTCTAAAAAGCCTGCCTGCCAGAGTACAAATAAACTGGAGAGAGTGGCGAGGAAAATACAAAAGAGGGCACTGCACACACACACACGCACACACACACACACACACACACACACACCAACACTGCCGATTAAGACACAGCATACAGACGCACGCACACATGCATCCACTCTATTAAAATGCACACTTACGCAATCACAAACAGTTCAATTACTAATTCCTCTCCTCTGATTAATTTTCAAGTTGCCCAATGATGAAACCAATCCAATAATTAATTACTTTACTTTTTTGCTTGTTGTTGGTACGTTGTCCATCGGTATGTTATTTGAGCCGCGTTTGCAGCGGTGAAGAAGAAGCACTGAGATCTTTTACTTGAGCATGAAGTTAAGTTAAAAGAACGGCTCCTGTCAAATGTTCAGTCTGTAAATGTACACCTTCACATTTTGGCCCCTCTCAACAGCTACAGTTTCCCCACTCCTACCTCTGCATGCAGCTTATTCACAACACTTCCTTTTGAGTATACCTCCCCTTCCTTTAGCATCCAAGTATGCATTTGCATTTCAAAAAAAGATGTCTAGACATCCACTTTAAAAAAAAAAAAAAAAAAAAAAAAAACTGGGCTAAATTTGGTTGAAAACAAAAGCTTTTGTTCGACATCTGTGTCATCTAAACAGAACTGGAGTGCCTTTATATCAGTGTGAAGCAGTACACATGTTTAAATATAGCCGATTAACGCTGTTGGAATAATGATTTAATGTAACCTAGATGTCTATAGAAATATCAGGGGTGGTTGAGACATTCCTCTGTTCTTCTGCCATCTGTTTCACATTGACATGCATGTCGTTTTGTCGTAGTTATGGTTGCAATCTTTAGTGTATGGACTAAAAACTACACTGCACGCAAGGTTTTTTTTTTTTATGCTGTTTCAGCAAACATGACCCGTTTCACTTTAAAATACAGCCACTCACATTTTCTTGATGTCTAAATAACATTCACTTGTCAACCATATTTAGCTCAGTTTAAATATAGTCCATATCCAGAAACTGAAAAATGCTGGCTTATCTTTATGTGGTGCAAAAAAAATAAATAAATAAATAAAAAAGAGACTGTCTCCATTTATCAAAGCACTCAACCTCCACATTGTACATGACAGCTGAAAAAGGGAACAAGCCGAGGAAAAATAACTTTCCTTCAAAAGATATTGACACAGGTTTGAAGTCAGTGTATCAGAGTGTGATTTTGTTTTTGTTTTCACCCAATTGTATGTAAAAAGTGTGAATGCATAACCTGCAGGATGCGATGAGGTCGGAGAAATTAGACACTTTGTAACTGTGTTTCACGGAAGACGGACACAAGCTGGTCGATTTTCCCCATGCAGAAATAATACAATTAAAAAAGATATAATAATAAAATAAAAACACAATATTTCAAATCATCATCAAAAAAAGAAGAAAAAAAAGCCTCTGTTGTGATTATATGGAATGAACACACACTAAAACACAGGTACATAAAAAACATGCTGATTCAATGCTGATGCAAGTTTTCATATTTACTCAGAGCAGGTGGATGATTTGTTTGATGTCTCATGTCTCTAGCAGAGTGAGTGTGTGTTTGTGTGTGTGTTTGTGTGTGTGTGTGTGTGTGTGTTCCTGTCCTACATCCATTCAGCAGTTGCGGGCTTCAACTGTGAGGAAATTACCACCACAGTTGGAGTAAAATGTGAGAGTGAACCACACTTGACTCTGGATTTTCTTTCAGGAACACACATAAAGGAAACACCACATTTTTGGGGGATTTATCTGGTGTTTATTTAACGTTTAAAAGGATAAAGCTGGCGATTTTTTCTATATTTTTCTTACAAATCTCATGTGCAGAATCAAACCAACCATAAAGTGAGTCTATTAACACATATTTTCTTTGGATCCAAATCTTGATATATCTCATCCATCTGTGCCGTAGACCTCCATTGTTCGATCAAAAACACATCACACCGTTGACACCGAGAGTTTGGGCCACTGTTGCCTCTAAAGACTAAACGACAGCGATCACGTTTTCACTCTCAGGAGAGCAGTTCTTTATACAGCAGACGCAACTAAGCGTGCACGGGAACGCGGTGCCGGTTACAACGCTTCGCTTGTTGCGCTATATATCATCACGACCTCTTGAGACTCAAAACGTGAACGCTGTTAATTAGTCTTCGGAACCGTTTCTAAAACAAACCGCCATAATTTTCGTCTCCTTGGCTGCAGCAACAGCAACAGCAGCAGCAGCGTGGCTCATTGACGAATAGTTTTTGGACGACATTGGAGGCACTAAAGAATCAGATGTATCAGGCTGCGGATACTTGTTAGTAGATTAAGTTCAGTGTTGCTTTGGCTCTGTATATAAGATTTGTTGACTGTGTTGCACCGAAACCAGAATACATGAACCATCACACCCGCTACAGGATATGAGGTAGGAAACCTGTCAGACAAACCAACGTGTCCATCGTCATTGCTTTCATTTGATCTGGATGTTGGCTAATATTTATAATGTATATATATATGTGTGTGTGAGTCCTCTGACGCAGTGCGTGTTGACGGGCGAGCCTCAATTTTTAAAATGGGCTTTCCCCTTTGACTCGCCAGGCGGTTTCGTAATAACTTCCTGTATAATGTGTGCTGTAATGCTCCCTCGGATGATGATGATGATGTATCTCTAGTCGTTGGCAGAGGAAAAAAGGTCTGGAAAAAAACACCGCACAAGGTCGAAACTCTGATTTGATTAATGGTAAAAAACAGAAGCCATTAGCGAGATGTGTCACTAGGAATGGATACAGTATTTCACGGGGGGGGTTGTTTTCTAAATGTAGCTCTGGTGATTTCACCGACATGTTTGGGTGTTAGACGTAGGGGGGGACACTAAGTTCACAGTTCAGTTCCATCTATGGCTTGTTGGTCGGGTCACAGGTTGTATTTTTGATGGTTTGGGACAAATACACACACTGTTACACCCCTAGTCATTTAAGCACAGCTGTTACAGTGTGAAGCTGCTGAAATGAAACACATATTTGGATTCTGGGTCAGTCATTTGGTCTTTTTTTTTCCTCTCTCTCTCCTGTTGACATAGAATCAGTTACTTTACATCCAGATATTTCCAGCAGCTACAGTGCAGTTTGCTGATTTCTAGGTCAAAAGACATCTAGACATCTCGGCTTAACCGGTTGAAAACTGAAGGATTTTGAGACATGTAGGTCAAATATAACCATTAAGACCTGCTTCATATTAAAATCCAGTCATTTAAGCCCTGTTGAAACAATGTTTCCATGTAACCTTTTCAAAACAAATGTACCCGAGTTTTAATCAAGACATCTTTTTACTTGCAAACCATCAAATCAGTGCTTACTGGATTCTTACAAGAGCAGCCGGATCTCTTTGACATTTAACAGTAAAATACCCGTGATACCAGAGGCAGAGAGAAGGGCACGTTGGCCTCAAAAATAAAACGGAAAATTACTTTTCCCTGCTGTTTCTATGCCAAGATTATCCTGGACTCAACTTGAGGTTAGTTTGTTAACTAATTGAGGAGATGCATGACTCATGAAATGATGTTTTCTACCTACAGTTTGCTGGAGGTTAAAAGTTCACCCAGAATTTTCTTCCGAATCACAACATTTGGGTGAGATTTGGGTCTTTCCAAGAAAAAAGTCATTGTCAGCCAAATGTCCAAGAACTGGAGGACTTGTTGAGATGCCGGTGTATTGGAAAAGCTGTCTGTCTTTCTTCAGGTATGTATAATCTAGACACCAGCATGTTCTCTCAGGTTAATGACATTTTAAGGAACTCGGTAAACCAGTGAATGTATAAGTAGTTGAGGGTTGGGGGGGTGGGGGGGTGGGTTGGGGTAAGGGAAGTACAGCATTTCATCACAGCCCTGCTAGCGCTTTCTGTGACATTTAAGAGCTTGTCAGTTTGCCCCACAGTGGACTAAAATGAAGCGAGGAAGAAATTAGCATCACCAGAGCCGACTTTGTCTCTAGACTAGAGCAAGGCAAAAGTCTGAAGTATGGAGCAACTTTGACATTACTGCCAACAGCGACAGGGTGTCCGAGGGGTTGGTTAAATGTCCACAGGGCAGAAATCTGCAAAGATGTTAAAATATAAGGAGTGGGACTGCTCAGTGGCATATGTTGCAGCTAAAATTTGGGGATTTAAATCAGGTGCAGGCTCATTAAATAATGCTGGAGTCTGGTTTGATCTTTTTTTTTTAATTTATTACCAAAAAAAGTTAGCAAGACCGACGGGTGACAAACATTACACATAAAAGGGGCGGCTGTGGCTCAGGAGGTAGAGCGGGTCGTCCTCTAATCGGGAGATTGGCGGTTCAATTCCCGGCTCTTCCTGTCCGCATGTCGATGTGTCCTTGGGCAAGACACTTAACCCCAAATTGCTCCTGATGGCTGTGACATCAGTGTGTGAATGCTTAGTTTCCTCTGATGGGCAGGTTTGGACCTTGTATGGTAGCCCCTGTACCCATTCAGCGTATGAATGTGTGTGAATGTGATTCATAGTGTGAAAGCGCTTTGAGTAGTCTGAAGACTAGAAAAGAGCTATACAAGTATGGTCCATTTACCATAAAAGAAGTTTAGCTTGTTTAGTTTTGCACAAGCTGTCTTGCCACATATTTATATTATTTTCATATAACCAATGTTACCATGGAAAAAGATGTAGTACAGCAAAGAGAGGACAGAGACCTTTGACTTGTGGTTACTGCATTGTTAAAACCAGGAATAACAAACATTATTATTTATATACACGTATTTTTTCATCATAATAATCCATTATATAGTATTAGCAGTTCTTTCCAGTTGTTCTGTTATGTGATGATCGGACATTTCTTTCCACTGCACCGGCTTTAACTGTACAGCATGTAATGAAATGTGAGTTGTGGGTGTATTTATCATTTCATCAGGCTTAATTCGGTCATTAAAGTCGTCCAATCGATACATCAGTGGGGCTCTCAGCGGTCTGCATACGATGATATGTAGGTTGAGGATAGATGGATGAAAATAGAAAGCTTCTGACTTGGGAAGCTTTGTGGTCCATCTCAATGCAATCTTTTCATAAACTTAACCAAGTAGTATCAAAGGCCTGTTATACTCAAAAAATGCTCTCTGTGTATTATATCAGGCATACAAGCTCCTCACATGTGCAGATATTTGTGTCATGCAGACGGTCGTGCCTGTGCAGTAAGTGTACATTTGTCTTTAGTTGCCAAAAATAAAGTGAAGTCTTTAGATCTAATTCAGGAAGTCAACTCAAGTCTGTCACCAGTCACATCGTGGCGTACTCCTCTCACTGCAACATAAATCAAACAAACCCTTTTGATTAAATTGTACTTTGGCCGTCAGCGTCCTGCTCAGTTTCTTGGTGCACACACTCACCTGACAGCTGCTGCCTCCACCTCCGCTGCCGTCCATACAGCTTTATATAAAGTCTCACCTCCGCCCAGGCATCCACCTGTAGGCTGCTGAGTCTACATCACCCTCAGGGGGAAGTTACTATTGTCACTCCCTTGATTGCTGCTGTTCTTAGCTCGGTGTGGGAGTGAACAGGTCGGAGCCTCATCAGGCTTTAGCACAGACAGACATTCAACCTTTGGATAGATATATATATTCATAAAGTGGCCTGAGTACTGCAGGTTTGCACCAGCTGATGGGCCAGAAAGCTGACAAGAGCTGGCTGAAATGTCTCAGCTGTTATTGGTCGACGGGGGAAAAGTGGGAGGATCTCATAAGCAGTGTGTGAGTCCTCTGCTACATAACAGGAAGTCAAATAAAAGTAGCTAATGTGTGTTTATTTGTATGTGTGTGTTGTCTGTGCCGGATGAATAAAAAAAAAAAAAAACAACAGCACATTAGCATAAACTAATCCTAAAGCTGCTCATTTATCATTTTGAAAATTTAGACAGTAAAGTGGAACTCAAAACAATCTATTCAACTAAACAGAGAAATGAATTACTTTGGAGCTGTGCCACAAAAAAAACATGAATGCCTTCCTGGCTTCTTTTTAAAAAAGGAGTTTCCAATCTATATGGAGGATTACAGTCCTTTGTGTTTGTTTTCACTTTAAAAAAGGTTCAGTGATATTCTTGATGCATGTGGTACTTTTAGGTTAAACATCTTTTTCTTCATATGGTCAGAAATGCTTATTTAAAAAAAAGGTGAGGAAAGACAACAGATAAGGAAAAGTTGTCAATAACGCATGGCCTGTCGTTAATATTTCATTCAGACTGACTGCAACAGATAAAATATTTTAATTTTTCCAATGTTTGAATTCTTTAAAAAAGTCGCAGCCTTAGCATGCGGTTGTCTGTCCATCATATAAATGAAGTTAGGAGCCAAAGATACAAAGAAAATTCATTAAATAAAGCGTTTAAGTCCGCACACAAGCTTCAACTTCATCTGAATTTTTTTTTTTTAATCTCTAAAACAATAAATCCTCCTACTGTGAAAATTATAATTTTGACGCTTGGAATCAAAAAGAATTTAAAAAAAAAAAAAAAAAAAACACAAACTAATCTGAATAAAAACTGAGCGTTGGTATTTATAACAGAGCTATTTTGTTGCATTGCATCAGGAGTGTTTGCTTCTCCAGTCAGTCATTCATTCAGCAGAAGATTATTTCTGCCTCCAGAATCTGTTGTTTGGTTAACGAGTGCTCGATCTGTAATGAATTTTTTTCATTTTTACGTTGGTATTATTTATTTAGAGTACAGTAGTAATCCCTTTTTGTCTGATAAGAACGTTATTTTATAATCCGAGTACAATGTAAAATAATTAATCAGGGACAAATTCCACCGTATAAACACTTAGGATAATTTTAAACATGGGTGATTCCTCGGAGTATGAATATCAGGAGAGACCTGGCTGAGACGTCGGTGACAAAAAGCCATTTATGAAAAACAGCATGTCAGTGCTCAGAGAAGCAGCAGCAGCAGCAGCGGGATGAGGCTGAAATAAGTCCAGGCCAAAGCAAACACGGGCAGATCCTCGTCAAGTCCGCCTCGAGATCCTTCATAATCACTTTAAAAACTCACCATGGGAGCAACTCCAAGAATACCACCATCACTAACGCGCTTATTCACCAGATCAAAACCGCTCTGATCTATAGAAATGTCATAAAAAAAAAAAAAGAGAGAAACGTGTCAGTTAGCTGTCGGTTGATGGATTGTTTTTTTTTTTTTTATTTCCGCTCCTTCATACTTTCAGCGGCGGGCTCGAACCACGGCGGTTATCAGGCCGCCGTGATGAAGAGCGACTCCGGGGCTTCCTCTTTTGTCAGTGTGGTAAATCTATGATGTTATCATGTAAGCGGATGTCAACTTTAATACTGCGGCTGATAAAAACACAGAAGAAATTCAATTTAAATACAGTTTGTTAAAAAAAAAAAAAAAAAAAAAAAAAAAGGGTTTCTGTATATTGTTCTAAACTTGTGGCAATGTTTTGATCTGTTGAGAGAGAAAAAAAAATGACTCCGTCACTGTTGCAGTTCAGAGGCCGGATCATTTAAAAGTCACGTTAACGTCTTGAAACAATCAGACGAACTTCTGATTTTGGATTAAACATTAATGTGCACACGCATACACACATATGCATTTTGTTTTCTATCATCTTCCTCTTCGCACATACCTGCCCGTTACCTGGGTCACACATACATGAATACACAACACACTTTCAAACATTTACAGAAACATACATTAATACAAAATGTCAATATGTAGTTCTTCACCGGCTCATAACCTCCGTTTGATGAGTTACTGCTTACTGTATTGTTATTGTATTGTTTACAGCATTATTGTCTGTATAGTTTATTATACCAGTGTTGTCTGTCTAATTTGTCACTTTTTTCCCCCACTATGTCTAATTGCAATAATAATTTTAAAAAAAAGATAAATAGCCCTCAGTATCCTCCAATTCATTATGCAGCAGTCAGCTGTTTAATGTAGTGTTCTCATCACATGACCATGTTTTATTTTGACTAGGTATTTGCACTGAAGGTGGTCGTCTGGTAGATATAAATCATGTCATATTTCCATATCACTGTCCGTACACTCACTGCAGCCGAGCAGCATCTCTCCTCTTCTTCACCAATATGAATATATTATTTTCCAAATGAGATGTCAATCCCAAAAATCCTCTCTCAAACATTTAAGAGACTCTCATAATTTCATGTGCCAAAGTTTTTAATCACTTGAACTCCGCCGCACAATGAGAAAGACGATGGTGGGGTCAGTCATCAAAGCTGGAACCGGAGACGTTGATGAACATTTTTGTCTATAAACTAAAGAAGGTTTTAGGTGGAATCTCTTTTGTTTTCTCCCCCCTTTTTTTCTATGTTGTTCTTGTCCTTCACTTGAACCCATCTGGGGTTGAGCGAGCACTCTATCCACCATCTAATCTTTTACAGCTGACCTGCTCAGTCTTTCTCTCCGCCTGCCCTTTGTCTCCTGTTTTGGTTTTGTTATTTTTCAGTATACAAAACATTCTTCATTCATCCGTGCGCTCACCTACATCATTGATTTCAATGATCTTCCGCCCCCGCACTGAATAGTTTGCTTTAATGTGCTTCCTTTTAACATTTTGCTGACAAAAATTACAGACAAATTGAAATTAAAACGGTGATTTTAACACTTCTGGTTGTCTGTTTTTTTCTCCTAATATATCTATATGTGTGTTTTTTGCTCATACATCAGTGGTTGTATACTCTTTTCCGGACATCTGTACAGCATGTTGACCTGCATCAACACGCATAGAAATGAAGTTTGATTGATTATGGATTTAAATATATATATATGTCAGACCTCCTACTGTCGCCTCAGGTTTAACGATCTGGTGTACAAACACTAAAAAAGGTCAGTCAGAGCACAACACCGTTAGTTTCAGGATGCTGTGAGGCTAAACAGCAGGTTCGGTGTGTCTGCCCTTGAAGTTTCCCAAGGACTCGGCGTTGATGATGATGAGGATCCAGCCTCCAAACTGGAACACGACTCTCATGTGAAACTCCTAAACTCCCGCTCACCAGCTGTTTTTAAACTGAGCTGATTGGCGTTATCAGCAGCACAGGTGTGAGCCATCAATCAGATGGAGAGAGAGTCCTGCGCGCAACTAAAGAAGTATGGCAGGTAGTATGGCACCTTTAAAGGCACACTATCCTTTAAAAATATGATTTAATCCAAAAAAAATGATGGTTACCATTTATTTCTTTGCTTCAACAACACACAAATTGAACAAAGTAGTGCTGGGCAGGCTCCTTTCTCTTCCTTTTCTCTCTCTGCCTTTTATTTTTTATGCCATTTTTGTGAAATAGTGTAAAAAAAATCAAAACATTTAGTTCTCTGTTGTGCATAGATGTCAAGATTTTTTTGCACAAATGCTTCCAATAAAAATATATAAAATGTTTTATTCCGTAACTACAGTTTCAGAACGGTGGATTTCTCATTCCGAAGCGAAACCCTTTTTATTTTCCACGTCTTAGTCAGCTGAACGTTTTTTTTTAAAGTCTGCTCGCTGCTGAACTGACTGAAGGTCACCGAGCAGGAAGAGGACATAATCACAGATGGCTTCGAGAATGCTCTTTACAGAAGGTTGGAAGGACTTCGGAGCCGTGAATGCTTCATTTGACGAGTGTATTAAAAGCACAGGAATGCATCCGGGTGTTATTGGCGGACTTGCATCATACACGCCGTCGCATGTGATGTAAGAATAACCGGACCTCACAGAACGGTATAAAAGAGTATCTCTCCGAGCTGAAGTGTGACTGATTCAACTTGCGCACCACAGATGCTCATATGTCAGTCGTTTCTGTACGAAAGGTCCTTGAGTGAAAGCTCAAAGTGCAATATACTGTACAGAAGTCTCATATAATATAGTCTCACTTCATGTCAGCAGCTGGTTCAAACTCTGATGAACAACTGACAACATCATATTATCAATAAATATCAAATCTTACCACTGTTTCCTAGCAGACACCGATCATTGAAGTGCTTGTTTTGAGAGGCAGTTGAATATTTTTTATTTTACTTTATTACTTTATGACAATATAGAGAACTTGATGAGTCATTTCCAAGTGTTCGAAACATGAAAAGGTTCGCTAATAGTTAAGTTTAGTTGAAGTAAAGGTTGCATGTGGGTGATTTAAACAATATCTTTATGGTTAGGATGCACTAATGAGGAGAACTCCTTAATTGTGACCTATAATAATAATAATAACTATTTGTATAGCACCTTTCATACAAGAAATGCAGCTCATAAAACCAAAAGCAGTAACAAAGATCCAGTATGAACATCAAAACTGCAGGTGGAGAAGAAAAGAAGAACAAACAACACCGTCACTCTCCACACGGCTCCTCAGGAGGATCTTCAACAGGCGCCACATCCTGGTGGTTTTCAAACCCAGACAGACACTCATCCACCATAAAAAAAAACCCCACCTAAACACAAGCGGAGTAATCTAGTGCATACAGTCCAATGCAGAGAAGAATGAACAGATCTATACAATCCATTGGCGAGACAAAATAACCGCTAAAAAACAAGTGCATGGCCCGACACAGCAGAGCCAGCTCCTCAGGTCCAGACTCAGCAGTCCATCTACATCTGAAGGACAAAGGACACAGCAACATGCACATATTGGATAGAGATGGCAGATGGTTTGAAACCGAAGGGGGGCATCACTCAACACTAGTCAGTCAGGACTGAAGAAGCCTTTTTGAAAACGTGTCATATTGACAGTGAAGCTGCATTAATAAATATTTCTGTATTAACAAAAGAACATGTTTAATGTGACAGGTGTCGCTCATAAAGACGGACCCACAGAGAATCGCCTCTTAGCTCTACGAAACGCTTCAGCTCATAGTTTTGGTTTTATGATTCCTCTCATCAACTTCATTTCCAGCAGCAGCAGCAGCAGCAGCGGCAGACAGATGTTTTCAGCTCTGATTAAGTGCCCGGCACCAAACAGCAGAGAAAGTTAGTCAATTGCTGATGAAGGAAGTGGAACTTTTAGCAGCTAAAAAACCATTTATTTCCTTCAGGAGCTAAAAGAAGAGTTAATATTACTCAGATGGTGAGTGATATCAGTGCCATATCATTATCAGTGTTTCCAGCTTGCTGCAAAGCTTCAAAACAATTGTTACAATCAGTTCTAAGTTGTCCAAATTCGCCCGAATGAACCCCGACTTAATATTCAGATAAAATCAAACCTATAGAATAAGTATCGTTCATTTTAGTTGAAAAAACTGCCAAAGTGTCATCTGAATGTCGGCCTGTTTACTGTTTCCAGTCACGTCTCTAGACCTTTTTTTTTTTTTGAAGGTGCGGGGGAATAGATCTCTCTGTTTTTTCATCCACGGTGTACATTATTGGCTATTTTGACTCATCATAGTAATTTCAGACACTTGAATGAGGCGGGGGTTCGTTCCCAGGTGTGAATACATAGCGTTAGAGTGAAGCAGAGCGGTGTACTGGAAAAGTAAATATACGCCCAGTCAATTCTCCTTTTGATAAATGAAGGATAAAAAAAAAAAAAAAAATCTATCTGCAGTCTGAACATACAGAACCTGTGTACTGTATAATCAGTGTTATTCAATGCAGTCGGAGCCAGGAGGGAAAACGTAATTCAGTTCTAACTTTGATTAGGACCTGTGACCAGAGTGCTAAATGAGATTCCCTCCAGGCGAAGAGGGAGATTTTTTTTTATTTATTTATTTATTTTTGGCTCGTAAATCCTCAGACGGGGGGCCTACTCCACAATAATCAGTCAACATGGATCAATTCACATCATTGTTGGCAGATGAAAACAAACCTTTAGAAAAAAAAGCCTGTGTGTGTGTTTTTTTTTGGAAATTTCAAAAAGTTTCATGGATCCGAGGATATATATATTTGATCTGCTCATGCCACAGGTACCGCAGGATGTCGCCTGAAATCCCCCCCACCCTCAGAGGACATGGCGTGCGTCGGGCGTGCATGCCAAGTCGTTTCTAACGAGGCAGATGGCTTCAACAACTCTCTGCAGCTCTGACTCTCTGTGATTTCGCCGTGTGGATGGGGGGGGGGGCTCAAAGCTTCTTTAATCACACAACATGACAAAGTTCCTGGAAGCAGGAATGATATGTGTTGTGTAAGTGGGCTGACAGATTAGTGAAATCAAAATGAATGTCAGTTTTGTTTGTTTACAGTATCTTAATTTCTTAAGCCAGTCCCTCTCTCGTTTTCTCTTTCCTCCCTCCTTCTTTTGTCTTTCGTTCTTTCCCTTTCCCCAGACTTTATAATTCTCTCTTTCCTTCTTGCTTTATTCCCTCTTGTCCTCCTCCCCGTCTTCTACTTACTGTTGAGGAATTTACACCAGCTCTCTGTGTGTGTGTGTTAATTTATTCATTTCTCCTTGGTCCGCATAAAGAAATTATATGTAAATTACTTCCTTAAGTGTAGGAGGATTTGTATGTGTGTGTGTGTGTGTGTGTGTGTGAGTGTGTTTCTGCATGCGTATTCCCCATGTGCACTTGTTAAAAAAAAGGAATTCAGGCAATTAAGATGCTGTTTGCATATATGAACTGAATGTATTGCCTTTCATTGTAGAGGTCATGTAAGTGTGTTTGTGTGTGTGTGTGCACGCGTGTTCTCGTACATGTGTCTTTGTGAGGACCAGGTCTGGAAAGTGAGGAGAGATTTAGTTTGCATTTTCAGAGGACTCTTGTGGGGATTAAGACATTGGTAGATGTTGTGGGGAACCTTTTTACACACACACTCGCACTCCTCTCTCTGTGGGACTTACCATCCTTCTGGGGACCAAAACCGGGTCCCCGAAAGGTTAACTGTTAATTTAGTGGTTAAGACTCGATTTTAGAATTAAAGGGATTGGAGTTATGTTTCCCCCCCTCTAAGTAAGAATTGGGTTTAGACGTGATGATTCACATTATGTTTAGAGGCTAAGGAATGCATTATGTAAATGTCCTCATAAGTATGTCAGTAAGAGTGTGTATTTGTGTGCGAGTGTGTATAATTGAGACGTGAGATGCTACAAAAATAAGAACCAGTTTGAGAATTGTGCTGCGAGCAAACTCCATCAATGTCTGTCAATTAACCAATAGCGTGGCCTCTTCTTTAATGAAACTCTCTCTCTCTATTTCCCCTCCGGGCAGCGTCAGGGATGATGGATTTGATTTCCAATGAAGTGGTCGTGTCCCTGATAGATTGGCTCTGACATTTTTTTTTTTTTTTTTTTTTTTGTAATACTCGATCCAAGATGTGGTCACACAGATGTGGATCTGGTCCAGAAACTGGCAAAAAAAAAAAATGTAGTGGCATACGTTTTTTGAATAAAACATGAGGCGCGCTTGATTTGTCTTATCTTGTAAGCGGACACTTTTTTTGAGGCGGTTCCAGAGTCGGGAGCTGAGTGGAAGAAATATATTAGGGATGCTTCCTGTGTATCGATTTGCGCTGCCTTTGCATAATTAAAGCCTCACCTGTTTTTATAGGCTTAAGATCCTCCTTTTAACCGATTTCCTCTGCTTCTTTCTGTATCAGTGAGGATTACGGCTTTTACCTGGATACACCTGATAGGGTTTATACAGTTTTTAGAATTACAGAGGAGCCAGGGGAAAAGCTTAGCTCCCCTATAAGAGACCTCAGCTCCCCCGGAGGCAGCGACATTTCAAGTGTGAGGGCTTTCAGAAAACATTAACATTAGTCTAATGCTGCAATTGATCACAACGCATTCAATCAAATTCAAATATAATGTCCTGTCATTGGTCATTTTAAATGTGTGTGTGTGTGTGCAACTCTGCCCTGGTCAGTGCTGCTAACTTCCATCAATAGTGAGTGATTGATTGCATTATTGATATGGTACCAAGCAGCCAACTGTTCAGATGTTAGTTGCCTGTCTGTGTGTGTGTTTCTGTGCAAATTTTTTCACACACACACAAGTGGAAACATTTTCAACTCGAATTCACATTTGTATGCGCTAAACAGTGTCTCCTAGTGTCTCCAGTTCAGCTCAGATCTTTATTGTCCTGCCAGAGGAACAAGGACACATAAAAAAAAACATAAAACCATGAAAATAGTAGCACAATAAAAACCCACAAAAACTCAGCGTCAAGGTACCTGTAGCTTCCGACAATTTCTACTTCCTGTCCTTTAAGAAAAGTCTTAGCAGGTAGAAGTGCTGTTTTTTCAGAAGCGACTTTCCCTGCATGGCATTATGAGTAGCTTTATTCAGATTATATAGCATATAACACTGTATTAGCATCACCTTGAATCAAATTCAATTACACCATGGAGCTCAGTGCAAACTATTGTATTCTACCGGCGGCCTCGGTTCATTTCACAGCTTGCTGCCATGACATTGCGGCAGCTTTTTATTTCGGAATAATCCACATTCTCCGAGCTGCTCTGGGACTCGAATGGACTCCCTCTCAGTCATCACCTCGCCTCTCTAACCTTGTGACAACTTTATGAAGATGAATGAAGCAAGGAAGAACAAAGTGAATCCAAAAAGGAGCATGTGAAAACGGCCGCATTTCCCTTAAGGAACATGTGTCTCTGCCATTTCGCTCCTCACATGAATCCCCCTCTAGGATTAAAAAAAAACAGGTGTCGCTCTCTTCTCCCATCTTTGGTTGCCTGCTCCCATGACGCCGCTGCTCAGGATGTTTATAGATCTGAGGGGACTGCGAGGATCTGACAGCCATGGGGGGATTCAGGCGAGAGAGAGAGCGACTGAAATGGAGAAGTCTCGACTGGAGCAACGGCTATAATGGAATCACTCACTGTCTCGGCGGAATAATGATCGCAATTAGTGGTGAATAAAGGGGGAGATTACCGAAGGAGCTGCTGCTTTTTTAAGAGGATGTCTCATTTTCAGCATGCCTGTGTGACTTCAGCTCACAAACATGACGTATCACCTGTGGGGGAAAAAAAAAGAAATCCTCACCTCATGGTCATTATTCTGTATTTAAAGTTAGTTGTTATTATTTTTGATCGATAACCACCCCATTCCCCTTAGATTAACTGCTCAATTTAACTTGTGATGGGTGCCCTCACCTCTCTGCCCATTAAATGATGAGTACAAACAGCAGGTGCCCCACCCACCAACATTAGATCTTTCTTTCCTCTCTTGTGCTTGGTAAGGTTGGCGTGTATCCTCAATCCACTCCGGCCCCGCTGGGTCAAGATATCAAGATATTAAATTGTTGAATATTCTGTAAAAGTGTATAAAATTAAGCACAAGACACTGAGAACATTTGAGGTAATGGTCTTGAGTTTGATTTTTTCACTAAAGGTAAGCATTGTATACAAGGTTGGATTACCAACTAGGCAAATCAAGTAACTGTCCAGCGGACCTCAACATGGTTTTAAATGTATTGTTAATAGTTTTGTATTATTAGAAATGAAGAAAATGTCTTAGGAGGCGTGTTTGATTGACAGTAGCAGGCTGACTACTAGTGTTACACCATTCAGAAGAGAAAGACAAAGAAAACTGCTATAGCCAAAAGTCACTAACAGACTTTGTGTCGCTAACTGAGATTTTGAAGAGCAGTGACTAAACTAGCATCTAACCGGACCAAAGGGCTTGTTGCTGCCCGGCAACAGTGTGTTGCTCCCTGACCACAGCTCACTGAGCTGACCGGTGTTTAGTTAACATAGTAACATAACAATACTTCAGGTCTAACTCACTGAGTTTTCAGGTTTATGACAGTTGTTCACTTTTAACCAGGGTACGTTGCCATGGTAACTTATACTGAACAGTTAACCTGCTCCGAAACAGGTTAACTTTTTGCTGTCCCTAAAAGTTTTCTGCACATACCACTATTTCATGAAGTGAAGTACTTTATTCATGGTTCTGATGATGTCACTCGTAATTAACAGCCCCGCCTCTTTCACATGAACACACTCATAGTTGGAAAACCCAGAGTTTGACTGAGCTAGTTTATAGCCGGCTTCGTTGGTACTAGTTATCTGGAAGGCCAATGTTAGGTTCAGTGAAACCAGTTATATCCCAGGCACGTTGACCTCGCTTCATAGTACAGGCCCCAAGTTTGGAGTAGTTGATAAATGCATATTTGTGCGAGTTAGGCGGGTGTGGATGGCTCGGGGACGACATCACTTACAAGCGAGTACCAGGATGTTGACTGCAGCTCATTTAACAGCCACAGATGTCGGTAATGAGAAGGAATTTCTGATCCCTACATACAGAACCTTTTAATAAGTTGGTTTAACGGCAATACTTCAGCTCCATGGCTCAATAGCGAGAGGAATTTGGTGGCCCCAGTTCCACTGAATGACATTTCTGTTAGAAAGGTCTATTATTTTATAATAGCTTATTAGAGTCCGGAGGAGAGTGTTTTTATCTCGCTACCCTTTAAGCTCTAGGTTAAAGGGTAGACAAATACATATTGCTGTATAACAACCATCATTTTGTAACAGTGGCTCTTTCTTTTTAAATGGCAGGTGCAAATCAGTGATGCAGTATTTGCTTTTCTCTCTCTCTCTCTTTTTTTTTTTTTTTTTTTTTTTTATGTCACCTCCCTTGTCACGTATGAGTCAGGGTCCTGAATTCGGCCCACTGTGTTTGTCACTGACTAACACAGATCGTAACGATTATCCGGGCAACAAGTGCGAAAACAAGCTTCAGCTCGTTCTCACCAACAGATTTCAATTTAGATAACACGTAACTTAATTTCCAGTCATAATTTTGTTATTGTAGAATAAAATACCTCCGTCGGCACCGCAGTAATTGATATTTTGTTATCAATTACTGTATCAATGCCCATGAAAAAAGTTTTGTAAAATAGAGTCACAAAGACAATAAATGCCATTTCTGTGCAGCTTTCTGCAACCTCCATAGCACACATTTGTATCAATGAGCAGACCTTTGTGATGTAAGTTTCCCAGCTGACCACACTGACCACAGGTGTCCTCAGTTTTGACCTTCTTCTGTCCGTCTACAGATTACCATCTCCTGGACAGAGACTTCAGCCCTGAATGGCCCCCTCCTGCTGCTCACAGACTGTTGTGTTTACTTACATCCAAGGCTTATATTCACTGTTTTTCCTTTCTTCCTTCATGGAATTTTAAGGTGTATTTTGATCCCTTTTGAAGCCAGAGTGAAGAAAAAAAAAATGTTTTTAAACCATAACATATCTCAGTGAACAGCATTTGTACCTGACATCTTTGTCATGAGATGTTGGTCTCGCTGCATCTGCCAGGTCCCAGCAGTGAGTTGAGTGATGACATTATCTACTCGTTTTCTGACACCAAAAAAAAAAAAAAAAAAAAGATCTAAGTTTCGAATTCTTTTCTCTTTTTTTTAACTTTATTGTGAGGAAGCTGCAGGCACCATGTACAGAGTAGAAACTCATGACTTGACTATGAGGGAGTCACATCTGCACTGTTAAAAACTAGATGACGTCATACTACATGCACTGATACTGGCATAATTTCACATTCTTCATTTTTTTTTTATTATTATTTATCAGCACTGCAATCATAACAAAACTCTATATTTATCATAAACACCCATGTTTAAAGGTAGAGTCAGTCTTTTTGGAGAAAGATTGATGTTATTTGAACTAAACATCCAAACAAATACACCCCTCCCCTCATGATCCTTCAGAAATTCAAGGCTGATTAAGGGCAGAAAAATAGTTTGCATGTCAGCTCCACAAGAAGAAACTGACATTGTTTGTATTTATTGGTTCATTGGTACAGTTAATAAGTTCAAAACACATATACAGCAGGATAGCAGTGCGATTTAAACAGGTGCCTGTCAGATTATGTTTCACTATATGTGAATATGTGAATTGGTTGTGGCCCTCTCTCTCTCTCTCTCTCCAGTTTGTGAGGCCCTCCCCCACCGTTCAATGACGGAGGAGGTGGGAATACATGTCATGTACTCACACAGACGGCTGCTCTGATGTCTTCCCCCCTGTCCTGTGCACGAGCATGAACGCCCCCTGCTGATCGGCTTGAATAGTGTTGAGTGGATCCAGTTACTTTTGTTTGTTTCCCATTTACAGAGCCGAGGCTTTGTATGAACACTAGGGGTGTTGTAACCTGTTGTTCCCCTCCTCCTTTCCATGAAGTGAGGTTGAATCCAGATACAAATACTTGGCCTTCTGCGCATCCCCTAATGAACACTGGATCCAGAACAGACAGTGAGTAGATATTCGCTGAATTTTGACAGAAAGCGTATTGAACAACATTTCCCCAGAACTGCCGATTCCACCTTTAACTCACAACACACCGTTCACTAACTATTGTAGTTTGACCTAAGTGAGACACGGATAGTAGCTGAGCTGTCAGAGGCTTTAAGAATCACAACCTGTGCTGTTGTCAGATAAGACAGTCTGCTTCACTTTAAAATGAGACTGAACAGCAGTCAGCTCCGGGGTCCCAACAGACTGATGATATCTGAATTCATCAGATAGTGTTAAATAACGTGAAAGACCTGGCTGCCCACATATAGAATTACCACAGTGGAAAAGAAAGGCGAATGAAATAAGTTATGCAAAGTTTGAAGAATAAAAACTGTCGATTTTTTTTCCTTGCGTTTCTGTCGTAATCGATCACTCTGATGGATCAGACTGTCTGGTAACCAGTCTTATCCATCATACTGATGATCCGCAGCCACAGAGGAAGGTTACTATCGTCTTGTTCTCAGGTATAAACCTCCTCACATCGATCCCGAACACGCCAAAGGCATGTCCTTTTCAATGTATTGATCGCTTGCTCTGTAATGACTTAAGCGCCTAACTCACAGTTTATTCATATAGGGTAAATATGAAAGTATCAAAGCAAAGGATCATTTTAATTTACAGCCCTTTATTGATGCGAAACTCAGTAAGAAATCAATGTGGTGAAAAAGACACGACGGGCCATTATAGAACTGTAGAAGCTACATTAAGATTTTCAGCAGATTTAATGAGCTTGAAAGCACATAATCAGAAAGTGTGTGTTCAAACAGCGGCAATTTATAAGTATATAACTGATTCTGTTTCTAAATTAGTGTTGTTAAATGAATGTTAATGAATGTATATGTGTGTCTGTGTATCAGAAGATTCACCGACTTACATTCAATGTATTTTTTAATTTTAATTTATTCCAGATATCATGGAAAATCAGGACAATTCAACAACTTGTTGTACAGCCAGCAGCACCACATAAACCATCAAACAACAACAATAATAGACAATAAGTGCAATATAAAAATCACAGTGAGTTATTTAAAAGGCCAGTGGCAGCAGGGACAAATGAGTTCTTAAGTCTATTGGTCCCGCTTCTTGGCAGACTGTATCTGCGACCAGACGGTAGCAACTTGAACTCCTTAGACACGGGGTGGCTAGGATCAGCCAGGACTGACTGGGCCTTCTTCAAAGTCCTAACCTTGTACAGACGAGGAATGTTATTCAAGGTCACGCCTGCGATTTTTACTACACAACCTGATGATGCCCTGCAATCTGTTTCTCTTTCTGAGAGTAAGTGACCGGTACCAGCAGCCAAAGTAGAATGAAAGGACTGATTCACGACAACAGGAATGAAACATTTTCACCAAGGCATTGTCCACACATTGTATCCACATGAGGCTCGAAGGTCAGCTTGTGATCAATTATAGTGGCAAGATATTTGCATTGCTGCACAAACTCCACAGCCTGATCATTAATCACCACGGGGGAGATGACTGTAGAAGTCTTACTAAAATCCATTGTCATCTCATTGGTTTTCGACACGCTGACGTCCGAGAAGGACAACTCGCACCAGTCCTTTGAATTTCGCCACTACAGGGCTGTGATCAGGGTCATCGCCGCTGATAAGAGACGCGGTGACAGGACCGTCCCGTGAACTTAATGATACGGTGCCTCGCATATTGGCTTTGGCACTCATTGGTGTACAAGACAAATAAAAGAGGTGAGAGGACACACCCCCAGGGCAATCCGGTGGAGTGAAGAGAGAACATCTGATAAAGCACCATTAACCTTCACACGTTGCAACCGTTAAGTTAAGAAATTCATCAGCCAACATATCAGGAGGCCAGGATCAATGTTGTGGATGCTCTCTAACTTTCCTGCTGAAATGTGAGGCTGGATAGAATTAAAAACCTGAGGAGAGATCAATAAAAAACCACTCGCACTAAAGTTTTCGCACCCTCTAAGTGTGCCAGGATCATGTGTAATAGGGTGCATTGTCAACACTCCTGCCTGACCTGTAAGCAATTGTAATTGGAGCGGGTCCAAATTTGCCTGAGCTGCGTTCAGAAGTGCATCCTTCACAATCTTCTCAAAATGATTTCATAATAAGAGAGGTAAACGCCACAGGCCTGTAGTCGTTTAGTGACTTTGGAGCTTTGTTTTTCTGGCACAAAGCACAATGATGGAGTCCTTCCAAAGACGAGGAACCATATGGAATGGGAGTGAGATTTGAAGAAAAAAACAAAAAAAACCCAGAAAATATCTGCCAACTGTTCAGCACAGTTATTAACTATACAACCTCCAATGGCATCAGGGCCGGGACTTTTCCTCTCCTTTACACCCCAGAAAAGTTTCAAGACCTTGCCCCTATCAAGGATCATCATTCTCGCAGACTGACAGTTCGCTCACTAAAATCATGAACATTAAAATGACTATAAAAAGTGTTCAGTTCATTACAAAGGTCAAGGTCCAGCTTGCCATTAAAGGGAAATTGGACACTTCTTTGACTGTATCCCCATCATAGGCTTCACTCTTCACCCTCCCATGCGTGGCGTGAATTACCAGTACTGAGAAAGTTCTCCACTCCGTCCTTGTAGCTACACAGCTTAAGTTAACTTGTTTCTGGACCAAGCCACATCACCTTGGTTAGAACTGATAATTCGCTGGTCAATTGTGTTTTCTGACAGTTGGATAAATGAAAATTGATTTTTTTTTGGGGGGGTGGAATAAGCAAGTCCTTGCAGAAAGTGATATATGCAGACAGAGTCTTTGGGAGTTCATCCAGATCATCACACACATTTTAAACAGGTCCTGGTCTGTGCAACTATAACCGTCCTGGAGACATTGGATAGACTTCGCCAACCTTTTGGACCAGTTTGTAGGATGGAACCAGCTACGCAGCATTGTGATCAGACATGCCAAGTGGAGCTCTACAAAAGGATTTATAAGCTCCCTTGATTGATCCATAACAAAGGTCAAGGCATTTTGTAAGTCATGTAGGACAAGTCACATACTAGTAAAACTTCCTTGTTTACAGTGATTAAAATCACTCATAACAAAGTTCGATATGTCCAGTGCAATCCCTTGAAGCTGTAGCTCTGTTTTTTAGCCCAACTTGCCATGTTAGCATTAAACTTCAGATGAACAGACACAAGCGTCCTCTCTTGGTAAATAAAAGTGTCGTAGGGATACAGACAGTAGTTCAATGTTGGGGATCACAGTGTCGACCAGAACGACCACTGTGTTGCACAAGTTTTTAATGACATACAGACTCTACTTACTTACTGGTTACTGTGGAGTCTCTGTCAAAGCGAAAGAGTGCTTTAAAACCTTCCATTTCCAGATCAGAACAAGAGTCTTGTTCTTTGAACTTGACGTTTCCCTGAAGCTCGTCGACTTTGTTGGCAAGGATGACCTTGGGGAGGGGTATCCGACAGTGGCCCACGTAAGGATCTGGTTGGATGATCTCTGCAGGAAGAATATAGTTATACTGGAGAGGTTCCTGGCGCTCACAAAGTCCACTCAACAAGTGGCATAAAAGCCCATCAAACTGTGGTGAGTCATTGTTGCTTCTGTCACATGCAGATGAGTTGAAAACCACAGCACACTACACTTCACAACTGATGCTGCATGACACCATTACCATTGCCATCCTGTCCCCTGCAAAACCAATGATAAAACCAATGATAAAAATATAAAACGATAAAAAAAAGTCTAATGTTGGGATAAGACTTTTTCAGATTAAGAGGTCATAAAATCATACATTTTTGATGTGACTTGGATGACATAACATGGAGGACTACAGGTTGGACCCTGACCAATCAGACCTTCTGTCATGGTCTATCAGGACTTTTGGGTTTTTGTTAGTTTGTATTTTTGTTTTACCTGCCCTGTCTGATGTGTGTTTTGTTTTGGGTTTTGTTTCCCCTGTGTTCCTCTGTTTTCCTGTTTTAGTTTGAAATTCCCTGCTACCTTGTGTCTGGTCACTTTACTTCCTGTGTTTCGTTAGTTCATGTGTCTCACCTGTGTCTTGTTCTCCTCACCTGTGTTTCATTTGTAATCACTGCCTGTGTATTTATAGTCCTGTTTTTCAGTTCAGTCCTTGTCGAGTCGTCTGTTGTTTTCCCTGATGTTATCCCTGGTGTTGCGCATAGCCCTTGTGTTTTGCAATTTATTTGTTAGAATAAACGGTCTGCATCAGATTTAGCCTGTTTCGGCTCTCTGCATTTGGGTCCACCGGTTCCTCCACACCTCTGGCACGTGACACCTTCAACTTCATTGTGCCACCTGACAGCACCAATAGCAAATGTTTATATGTAATCACAGCTTTATGAATGAAAGTGAGATCTAAAACCATTCATCATCACTCAGTTGTGACAGTGAAACTCTTTTTCCTTCCTAGATATTATAACGCTCTTGATGTGTTGGTGATTACTGATCATTACAGGATCCCTAAAATGACGTAAAACATCATTCCTCTTTCATTTTACCATTTTAACAGCTGTGTGCTCAAGAGTGGTCTTTGCTCCCACAGGACATTGTCATCAAACACATTGTAGAGGTTGTCAAACTTGGTGAGAGGCAAAAAAAAACCCCCAAAAAACTGACTTCATTAGATTTTCTAGAAGCTGTCAGTTTTCCTTCACTATGACATACACTGCATGGGATAAAATGAGCAATCGTCGCTCCATGTAGAAATCAGTTTTTACATTCAAAAGGAATATCTGATGTTGTCAACACATAATTGTCTAGCCGTTAGCGGAGTGTGCATGCAAATTAACCTATAGACCGACATATGTAACTGATCAAAAATGCTCTCTGCAGTTAACCAATTAACAGTTAACCCGTTGACATCCACAGTTATAATTGATGCAACGGTGTCATGATAAAATATAGAACAGTTGTTACCTTTGTGCAGAGAAGATCAAGGTAAAGAATGAATATCAATTTAATCAATATAGCCGTCGCCGTAATCTGTGGAGTAATCAAAACTGACTCCAAAAAAAAAAAAAAAAGAAGGTAATGATTGAATAAAGTGCACACAGGTTCACGAAGGCTAATAGAATGAGCGACTCTCGGGCATTTAGACGGGTCCCGTCTTTAATCAGAGTACACACTAATAACACGGCTGCCACTAAAGACACAGGAGGATGAAAGGCACAACGCCATCCCTCCTTTTGTTTTATTCCATCACTCATCTCATCCCCCCCAGCACATTAAGGCACTCGACGGCCCCCTAACAAGCTCTCCCCGGACATTTACTTGTGCTTAATGGATAGAAAACGTGTGTGCAGCGCGTGTGTGTTTAGCTTTTTTTCTGATAATGAGACAACGCCTATGACTTACCTTTTCATTCTAACAGCTCGTGAGTCATGAAATGAATGATTCAGTGTAAGCTTTGATGTTAAAAAAAAAAAAAAACATTATGGCATTTGGCTTTTTAAGGATGTCATAAGGTAAACTGCCAGATATGCTATTAATCATCAGTAATTTGGGAAAATGTGATGTAGACATTTTTCTAAGGGCATTGAGTTTATCAGTTTAGCAGCTCTGGTTCCAGTGCTCACTGCAAAAACACATTTATACCCTTTTCGCCACAATATATATGAAAATATAAGATGACTTTTCTAACACCTGGTTTTCCTGAGAAACTTTCAATCCAAGGAGAAAAAGAGTCCTCATCCTTGAAGCCTTTTCTCTCATAAAAATAAAATAATGCCATTAAAGCGGGACGTAAATCCCACATTTGTGTAGCTTTTCTATCTGTCACATACTCACACACACTCTCCTCTCTCTCTCTCTCTCTCAGGCTCTCGCAAAGCGGTCAAAATGATTTTTTTTTCTCAGACAGAATTTTTTCAGACCGTCTTTTTGAGCTCCTCATCATCTGTGACAGCAGTAATTCTTGGCTTCTTGACAGATGATTCAGTCCGCAGTCTGTTTCTGCAGTAGAGGACGTAGGAAGACGCTTCATTTTCACTCGTCATGAATTTATTTCCTCTGTGGTAGGAAAACACAAGCCTTCAGAAAACTGCGGTTTAAACCGAGCAAATAAAACACTTTTACAGTTGACTATATACTTCTTAAAAGGCACGCTATAAAACAGACTTGCACACTATTTAACCTGGCAACATGAAAGCTACAAACTACCTATAATGCAACACTCTCTGTAGGAGCTGCTGTTACACCATTACTCTGTAAAGTAATTGTCTAGTTCTTGAATATAGGACAATCTGCAAACACATACTGCATTAGCTCTTCCTTTTAAAGGCGTACCAACTGAATGATCCAATCAAAAACAAGCTTTATTTCTAGGAGCATATTGAAGGTACAGATTAACAGCGTAGAGGTGAATGGTAGAAGTGGTTTGGGATAAGTTATGGACATTTTCATACATTTTGACACCTCACTTTTAGTGGAATATCCTTTTAATGTTGCAATAAGGATATTTCAGCTCTAATTATCTAATTATCCCCAAACAGCCTGTGTCTGCCTGTAGCGCCGCAATACAATATTACTGGATGAAAAGATGCGGGTAGAGGAATAGCTGACGTCTGATTCTGAAACTCAGATTTTGAATCATGCAACGCTGCTATAAATGGGGAAAAAAAAAGTTGTGTAAACCTCAAAATAACAATTACGATCACAGTTTCATGTCATGCCAACAACCACCATCCAAGCCTTACGAAGTGCTTGACACATTATCGTGGCAGCGTGTGCGCCACAGACAGTGGGGACCTCATTTCTTTTCAATCAGAAAGACTTCCAGCTGGCAAATCAGCCAGTGAAAATGTAATTTTCCAAACCTCCCAATCTCAGATCTGCTATCAGCCAGTGATAAGCTGGAAAGCCGTTTTTTTTTCTAGGATCCTCATTCAGGAATAGAAGTTCTGGCTCCTGATTAATCGTTTTCTGCTCTCCCTTTCGATGGCCTGTGATTAAAAAAAAGCAAACAAATTCAAATCTCCGCCGTGAAAAAAACCCCTTGAGTGTGTGAATTAAATATGAACAAAAGCTGCCGTATAGACAGACGAGTGGGCTGCGGATAGGTTAGATAGGAGGCAGACAAGTTAGAAATGTATTTCAAGATGTGGACAGACAGACGGACGGACAGACGGACAGACAGGGAAATAAACAGATCGACCGGCAGCAGCAGAGACAGGAAGACATTAACGTGGCGAGAGGAAAACCGGCAGAGCGACACCCAGATGACGGGGCACCGGGAGGGAAGGCAGACAGTTTGACAGACCCAAAGAGACGGACATGCAGGCAGGCAGACAGCTGCGAAGGTCGACAGGCTTGCATACAGTGAGACCGCGTTACCCTGGCAACGGACAGCTGATCAGTCATTCACAGACCGCAGAGCTCGGTTCAGTCAATCTTTATCGTCCCCAGGGGATAATTAGGGAGGGCAAACAGGCACACACATGGGCAGACAGACAGGACGACGGGGGGACAGACAGATGGACATGTAGAGGTACCCTGACTCAACGCACTGCTGGACACTCAACACACACACTCCTCATGCTGCACGCCACGCTGGTGTTGTCATAACAACTGATATTTAAAATCCCACTTGGTTTTGAGGGGTAGGGATTTGGAACTTTTTTTTCTGTATGTGTGTGTACATGTAAACTTGTATAGTTTTAAGAAGTAGGTGAAGAAGAAGAAGAAGAAGAGGAAGAATTACAAGGCTGACTGCAGCCAATGCAACGGCATCAGTCCGCCACAGCTGGAACTAAATCCCAGTCCACATAATCTGGCTGGCAAACGGCTGACAGGAAGCAAATATGGAGATATTTTTAGCATTTTTCTAGTACAGATGTCAAAACCTCTGAATAAAAGTTGCTGCAAAGGCAAAGTATAATAAAAAAAATCCATTTTCCACCTTATTTGCTGCACTTATAAACAGAATTGAAGACATTAAGCAAATCACATCCCAAAGGTTGCCGTGAGATGGACTGCTCACAGCAAAAAAAAAAACTCAGACCAAGACCAAAAATCACCTGACGCAGTAACTGTAAAGGATGAGCCAGCAATAAGGGTACAATGAAAAGATTTCACAGTGACCTTATGTGTCACAGGGAACAAAGAGGATCAGGTAGGTAATGGTGTTGAATGTACAATGGTGTATAGTAGTGATACAGTATAATTTATCAAAGTTACCAGACAGTAAACTAAATTCATTGTTAAGCAGCAAAGGCGGGACTTGTTTGATATCGTTATACCTCTACAAAAAGTAAAGATTGTGTTCAGAAATCAAGCAAAGAGACTTTACATTCCAGAAAATGTGACCAGTGGACTGTTTGTGCAGTCCACATTGATTTGCAGACAGATGTTAGCTGTAAGGTTAGTTACCTTACAGCAAAGCACACACCAGAGATGTGTGTGTGTTTGAGTTCAGCTCAGCCTCTGACTGAACTCAGGCCTCACCAGGACCTACAGTTCTTTCTGTTTTTTTTATTTTCCTCCTCTTCTCTGTACATTTATGAAGTAAATCAATAAAAGCCCTGAATTTTTCAATCAAGTTGAAACATTTTGAACTTCACAGCACCTCTCAAATTCACCTCGTGCGCTGTCTTAACACTCAGTTAGGGAGGAGTTTTGAGTCAGTGTTAGAGTATTTGACAAGTTCTGCATACCATCTCCTACAAAAGGTCAACGGTGGTCTCTTATAACCACAAAGGTTTCCCCTAAGAGAAGTGTGCATCTTGCATTAAACAAACAGTTTTGTCATTTTGGTATGGAGACTTAATGCACATGTTGTTTTGAAGCACCAGTTGTAGGGACGGCTTTTTGAGTCAATATATTTTAGAGATGGGTGTACAAACATGAAGCAGTTGCAAAGTACAGTAAGACAGTTACTGCCTGTTGTCAGCTTTCCTCCCTGCTAATGTTTAAATGTTTTGAAACTAGTCACAGTTATTAACATATGGATTTCAGACCTTTATCAACAACCTGTTCTATGAATTTAATAAAAGAAGTGAAACTTCCAAGTTGGCCTATACAGAATAGAGCCCAAAATGATGAAAATTATAATGTTAACCACAAACTCAAAGAATATATAAAGAAGTATGAATCTGAGCAAACATTCAGTGCCATCTCTCTGTACTTGACAGGTGCCAAAAGTATTCAGGTTTGATACCGAGCCCTAGTTATTTGACACTTTTGCAAAATAGAAATGCATAGATGTGCATTTTACTGACTGTATGTGCATTTTAGTCACCTGAAAATGATTTGCAGCTGTATTTCTCAGTACTCCCTATGAAGAAGAACACATGCATCCAACCGTTTTTGCGCTTTGACACTCTCTCCTCACTGAGAGGTTGAGTTTCTGTTTTCCCAAAACGTGCGTTAATGGGCCACGCAGCCTGTAAAAACCATCAACACGATGGTCTGTATATTTATTGCAGTCAATAAGAAGTTTTTCAGTTTTGAAATGTTGACAGCCAGAAATGACACCCAGAGTTAGATGTTCAAATTTTGTGGGCTTTTAAACTCAGAAATGACAAAAAAAATGACATTATTGAACTGCACACAGCACACTCATGAGCAGAAAAAGATATAATGTCGGTGAGTGCAACTTCTCTGGATGAAATGTTCGCTCACTGCAGAGCTGATCGTATTTTACTCTTGAGTTTCAATTCAACACTTTTTGTCTGGAGGCAGAGAAGATGTCCTGCCAGTGTCCTGACATCTTCCCTGATGCAGTCTTTTACAACTGAGGCTTCTTACATGGCGTTATTTTAATATCATATCTGGCCCAGTTCAGCTTTGACTAACAGGTCTGATGCCCCAAATCTGATTTTGCTCACAAAGCGGTTGGATCCTTAAAAGCAAATGGTTCGGAGCTCTACATACATGGATGGTATCATGAGTCCCTCCTTCCATTATTTGAAGAATAAAAAAAAAAGTCATAAGTAACCACCTGCTCATGAAAAGAAATCCTCATTTGAAATGGGATCCTTTACTGAAACACAAAGCGTTGCCGTACAACAGTAGAACGTGTTTTGACCGAAAACAAGTGGCCAAAACGATAATGTGACCAGCAGAGAGAGAGCAACATTAGCATTCATTTGGTGTCCCCCTGATCAATTGAAGTCTAAGATTCACTCTCCTTTTAGCCCTGGCTTGTGCTCCACCAACTCCTGAGGGAAATATCTGACTCTTTAGCTGCTAAATGCTCCACTATGTTCAGCAGCTAGTTGCTAACTTTGTCTCTCTGTGCCTTCTGGTGCTGGGAAGGTAACATTCAGTGAATTTATCAGCTTTTTTTTGCTGAAAACAGCCAGCTGTTGTGGCATGGGTTGATATGAGCGCTGAGATTGAACCAAATTTGTGAAGTTGCAGGTACGTAAACCAAAACAATGAGCTAAAAGACACTAAAAAGCTCTTTATAGTGGAAGAGCTGCAGAGTCAGGTGTTAATTCTCTATTGGTTTGTCACGAAAGCCTGTTCACATTACACTTAATCATCTGGCCCATTATTAATGTAAAGATATTGATTGGTGCAGCTTCAAGTCAGTTTTGTCAGTGTGTCTGCATAATACGTTTAATGTTAAAAAAAAAAAAAAGGGGATACATGTTTGTACATTTTTCAGACAAACATTTTCTTTCAGAATATTTTATCTGAACTGTGTATAGCCCCTAAAGTCAGACAAGCTTAGAGTCAAACATGTTCATACATAAATGTCGAGGCAGAAGGGGTCAGCAGGTTAATGTGTGATCTGACAGACATGACAAGTCGATGAGGTCGACAGCCGCAATGAACAACCCTCAGTAAATACATCGGCTGACCTTTGACCCCGCCTTCCTGCGGGTGTCTGAGTGTTCCTAATGCAGCGTGGAAATGTAATTCCTCTCATTAGCATGCTGGTACTCTGCTAGCACACGCACACATACATAATTGGATATAAGTAGAAATGTAAAGTGACACACGCAGGAATACTTCCACACACTCGCATTTGCAGAGAAGTGCATCCAGATGGTTCAATGAAACACACAAGTACACACATACCTGCACAAAAACACACACACACACTCTCTCCCACTTGATTAGTATGAGCACCTGTCCCACCCGCCTACAGCAGCACATGCTCAGGCATCCATGTTTACTGCTGCCATACGGACAATACACAGAACTATTAAAGCATCTCGCTGACGAGCGACAAGGTAATTTCCTCCTCCCTCGGGTCTCTTGTGAAGGGAAATATAAATGATGCCTCGGGAGTGCGATGTGCACATGTCTGTCTTGCTTACACCTGTGTCATCAAAATCATGCAAGTTTTGGGCCCGTTCACTTGAATTTCAATTAGCAAATTGAAAACTCTTGATGAGTTTTTGTGTAAAACAAATTAACTTCCTAATTTTCATCAAGTCTATTTTTAGAAAATAAAAAACTTTTAACCCACATGACCCGGTCAAAGTTTGACTGACATGTGTGACCTGCGTGTGAGGTACTGCAGGTATACTTGAATGGAGAGTGTGAGCGAACCCACACCTTTTTGATCATCTACTGCTTCCACATAGTTTTAGATACAAACTTCATTCAAACTTTAAATGAATCACAAGACTTTGACCAACAACTCTTGAATTTACATGTTCTTTCTATCTTTTATTGTTTTTGAGATATCAGAGTGTGAGTTTGAAAGTCTTTTCTTGCTCCGCCTGTGATTTTATAATGAGTGTGTATTGCGGAATGTTTCACAGCATTGAGGGAGTGACATCACCAGGAGCAGCTGGAGAGGAGGATTTTAGATTACACTTTTTGTGAAATATTTTTGGATAAATCTTACATTAAAAATCATATTTTTGTAAGACATTTTATTGTGAATACATTGATACAGGTTTGAAAATTGTCAGACTTATGGTTTAGACATCAGAAGCCTTTGATCGGCACAACGTTCATGCCTAGAGATTGCCTCCCCATTGAAAGGGAAATTGCAGACTTCCTGTTGGATTTAGGTCAGTGGTGTCAGTGTATGATTTGTACGTCTGTAGGAGACGGAATAATTGAGTTTTGGTTTGATCTCTCTATGACACTCCCATGGGCTATGTTAGTCACATAGGTGGCGCTAGAGAGCACATTTTGGCACTTTAGGGGTTAATTTTTACATTTTTATCAAATTTTTCACCAGACCTGATGTGCATGCCATGTGTGCATGTTTAGGGGGTCAAATATAAGCTTTAAGTGGTGTAATAATAAATGGGTCCTCCTTTACAGTAGTCCTCTGCCTTTTGGGCTTGGTCCTATAATAATAATTCATCTAATTTGTACCACACTTTTCATTCGTAGTGAAACTGAAAGTGCTATAGTATTAATAACATAGAATAAAGAAAATAGTAACATAAGTAACTTTCTTTTTCAAAAGAGAATAGGATCTGTGCTGCCCTCAGATGGGTAGGAAGGCTTGATCCCCCGTGGTGCAGAGCTTAGTACTGGGGGCCCAGAGGAGCAAGCTGCTGGCAGATCTGAGGGTGCAGATTGGACTGCTCTGGTTTAATCAGTTCCTTTTGATAAGGAGGCACATTTCCATTGATAGATTTGTATGTGAGTAGCAGGACTTTGTTGCCAATCCACCAGGGAGCCAGCGCAAATAGCTTTTCCAAATAGGTTGTTGTGTTTAAGGTAGTCCTGAAGCTCACCTTCTCCAACACACTGGACAGTCTGTAGGCTTCTTAAGGAGGTGATGGATGACAATGACTTTGAGGGCAGTGTCGGTGATCACGAGGCTGAGAATGGGGATGTATGAATTGAACAGAGCTGTAGGAATGGAGTCTAGGGCACGAGTACAGGGTTTAATCTCCCTGAAATGAAAAAAAGAGTAAAATGGAGTAGAGATGTTGCGCCCAGACATAGGGTCGATGACAGGATGAGGCGGAGTAGATGAACTAGACATCAGAGAATGGATGTTGTTGACCTTGGCTCTGAAAAAGTCAATGAAGCCGTAACATCACTTTTCTGTAGCCTCAATAGGAGAAGACGATTGTGGCTTCAGGAGATGATTATCGTGGAAAAAAAAGACGCTTAGGGTTGCCAGGACTGTTATTAATAAGGTTGGAGTAGAACTGTGACCAAGCATCTTTAAGAGACTTTGAGTAAGTCCTTTGATAGCCTAGCCTTCGATTCACATAAGGCCAGTTTATTGACAGTGAGGCCAGAATGTCTGAAGCCATTCCTTAGACATGTCCAGCTGTTTTTATTGTCCGCAGGCCACGAGCGAACCAGGGAGCAGAGCATGAAAAATTGACCTCATGCGTCTTGACAGATGCATGAAGATCAAAGACACTGCTCAAAGATATATTGTAGAGTGCCACCAGTTGATCCAGTGATGCAGAAACTGGGCAGGTGATTTGCTGGGAGAGAGAGAGGGAGAGAGAGATGTTCTTTATTGGTCGCAGCCGCAGGTTATCCAGGCATTGCATGGGAACAATAAATAAACAGTGAATATACGCTGGAATGTCAAATCCATTGAGACCACTCCATATTGTGTGCATGTCGCCTGGTATAGGGAGGTTTGTGATGTTTCCAATGATGATGCCCAAGTTTATTTTGCTTCCATATTCCACATTGAAACCACAGTGCGAGCCTCTATGGATGTAAAAAGGTCTGTTTTTTTTTTAATTCTGTGCAGCAGATTAAAAACCACAAACACTCTGTAGCTGTTTGGCAGTGTAGGACATCGTATTTAAAGCAGTTGTGTCATTTAGGCGGGAATGGCAGCGTTGGTAACACCAACAGTCACACAATGGAAATCATTACAGCAAACATGAGCTGAGCTCCAGTCAAAGAAAGACTCCGGTCACTAGAGTCCATCAACGACAGCGCAGCTCTGGGTGATTTCAGTATCGATAGAGAGCGCCGGATGGGGCGCTTCGTGGCGCACCTGAACTGGCAGGCTGGAACAAGAGAGAGTCATGGTCCTCTGGAGAAAAGGGATCCCAGTAGAGCAGGTAAAGGAAGCGCTTCATGTTGAAACCAACAACCGTAAATCCCAGCAGAGAAGGTAGGCGGTACTTTACTTTAGTTAATCCAAACTCCACCAGTTTGGTAGAACGTATTCTAACTCAGGAAGTGATCAAAACACAGACAGGAAATGGGCGAACCTAAAAAGCTTGAGCATTCCCTCTCAATGCAGAATAGCCTCTCTCCTACCGCAACACAAGCGCCAAAATAAATCTTATCTTATTCTATTTGTTGCCTTTTCCTAACATGCAATTGTAAAAGAGTTTGGATGGTTTTTGCTCTCAAACAAACACTCCTTTTGTTCTGTGAAAAACCTCTGCGGGACAGAACAAGGTACCAGGAGCCAGATTCATAAAACTCTTCATAGGTTCATGACTAAAACTGTGTGTATGCACAAAGCCATAAATATGCATACGTATTCTTTTCGTCAGCTCGTGAGTATACATGTGTGATGACCCCACTGTTTGCTGTGTGTCCATGTGATTCACCTGTCTGTTTGTTTTGTTCACAGGTGAGTCATCGGCGAAACTGGGAACATCTGGCTACAGCTAACAGCTCTCTCTCTCTCTCTCTCTCTCTACTCCTCCCTATAGGCATCCATTTTGGTTTGGGTCATGTTGCCTTAGTTTCTTTTTCTGCTGCACTTTACAACATGTGCATACATCTTTCGCCCCATGCACACCTTGCGCCACTGACTCTGACATCCACGCCGCATGCTTTGTTAAATATTTGGTTCAGTAGTTCAATCATGTCGTTCTATGTGTTCCAATAAATCCTTTGTGTCTTTTATTCTTTAGGCCAAAGAGCTGAGTCATAACAGCGTGATTCTGTTTTATAAATCTGTCTTTTTAGGAACTGGCTGCACACGCATGTAAAAGCCTCATTTCCACTTCCACAATCAGCCATAAATAGTGGAAGACATGCCTTAAACCAGCCGTTTTCATACCGATTTGCTGCCTGCTCCACTTACCTGCACACCTGTCAATGACACAAACAGGACAGAAGAAGATGTGCCATTTCATGAATTGTGTTGCTCTTTGCGAGGTTCTCCAACAAAACCAGAGTAGGTGTCATTATGCTTGATCATTACACATGGCTGTAACACTTTATACTGTACATATCACCAATTCATCACATGGACTGTAAACCATCGTCAGCAGTTATAAGTCAGAAATGTAATCAATGATTAGTCTGTAGCTCTCATATCTAAACCAACTAAGGATAAAACAAAGAATATTAAGAAGGAAATCAAATGTTGACTCCAATGTAAATTAGAAAAATGATAAAATTAATCACACTGAAGTAATTAATCAGTGTCACATTTAAAAAACGCACCTTTGATTGACATTTTACAGATCTCTGTGTAAACACAAAAAAAAAACAGTGTAGCTTGTTATCAGCCTGAACAATGTTTACTAAAAGATTATTACTTAATGTTTCTTCTTCATCTCATCACATCATCCTCAGATCGCTTTAGAAAAACATGTGTACGCCTGGTCTGAAGAACGTGTGAGGTGCACGTTTCTGTGTTTGTAATTCCAGTTTATTTCTGGGAAATGGTGTATGCATGCTTTATGTGCATATGCATTGTTTATACATGCAGCCCCAGGGGTTGTTTAGTGGGAGTTTTTTCTACCATTAACCCTCATTACTGAGTTATTCTTCAAAACCTTTGCACACCAGTTATTTTCTATAGACGATCTATAACTTCTGCTTTATTTCCTTTTTATATACACTGTGTATAAACTAAACTACCTGCTCACTGAACACCCTTTGCTCATACCTTTAATCTGTCTAATTTAAAGCTGTTATATTTCATTCTTGTTTATATTTTTATATATATTTTACATGATTCTTATAATGACACGCTGTCTATCCATATTGTTTTGTCCATATCAGCTGAGTTTTTTTTGTAAATCTACACATTTCTTCTTACCTTTCAGATCTACTTATATTGTGTAATCTATATCTATCTATAGTATGTACATATATCTTCTATTCTTTTATCTATTTATCTCGTATATACTACACTATCCAGTCATCTGGCTGGCATTGACAGTTTTGCACTAACAGCATCATTATTTTTAGTCATTGCTACTTGAATTTTGGTTTTGTTTTCTTAGATGTAGTTTTCTCTTTACATTTCTTTGTTATATGTTGTCTGTTATGTCTTGGTTGTATGCTTCTGCAACAACATGTGAATTTCCACTGGGATAAATAAGTATCTATCTATCTTTAATCCATGTCATTTGTTAATATTTTATAATTTAAATAATAAGCCATCTGAATTTCTTCTTAAATACAAACTGTTTTTTTTATCAGAGTGAGGATGCAACTGTTTTTCTTCCTCACGGTCAAACTCGATTCAGTTGAAGTGGCTCCTCTTCCGTGTAAACAACTTTGCAGAAAGTATAGCGGGGATTATTTCTCTCGTAGAGCCAGGAGAAAACAGTCTGCCCTTTTCCACCGTGTTCTTGTTGTACTTGTTGTTGCAAAAAAACAAACAGATAAGCTTTGCTTTGAACAAAAAGTTGCAATAAAAACAGTAGATCTAATAGTAGCTTGTGCGTTATAACACTGAAGAAATTGTTCCAGAAGCACAACCTATTTTTCAAGATGTATATCATTTTGAAATTAGACGTTTCCAATTGCCCACTGATTCACCCGACTTGACAGGGAGATATACCTTTTCTCTTTATGGTGGGGCCTCAGTCGTATGTTATCTCATCCCATGAGGGCGAATAATGAAGGCCGCCATATTGCTACCTCAGTTGGAAAACAGATTTACGCGCCCCATAAACCTACAGTCCATGATTCTTGAAATGCAGGAGGGTGTCAACATGTCCGTCCTTGGCCGGCCAAATTCCCCCCACCGCGCGGCTCCACGCGGACATCGTGCCAAGGCCGCCGTTTGCTACGCCTGGTCGGCTCGCTCTGTTTTCAGGCACCACTGCCTCCTGGCCGTTCTCACTCGTTAATCATGATTAACATTCTGCTGGAAGCCATTCATTACCGGCTACCTCCCAAACACCTGTGGTTCTGGACCCCGCCGACACATCTCCATCAATTCCCCCCCGGCTAACGGAGAGGATAAAAAGGGAGGAAGGAAGAGAGAGGGAGCGGGGGGGGGGGAAAGAGGAGGAGAAGTAATCACACATCTACTTAAGTCATTAGAAGAAAAGTGCTCATGCTAGGCGGAGTAAATTGTTAGAAGTGGTATTGTTGGTAGTAGATTGCTGGGGAAGCTTTTGTACCAGAGTTTGACCATTTTTACTCACAGATGTTGCAGAACATCAACATTTTCCCAAGAATTGTATTCTTGTCAGGGTGGAAAAGCTTCTTCCGCCATGGGGGAAACAAATCTGTCTGCTGAAGCCCAGATGAAAGAAACATCTGAAAGGAAAAATAAAACTTATTATGTTTTTTTTCCCATAAATGTTGTGTCGCACTGTTGTACCGGTGTATTCTGTGTGGAGTCCAGGCAGAGTAGCTGATACAGGGTTGGAGGATAAACGGCATCGGAAACATTTTTACATTTTTAGGCTTTTATAGCTGATACGCTCATCCTGAATGACTGATAATAAGTGAATATATTTGGCGAATTGCTCAAGGGCACTCTAAAGGGGACACAGAACTGAGATTTTCAGGTCCACGGAGACACCTCCAACCTCATCTCACACAGACAGACAGACAGACTGATAGTCAGCCAGGCGGGCAGGCTGACAGGTAAACGAACTGACAGGTTGAAATGCAACAAACCAACAGACTCTGGGAAAACAGACAGACTGGCAACCTCCACTAGGACTAGATTGATATTAGCAAAGTTTATGGACTAGTTTGGCATCCTGCAGTAATACATTAACTGAAATTCAAACCAGTTTGGTTTGTTGCTTGGATACTTGAGGCAGTTTTGGACTCTCTCTCTCTCTCTGACACAGATCTCTGTGTCACCAAGACCAAACACCTCCAGTGCTACAAAAACATTGACTTGCCTCCTCATCCAGATTCTAAAGAAGGAAAATACAGCAAGACATTCGGAGCCAAAGGCAAGATTTTAGAAATGCTTAAATATGAACCCCAATCCTGTTTTTTAAAAAGTATATTTTTCCTACACATTATTTCTTTATTTTATTCATTATTGTGTAATTATGTTTTCTGTAAATTGCGCCCCCTATAATGGTCTAAAAAAACAGTTTTAAAGCTAATTGCCAGGAATATAATCATATTAAATGAACTCATTTATAATTCTAATATGGTATTAATGTAATTAGTTTGCCTGAAACAATACAAATTTGAGATATTGAGTATTAAAAAATGTGAATCAGCCTTTAAAATCACATTGAATGTAAAAAACTAAATGTAAAACTTCAGTTAGATAAGAAGAGTGTTTATAGATAGATAGACTTTTGGGTGTTTAGGTTAATGTTTGGTTATGGAAATGAGCCCCGTGATCATCATCATCACTGTAACTGTGGCTGCGGTGGTTAAATTTTGCCACTATCATCAGAGTCAGAAGCTGCAGGTGCAGTCAGCTGCACTGATAAAGAGGACGGTGGGAAGCGATTTGCTTCTGGGTAAGTTGAGTGGAGAACATGACGCCCCCCCTCCCCTCCCCTCCCCTCCCCGCTGTCTAGGAGGCCGTCCTGGGTAACTTCAGGCCACTGGCTGACCGCGGAGGGTCGTCAGTGTGATCTGGTTCACCTGGGCCTTCCAGGCTATAGAGGCTGACCCTGCTCCCCCCCCACCCCCGTCCCCCCGCCCCCTCTTACAGCTCACATCAACACATCCACAGTCCATAACCTGCACTGTTGATACAACATATTTGTTTTAAGTCACGTTCCCTGAGACACAACTTTAAGCTGCAGTCCAAAATCCATCTGGCAAAATTCACTTGTGCAGTTTGTCCAAAAATATTGTCTTAAATGTTGCTAAATTGTTGTTTTGGGAGGTTTTTTGCCTCATGGTGTGTGTAATTATTAACAAACAGAAATACATTTAAATTTCAGAAGTTGCATCCTGAGCACAGCCTCGCAAGCCGGATCGATAGATGCATAGATAGACGTTTTATTGATCCCGAGGGAAATCAAGGCATCCAGTAGCTTATACGACACACAAAACACCAATACACACAATAAACAAATAAAGACAGAATGTGGTGCAGGTGCAAGGTGACTCACAGTGCAAGAATAATAATCACTGTAAATAATATAAGATGCAAATCGGAGATCGATATATAAATGATCTAATGACTGAATGCAGAGAGACTAGCGTCATGCCTAATAGTCAATTTCACCCCGACATCGCTGGGAGGAGCTGAACAGTTATATGGCCTGGGGGACAAGAGCTTCCTCAGTCTGTCTGAGCAGGACTGAGACAGCAGTCTGCCGCTGGAACATATTCCTCTGCCTGGTGAACGCACTATGCAGAAGGTGGCGGGAATTTTCCATGATGGGCAACGGTTTATTTAGGGTCCTTCTCTCTGCCGCTGTCTCTGCCCAGTCCAATCTATCTTCCAGCTACAGCCCCAGGTACTGATACTGAAGGTCTTGACCACCACCACACTGACCTTCTCAGTGAAGATCAGTTGAAGATGGGGCCCGGTCCTCCAGGAATCCACCACCATCTCATCTCCACCAGTCCACCATTGACAACACCCCATAATCAAAGTGTCATTTTAAAACTTCTATATGTGGTGTTCGGAGCCGTACCTGACCCCACAGTCTTGTGTCTGTGAGTTAGTCCACGATCCAGGTGACCATGTGTGAATCCACCTTCATCTCTGTCAGCTTGTCTCTCAGTAGGAGGGACTGGATGGTGTCGAAGGCGCTGGAAAAATCAAAGAATATGATCCTCACATCACTGTTACCCTTGTCCAGGTGAGCGTAAGCCCTGCGTGCTAGATAGAGGATAGCATCTTCCTCCAACACCTCCTCACCTTCTCCTGGTAAACAAGCTGCAGTGGACCGAGTGCATGGCGCCATCTGATATTAATGAAGGCTGCAGATCTCCCTCCTTTGCACTTGCTGCTTCTCTTAGTATCCCCGTCCACTCTTACAGTAGTGTAGCTGGTTAGTCATGTTTACATGAAACAAAGTAGATCTCCTGGTTCCTCACCAGGGCAGCCACCTCATCAACCTCGTTGGGCAGTAAGTTCACAATCCCCATCACTACTGATATAAAACCACCGTTTCACCATTAGCTTAGCTTTAAGCTTAGCACTGGCTCAGTTCCTGGGGTAATAATCACCAGCCTGCCACATTGCTCAGTGTGAAAGTAGCTGTTCCCTTGAATAAACAAGGTTTCCGCCACTGTCTTGCAGATAAGAAAAAGCCATATCCATAGGATGAATTGAGATCTAAACAATGTTGTGCAGTAGGTAAAGTTTAAAAGTGGAAACAGAGTAAAAGAACATTACACATAGAGCTACTGGAGAGGACGCCACTTGTGTTGGTGCCTGAAGTTTAAAGTCAGTCTGAACCAGAGTCGGTAACTTTATTTCATAACCTGCCAGAACATAAGAAGACGCTAAAAGTGAAAACATTCACTCAGAAAATTTTTGTTGTTTAATGTTTTAAATTAAATATGAAATTACAGGTTTATTAATGGGAAATAATATCTTCAATCGTGCTCACCTTCACCTTCATCATCTGCTTCTTCATCACCACCACCACCTACTCATGATCCATTATAAAGTTGTTTATGTGTGTGTGTGTGTGTGTGTGCAAATAACGCCACCTGCTAGAGCCTTAGCAAAGAGACGACCTCACAGTTTGCAAACAATGTGCATCTTTTCACTCCTGTACATAAAAAAAAACTTAAATGTTTGCTCTTCTCTTTCATTGAAAATATTGCTGCACATTCAGAATCTGAGTCAGTTTAATCGGCAGGTGTGTTTGCGTTGAGATACACACAGTTTGACACCTACTCACAGAGTGATTGATTGCAGCAAAATTCTCAGGGACGTTTTCAAAACCTTGGAAAAAAAACTTTTTCTTTTGTTTTCATTTTATATTTTGGAGATATTGACTGATTACAGGATTTTTAAAAGGTGGTAGAGAGCATTTCCATGAAGTTGTATTCAATTTGATTTTATGTGCTAAACATTATACATACTGTGGCTGCAGCTGAATGTACTGCCAGATAAAAAAAAGGGAGAAAAAAGGCATTTTATTACAGTATACACATGTTAATACTTCCATACATCCATCCATAGTGAATCCATTTTTAATTATGCTTTTCTCGGGGCACAGTCACAGTGGCAGCACAGCAGCAGGCGCCTTTTTCCCCCCTACAGCCTCCTCCTCGGATGAAAAAGAGAGGAACACACTTTCTCCGACAAGTTCCTGACAATAAAATGTCATCCTTTTGTACTTTTTTTAAAAACAGGTTCAACACACTTGCTCGCCTCATGGCGTTCCTAAGAGGATTAAAATCTCTCTCTCATTTGCGGTGCATCCTGCAGCCCATTATTACGTCTTCTGGGCAGAGGTAAACCAAATGAGACACATTTCCCACACATACCCCTGTTTAATCTGGGGGAGAGAAATGGAAAGAAAGTGCTGATGTAGAGAACCAAATGATTCCTATACATAACAGCTCTTCCTCCTCTGAAGGATCTCTTGTTCCGTGCCAGGAATATTAAGTCCTCTTAACAAAAAAGAGCTTCAGTGAGGCATAAAACCTCTCAACCTTTGCTTGTAAACCACTAATGTGGACAGTTTTCATGTTTAAAATTCTAAAGGCAACAATGGGGGAAAAAAGAGTAATGCCCACTCATTTACTCCAAAGGCACAGTTTTTTTTAATTCAAAACAGACAACATTACAATCCAAGTCGGATCTTCGTCAGGTCAAAATGTCTTGAAAGCAAGTGTTTTGATCGAAACGTCGTCTATTCTGAATTCAAATTGTGGCTTTGGAGTCAGTGCGTTAATCTTTTTTTACATTTCTGCTGTTGTTTAATAGTCTTAAACCTACATGATGTGCATATAATTGCACCCTTAAAGGCCCCATGGGTCCTCTCCAAGCTTGTTTATCAAAAACAAAACGTGTCATATAGGAGCTCCATCTGAGTTTATGACCTCTACTGGTGACAAGGAGGAACCGCAACGATCCCAACGAGGCTTATCCAGACCTCTGGCTCGTCAAAGTATTAGAAATCTGGAGAGATGCACACAGAGAGGTTGGTCAGAAAAGATTTGGAAATACAGTTGGGTTTTTGCCTCACAAATCAGTACATATATGTGTCAGATGATCGATCATAAACCAACCAGTGAATATTGACTTCAGGACAAATCCATAGCTGTAGACTTGAGGCTTTCGCCGCTTGGGGGCAGTGGAAAGAAGACGTGAATGCAACACTAATGCTGTATATCATCACCTTTATTAAGTTGATATGTCGAACTTGTTAGCAAACAGTTACTAATTTCCACATCCAGCAGTTATGGAGCAACATTACCGTTCATTTGGAGTCGTGTTTCTGTCCACCTGGTGAATATAAGTCCGATATTCACTCCCTACTAAATTTCTGAGGGAAATGTCCGTCTCATTAGCTGCTCTATACTCTCATGCATTGACCATGAGACTCACGCAACTGACACATTTCATACACTCTGACGCACGGACAGACAAGACAGAGCAGCGCAGCGCAGTGCAACAGAAGCACCGTGCAGCAGCAGCAGCAAGTTATTCAGACCATCAGGGGGAAAGTGAAACATATATCTATTATATTGTAATGTATTCCCATGCATGCTGCTCAGAGTAATCTCAGTCAGCGGCTCTTCTGGCAGCTGCACAGCATCTCTCCCTCCCCTCTTCCGCAGCTAAGGCTGTTTCTCAGGATGAGCGGGGTTGGGTGGGATGGAAAAAACATTTCGGATATGAAAAGCCATTCTTCTAATATTAATTTCCTGTCCTGATCCACCCAATTACATATACTGTATATACTGTTCTTGATTATCTTGGTTTTCATAGGACCCTCCATCTAATTTATCTAGTGCAGATAGCGGTTTCTTGACTTCATCAGAGGCTGGGTGGTGTAATATGTTTTTTTTTTCTCGGGGAGGAACCCCATCAATTATGTGTCTTTCCACGTTTGCTCCCCGACTTTAAAACATAATCAGGCACACATACATAGACCTTTTTTTTCTTTACATTTACATTTTTTCATTCAGCAGACGTACATGAGGCAGATACAACACAAGCAGGCCATTAAGCTGAAGTTTGGGCCCGATAGGACGTAGATGCCAACAGGAAGTGCAACAAGGCAATGACTACAGTGCATAGAAGCATGTATTTTTTTGGGGGGGGGTTTCTCCTACAGTCCATCAAGTGCAGAGGTGCTGGGTCTTTAGTCTTTTCTTAAAGATTGGGAGGGACTCTGCAGATCAAACAGTTTGGTAACTCGTTCCACCACCGAGGAGCTAGAAGAGTCTAACTAGTGACTTAGGGCCCTGTTGTGGTGGTGATACCGGGTGCCTTTCATTGGCAGAGTGTAGCCGTTTTAGTTGCTGTTTTGTAAGCGAGTGTCAGGGTTTTGAATTTGATGCAGGCAGCAACTGGGAGCCAGTGGAGGGATATCAACAGCGGGGTGACATGTGCTGTTTTGGGCTGATTGAAGACCAGATGCACTCTCGCATTCTGGATCATCTGTAGAGGTTTAAGTGTACATGCAATGAGGCCTGCCAGTAAGGAGTACTTCTCTTTGGACAGACCTGAGAGACTAAAGTGGGGAGCATAGATCTTTCTCATTCTATGTTTTGAAGAAAAGTATGTATATAAAAAATGCTACCCAGTAAACACAAAGTCACAAAAAGACTGCATGCAGACGCTCCATTGCATATAGAGCACATTCCCTCCAGCTATACCAATGTTTAATTGATATAATCAATATTGTCACATTTTCAAAAGGTGGAAAAATACAGCGGTGATTTAGAGGAATATTCTGTAAAGAGGTAATACATCAACATGATTTATACCAGAATAATATAACTGCTTTGTTTGCCTTTTTTTTTTTGTTTTTTACCTGAGTTCAACACTTTTTTTTAGCTTCGGAAGATGAAATGTCACATCCTTTTGCTTATAGCAGGTGCAAGGTGGGTTTATTTGTAAAGTACTCTGGGCAAACAGAGAAGCAATTCTCAGAGCTCTACATAAGGTATAGTTATCTACTGCAACATTTAAAAAAAATAACAGTGAAGAGGAAAACAAAATAAGTTAAAGTAGAGAAACAATAATGAAACCAAATAGATTAACACATAAACAAGGAATACAGTTTCAGGGCAGGTTTTTTTTTTTTATTATTATTGCTACAAATATAATAAAAGGAAATGAAAACACTCTTTTCCATCCCTGAAAACACAAAGCTGCAGGAGGAAGTTGATTCTGAAAATGGAGAACAAACCCAAAAGCCAGCTCTAAATGCCAGACCTCTGAATACCTGACCTATTCCTGCACAATTAGTTTATTTTTATCATTATTATTATTATCATTATCTTATACCCTTATTATTCTATTCTGTGTAATGCTATTGCTGCTGTAACTAAAATATTTCCCTCCTGGGAGTTAATAAAATACCTACCTGAGTCCCAGACGTTTCAACACCTGCTGTTTTTGTCCTTGGTGTTGGTCAAGAATTCCCTCACACCCCATGGATATGACCATTTTATTCATTTTTTTTTTAGCTAAGGGGCAGTTTAAACCTTATTCATTCCTCTTATAATTTCTGTCGACATTCTTAAGTCGACATTCTCAGAGAAAAAGGTGTTGTGCCCGGCAGCTGACTCGCGCTCTCTGCACATTTGTGATAATGGGAAAATGCCTCTGAGGGGTCTCCCTGCTGTAAATGGTGGTTCCAGTTATAGTGGCTGTGTATGTGAATGTGAATGTGTGTGTGTGTGTGTGTGTGTGTGTGTGTTGCAATGAATGCAGCTGCTCCGGGCCCCGAGCCCAGAGGAGCACACAACAGAGAATCAAAATCACTTCATTCGACAAGCACAACTAATGAAGAGTTTCCCTGCAAAAGAAGACATCTGCCATTTGAATTAGTACCAGCGCTCCGCTCATTGTGCACACATTTGTAGATTTATGTTAAACAAGCGTATAACTACAACATGACGTGCTTAATCCATTCAGCTGTCACGGCGTCGTTCAGTTCCAGTTTACAACTTTGAAAAGTTTTGAAAGCAGAATTATGGACAGTTGTTAAAAGTCACATCGTTTATTTAAAAAAAAAAAATTTTGTGACACTTTATCAACCAAAAGGTAGAAAACGTTAGGAAGTGGAAGGCGTTATTTCGGGCGCCCTTGGCTCTGGAAGTAAAAAATCCTATTAATTTTTACCGCCGACAAAGCCATGTGACTCACAGTGGAGCACTCCTACAGCTTGGATCAGCATGAAACTCTCTTGGTTAAATCATCAGTACATAAAACGACCTACTGCTTTAGGAAATATCTGGTTCTTTGGTAGAAAAGTTGAAGGTACATTAAAAAAAAAAAGTTCTTGGTAAAAGTTAATTACAACTCCACCAATGTGCAAGAAAAGAGCAAAACAGCCAATCACAAAGCTTTTAAATACCGTCACATGCGTCGCTACCGGTGGGTGGAAGCTAAAGATTACGATGCTGAGAAAACTGATTATATGATATGCAGATTAAATCAGGTCACTTTTAATTTCTGGGTCACTTTTGAGTCAATTCAGCAACTATAGCAACGCATTTTGATTTAATTACTGCTCTGATTCGCGCCTCTGACTCGGCTTCTTCTCCATAGCAATGGCGGCCGAGGCTCATGGGTAGCCGTCTGCCATGCCAAAATCACCAATAAAACAAATAATTGAAATTGGTTGTCATAATATAAACATATAGGATTGTTACATTATCCAGGAAGGTTCAGAGTTTCTTTGTTAAGCAATATTGAGGATATTTAAAGAACTGAAATGGGGAAAACACTTCTGGAAACGCCGACCTCTCGCTGTAAATCCGCATAGAAAGCGAGACGTGAGTGGCATGTGAGCTCATTCTATCCATTCAGTCCACGCCGACTCTGACCTGCATTCAGATGTCTCTGTTCACAGAAGCAGCTGCAGCTCCTGGAGAGCAGAGAGGACAGCGGCCGGCCGGCCAAACAGTCCTTACCAGGCTGACTGACAGCCGAAATTTACTGAACCAAAATAGTTTTCATGTCGGCTCCACTGGAAGAAATTGACAGTGTTTGTTTTTATTGATTCATTGATGGTTCTTTTTTTTGTTTTGTTTTTTCCTGCTCACCGTAGCGGGTGAAGGGAATCTACCTGCAGTGAAACTGGCAAGCTCACAGGCAGCCTTGATCAATCATTAAAGGTGCCGTTAATAAGTTCAAAACATGTGCAGCAGGAGATTTGTGTGATTTGATTTGAAGAGATAACAATAGTGGGTAAGTGGTTCATTTGTGGTGTGAGCTGACCTTGATCTGACCCAACTACAAGGTGAAAGAGCTGAAGGCTCCTGTAGCCAGCTGTGCTTTGCTTTGAGTGAAATTAAGAGTTGCTAGCAGCTAGCTGGAAAATGAATTGAAGTCTAACCTGGGCTAGTGTAATGAACATCGTTGCACTTGGCCAGAGGAGCTTCTTCAGGACCTTCGCTCTGTGTTGATGTTCTTGCCCCTGCCCCACACACATCTGACCTATGACCTGAGTGAATGCTTTCACGTGGCTTACAGTGATGCATTTTGGTTTCCTTGGATTGTCTGTGTGGAAAGTTAAGATAAAGTTGAAACAAGACGCAGAAACACAGTAGAGAGAAGACAGAAGGATGACGATAGAACAAGACATTAAACGAGAGAAACAACAGCAAGTCTATACAAATGGATTTTTAAGAAGTGACTTAAAAGACTAGCCTTATATCCTCAGGCAGGTGGTTTCAGAGCCAAGAGGCCCTGATGGCAAAAGCACAGTCACCTTCAAATTTAAGGCACCACTTTGGATCAGCCAGGATCTAAGGCTGCGAACTGGCTCGTATTGGATCAACATTTCTGTTATGTAGCTTGTGGCCAGACCCAAAACTTTAAAATCAATTGTACATTGAACAGGGAGCCAAGGAGAGAGAAGCCAGGATTGGGGTGATGTCTGTTAAAACCACTAACCAACTAAATAACTATAGGTTTGTAAATGTCCTTAGGCTAAAGGATGGGTTCCCACATTTTAAAGTCTGTCTTAAAAACAACAGTCAGGTGTCCATAAGAATAGTCAGAGAGATTTTCCTCACTGTAATCATCCCTCCTGTTCATACTGACTATTAAAAGATCTCCTTCAAATGTGCTTTCAATGGAAGTGATTACAGCCAAAGATGCATTTAAAAGTTGATGTGAAGCTTCTGTTCAGCTTCATCAGTCTGAGTTTAGTCATATTAAATGGATATCTGACACATTTACAGTCTTTTTAGCTTCAAATTCCTCCTCTTTGTGTTTCCTCCGACAGTGTTTCTCTGTTGAGCTGTGGCGGAAGTATAGTCATTACTTCATATTAGCTTCAGATAAAATTTTAATTACATTTTTGCACAGAAGGAGGACTGGTGATTTCAGCCCCCATCACTTACATTGTAATTGATGTATGAAGGGATCTTCTAATGGTCAGTATGTTCTTTTGGGGATCTGTCTTAAGACTAACTTGAAAAATTGTGGACCCATCCTTTAAGGTTAGGTATCGCGGTAATGGTTAATCATTATGGGCCATCTAGGCCATCATTAAGATCGGCCTCCCAGCTCTCCGTTTCTTCTTCTCCCCAACTGAAAAACACTTCCTTGCACACCTGTGTGGGAATGAGTTGCACTCGGAGTCCTTGGTCCTACCTGCTGTATTTACCACCAATGTTTATTTACAAGGACGTCAATACTTTACAGCATGCTAATGCTCTCGGCTGAGATTTACACTGATGTCAATACACAATGCTAATGAGGTGGGATGATTGTTTGCCGACAATGTGTTATGATGGCTCCCAGGAGATTATTTCAGGGGCATTTCATCAAGGTGTCCTCTGTAGCTTAACAGGTGAAGAGTACTGCCAGGGTTTAGGGTTCAGTTCCCCTCTGTGACTAACGTGTAACTGTATTTTTTTTTTTTTTTCCCTGCATGAGGTCCAATCATGCGTGTACATGGCTATTAGACTATAAAGTTTTCATCAAGCATTACTCGAGCTGTACATGTGAAATGTCTGTGAAATTAATTTTCTGAATGTCAGATAATGGTCCCAGTTTGCTACTCCTGCAGCTACTTCACAATTCAGTCGCACTGAATGATTGATTTCACATGTATCCAAAACCCAAGGCTGCGACTGGAACCCTTTCTCTCATTAGTTCACTAGCTTCTATTAAAAAAAGCTTGTTAATACTTAAATAGATGGTGGTCTTATGGTTATATCAACAGTGTTATTGCCATAAAAAAGTGCATCCAAAAGTAATTTGGATTAGCTTCTCAAACATATTCTGGCATCCAGAAACATTTTAATGAACCGTATTTCTAGCACTTCTAGTTCTCAAACTAGTAGATGATGACATTTTTGGCCAATTTAGGCAAAGTATTCGCTGCATCTGACAAGATGTCAATCTATGGGACGAGTCTACTGCCTCCTACCCGATCACCCCCCCCCCCGTCCTGTCCTCCGTCTATCTGTGTTAAAGCTGAGGGCTGAGCAGACAGCCAGTCAGTCTCTTTTTTCAAAGTCTGTGGCATGATTTGGCCAAACAGGACATATGCTGTAATTTATACACAGTAATTGGAACATTACCCTCAAAAAACGAAGTGATGCTCGCTTCCTTCACAAGTGTTATCCATAGATACGTTGCTAATATGTACCGAAATGTGTATTTGTAAATGAGAAAATGAATAACAGAAGATGTCGATGTCTGCGGAGCGCTTGAGCAGTGGTTCTCAAAGTCAAAGTGTGGGCCTTGAGGGCCTTTTAGGGGCTCCCCAGCGAAAAAAAAAAAGAATAATTAATTCCATCCATAAGTAACATAATGACTGAATATATGATTATTGTGCTTGTGGGTTTTATCAGATGGGGGACGCCAACTTGGTGCTTTACTGAATCAAACCTCTGTGTTTTTAATACCGCTTAACGTTAATGTACATTTGCAGCTATTTACTAGCTCGCTAGTTAGAACCCGATTAGCTACACTTGTCTGGTTCATATTCATTATCTAAGCTAACGAGCCAGATTTATTATCCGACTCTCTAGCGCTGCACTGTTGCCTTTCCAGAACAATGCCCCGATTTAAGAGACTGCAGCAAATGAATGGAAAAAAACCTTTTGCGAGATTCGGCCAGCACAGTGCATGCAACCAGATGATTTTGTCATGACAGTGAGATCTGCAGTTGCATTTCCGTGGTTCGACTACAGTTGCCAACTCAGGTCAGATTAATTTTTTTGCACCCATTTTCAGCTCAACATTAAACTGCTACCTATTTTATCTGCTGAACAGCGATGTTGAAATATGGCATATTCTATATTCTAGGTTATAGATATCTTGCAGATAGCCTATGTGAGTGTGTATATGTGATTGAGTGTGTGTGTGTGAGAGAGAGAGAGATAGAGTGAGTGAGTGAGCGAGCTTACTGTATTACAAATCAATATAGTATTCTTTATATTGATACAGAATATCACTCAGCCAATCAATCCCACTGATTTATACATCCTTTAATGCTTTACAGTCAGAGCGGGGTCGGTCAGGCTCAAGGAGACGCACAAGAACTGAGACAATGTGGGGCAGAAGGAGAGGCATAAGGGAAGAGACACCAACAGGCACAGCGAGATGTACAGAGAACGAGGCGAGCGGCACAGGAAGAGACAACAAAAACCACAAAGAGAGACAGTAGATGCAAAGGACGGGGGGGGGGGGGGGGGGGGGGGGGGGGGGGGGACGCAACAAGAGGTACAGTTGGAGAGTATGGAGACACAACAAGAAGCACAGGGAGGCACAGACAGGAACCCAGGCAGGCCAACTGATATTCCCGGCTGTGACACCACTAGACGAGCCAGTGCCACTGACATCAAAAGCCCCCCATCCAAAACCAGGACAGCAACAGCCCCGTACTATGGACTCCTGGGGAAATGACTGGCTCTGCTATGAAAAAGGAAAGCGGTGTCGCTACCACAGTCTGGTGTAGCATATGTAGGGACTATTATAAAAAGGATTCGAGGGGGAAAGGGCCCTTTGCACACAGGTGAAGAAGAACTTTGAACCGAACCGTATATTTCAGGCACTACAAATGTTAAAAAAGACACTGCCACTAGACGCAAATCTAAAAAAAACCCGTGCTACAGCATGTCAGTTTTTCACAGCTCCAGCAGTTGCCATGTCTGAGACAAATCTACAAAAGCTAAATGATGATAAGACCAAAGAAAAGATGTGCAGGCTCATTGAAATAGCATGTACCTGGCCTACTGTGAGCAGCCTTTCAGCCTGTTTAAAACCTCGGTGGCAGCGGAAAGGAAAGCACGGTGTGGAGCTGGAGGGGGTGACATATCATAACTCAAACACCTGTCGCATCCGTCTGAAACATGAGAGACCATCTTTATACGCTGGTAAAATGTGAGCCGTCGTACCGCTCTTCGCCCCTTTGATGGAAACGCAGACGTTGAAAATGGCACATCGAGATTTAAACTATGTGGTTAAGTAGTTCATTCATGTATTTATTCTTCACGATCATGTGTTCGTTGGTGTGTTTTTTGAAATCAATCAATGATAAAGGCTTTCTTATTTGTGAGGTAAATTCTCATTTCAGTTGAAGATAATAAGAGTTGATTGAAATAACTTTATGTAAAGAAATATTTGTTTTTCATTATTGTGGAGCCAGATTCTTGTGATGCTGAGGGGATACTGAAGGCCATTACAGCGAGGTGTGAGGGGAACCATCTCCACCTCAGTAACTGCATTTCACTGCATCAGCAGCTAAAGACGTGTCCGTCAATTTTGGGAAACCAACGGTGTCCCCTTACCCGGCTCCAGCAGCAGTCAGCTTCATGGATGATCAATGTGCTCTGCATCACCCACAGGCTTGTGAGCTGCGCCTGAAGGATGCTTTTAACGATACATACTTCACACAGGTACGTTTATATAATTAACAATTCTTTTTGTATAGCAAGGTTTTGCTACCCATTCATGTTCTACTCATATGCTATCGTTATACACAGAAAAAAAACTGATGGCTTATGTTATTTTATTTTTTTCCTCAGATTGATAGGCCGCTCATTCGCCTCTACTCCCTGTACTCTCATTGCACCAAAAAATGGAAGGAGCTCAAGGCCATTAGAGAGGCTCTTGAAAAGCATGTTATGAAGACAACTCTCTCTCTCTCAGGGCACAAAAATAGACCACAGGAGGAAGGTCTTATGCTCCCTCGACTCCAACTACAGGTGCATCATAGCAGCGCACCTTCTGGAAAGGCAGGAGGTTTCTGGACCAGATGAGCAGAAGCTCGAAGCTTACTGGCAGTACATAACATCCAAGTTTGTCTTAAACATGGCCCAAGATCCGCCGGCAGACCTGGCAGAACTCTCCCTTGACTTCCAGATGGATGGACTGTCTCTTGCGTCTACCAGGAATAGGGTCATGGCTTCCCAGGTTGCTCTGCTGAAACATAAGGAACAACCTGGTCCCTACCTGCACCCTGTAATCACTGCCTTCATTAACACAGGCAGCACTGGTGTCTTTGTGTACAAGAGAGTGGAGATCAGCAGCCCGTCGACATCTGCTGAGGACTTCCATCGCCAAAGTAGTGAAACGGTACACAGCATCACTGCCTCCATTGGTCAGCTTTTCTCTACATGCCAGCTGAAAACAACATCAGTATAAAGACACTGAAATTGTTTTAAACCACTTCTCATCAGTAATGGCTCCAATGGGGCAGAGGTGGAGAGGGGAGTGGTTGAAAGCCAAACATGACATTGTGTGGCAAGGAGAGCAAGTACCGCAACTTCCTCCATCTTGTCAGGGTTGTCCTGGTAATCCCTGTTTCCACGTCTGAAGTGCAGCGGCAGTTTTCCACAACGAAGCAGTTGCAAGAAGACTGGTGCTTAAGGCCCTAAGGAAGACCTTGACCATTGAGAATCCTCCTTTTAATGTGCCCCTGTTGCATATGAGAGCAAAGGAGATGATGGCAAGATGGTGGGCAGCTGGCCTCTTGAGAAAAAGTCCAAATATTTGACCATATGGGCCAAGAATGAACTTCAACCCTGACCCACAGACGGCTACCCTATTCCACTTATCTCCCCATCTGCATCCTCAAGTGATAATGAGTCAGATTAAAGACTATCTCTCTCTCAAACACACACACACACACAGTTTTGCATTTTAATACTCTGTTTAATACTCTGATGGTCCCAACAAGACCCTTCCTGCTGTCAGTTTCATTCCTTTATTTGACCGTTTTAGTCATGAAGACGTCATTAAGAGAACTGGATCCAGGAACTTTGAAGACAATTTGATGAAGTGGCCAAATCATGTGATGCACCCTGGCTGAAAAAGACTTTTTCCCATAGACTTACATTGTGAGAGAGACATCTGTCGATCAGTGGATAAAATTTCTTTTGAGTGTCACAAATCCCTTTAAATGACTCATTTCACTATCAGAATTTGGTCCGTTTGGTCTGATCACATTTTGAAAGTCTAGAAGAGCTGCATGATTGAATAACTTTATCCCCAGTGCAGTATGTTTTCATTCGGGTAATTTCTTAACAGCGGGAAGTGGCTTTTTTTTTGGCTTCATGCACCACTGGGCAACTTTCATAGGAATGAACTGGGCCCCACCTGCAACGCTGTGTCCAATTCTCTTTATGCATCCTTGGTTTTATATCAATAAGACCATAAGATTAAGAGACATAACATTAAGGATGCATATAATACAACAACTTCAAATGTTTGAGTTTTTTATATATATATATGTTTCTTTTGACATTAAAAAAGTTAATCATTTATGTTTTTCATGCTTTTTTTCTTAAAGTCAAGTTACTTATTTGTGGGCTCCAAATGCTCTTATTCCACTTGATGGCCTTTGTGCCCTAAAAAAATTGTGATACCGGAGACCAAATGGCCTTAACCCTAAATTGACGAAATGCCGCTAAATTGATGCTAAAGGACGTCATATTGTATAGCCAACAAATGTCTATACAAGGTGTTTTTTATTCCCTTTTTAAACAAGCACACAGTGTTTGCTATGAAGCTTTCTGTCCTTTTTATAATATTCAACATTTGTGTTGTTAAATGTGTGTTCTTGGACAAGTAGAGGACAGCGAGCTAGGCTAATTAGCCTCCACTTGGAAAGTGCTAACTTTAGCTTGCTATCTGCAGCATGCTAAAGTTAGCAATGATCCCCCGCTAGATGTTACTTTTTCTTCGCGTTATTTCAACTCATTCTGAGTCATTGGCAGCTGCTTGACACTCAATTACATGTTTGTCTCACATTGTACAAAAGAGGGAGTCAACTGTCAACTGTTCTTTATGTCTGAAGTAGGGTGTGCTGATATTTCCTTAAATACACACACACACACACACACACACACACACACACAGAGCGTGGTTGCAAAAAATACTTTAGACGTCAGTGAACACTTCAGCCCATCAGTTTCAATCATAATAACTAGAGGGGAGGAGCGGATTCACTGGACTGTATATTTTTGTCAGGGAAAAAACACCCAAATGTTAAAAAAAAGGAGCCCAAATTATCACAAGCTGTCTACAATCATCTTTACCCACCCAATCAAAATAAAAAAGTAGCCCATATCTGGCAACACTGCTGGTTAATTGCCTGTCCCACTGTTAGAGCTGAAGTGACAAAATCAACTATTTTTTTTACAGCCCACCCACTCAAACTAGCAGAGCCGAGTCAGCCTGTACCAAAACTCGCACCTGTTGTAGAGCACTAATCCAGAGGCCTCTGTCACTACAAGAAAATATTAAGAAACTCCTCTTCTTTTTTTTCTTTTCTTAATCTTTTGATTTTGACCAAGTGCACAAGTCAAAGCAAACAAAAAACATAGACTGGTGAGGTTTACAGGATATATTTTTGAGGTGTTCCTGTAAATATATTGAACAGATTTAGTAGCTAGCTTGTTTATGCTAGGCTGTTTAGCTAGCTAAGTACCTTTGTTAGCTAGTTAGCTCAGATGCTCTTCAAACTGTATTGTTATTTCCTACCAGGAAACATTTTATTTTTATAGTTTATTTTATAATGTGGTTGCAGTGATTGTAATCATATATATTGTTTGTATGTTTCAGTTTTACAAGAAAAGATTTGATGAAAACAAAGAAAGCTGGAAAAATACAAAACCAAGTTAAGAACTTGAACGTATTTGAGCTTCAAGTTTTTCTTGAATCTCTTGTTGACTATCTGTCTAGTTTGACCCTCTAGTATGTAGTATGTAGGAGAACCTACGGTGGCCATGAAATTCATGAAAAACATGTTTGTCCTTTCTGGGCTACTGTAGAAACATGATAGTGAAACATGGCAGGCTCCATTGAAGAGGACCCTCTCTTTATTTAGATATAAAGGGCTAATTCAAGGCTAACAAAAACACAACAGTTATTTTCAGCTGATTATACACAAATTAAAACATAATTGTGAATATTATATTATTTCTGCCAAGTCCGTTCCACTAGATGCCACTAAATTATACACACTGCACCTTTAATAGAAATTTCAAGGGCACCGAAATTAAAAATTAAATTGCAGGAAGTCTTAACTGCTTGATAATGAAACTTAGAGCTGTAATATTTTTAAAGCTTGAGTAGCCTCGCCCTCGCATACAAGACATTACGGCATAAATTGCATTCGGCAAGCAGCAAAGATAATTATCTCAATGATTTGGTCCAAAAGTTACGTGCATCCACTGGCAAATAAGTAAGAGCACAAACACACACTATCCTGTGGTAATTGATAAAACCTCTCACACAGCCTATCAGACACCCACTCACGCACGTTCCCCAACTGTGGTCCTTCGGTAAACAAAGCCATCATCTCCCATTAGCATCCTGTTGACCTGTTCATATCTGATATTAATCAGGCGGTGATTATGTGATCAAGTGAAGAGTGCCCTCCTGCCAAAACAAAATTTAAAAATAAATCCTCTCACCGCTCCTTTGGGGGGTTTTTCAGGGTTGCTTTCCAAATCGTTATCTGATTCACCATTATCGACCGTGCATGTAATTTTGTCTCTACTTTTCAGCATCCATCGGGCCAAGGTTTGCTGACTGAGCTCTCGTTTTATCAATACAAAGTCATACACAGATGCTTCCTCGGTGAACAAGTGGTGGAGAGTAACAAAGGAAGTTTAAATATTTTACTTTAATACAATTTTAAGGTTCTTGTATTTTACTTGACTGTTTCCATTTTCTTCCACTCCAATACGTTTGAAAGGGCAATGCTCCTTTTTTATCAACTAAAGATTCTGCATAGCAACAAGATTTTGGATGAATAAGTAATATAATAAGCTTATAAAATATAAAGTATTTCTAAAGATTAAACAATCCCCAACTGTTTTACCTTGTAAAAAAAAAAACTGTCTACGTCTCATTTCAGATAAGTTCTCTAATAGTTTCATTCACAGTAAATATTGAGGCCAAAACAGGTAAAAGTATCCGATAATTCATAAATAAAAACAAATATTAGTGAAAAATCCAAACAGTGAATCAAAATTTGTGTTGCAGAATTTGTTGTTAGCCACACTAGCTGTGCAGCTCCGGGGACGGTATGTTGTTGGTATGTCGTTCAGACTGAGATATCAATTTCAATATAACAACTATTTCAATCAGGACAGACTATTAAGAATGAAATAAGGCAGGTTGTGAGGCAGACAGACATTTATTGTGTACAAATAATTAGAGGAGGTGAAGAGGAGGAGGTGGGTTGAGATTTCGTGTGCTGGATGACAGCTGGATGAGGTAGAGAGAGAGAGAGAGAGAGAGAGAGCTTTTAAAAATGACAACAGAAAGCTGATTGGAGAGGGAGAAAAGGTGGCGGATTTGGATCGGATGAGGAGAAGTGATGAGGGGCGGATCGAGAGGGAAGCGGGAGAGATGAATAGACTCAGTGAGCATGCTTGAAGAGATAGTCTTCCTGACTGAACTTTCGCTAAGCTTCATTAAATGGATTGTCTTGAAATGAATGCAGACAGTCATGGTGCCCAGATGATGAATATGATGACTTTACATGTTGCTTCACTAGCAGGTCCAAGTTTTCTCTTATCCAGTGAAACATCTCAACATCAGCTTAAAGCACATATTATACTCATGGTTACCAGATGATGAATTCAAATGACTGTGGTGATCTACTAGCTTTTCCTCTAGTGCAACCATTAGCTTCACATTGTGTGTCTCAACAGCTGTTGAACAGGTTGCGATGAAGTTTGGTGCATTCATGCTCCTCTCAGAATGAGTTGTATTTGTCACGTTGTGGTGAAGTGTAGTTGGGGTTTTTGTCCGTTCTCCATGTTTTGTCTCGTCACTTCCTGTCTTATTTTGAAAATGATTCCTCCTTGTTTCCGGTCACTTGACCTTCCTCGTGTGTCTGTCTGATTACCCCAAGTGTTTCCACCTGTACCCTTCACCTGTTCCCCGTTCCCTCGTCAGCTCTGTCCGTGTATTTAAGCCCTGCTTCATTTTCTTGTCTTGTTTTTTTTTGCCACACGACAACTCTGCGCCTGGGTTCTCCCCTTTCTCTCCCCCGATGTGACAGTATTAACTAATGATCCCTTAACCTTTCATCCAACACCATCATCAGGTCATATTATAAACCGACCTAATACTAAATGAACTAATTAACTAAACTAATGAAATTAACCTCATCTGTACTTTGTATGTAGTGAGAAAATGAGCATACTGAGCCACTGAAGTAGTAATTGGTTTTAATATTTCTTCCACCGATGACATTAATCACAAAATAATTTATGAAAATGCTCAAGGGACCTGTGGCTGTCGGGAAAAATGGATGTAGTTAAAAATATATGGTCTACATACCTTTTTTAAAGACGTTATACTCTACATTTGTGTTATCATCTACAGTAATAGTGAGCCATTATTTCAAACGGATGATGATCAAAATGACGCGGCTTTCATCAAGCAATTAAAACACTTTTTGTTCTCTTTTCGAGTGTTTTTTCAGAGCAATTCCGTGAATAAACCCCTTTCTGAAAAAGTATCCTTAATCCAATTTGATTACAGTCACCAATTTTCATGTAATCACATTAGATGTGATCCAGTGCTCACCGACGCTGAGAGCTGATTTTGTTTCACTGATTCAAAAGCCTCTCATGTTATTCTCAATACAAGTGGAGAGACACAACACTTATATGGGCGACGTATCCCTTTATTCGTCCCTTTTTTAAATAGCTGCAATGTGTTAAATTTAATGTAATTTATCTTTTTATTAATTAAGATGAAACACCAGGGATCTCTCTAATGCTATATTGTTAATTTTAAGGGACACCATCAAGGATGTCTTTAATATCTTCAATATTTTTGGGTGAAATTTAAGTTTTTTCCTTCAAAAACGGCCTTAATCCAGAGAAAATTAACTTAAAAAGTATATTAAAATCCATTAATTTATCTTAATATTTGGGGTAAAACTGTTAATAAGAATCCCAGGTGCACACCATGTACAAAAATCTGACTTATCATGCTGATTTCTTAAAATAAAACACCAGAATATTCGATCAAATGACTCGCAACTGGATTCACATGGTATATTTTCTGGAAAGAGTAACCTATTGCAGCTGCACACTGTACAGCAGTGAGCCTCTACTTTGATTAGAAGCACAAAACCAGACAAAAAAAAAAAAAAAAAAAGAAAAAGCAGATCCCCGAGCTCCCTTTGCCTTTTTATTATTAATTCTTTCCTAGGCCTCTCCCTCGGCTGCAAAAAAATCCTCCTTTTCTCTGAAGCAAATTCTTGTTTCACTGAGGCACCTTTTCTCTATGCGTCTAACGCTGTTCTTTCTGTATAATAGGCTAACTGCAGCAAGTCCATGCAGGCTCACAGATGTTTATAGACAGTATATAAAGAACAAAGTTTAAAAAACAGGCCCATCCTAAGCCTTAGGCAGGCGCTTTTGTATCAGTACGGCACATTTTTTTTCTGTCAGAAAAAACTCAAGCTGCCAAGAACTACGCCTGAAAGTAACACACAGTGCAGTGCCTGCTCGAATTTATCCTCTGAGTTACAGAATATTAGCGCCTTACATCAATATTGCATCACCACCCACGCCCCCACCCCCCCCCCCCCCCCCAAAAAAATATATTGTTATTCAGGGTTGGCTGCTGCTTTTCAAGTTACGATGGTCACACTGGTAATGAATATTTATAGGAGTAACATACATGCTGTAATATAGTTATTACACTGTTACTGTCCTGTAAAATATATAAAACCCTGACATCATCTTTGGGATGGAGGGAATAAGTTCTGGGCATTTATCCATTTATACACTGTATTAAAAGTCTTGGATCAGCAACAGTATATACTGTAATATGTTAATTTTACTTGCAAAGATGATGTTCTGAGGAGCTAAGGAGGAAAATGTACGCTATATGTTCTCTTTAATCTAAACTTTTTTTTTTTCTTTTGATGTGTCTGCGAGTATGTTATGTAAAGATCAACAGGACCAGATATTTATATGTAAAAGTTATACTTACACTGCAAGAATCTGCATCTTATCAGACTGTCAGTGTATAATTGAGTCCTAAAAACCTTATTTCTTTAAACCAAGTCTAAAAAACTCTCAATGCAATAAAATATTCCAACCTTTTTTGTAATTTAGATCTATATCTTTAATCTAGATATCAGTGTCTGTTGTTAAAAAGCAAAAGAGGAACTTAATTTTAGGAAAGATTCACACTATGCGATAAAATTCTTACTTTGCAGTGTCTCTGCATTGTCGTTAAAGTATATTTAAAAAAAGAGAAATAAAATAGTGTCTGGAAATGTACAGGATGGGAAGTTTAAAAGCAGATCTATACAAAAATAAAATAATATATAATAATAAAGCTGTATACTAACTGTGCAAAAAGTTCAAATATTCTTACAGCGCAGCTTTAACTTATAAAATTAAGACTTTAAAGACTCAAACTGCAGATATCACCTGTTACATTTTTGTAGGGACGTGTGAAATGAAATGGTTTTAATCGCAGATGTCGCTCCTGTTTTGCAACGACGTAGATCTTGATGATGATAATAAAGAAAAGAACATTTTGGATTGAGTTTAATATAAAATGACAATTATGATCTAATGTGTGATGTGTATGTAGTGAACTGGAGGGTTTCTACAGTGGCCAGATGACACCAGAGGGTGGCAGCACTGTGCTGCAGAGATACCAGAGAAGTGGGAACCATGGGCTGTCACTTCCTGTGGTTTGATTAATTTAGGAGTGTGTGTGTGTGTGTGTATGTGTGTGAGAGAGAGAGAGACAGAGAGAGAGATATATACATGATCCATAACTTTGAGACACTCTAGAGTTGCTTTCCTGTCACATCCGACTTTCTGCCACCTGCGCTCGCTCTCTTTCTTTCACACAAACACACACACACACTCTAGTATATTTATTCCCCTGTGTGTGTGTGTGTGTGTGTGTGTGTGTGTGTGTGTGTGATGTCTATACCGTTCGAGCAGGTGTGCCGCCTGAGATGTATGCACCCTCTGCACTTGCATTCATACATATTCCTGCACGCTGGAGCCTGCACATGAATACATAAAGTCAAAGTAAAGCCCTCCAGCGGGATTGATATGTTACAGGCGTTCTGTTCTCATGTGTCACACACGTACACGGCACATCAGTGTGACTGACTTTTAACACTCTGACACGTTCACATCTGCGTACTGTGGCAACAAACTGACACCACTGTAACACACACACACACACACACCTCTCTCTCCTCTCTCTCTCTCTCTCCGTGTCACTCACCTTCCCTCTAACAGATGGGATGATGGGATGGGGCCGTTGCCAGATTCGGCTTCCAAGCTGATGCCTGACAATCTGATATGTGACAAAGAAGAAGAAGAAATACAGCGGAGGAGAGGAGAGTGGTGATGGACACGAGAGAATGGCAGAGGAAAGGAGAGATAGATGAATGTAATGTCAGGTGAAGAGATAGACGGAGAAGAAGAAGAAGAAGCCATTTTCTCAGTTACTAAGGTCGCCGTGCCTGATATTGCAGGCCGATCAAACCACCAGTTTGGTCTTAAAAACGTTAAAGTTGCTGTAATCTATATTTGCCGTTACAACGACGTACGAGCTGTCAGTGCGTAACGCGTCGGCTGTGGCTCGTTGCGATAAACCTACAGAGAATTATCAGCGACTCTGCAGCTCCCCTTCGGCTTTATGGAAGCTTTATTGCGAGTTTTCAGCTCATTGTTTAGCTGTCTGGCTACAACTTTTACTGTTTCGGTTCACTCTCAGCGGCTCTCGCTGTGTTGTTTTCAGTCGCAGCAGGCAAGCTGTTCAGCTCAGAGAAAAAAAAAAAAGCCCCACTGTACACTAACCTGCTCAGCACCAAACAGCAAACAGACACGGTTAGCTGTGGACTAGCTGGTGAACATAGTGGAGAGTTTAGCAGATGAAGAGGTGGATATTTCCCCTCAGGAGTCGGTAGAGAGCAGAAACAGAAGCGAAAAGAGAGAGAATATATCGGGCTTACGTTCACCAGGTGGACAGAAAAAATACTCCGAATGAATGATGATGTTGCTCCGTGACTGCTGGATGTGGAAATAAACAACTTGGAGGGAGGGTAGAGGAAGTAAAAATGCTCATAATAATCCTGTTTTTGTTTATGTTACACTTCTAATTTTAGGATATTGAAGTGCTAAAATAATTAATACATCCTTGACAGCAGAGAGAGATGGAGACAGCAATGTAGCAGAGTCCTGACCTGTGAAATGTTATTTAACATGTCTTTTTTTTTTCCTCCTGAATACAACAATTTTATAATAAAAAATAAAAACCTACTATTTGTGCTTTTCCGTATACCAAATTTGGATACAGCTCCACCCCTAGAAGAGACGCTGTGCTGCTGTCCAAAAGCTGCTGACTGAGATTACTCTGAGAAACATGCATGAGTATTAAAACATTACAATAAAATAGATTTGTGTATATGTCTGGCTTTCCCTCGTTGCTGATGTGCTGCACTGTGCTGCTCTGTCTTGTGTCCACATCACAACATTATCAGTTCTTTTAATAGTTATGAAAATAGACGTGTAGCGTGACGGCGCATGAAAAGTGTCAATTGCATGAGTCTCACAATCGATGCGTGAGAGTCGTGCAAGCATATGTGGATTTTTGGACATGTCGAAAGCCGTGAGTGTTAATCTGCTGCAGCAGGCTCCGCTCCTCTGTGAACACTAAGCCAGAGAAACAAGTCATCTTGACGGGGCTGACCGTTCAGGGGGAAAGCTGGAGAATCCAAAAATTAGGGAAGTTATCACAGCGTATTAGCTGTGTTGCACCATCTGCCTCTAACCTCCTCTGTGAGTATAAACCGCTCCAGAAAAGATGAATGGTTTGCAGACAGTTAGTCGACGATATACAATATGTTTGAATAAACTGTGTGAATTTATTGTCCCTGTTTGCAACCACACTAACTATCCTGCTAACTGATGTTTAGCAGGCTTGGAGAGTACCCACCATAAGCAACTTTTTCATTAAATGTAATGATGAACAATCAAGGAGGAAGTAAGCGAGAAAATCTTAATAAGTTTTGTGATTGACTAGTGCCAACTCAGCCGCTAGTGTGTAAACCGAGTGGTAAACCTCTGGGGCTGAAAAAGGAAGGAAGGCAGTGTGGAAGTGCCAAAAGCTTTAGGTCCTTGAATGGCCACTTAAGGCTCCAAAAGCAAGTCAATCCCCCAAAAAAGCCTGACTTTACAGCAAAATAAACATGTTTGCAGCCTGGTACAAAGACAGTTTTGTACAACTGTACAGGGGGTGATTTTTTTTTTTTTTATAACTCTCCTGTTTAAATTTTATTAAGCCGTAAAGTTCTGCATAATTAAAGACGTGGTCGCTTTGAGTGACAGGTCGCTAGCTGCTAGCCGCTAGGTGGCTTGTTTTAGCAACCAGGCTTCGATCTGCCAACTTAAACTGCACTACTTCTTTTCCCATTTTGGATTAGCCGATAGTCAGGTACTGCCAAGATAGCGATGGACGCAGTCGGCCATTTTGAGCTTCAAAACAGTTCTTTGGAAACCAGTGGGTGACATCACGGTGGCTACGTCCATATTTTTTACGGTCTATGGCGTAAATTGTTAACCTGCCAGCTAGTAGTTAACCTTCTAGCACCGAATTTCTTATCTGCATATACTGCTGTGCCACTTTCTGGTCTAACTGGTGTGACCTTCCCCAGTCTCTCCCCCAAACCGTAGTTGGGCGGCCACTGGTATATCGCTAGCTCACTTAGCTTAGCCTGGCTCATGGCTGGTAACAAGCTTTACAAAGAGTCCGGACCAACTCTGCAGTGGAGAACGGGGCACTTTATTCCAGCGATGCAGCAGACATAATACATAGCCTCTCAGTGATGCATCTAGCTTCACTAACAGTGACAACTTATATTTCCTCTATCGGCATACACCTATTCACCGTGGCTGCGGCTAGACACGCTCGTACTTTCGACGACCGGCGCTTACGTCACACACATTACCCACAAAGCCACCTTCTTAAAGGCGCAGGCTTGACTTGCAACACTGGATATTTAAGCAACTAAACTATCATTTCATGGTTATAAAGAGCCAAACAGTCATTCCAGTCATCACACCTCTCACTGCAGAACGAACACACTATATTTCCTGAGTTGTTTGTTGTTATAATTCGTTAACTTGTCATTTTTTTCACTTCCTGTGTGAGCGGCATAATTTCCCAGCACTGTTCATACTTGACGTCTGAATTTCATTTGGTCAGATAAAGCAAATCTACAGGGGTTCAATTAGTTTAGAACGAAAAATATTAATGTTTGTTTGTGATTTACAGCGATAGGATTTCTTTTTGTTTTTGTTTTTTTTTACGTTTGCCTTTTGCAGTTTTAGAGATAAGCAAAGCTGGGAAGGAAATATGGATGAAAGGAGATAAAGAAACGAGGAGGTAAGATTGGAAGAAGAAAAAAAAAAACAGTGGGGAGAAATGAGACAGAGGTTTTTGTTTGATGTTTGCTGCTGGTGCTGATGGGTCCAGGAGGCCCCAGACACATTATAGAGATGATGAAAAACACAGAGAGGAGATTGAGAACAGACAGATGGAAGGAGGAAGTGGAAAAAGTCACCACATGGGAGAGAGGAAAGATCATTCTGACAGCCCCAAAGGATCTCAGATTCATACCCCCCCCCCCCCCTTTTTTTTTGATTAACTGTAAATTTGTGAGATCTTTTGCATCACTGAAGTACAAAATCAATGTATCGCAAGACTATAGGCGGATTTCCATCCAAAGTTAGTGCAAACTTGAAGAGAATTTCCAGAATATCTTTACTCAAATTAATGCACATTTTCCATCCACTGCCATTTGTGAATATTTTAAAGTTGGAGCTGAAAACTTCTGCAGGAGAAACAAGTCATTAAAAGAGCCGCAGTCAAACCTCAAACAGTGGAAAAACAACACAGAAAAACATGATGGAAATATTGGACATTTGTTTGTTTCCATGTATTAATTTGAAGATCTTTTTGTCTTCAGTCTATCAGAAGCTTCAGCGGACATTTAAGTCACATTTAATGCTTCATACACGGCCAAACCTGTTTCCGTTCAACTTTTTGTTGCATGTTGCATTCACTGACACACCTTATTTTACACCTCAGGAAAGCATAAACACACTTTTTTGGCAATATTTTTTTAAATATTCAACATTTTCACACAGAGTTGTTTTATGTGCAAATTGAAAATACAAATAAAAACAGGTAGATGTAAAGGCACCTCATGTGTGACGTGAAAAGGATTGTTATAGTTTTATCGTCTTTTCGGTTTTGCTTCAATCACACCACTTTCCTTTATCCACTTTCCACTCTATCAGCCTCATTTCTTGTTGCAGCAGTCAGCTGCTGTTTTCAGATTTTTAAAAAAAAAACTGCTGAACAATAGCTGCCCAACACCAAGAAGCAGAAAGATAAAACTGAAGTCAACATAGTAAAATATTAATCAGCTTAAAGAGCTGAAAGATATTTTACTCAGGAGTTGGTGGAGACCAAAAACGGAGCTAAAAATAAAGGGAAATTGTACTTAAGTTGATCAGGTGGCCGTAAACACAACTCCAAATGAATGTTGATGCTGTTTGTTGGATATGTAAGTAGGTAAATGATCAACTTAACAGGTGATAATATGTATTTCCACGTTGGGTTCACAGTCTGTTTCTACTTGTTTGCAACAACAGATTTCCACACAACCTGTCATTGCAGCCCTGCAAACCATCACCATCCAAGACAACCATGTATCTCCACATTTGGTGGAGGAGTGTGTTCCTATTTAGGTTGAGAATATCATCCTACCTTTCAAGCTTAACTAAACATTAAAAAAGCCATTACATTAGCTAAAAATGCATCGTCCCAAAGCTGAAATATAAGGTGTAGCTCATGAAAAGCTGACATACGGAGCCCCTGAAGTCCCAAAAGTTGTTTTTTTTTTTTATCTTGTGCGCACAAGTTATTTATCTTGGCTGATAACAATCCTATGTCTCTGTGCAAGAACAGCAATAATTTCACTGTATGATATTCCAAGATGAAAATAAAACTTGATTAGCTCAGTTTCGTCCATTTATATAGTTGCTGTTTGCATCGGAAGTCGTTACAGACGCATATGAGTTCATATAGTTCATAGTGTGCACAAGATAAAAAAATGCCTATCTCTGGGTGTTACTTTAAAAATGCAGAATTGAAAATTAACATTGCACAGCACGTGTTTGATAAACCTAAAGCACAGCTCAAGTGACGACATTTTTAATCTTGAACACAACAGTCGAAGCACCTTCGTCTTCCCTTTTCAATCATCGTGTTAGCGGCTGGCTAATCTTTTGAAATGACAGCCTCGCTGATACACTCATCACACACGTGTATTCAGAGGCAGTTAGCAATGCAAATGAGGAGGGTAAGCACGGGGTTGTGAGACAAAAAAAAGAGGAGGGGGATAATTTACATGCTAAAATGTTCTCAATTGTCGACGTGTAGAATATTTCACAACACCGAAATATGAAGTCTCTGAAGACAGAGGCAGCGCAGTGATAGCAGGGTGGAAGGTAGCTTAGAGTCTGAAAAGCCTAAATGAACACAATTATGCACAGGATGGTGCTGTGCATTAGCGAGCAAATGGAAGAGACAGAATTTATGCAAAGAGAGAGCCTGGGAAATTATGATGGTAGCAGGAGAAGAAATACACAGCGCAGACTGTGTTTGACTGTATGTCAGAGAGAGAGAGAGAGAGAGAGAGAGAGAGAGAGAGAGAGAGAGAGAGAGAGAGAGAGAGGAGGAGAGACGGATGCATATAGATGTACTGTGGAGGACCCTGCAGTGCAATCAAATCTCTCTCATTACAATCAAATCTTAACGACTCTTCATAACAATGTGTGACAAAAGTGCTGCTTCGTGAAGACGCTCTAGCAAAACGCTCTAGTTTAAAAAGAGGAGAAAACATCGAATGAAGCAGAAGGAAAGGAAGCAGGAAAAGAAACGGAGGCAAAGGATGCAGCAGCAAACAACAACCAAAAGAGAAATACAGCATTCAGACACACATAGTTTTTAATTAAACGTACATTCATTCAGGATTTCTGGGCTATAAAGAGCATTTATTTTATCAGAGTGAGAAAGAAATTGGAGACAAAACTGTGTAAGAAGCTAATTTGACCAAAATAATCTAAATTGACAGATTTATTGAAAGCAACAGTTCATTCTGGGAAATGCGCTTTCTTTCCAAGAGTTAGATGAGACAATATCACTCATATCTGTTAATACAACTTTTTTTATATTGTCTAAAAATCTCATGTGCAGAGACAAACCAACATAAACTCATTCTGCTAATCTTATTCCTCTGTGCTGTAGACCTCTGTGAAAACCATGTCAGTCTGTTGCACTGGTATTTCTTCATCATACAGGTTACGGTGCCATCTAGCTTGAGTGACGTCATTTGTAGCCAGCGGCGGGGCGACAGCTTGCAGGACACGCCCTCCTCAGCAGTAAGGCCGTCTGACTGAGGCAGAGAGTGATGAATGATCAATCAATTACCAATAAATATCTTATTAAAAACAAACTTAAACAAGCACCAGCACCGAGCTACATATAACGACAGAAACCATCTTTGGGGAAATTTTATTTAATGTGTACTTTGCTTTTTCAGTTTGGCTTTTATCTCATCCGTTAACATGGAAGGTGGCAGGTTTTATGACATGTACCGCAGCCGGCCACCAGGGGGCGATCAAGATGCTTCGGCTTCACTTTTAGGGAGCTGTGATGACGTCCATATTTATGTATAGTCAATAATTTCTCGAAGAACATCAGCACAGGCACTAACATGACATAAGGGAGGACTTACTAGGAGAAGGGCGGGACATTTCTCTGCATCTGATAACGTTAAAAGTAAAGTTAGACTTTGCTGTCGGCTTCCTGACTCATTATTTTTTTTAAAAAGGCAAGAGAAAAAGAAAGAAAGAAAGAGAGTGCTGCTAGTGAGAAAGCCGGTGAATCAGATCAAGAGGACAAATAAACACGCCCACACCTCCGCTCAACCCTGCGGCGATGGGCCGCACCGCCTGATTTGGTCTGAATGCAGCATAACTTCCTGAAGTCTCCACTGGTTGGCTGGCAACCTCCATAATGAACACCAAAAAAAGAAAAGAAAAGGTTTTTGGAGACTAAAACCTAGATCATAACTAACAACTGTAATACAGCACACATGCAAACAATACAGAGAATGAAACTGCCTCTTACGCAGTTGTCGGGTATCTGCTCTGAAATCCCAGGAACAATAGATCCAATCTGCCAGTTGATCCCCGCTCTGACCCACACACACACACACAGCTCTGCCATTATTTACATATTAATTATGTGAATTGCATTCCCACCCGCCATTACTCACCATTCATTCATTTCAGCTTAATGCAGTTGAATAGGGGAGTGATGAGGGAGTTGGGGAAGGTGGTGAGAGAGAGAGAGAGAGATATTGTAAGGAGGCAGTAATGGTATGGGTGAAGGATTACTTCATGATTTGCATACGAGCAGGAAAAGTGAAAAAGAGAACATGAAAGGAAAATGGAAAGGAGAGGACGAGAGATTACAGAGAGAGGAAGAAGGAAGCGATTGGGTGTCTTTAAAAGGGGGACGTATTACGCTTCTTATAGTGTTGCAATGTCGGATGTTTATATTAAACGTGGCCAAAAGTGTGAAATAATGAGGTAAACATATGTAGCAGCAGCACTTCCAACATTTCTTTTCCACTTTCAGCTCGAGCGAACTTCAGCTGGTGATGGATTTCTTTATGTGGTCATCTGCTCCACGCACTGCGCACCAGTTCACTGCTCCACTCTGCTAACATTATGGCATTTTTCCATTGTTTTGGGGGTAGTCACGCCGGAGCCATGACTGCAGTCGATCTAGCATGCTGTGAGTGTTTTTCCATTACACAGCAGGGCAAAGTAAAAAAAAAAAAACAGTAGTTTACCTGTTGGAGGTGTGCTGGTTGTCTGCAGCTCTTCATCAAATCATCAGGACTGTGGCTGTTTCTGCTTCGTACTGTTTCTTCCTGCAGTATTTCTAACTGATCCGCTGAACAAGGAGCTTCAAATATCTCCTCATCTTGTTGTGTTTCACCGGTTTTTAGCGCTGCTAACGAAGCTCCACTAATTCAGTGAGGAACACGTTTCATTTCCTGTGAATAACAATAAAATTCTCCCGTTATTTAGTCGTGTTATTTAAAAGAGAGGGTTTTCATCAGCGGTAACTTAACACGACTGATACGGCTGCTCCTTGTCGGGCTTCCCGGAAATACGCCTTAAAGAGACAGGAGCTAAAACTGCCTGTTAGAGACAGAGGCTGCACCCAGGGGCTTCATAAAGGGCCAGTATAAGAGTCCTAGAATAAAATATAGAGCTGAAAATGAGAAAAATGTGTGGAATATAAAGAAGGAGGAGAGTCAACAGCAGGTAGAAATAAAGGAGGACAACGCTGCAGCAAGAAAATGGGGGAGAAGAAGAGAGAAATGCAAATAAACCTCTGGTGTCTTCCCTTTATCAGGAAGAAATCTTCTGGTTTCCTGTTTGCATGTTTTAATGGAGCATAATGGAAGCTAATTATTCTCTGTGTGTGTCTGCAGAGGAACAGATTGGTAGTCATGAAGCTCCGGATGGATGCATGCATGGATAGAGACGGATGTTTGCATGCTGGTATATTAAAGGATATATGCAGGGCTGGACGTAGCGATTACATTCAGTCCTGTTTGAAAAGATCTTTCTCTCTTCATTTAGGCCTTCTGTCTTTTCTGTTTTTCACATCTGAAAATTGAGCTTTTTGGTGTCTTGATTGGACAAATCTGAAAAAAAAACTTGCTGTTTTTAGTGTGAAAGAGAAAAACAGACTATTTTAGAAAACAGTGCCGTACAGTTGCCCGTACGCCTCCATACAAAGTGTTTTCAGACTTTTCTGATTTTCAGAGTTTGAATATTTTTGTAACTTTATGAAACAACCAATTTACCCTTTTTGTGCAAATACGAGCCACGTCTTTGGAGGATGAGGATGAGGAAGCAAGTAGGGTTTGAACTTTTCTCATATTTCCACACACTTTCCTTTTCTTTAGGTGTTTCAGTGTGGACAAAGTTCTTTACAAAACTGACAAAATGCCAGTTTAATGCGGTCGGTCCACCAGTTTGGCCCAAACTGAAATATCTCAATCACTACTGGATCCTGAAATTGGACGTTCAAATTTTAAATGCGTCCAATATTTTTGTTTCTAACCAAATAACTGCAAATGTATTATTTCCAGCTTCAGCTAAATTGAGATGGTGAACGTTATATCTGCCAAATATTAGCATGTTAGCGATGAGCATGCTGAATGTTAGCTCAAAGCACTGCTGTGCCTATGTAGCCTCACAGTTTCCTTTCCTGTCAGTGTCAGGATTTTTTGAATTTTGGAAATGCAGCATCAGTATAGTAACAGTCCTTTCACTTGAAAGAGGACATTCAGTTATTGTACTGTTTCCACCACTGCGTCCTGGCAAAATGTTCCCTTCCCTTCGCTTCCCAGCAGAGCCAAGAGTGAAAGTGTGTGAGCGATAGTAACGCAGATGTTTGTGCATGTGTGGGGTTTTTTAATTTATGTGTGTGAATGAGTGAGTGAAAGAGAAATATATAGAGAAAAAATATCTGTTCATGGGTAATGAGCATCTGAAACATGTGTTTGGCATCTGGCAATGAAGGCTGAAACCCTTCAAACTTCTTCACCCCCTCCTCCTCTCATCTGGAACCAGGCTTTTTCCAATGAATCCTTTGCTGTCCACTCTGCCACCCTCCTTCTTCCTCTCTCCTGGCATCACCCCGTCCCCCCCCCCCCCCCCCTCTCCTTCTCTTCCTCGCTGCAAATCCACATCTGAAGTCATCTGTACTGGACAGATGCGAGCAGAGGGGAGTGACGTGGCCAGAGGGGAGATGGAGAGAAAGAGAAAGTGGAACAAAAAGAGAGGGAGAAATGTTGAAGTGAAGGAGTCGGGGAGGGGGGGGGGGGGGTATGATGAGAGGAGATGGAAAGAGTGACGAGTCATTGCGAGTGAAGAGTGAATGAAAGAAAATGGCAGAATTATTATGGAGGGAAGTAGAAACACTCAAAGACGGGAGGCACTTTGAGGATCACAACAGAAAGGAAAGTGGTGGTGAGAGTGAATGAAAGCTGTGAGAGAATCCACACACACACACACACACACACACACACACACACACACACACACACACACACACACACACCTCCTGCCTTCTTCTTCTTCTCTCTGAAAGCGTGCAGACCTGTAAATCCCCTCTGAAGCCAGCAGCAATACGGCTCAGCTCCACAACTACTGTATCCTCTCTCTCTCTCCATATTCCAAATCCCATGATGGTCTTATTACCATAATCGGCTCTGAACGGAAACATGACGAGAACACACTCACATAGCCGTTCAGCCATTCAACCAATCAGCCAGTCAGTCAGCTGCAGTCTCTATATGTTACCTACATCCCAGAAATGTCCTTATTAATAAGCCGTGGTCTCCTGTGGAGCTGCATTCATGTTGGAAAACGTAGGCGTGGCTCCTTGTTGATGATTGGCACTTTTATGGCGTTAAATCAGCCTCAAATATAAAAAAACCAGGAACGTGCAGTAAAAAAAAAAAACATCCTTACCACAGGGAGCATTTCTGCTACATGTCTACTGGCTACTGACCATGACCTCTGATTGGCTGTTTGGTTCGTTTCCTGACAGCAAAAGGGAGAAAAATAACAGAAAAAGAAATTTAGTGGCTGACTAAATCATTAGACATTGTAGCAAAAATCCCCAACAGTGTTTAAACACACGTTTAGATTAGTGAAAACAGGAAAAAAGGGTGATTTCACTGATATTTCTCCATCCAGGCCACATTAGACAATGTCTAGATCAAAACCTGCTACACTTAAGAACTGTCAAATCTGGATTAGCAAAGACTCCGGAGACTCATTAAAACACAGTTTCAGATTTGTGAAACCTTTTTTTTATGCTTTTATCCAACATGCTTCCCGTGGAAAAGCTCGGGGAATTGTTTGTGCTCTGCTCTCTAACAGAGGTGGGAAAGTTAACCATTAACCTATGATTTTTTATAAAACTGAAATGTAGTGACAGGAAACACTTCAAATTAAACATTTATCTCATCTTTTGTGTGGTTTATCCAAGCAAGTTTTCAAATGCAGCGTCCTCTTCGGCTCATTCGGTTTCACCGGGCTGCGGCCGGGACATCGCAGCGACTGGTTTGTTGCCACAGGGGGCAGCATTGGTCCCACTTGAAAACTTGAAGAAGCCATACAAGGGTGAGATGAGATGAAGGATGAGGACTAACTGGTTGCTTTGGCAAATGCATGTTTGGCTAACTTTCCCGGCGATAATAAAGACGACAGTCGACAGAAGCTTCCCCCAGAAGTTGGAAGCATTGGGGGACTTTCTCCCCAACACAGTGGATGAGACTGAAGGAGTTCGCAATTAAATCAACCAGCTGACACAAATTGAACCTGGAGGTTTTGGGGTCCCTGAGGGTCTGTGGCCTGGGGCAGTTGCCCATTGTTCCCAGTTGGTAAATCCAGCCTTGTTTATCTCAAGCACACAATCAAGGCCAAACTCCTGGCCGCCTGCTCTCAGATGTTGTTTGTTTTTTTGTGAATAAGTCTGAAAAAAGCTGAATTTATTTATATCCTGTTGGTGACTACATTGAAGAAAAGACTGTATGTTCGAAGGCAGCTAAAGAAATAAGCTTAATAAAGCAAATGAAGTGGTTTGAAAAGTGGTCATCACACATTTTCAGTTCCACCTTTCAGTGCAGGGATGGAGCAGTGGTTTTAAAAGTGTGGGGGTTATAGTGAAGGGACATAATCAACCCCCTGCCTTCCTGGTTTGGTAACAAATCAGTACCTTCAAATAACTGGCTTAATAACATTAACAATTACAGGTTCAACCTGCCCTTAGAGTCCTCTCTGAGTCCATGGACTAGTAGAATCAAAATGGTCTTCAATTAAAAAAAAAAAAAGAAAAGAAAGAAAAGTAAATGTCTCTCTTAGTAGGAGTCCAAAGGGATCCTTTAATTCTGTCTAATTGGGAAATGAAAAGCTGAGAGTTGTCCAGGAAGTTGTGCAGCAGCAGCAGCCATCAGTTCCTCTCCAATAGCCGCGGGGAACAAGCCGTCCCTCTTCATCTGAAGTCCACCTCAAAGCTAACAGGAGAATATAAGCAGGTGATGTGAAGCTTGTGAGTGCAGAGAGTGAGTAACTAGCTCTCAAAGGCCACAGCTACAACCATCTGAGCCCCCCTTTTTTAAGCTCAATAACTATGCTCTCGGTTTAATACACAATACAAACTAAAGCTCATTTGTAACTAATATTAAATGCAAAACACACATTACTCCCTAAAATAAGGAGTAGAGCTCTGACATCTAGAGCAACATATTCCTTTGACATTTAACATAAACCATGTGAGTTTACATTCTGGACACTAACTTGTACAAACTTCTTGCCAAAGTCCACCTAGCATGGTGGCTAATTAGTGATTAGCTTAACTCGCAATAAGCATGCTAATAGACAATGTGGTTGTTGAAACTTTAGCATAACACATTACCATAAAACAGACAATGTTACACATCTTAAATATGAATGAATGTTTACTCTTCACTGGCCCGGTGGTTTGGTTAAATGGCTGTGATTGGCTGGATGGCCGTTCAGTCACGCTAACTTGACTAATGGGTGTTCATGTTTAGGGAACTCTGTTTCATTTCATCACTGAAAACGTCGCAATGGCAGTAAAACCCGCAGCTGCAACACGCCTGAATCTGTGAGTCAGCCAGTCGGCCCATTACTGTAGCTTGTCAGTCACCATGACGGCCAAACTTTGCAATCTTTCTAACAGCTAACCTTGTTACAGCTCTCCCCTCGGTGACATAACGCGCACACACACACAAACATACTCTCACGGACTTGGCGAGATAACAAGGCCTGCAAATGAGGCTAACCTCGTGTAGCGGAGCAGCCAATTAAACCCCGGCAGCTCTGCACACTACACACCGCTGCTGCTCATAATAACGACGATGATGATGATGATGATGGTGATGATGGCGGCCGCACCGCCGAGACCAAACAAGACGTGAAATATCGCCTCCCTCTAATCGCTCTTTGATTCCCAACGGAGACAAAAAAAAAAAAAAACATGAGAGCAGGAGTAGGAGGGTGAAGGAAGGAGAGTTGAAAGGGTTCACTGAGGCTTAGTTTAAATATGCTTTTTTTTTTTTTTTTTTCTTCCCATGAACTAAATTTAGACGCTCACAGAGCAGTTTGGCACTTAACACAGCGAGTTAATGAAGCATGAAACCCCCCCCCCTCCACCAACAGTTCCTCACACTCAACCAAGTAGTTATGAGAGAAAGTAGGAGGAGGAAAACTGAACAGCTGCGTCATGAATATGTATGTTTGTAAAATACTGATATTTGACAGTCGTGAGTATGATTACAAAGTGTCTGTTAACAGCAAAGCAGTGCAGAGGAAGTGATGGGATTGCTTTTGTTTGATATACAGATAGCGGGGGAACTAGTTAGCACTCAAACTTCAGATCATAGTTAAACAATTCATCAGATCAACATTTTGAAGACAAATCTCATTGGGTGACACTTTCTTTTATAGATTTTTAATGGTTTAATGGTTAATTTTAAGGACATTTTACAGAGAGGGTGGTGTAATTTGGTACAAATTGTAAGAGAAAAAAGTGCTAAGTTGGTTTAGTTGGTAAGAATCCATTCATTATAAGCTATATGGGATCTAATGAAGATGGTTCAATGTGTAAGAATTGAACATCAGATCCAAACAAATAGTGGGCCGCCCACCACCTTTATCCCCTTTATCACTCACTGAATACAGCGTAAAGCTTATTTTACAGTTAGTCTGATCAAGCTATATGGGATCTAATAATTATAAAAAAATGTCTTAATATATTAGATTCTTAATTCTTTAAAGGTTCAATGTGTAAGAATTGAACATCAGATCCAAACAAATAGTGGGCCGCCCACCACCTTTATCCCTTTATTTTACAGTTAGTCTGTGCTAGACGTCAGAGACTGTGGTAACGAGCCGCACAGATCAGAAAGCAGCTGCATCACTTAGATAAGTTACAACAAAACAAATAGTTACACAACGTGTTACAGGACGTGCTATGCTGCTGCCAAACGGCCAGCTTTCACATAGCTGGTGCAAGCCCAGTGGGGTTCATCGGATCAGCTGACATGAACAGCTGATGTCCCCCGCCAGCTGCAGCATCTCCGTTATTTAGATAAACTGACCACAAATACACACACTCACAATCAAAACTGTTATTTCTTCACATTCAGTTGATAATTTTAGTTAATTTTTGAACGTTTTAAACTGAAATTCTCATCAATTCTTACACATTTGAACCTTTAACGGACATAAATTACTTGTGTTCAAAAAGATCTAATAGTAGCAGATTAGATTTTTTCCATTAATTTAATAAAAGTAGCTGCTGTGTTATATTAGTTCTTTGAAAGTGTTTTATAATTTGGTAGCACGCGAGAAATGTGCTCGATATAGAGATTTTAAGAAACACTGAAGTATATTCTGTTAAAGACAAACGACCAATTAGACAAACTAAAGCATCTTAAACTGAAAGATGTTTCTCATAATTTGCACCAAACTGCATCACAATCTTGCAGATCAGACTGGTGGTTTTAAACACAGCAGGTAAACAGGGGGAGCGTGGTGATCCTTCACTGTACGGCACCCACTGTGCCTTTATCACTGCTGGCGACAGAAGAGTCAAAGACAAAAACAACAAAACCAGAGACAGAAACAAGAGGATATAGATGATTACTACTCTCAATCTTTTCTTTTCTAACTTCACTTCTGCTCGGACCAAAAGTCGCCTCAGGAGCACAATAAAGTTAATCTGAATATTTCACACACTAACTTCAATATTTTTGAGGGTTGGTTTACTCTTTTACCTCCGGGCTATCCTTTTCTATTTTTAAAAATACGGGTGCTTTTGGTATGATCATTCATAATGTATCCACTTTATTGAGTTTTAGTTATATTAATATTGCAAAACGTACTCCAAATTTATGAAACTACATAAATTAGTTTTTTTTTTTTCTTCTTCTAGTGTTTGTTTTGCATAGCTGGTTTCTTACTTTAAGGATTACGGATGTTTTTGTCGTCATGTGTTGTTGTACTTCTTTTTAATTGTTGCTTTTAATCCAGTGCAAAGCGGCAGAAGTGCTGTCATGCTCTCCTTTTTAATTCTTTACAATCCATTCTTACCCAGATTGTCACTTCATTCTTCCTCTGGCTCTTCTTTGGCAGCTAAGGGCATAGTTACACACACACACACACATAGCACCAGCTGAGCTGCTACCTGATGTGGTGACGGAGCTTAAGTGTGTGTGTGTGTGTGTGTGTGTGTGTAAGCTCATCTTGCCTTCAGCTAATGCCACCCACACATATGTAGGCACACTCTCTCTCACACACACACACATACAGGCATGCAGAAAGTATGATTAGGTGGAAATTCAACACTGTCACTGACATGCATGAATATTGATGTGTGAACAAGTGGGCCGCTGTCATACACACTCACGGATGTGGATACGAGTGTGGCCGAAAGCAGCTCTGCAGCACGCACTCACGCACAGACTCGCAATGGAACAGAATACTAATGTAAAGGGGTATGGCTGTCAAACGTGACACACACACACACACACACACACACACACGCACACTCATTTACTGTGAGAAATCAATTTCACATGCATCATTACATGCACACAGACACCACACACACACATGTCAAATACAGCAAAGTTTCAAGCTCATCAAGTACAAACATGCCTGAGCACTTAAGCCCTCGCACACACACTCATTAAAACACACACACACACACACACACACACACACACACACAGATACACACACGTGCTCATGCATAACAGAGCATCACCTCATCCACCTCTGCAAGACGAGAGCTGCCCCCACCACCATCACCACAACCACCACCAACAATAACAACTCCCCTCCTCCCGCTCCCCCCCCTCCCCAGCGGCCGTTTCCATGACAATGCCCAATCGGCAGGCAGGTACGGAGAAACAGCCAAGTCACCTTTTAGAGTAGAGAGAGGCTGAAGGGAGAGAGGAGAGACGAGAGTGAGGGCGAAAGAGAAGGAATACTTGTGTGAAACGGCGAAGTGGAGAGAAATTATGAGAGTAAATCGGAGAGGAAAAGAAGGGAGGAAGGAGGGAAGTGTAGGCGAAAACCACAGGATGACAGAAAGACAGGAGGAAGGAAAAGGGGGAAAGATAAATGGAGAGTAGGAAGTAGGGAAATGTGGGGGGGGGGGGGGACGTGATGAAAACAAATCGCGATTAAAAAGAAGGAAGAAAATACGTGTGGAAAAGGTGATGTGGTGAAAGGTGAAGCAGATAAACCAAATCAGGAGGGGAAAAAGAAGGAAAAAGGAAGAAGAAAAGGAACGGAAACAAATCAAGACTGAAAGGTGGGAAGAAAGGGAACAATTGTAAAGGGAGGAGGAGGAGGGTTGTAAATAATGAAAGAAAGAGATGGAGACAAATCCAGAGAGAGGGTGAGAGAAGGCAAATAGAGAGGAAAAAGAAAGAAGTAAGGGGAGAAAGGAAGTGTTTTTATAAAGTAGGGGGAGTATCTGAAAGGAAGAAGAAGAGTGAAGGATCTGTAGTGGATGCTGGGGGAGAGAAGAAATGTAAACAAGTCAATGAGGGAAAGAAAGAAGAAGGAAGAAACTAGAACTAAAGTTTTACAAAAAGCAGTGTGTAGTCGGGTCACATTTCACATGTCTATGAGTTGTTAACAGCTCCACTAAATAGTGATTTTTTTTCCCTCTTAACTTCTCACATGCTTTCATTTCAATAAATGTTCAAATGATCCAATATTTCACTGAAAATTTAAAAAAGAAAATTAGCGAAAAACAAATTAGTTTTTTCTTCTTTCCTCTCCCATTAACAGTATTAACAATGTAATGATGTCATATATAATATGCACAATATATACAATAATATGCACATATACACAATATATCAGTTACTGCAGAACAGGAACTTCTACTTTAATACTTTAAGTACATTTTGCTGCTATATAATAACCATGTACGTTCACTTAAGTAAGATTTTTCATTTTTACATTGCTGTATTTGCTCTTTTACTTATCTGAATACTTCCTCCACCACTGTGCAAGAATATAAAAGGCTAAAAAAGATGGAGAGAAACTGAGAGGAAGAGAGCAGAGAAGGGAGGGACGAACTGGGCGAGGGAGAGAAGGAATGCAGGTCAAAAGTCACGTAAATGCTAGAATAAGGAGCGAGAGGGGGGTGGAGTTATTACAGGGGTAAAACCTGTGATGTAAGAGGGTGAGGCATGACAGAAAGAACATGGGGCCTCTACATGTGTGTGTGGTCCACAGTGTGATGTAACAGGGAAAATATTTGCAGAGGTCCCCTTTTCCTAGAAAACCTTTGGCCTTTTCTGCATGCCTCTTAGAAAAGTCTTTTCAGGAAACGTGCCTTTGACCGGGCAGTCTGGTGTAGTATGTGTTTTGCACCTCTCCACTCCACAAGAGGCTCAAATTAAAAGACAGGCTCCTTTTTTAATTTTAAATTTAGCATCGTCCAGACAGACGTTTGGTCCGCTGCCAGTCATTAAAGAGACGATGACAGATGACGAGGAGCTACAACAAAAATCTGTAATTTAAAACATGAAAAAGTATTTTAAAAAAAAGATTTAGAGACATAAACTCTTCCGCCGTTCAGCCGAATAATGTTTTCATAATGGGTGGCTGTGGCGCAGGAAGTAGAGCAGGTTGTCCGCAAATGACAGGGTTTGTGGTTCAATCACCGCCTCATCCTGTCCACATGTTGAAGTGTCCTTGCGCAAGATGTTAAAACCCCAAAATTGTATGAGTGTATGAATAAGAGGCAAAAGCATAAAGTGTTTTGTGTCGTACTGTTTATTCCTGAGGGAATGAGGTGAAATTCTTGCTGTAAATTAACATTTCAGTGTTTCCCTTTTAATGACATCTTCAATGTTCCTTAACATAGAGACACACCGGAGTCTGCTGGGTAATTTAACAGTTGTACAGGTTTATTTTACAGTCATCAGTTTTAATGACTTCGGTATTGTTTCTGAGAAATCATGTTTGGTTTTTTTTTCCTGTGAGTATCATTTGTTATAGAAGAAGTCAAACAGAGGTGTAAATACAAGCTGTAGCGAGTTCAGAGTGCTTTACAGTATTTACCCAGAATCTCAGAGAGAGTGTTTTGTTAAGTATCTATGAAATATTTTTGGTTTCAGCTTGACTTTAGGGGTTGGTGACTGGGTGCTTCTGATTTAAATACTCCTTGGGAGTTGTATTTGTCTTCCCTTCTTAAGTTTTAAGTCCACAGGTGTGTACTAGGGCTGTAGTGAACCAAAGAAAGTCTTGGTCGACTGAAATTGTACATAATCTTCAACTAATCAGCTACACATTTCTCTGTTTTACGTCTTCAGGTTAGGCTAACGCATCGTTGCTAACTTTGGAGCTAACTCCCACTGCCATATTACTTACACTCGTTTCCCAGGCAACGACACAGAGGTTCACTCGCACAGACTCCCAAATGCTATATATTTCTGAGTGAGTGGATATTTGGCATTAAAAAATTATTTTTTTGGCCTGGCGGGATTTCTCGTTGATATAATTGTAGTAGAAACACTGATTCAGTAAACGCTGAGTACGTTTAGTAAATGCTCAGTAACCGTTGAGAACAGTTAGACCCAGAAGTCTCCGTTAGTTTGGGCGAGTCCAAAGTTGTGAAAACAGCGGGGGTGTTTTGAATTCCCCCCGTCTTGTTTTCACAGGTAATTTATTAGCATATCGACCAACTAATCAACTAGTCGACCAGCAGACTGCAGCCCTAGTGTGTACTCTACCTTTTTCTCAAAGAAATAGATATTTTAAAACACAATTACTCATCTTTTCGACTGATTATTCAACCAGGAGAGTTTCCACATGTAACGTCGCCTATGTCTTTTTCTATGAAGAAAATGAACGGGACATAACTCTTCACTATGTGACAGAAAACAGAAAAATTACCAAGAATGTACAATATTTCAACAGCAGAATTGATTGTCTACATGAACCAGAATTGGAGCAATTAGTGATGATTAAGTTAATCCATTAACAGGAAAAAGAGGGAGGAAAGGTACTATGTAGTTTCACTTATTATTCAGCTAAAAAAAAAAGTGCTTTATTACGACACAGATGTGTCAGAGACTTCTGACAAATCAAATGTCTCATCTCCTGACAGACCAGTCAGAATTGTCACTATTTAATCAGACATGTTAAAAAACTTTGAATATAATTCTGTCATTTGACCTGAAGGATGACAATATAAAAGAAGAAGAATGACCTTAATATTTAGCATCTATAACAAATTTCACTTATCTCGGGTCAGATTTCTAACAACAAAACAGGTTCCCCTGCAGAAAGATGTTTCTCCCCAAACCTCTTCAGCTCATGAAACCCTTTAAAACTCCATTAAACAAAGCAAAAGCACTCGCATCAAGCAGGAAAAATTTAATTCTCAGTCTAATAAGATGATATTTTTGGCTATCAACGACAATATGCAAATTAGAATGTGAGATCATTTTAACAACAAAGTCTTGACCTGAATCACTCCTCATTTATATCGCTGTGCCATGACGGTGCTGTAATTAGCCACAGAGCAAGGTGATGTAGAGACAAACGACTTTCTCTGAGGCAACACAACCTTAATTAGAGTCTGTGGGAAAAAAAAAAATAATACGATACACAAAGAGATATGGTTCGGTGGGCAAATGAGACGGCAAATGGGGCATACCAAACTAGATGAAGTATACTCAGCATCTGTGTGTGTGTAGATATGTGTGTGTGTGTGCTTGCACTGATGGGAAGCACATGTCTTTATGCAAATGTGGATGTGTGCATCCGTATGAACGTAATTCATGTTATCTGTGAGCATGAATGGATGTGCCGAATATGTGTGAAAGTATACATATATATATACTATACAAATAGTGTTTTTATAATGTTTTGTTTCATACAAATATTTAAAAAATATGTTTTTGTGAAGAAAAAAATACCAGTGTGCAGGTTGGTTACATCGCTATCTCAGTTTCTATCAGCAGGTCCCAACGAGGGGAGTCACATCCACCTGCTACATGATGCACATTTCCTAATTTGCACATCACTCTCGGAGTTGGGGGTGTTCTCCAGAGATAAAGCTGAGCTACCGACACACGCAAGTCTGTCTGTTGTTGCCCTTCTACTTTCCACAAAGTTAGGTTGTAAAAAATAGGCAATAAATGAAAAGATAAATTTATTCTGAGTGGTTAGCGCAGTCCGTTATGATCTAGGAGACTCCAGTTCGAGACCCGGTGAGGGCACGTCCTTCATAAGGTAGTTTATTCATGAACACTTATTGTAATACTTTAATTTTCTAAGATTAAAACCATAATAAAAACAAAAACAAGATTTTTAAGCCTCTTTCACTTTTTATTCAAATACAAATAGCTTTTCTGCCTCAACAAATACAGATACAAATACTGGACTCTGCACATCCCTACTCTATATATGTCTGTATATACAGGCATTCCTCATGTTATGGGGACGTAAATCTGTCTACACACTCATGTTGTGTGGCCTCACCTCTCTTATTGGGACAAAAAGCAAGTGTCCTTAACATAAATCATTCATTTTAGGGTATAAAGGGTTGGTTTAAAGTTAAGGTAAGGTCAGGGTTTTGTTAAGGTTAGGGTTAGGGAGAATGAAAAGGAATGTTAATCTATGTAAATACCCCAAAAGTGACTTAAGTAAACATGTGTGTGTGTGTGTGTGTGTGTGTGTGTGTGTGGTGGAGGACGGTTGGGTGAGGCAGAAGCCAAGCTGGGTTTGTAGGAGGTTACAGCTTCTTCAAAAAGCTTTTCCCAGAAAAGTCATTAACATTCATTCACACAGGCAGTCTTCCATAAACAGCCATTAGAGGAGGAACACTTACTGTAACGCCGGATCACTGAGCCTCTTCACACTTCACGTCACCGCCTTATTCCTAAGTCACCAATTTAATTTGAAAATCTTTCAAACACTGTATGAAATGAATACTTTCAGTTTGTGGTTGAGCTGCAGTTTGCAAACTTTTTTTTTTTTTTTTCCCCTTCACGCAGAGGACCCGTGGATAGATGGGGCAATCACAGTTTGTTTTCAGAAAGGAAACATTTATTTAGCTGCATTTCTGTATTTGCTCGTTAGCTTAATTACAGTCTAATTTAAATTGGATCAGGGCCTGTAAACAGAGTTTTGGTAATGCGTCATGGTGTCAGATTTGATTTTAGCAATTTCTAAATTTCAGCTATGAATCATGTCTTTTTTTTTTCCTTCTCTGCTGTTGACATACAGTTAAAGGCTAAATCCACCAATATTCAACTTTTCCTTACTGTCAGTAAACCACATGAAGACCAAAACCAACAATGAAGAAATGCTAACAAGTGTTGTCTTTGTATCTGAAGCCTGATACATCTTATTCCTCTGTGCCATAAAGCTCCATTGTTGTCCAAAAGCAATTAAAAACACACTGTTGCACTGGATGAGATGTTCCTGCATTACCTTGAACAGACACACTTGGTTATTTTTACCAATCTTTGCGAGAAATACTCACATAGAGCACCAAATGTGGATTAATCCACCTCTGAAAATAGACCCCAACAAAAGCATCATTTCCTCCCTGTTTCAGTAACATTTGATAAAAACTACAGCACTTAGCCGTTTAAGGAAATTACTGGAAATTACCAAGAAATATAAATTATAAGTAGGAACCAATGGGCTTGGGGTTGAGTGCCAGAGATGGGTTATAAAGTCAGAAAATATTGAGAGACACATTGTTGGTTTTGGTCTCTATGGGGGATTTGTTGACAATAAGACCAATATATAGTATAACACTAGAGCAGCTTAGTATGAGCCTGAGGCTGCACTTCATTTTATTCTCTTCGGCTCTTCAAGCATATGGAATCAGGTGTCAATAATCCATCTCTTTCTACCCATAAACGTTGGCTCATTTCCTGCATATGGTCTGGATTACATCCTCATACCTAACAAACTCCTCTATAGGTTTCTCAGAGCAAGCCTGGTAATCACCTTTTCTTGGAATTTGGTGCTATTACGTGAGCTCATATAACAGTGATTTCTCCTCGCTAAATTAACTTCTGTCCTTACTGTGTGTGTGTAGGTGCACAGCTATGCAGCAAGCGAAGAACGCTTCCATTAAAGGTTTGAAGGCAGGGGTTGGCCTGTGTAGTTTTCTCTGGATGCAATTTTCAAACAGTATCCATGACAGATCAGGAAAAAAAAAAGATGAGATAGAACTGGTTGGAGAAGGATTTATTCTATGTTCTTTCAGTAATAAGTAATCAAACATCAGCTGGCTCCTGTTGGTGTCTGATTACATTATCTAAGAAAAAAATAGACTTTTACTCTCAAAAAATTGACTCAAATTGCTACAATATGAGTAGGAAGTCAGACTTTCAGAAACTCTTTTATTGTCTCCAGACTGAAACTAAACTCAAACGGGTGTCGACACTTTGCCCACACCATGAAAACCAACCCAGGAAGCTGCTTTTAGCAGTGCAAATGCAGACAAGTGTTTTCAATGATGTAGGAAGCTTCCTCTATTTCCTAAATCTTGTTGAAAGGTCTTTTTTTTTTTACACATAAAATGCCCTTGGCTGCTCCCCTTAGACCAATTAGACTCTAACTTGGGGAGTATCCTCCCACTCTGCTCAGAGCGATCCCACCGGCCCCATTTACTTTCACTTTATTTAACCAGGATAATCCGCTCAGTGTTAAATTGTTTCCCAGGGAGCAATGCTCTAAAACTGGTCAGCTTGAACTAAAAATCTACAGGTGTTGTAAATGTCTCAGAACAATATTGATGTGTGTTTATTCCTTCAGTGCGGCACAAAAGTGTCCATTTATCCTGAAAATCATGTTTTATGGGAGATTTTAACATACCGAACATATTCATCCATCGATATAGAGGACTATTAGATAACACTTATCCTGTCTGGACTGGTGTTGAAGGGGGTCTTAATATATACACCTGGATGTGAGTTTCTTTTTAACCTGTTAAAAACCGGTTCTTAAGATGGCAATGCCTGTCAGTTGGTTGGTCAGTCCACTTCTTTGGTTCAGTTTTACAAATATAAAGCCTTCATGCAATAACTGACTTTGTTTGTAGTTGGAGGTTTCGTGTCGACAGTTTCACAGAAATGTCTTTTATAATGGTGGTCTACAGGGAAAATGCTTTTGGGGCTGCAAGGGATTTTTTTTCGTTGCCATAGGGGGAAACTGGCAGCAAGGCTGAGTGGAGGCACTGTATCCAGCTTTCTTCATACATCCATGGAGGAAATTTGTTTCACTGCCCCCAAGTGGCAAAAAAGCAATGTGTTTGTTTGTTTGTTTTAAGTGGGTAGTTCCAAGTCTGAAAAGTGAGGCCAATGCGGAACCTGCATTCTCTCTAATGGCCAGCAGGGGGTGACTCTATTCTCCATTTTTATAGAAGTCTATGGGAAAATGACCCTACTTCTCACTCCCATTTATGGTCCCATTTTATTTAAATTTGATGATAAAGTGGTGTATGCTTTAGGGTGTGGCTAAGTTTTGATTGACAAGTACCATGGCAACAACATTGGTTAGGTAATGTAACCATGGTGTAACCCCAGAGTGTTTTTGGTCACCTAAAAAAGTCTTGTACTACAATAGTCTCTAAGGAATCAGATTTCTGCGAAGAACATTTTGTTTTAATGGTTTTAAGCCTGTTTTTCGCCAGTGAACATTACAATTAGCACATTAGCATTAGCACAATTAACCATAGACTGTAAATGTACTATGCTAACCAAACAAGCAGAGAGCGTTAGGGTCAGCTCCATCCTCCATCAGCTCCATCCAAATATGGCCACTTCTGGCTCCAAAAATCCAAGATGGCGATGGCAAAACTGGAGGCCCACAAACCAATGGGTGACATCACAATGGCTACATCCATTATTTTTATATAGTCTATGGTTTTACCAGCGGATGGTCTACAAAGTTAGACATGTATCAATCTTACACATAGCAGCTTTAAAAATGCTGGACACTGATCACATGTTAAGTCTCTCTAATCAGAAAACACAGCAGCTTTTCCATCAGTTTGAGGATGTGGCTGCTTAAAACAAAACATCCTGTTTGTAGGTCACAAACAAATGTTATCAGTATACTTCCTTAAATCTATTATGCATCTAAAATAACCCTTTTTCCAATATTTACAAGCCCAGCACTAAAAGTCAGCAATATTAGTTTTTTTTATTAAAAATAAAGCTTTAATACTCTCAAAATATTACAGATTCATTTTGCTTTCTGTTTCTCAGGGTGGATTTCCACAGCACACATACACACACAGTCTATTGTATTTAATTGCATTGTATATAGCTTAAATCAACCTTAATTTAATGAACTCTAATAGAGTAAGCTGAAACTAATTAAAGAATCTCTCTCTCTCTGCAGGTTGCACTTAGCTGTGCTTGATTTAGCCATTTTTCCTGCATATAATAATTCTTGTTGACAACCAATATTGGCAGCAGTCGCTGTGTATCTGGAACATTTTCAGCCACTATTTCTCAACAGTGCACCTAATGAGGATAAATCAAGCAGAACAAGGCCTCCCACAGTTCCTGCAGCACACAAGTGAGCGCCGCATCACATCGTTATCGGCCACCGAGTCAAACCAAGTCAACAATGTTATGAGGCTCAGGGGCGAAAGTTACAGAGCAGGAGAGAGAAGGACAATTGATTTATCTGTGGTCACATGGAAGGATGCTATAGGGACTGTTCAATGTATGAGACCGCATATATTTACGGGTGAGTTCGATTGTCTGTATGTGTCCAACCCAGCTGAAGCCCTGAGGTGCTGCAGTTGACTTTTCTGTCAGCGTTTGCAGTGGATGAAACCTCCTCCTGAGTCCGATTCTCTCAGTATTTAAAATCATGATAAGAGAAACTTTAAATGCCTCAAAAGCACAAAAATCACCTCAACATAGCAACACTGGCTGATAGAGTTTTTGATCAATATCTGTAGCTCGACCGGTCCCTTTTTTTCACAAGGAGAGATTAGAGGGTTAGCGAGGGAATTTTTCAGTTTAACCCCAGATTTTCTCTTTCTTGAAAGCCGGCTGACTTTTGACCAAGGTTAAATCGCTATGGAAACCCGTGCTAGATGGCTAACCTGCTCTGGAGCTCAGCTCGGAGGATGAGATCTGTGCTTGGATTACTTCAAAGGAGAAATATAAAACAACATCCTACATAATGTATAAGGTTTTTATTCATATGGATTTTTTCACACACACACATTTTTCAAGTCTTTCTTGGGAAAGAAAACAACAACAGTCAAGTGGCCAAATGAACACTGAAACAAGGTTTTTGCTGGCTGTCATTCATTCCTCATCATTCCTCCTGTTCATACTGACCATTAGTGATCCTCATTTTGAGAACAAATGTATTTAAAAGTTCATCTGAAAACAATATGCAGGAAATAAAGCGGATATCTTCTACGGTTACTGTCTTTTAGCTGCAGTGGAAGGATTGTAACAAAAGGAGGAGGAGGAGGAGGGTTGCGGAGTTTGTCACAATTTAACGTTGAATATGCATTATGAAGGGATCTCTTAATGGCTAGTGTGAACAAGAGGAATGGAAAAACATGTGTCAATGTGCACCTCAACTGTGAACTTGTCCTTTTTAATTTAAGGTCTCAATTTACTCATTTGTAATCTGGAAAAAAAGTAATTAATGTGCACAAATGATAGTAAAACGTTCATGTGATACTTGAAGGCGCAGAGCAGAAATCTAATCCAGCAGCTAAATCACATATTGTGCCTCACGTGGCTGCGCATTGTCTCTCATGACACTTACGATAACTACAACTTATGAGTAATAAGTAACAGCATCCGGTTGAATAGAAGTGCTGCGTGCCGATGAGTTCTGGCTCAATTCAAGCCCTGAATGACGTTCCCGTTTCAATTTGTAGACTCTTTATTGCATGACATAACCCTCCTCATTCATTTCCCTGTCTGCCTCTGTACTGTCACCTATCAATTAAAAGTGAAAATAGCATGTAAATGTTTTTTTTTAATAAAAGAAATGAACAAAAATACAATCATCTTGATGATTCATAACATCCAAAATATATTAAATGCATCTGGCTTTACATGACGGCTTTTTTACCACATATTAGGTATTTCATTGACCCGAATTATCAGTAATAAATTAAACGTAGTGTTGTACTGTAAATTCACTGAAACTCTCCCGCAGGATCCCCAGCTGTGATTGGCTGAACGCCACCTGTTGCTTTGAGTTTGTTTGAGCTGTTTGTTTGTCAGCGTGGAGATATTCTTTTATTCTTCTTCTTCTTCTCGCTGCCTCTCACTGTCTTTCGGACACACTGGACATGTTCTTTTATTTATTTATACAGTTTTTCATCTCATTGAGTTTCAAAAAATGATTTTTTTTTGTATTCGCAGTCACATGTTTCTTTCCAGGGCTGTGCAGCAGGGATATGGATGTTTTGGTCAAATCAACTTTCTTCAGTCAATCAGGCTTTTTTTTTTTTTTTTTTTTTTCCATTAATGTATCCTGCTGCTTCCCTCCATTAATCCTCTCTACAACACAGTGTGACTTTAATTTGTTGTAATTATGTGTTCCCTTAAATTTATTCATTAAAATAGATTCAGTCTTCATGAGAAAAGAATACAAATCAATGCAAATACCACATTTATACAACATGCTGAATGTCAGCAGTATATAGGAACACAATTATAATACTTAATTATAACACTAACAATTGATTCATAATTTTAGTTTCTTGTGCGTCATTTTCTATTTCCAGCCCTTTTTTTTCATGTTGTACTGCTTCGTCAGCTCTCTCTATATATATTTTATCAAATCATATTGTCTTTGCAGCTAAATATCCTCCTCCAGATCCGACTCATCATTTGTTAGAAACCTGGACCTGTTCCGGTAAATCCAGGGTTAAGTGGGGAACAGCAAGAGTTCAACTTAATGACTTGCAGGTATTCAGTGAGACGCCGCTGTTGGCCCTCACGCTCCCAGCTCTCAGGCCAGCGCTGTGTTTGAGAATAAAAATTCATGTCCTATTGTAATTTTTCAGACACTGGGGACGCCCGGGCCTCTGCTGCATACAGTCATACTGCAGCTGCGAGCGTCCCGATTCTGATGTTTGTAAGCGTGTTCGGGTTTGGGTGTCGATTTTTGTGTAGTTTATAGGTTGCTATAACTAATGTGTCAATAAAAACAACACAGACACACACAAAAAAAGTCAGTTAACAGCGCAAAAATGTAAAACTGGCCAGTTTATTGCTACAAAATCTTATCATGAGAGATTAAACATACATGTAACTTTTACCGTGACAGTCAAAAACACAATTTTGAGTTAAATTTTGTATCGTTTCTTTAAACTGGGACTTAGATTTTATACTTCTTGTCTTTGTATTCAAGCCCCATGTTTTCTTTTCTTCTTCTTGTTCTGTGAATATTCTGTTATGTTGTTATATGTTATTTATTACAGAATTAAATAATTTAAACCCAGTTCATCACAGTGTTTTACCTTTTATCAACAATCATTAATGCTATACTCTTTATTTGCACTCTGTATCGTATACTTAATTGGACTCACTAAGTATGGATATCATCTCATTAGTGACAGTGATTGTGTATTCATGAATGATCTGCCGCTTGTCATTGAGCTTTACGGTCATTATCTTCTAACAATGTTTGGTATTAAACAACATAAACAGCTCCAGCTAGATACTTCCATTTCCCTCAGAGATGTTAGATTTTTAATAATAAGATATTTTGCACAACTACTTTTGTAATTTGTCTTAATTATTTATGTTATCTTCTCAGGTCTGATCCTGAAGATCCTGATAAAGATACTAATATTTAAGAGGAGTTATACCACTTCACCGAAGAATAACCAACATAATTTGAACTGCACATCTGCTCTTTTCATACAGATGTAATCAAATACATCCATTAAGTTGCTATGATTGATATTTTTTTATATCTCAAATGGCGACTCTGCAGATCTCCTCAGCTTTACGGAGCTACATAGCGAGTTGCAGCTTATTGTTTATCTCTTCGGCTGCAATTTTACTGTTTCAGTTCACTGTCAGCGCTCTCATAGCGGAGCCGTTTTCAGAGAAAAAGCTCTAAAAACCACAGCGTATGTCATAAGAATTTCTCTTAATGACCTTTTTTAAATGATGGAGACCGGATCCGAAGAATCAAAGTGTAAGTTGAATTTATTTTCTTGTGCAAGAAAGAACGTTTTGCAATGCAACACACAAGTGGGGTTACAGAGAAAAGGCTCCTCACAATTAGTTTACAACCGTCTTCTTTCCAGACACATTCCACAGATAACGCCACACATTATCCCAGCCTCCAATTTATGGTCAGCTTAAAATGCTTCAATCAAGATGACATCCTCCTGCCCTGTCTCATGACCCTTTCTGACTCCCTCTAACATATGTTTACTGTCCTCTCACTGTTAATCTTGGCTGGTGTTGCTGTCTATACAAAACAAAACAGAAACTTTCATCATAACATATTAAAAGAAAAGGGACACACACTCAACCTGATCTCACAGAAACATGTGAAATGACCAAGACCTCTTAACACCACATGATGTGATGGTGGCACATAATGAGCTGCTAACAAGTCCAACATATCAGCTAAAAACATGATGTCATTGTTGTGTTCACTACTTTTTTCTTCTGCCCCCAAGTGGACAAAATAAATCAGTTAATGCAGTTTAAGAAGTAAATGAAGACTCATCTTAAAATCAGCATCTGAACTGAGCGTTTAAGGCTCGTGGTGTTAAGTGTTAAATGACATCAATGCGACTAAAACGGCCAAATTAGCCAAGAACATGTCTAGTTATCCTCAGGCTGCTCTGTATGAACAAACCGCAGAGATCATATCAGCACTGATTTACAGATTCACCCTCTCCACCCCCACACTCATCTCTCATCCTTCCTCCGCTGTCGTCCCCCGTCTATCTTCTCATTAATCATGCTTCACCTTTCGTCCCCGCCGAACTGGTGGAAACCGGGAAATGTCAGCGGGCCCTGACAAGGCCACGTCATAACGGTGCAATCACCACAGGAAAAGTTATAGGCTGCTTTAAAGTTGGGATTTCACTCTGGCAGGTTGTTAATGACACTCTGTCGTCAAGGTCAGAGTGACAATGTGTCCATACTTAAATTTTGCAACTGCAGTTTGTGACAACTTGCATTTACATTTTTATTAAATATTAACTCGAGTTGTTTTAGCCACAGTTTCTGTCAGTCATGATAACGTTGCACACAGTGGATCAGACAGGTTTGAAATATATCCTGCATATAAAGATGGACGGAGCAAAGTGCAATGTCACCCATTGGAGCCAGTCTGTGTGGAGTAGCAGCTTGTTGTCGGCACCATCTTTGCTGTTTGGAGCCAGGAGCTTCCAAGTAAGGTGTTGCGCTTTAGCTAAACGTCCCCTGCTACTTTGGACCAAGCGAACACTAGCTCATGAGCAGTACACACTGAGGCTAACGTTAGCTACTTTAGCTAAACATCCCCGCTACCTTGGACCAAAACGAACACTAGCTCTTGAGCAGTACACACTGAGGCTAACGTTAGCTACTATAGCTAAACATCCCCTGCTACTTTGGATCAAGGCGAACGCTAGCTCACAAGCAGTATACACTCAGGCTAACGTTAAAGTAGTAAAGTAATCAAGTAAAATTCAACTCACTGACATATTGCAACAAACTCACATGAATAAAATAATTCAACCAACAGCAGAACTCGACATTTGCAATCATTTTTGTATTGTTATATCTTGACTGCAATAACTTCAATCTTTTTACTACAAATTTTGCTTTAAGCTCATCTGGGAAAAAAAATGTGGAAGTGCAAAACATTGTGTGTGCAGTTTTTCTGTTCAATGAGAGATAATTAGCAGCATTTCAGCTGTGCTCACTTTTGGTTTTTACTACCAAATAAAGTGGTTTAGATAATCTGGGTTTGTTTATAACCATCTACTCTGTTCCTCTGACTGCTCACGATCCTTTTGATATCGTTCCCAGATCTCATAAATTACTTTGGTGAGTCCAGTGTTGTCATAACCGATGGAAATGACGGCAAAGCCTACAAACACAAGACCAAAACTGTAAATATCCACAATTATCCAGAAAATTCTGTACGAACCCCGACATGCGTTGCATCAAAAGTACAGTAATACTAACACATGTAAACAGGAATAGGGACACAGGCGTTTAAATTCATGAATACTGAGTCAATATTACATTTCATCCTTTTTCTTTTTAATATTCTGCTCAAGTTTCTCACCTGAACTGCGGCCGAATACAAAATACTTCATGAAACAAGGCTGGAAATGTCATCTGAAAATCTTTATCTCCAAAATATTGTCTTTAAACATGATAATCAACACATAAAAAGGTGAGTTACAATGTTTTTTTATGTGACAGTGGACGATATTCATATGCAAATGGCGCATGGATGCACACACACACACACACACACACACACAAACATACACACATTATGTTACCCGGCTCCTAATTGGCTCGCACGGCGGCATTCATCAGCGAGATATTAGTGTGAAAGCCCCGCGCTGAAATCGCCATGATCGAGGTCCCACAATGCATTTCTGTCTGATTGAGCCCACCGACTCCCCGATAGCAACGGCCCGGAGACAATTAGATCAGACCGGCTGATTCTCTCATCAGTATGCTGCCGCTGACATTTCACTGCTTCATAGTCGCACACACAAACACAAACACACACACACACACACCTGACAGGTCTGCTGTGTGTGTGTGTGTGTGTGTGTTGGAGTTTAACTGATGCAGAGTAAGTGTGTTTTTAGATTAAAATGGTTTATAAAAGAGCTTTTGTTTCATTTTTCTATGCTTGCTATGTGCGTTTTCTTTTCCTCCAGGGTCTCATTTCTTCCTTTTTGGCCCAGATTTTCCTCCAAAGTTCACACAAGCAACAAAAAAAAAGACTTATGATGTCGGATGTTGGTGATGGAGGCCTGGATCACAGTTGTTCATCCCAAAGGTGTTGAGGTCACAGCTCTGAGCGAGCCAAGTCAAGTTCTTCCACAAATGATTTGTTTTACGGGCCTGGCTGTGCACATGAAAGAACTGTTCATGTTGAAACAGGAAAGAGCGAAACACAAACTGTTGCCGCAAAAGTATGATTTTATGCTGGAGCACAAAAGTGGAATTAGAGAAACCTCCTCCAGACAGCCCAAGAGCAAAAGTACACAACCTAAAGAGGACTTATGGTGGTTGAAAGGCTGTCATGTCCATTTGGAAGTGCTGGAGAATGATTTGATAGACACTCTTTTGTTATTTTGTGTTTTATTTTGTTACCAAACACCTGCGTAAATGTATGGATGTGCATGTGCACCACTGATATATCGTGTCCACATACTTTTGGCCATATTCTTTAACATTGTAGGAAATTCGGATCAACCTACAACAGCTTGAAAAGACAAAAACATTGCGTTGTCTGAACCCCGCCTGTTTCGTCGGTAGACCGCTCAAAGTTCGGGGTTGCTGAGAGAACACCAGTCCGTTTCAGTCTATTTCCAGTCCAGGTCCATTTCATGCAAGATCAAGCATGAGCTGGCGCTGCTACCTTATGCATTTTAATGCACGTTTCGTATCATGTGGTTCAGATACACTGCATGTTCTCCACAAAACCTTCAACTGTTCAACTTTCATTGATGCAAAAAAGCAAAAAAACTGTGCATTCATTGATTTTAATCAAATATTAAAAACACAATATTTGATAGCTATAATATAAAAGGGTGTTCTTTTTGTTATAACCTTGGTTTTACATACACATAATAAATAAATAATTTAATAATAATGAATTGATAATAAATTAAACAACATACTATAAAAATATTATCAAAAAGTATAAAAAATATATAAAATATATTATAAATATGTGATAGATCATAATGTATACTATACATATATTAAAATATAAAATATATTTTATAATAACAACAATAATAACTTAAAATCGATTGACATTGAAAGCATTTCTCTAGAAAACATGAACGCAAGAGGAATAAATTATAAAAGACACCACTGTGAAATTATTCACAGGACAACTCAAACTGCTAAAAGTCAAGTATATTACTCTTTACTGTAATTTTATTAAGGTTTAAAAGCTTTTTTTGCGTGTGTGTGTGTGTGTGTGTGTGATTATGCACATATTCCTGCCCGGTTGAACTCAGCTACATCAATTTACTGTCAGGAATGATAAAACTACAAAAAACTACAAACTTCAACACGCAGGTTTTTTTTTTTTTTTTTTTTTTTAAATATCTGACATTTTCTTGTAATAAATAATTCCCTTTGACAAACTGATATGATAAAAGTCAAAGTGAGGGTCAGTTCAAGGTTTGTTTTCTCTCACTGTTTCATCCGACTGCTTGCGGTGAACGAGTACGAACCTTGAGTGTTTTGTTTGTGCCCCCCCCTACAAACACACACACACACACACACACACACCTGCCCAGCTCTCTGTCAACCTCGCAGGGCAGAGGGAGGCAGTCTAATATTGACAGCTGGTTGGGATCAGGTGGAGCCGCCGCTGAAGGTTTTTTTTTTTTAATTTTTTTTTTTAGGGCAAACGGAGCCTCAGAGAGACTTTTGGAGTGACGTCGTCACAGCGAGACAGAAAGCGACATCGCAACAGATGTGACAGTTAAACCCCCGATCTGACCCAATGTCTGCTCAGACACACACACACACACACACACACTTCCATACTTGTGAGGACCTTGTGTGAATCTAATTTTAACCTTAAACCTTAAAATGAAATCGTTAAAACCCTCAAACAGCCTTTTGAAGTGTTAATCTGCCAAAATGTCCTTATTTTCTGGAAATGTCCTCAAGGGGTCCCTAAAATTTAAATGGGTCCTCACAAAGGTGGATATACAAGTACACACACACACACACACACGCACACACATAACACACATATAAGGTCAGCTAAATGCCGATGGTGTTTTTGAAAGTGTCTCCTTTACACTGTGTGATTTTTTTCTGGTTTGTCTGAGATGAAAGTTGACAATCGTGTGAGAAACGGATCCGACTGCGAGACTCCTCCGACGGCGACTGATTTTTTTTGGAAGCTTTTTGGTGATCAAAGACAGCCGGAGGCGGCGAAATTTCCTGACAGCGTCGTAAAAATTCATAACACCAAATTCATCACAGTGTGACTGATGCGACGACCCACGACAAACAAACCGACCAATCAGAGTATACGTGACGTGAGATGACGCGGAGGAAACACTGGAGAAGGTTCAGAGGGGGAAAATACACTCGTTTTACCTTAAAACCTTAAAACACACACACATAAAAACAAACAAAAAAAGGTTTGTGAGACATCGGAGCAGCAGATGGATGACGTGTCACTACTTTCTTTCACACAGTTTGTTTTTTTTCTTTCTGTTTCTTCTGCGATTCACCCGGTATCCATCGCACAAATCTGACAGCTTCAAACCGATATCGTACAGTCCTGACACAGATTGTGACCGAGATTTATTACAACAAACGTCTCGCACAATCTGTGACGGTGAATACATTTACACTACAGTTGTAGTCACACAGTGTAAAGGCACCTTTTTAGATAGAAAAGACACACACACACACACAGAGAGAGAGAGACATTTTTGAAGACTGAAGTGGCAAAATTTGTGTATTTGAGCAAAAATAAATGGAGTTTTTAACAGTGCAAAGGGTTTTCTTTGATTAAAAACAGAGCTGATAACATAATTACTGCTGCTAAATTACACAAACTGCAAGTTCAGCTTCCTGTTTATTAGCTTTGGTGAAAGTTCTCATGAATAATCTACTAAACAAGATCCTAAACACCCCTATTTCTGGTTTAAACACAGCTACAACTCCACATCTGACTATTAACAACAATCAAATCTTAGTTATTAATGTTGCTAATGCTGTTTAATTATATATATTTATGTGTGTGTGTGTGTATGTGTGTGAATTTATCTGCACTGCATGTCTTGTATTGCACAGAATGTACATTTTTCTGTTTTGTGTGAATTGTCTTTTCCAGCCTCCTTGTGTGTTTCATCGTATTTCATCATTAATCAAACATCTTGAATTTCTCTGTTGTCCCTTTTGTGTGTGTGTGTGTGTGTGTGTGTGTGTGTGTGTGTGTGTGTGTGCGGCGAACCAGCAGGAGGCGCTGCAGCTTCCTCAGAACGACAACATGAAGTTTACAGTGATGGTGCTCTGGTCTGTCGTGGTGAAGAGAACGGAGGGGGAGAAGAAGAAGAAGATATTTCTTAGATTTAGAGGATGGTGGAAACTCTCCGAATACACACACACACACACACATACACACATACACGTTGCCTGAGTGGTTGTCATGGCAACCGAGGAGGCTACAGGGATGACAGCAGAGTGTAAAGGGAAGGCAAATTTTTTTTTTTTTTTTTGTTCCAGATCTTTCTTCAAGCAGGAGAAGAGAAGAGGAGACGAGCGTGCGCGTCGCTGTGATGTGTTCGCTGTGTCATCATCTGTCTCTGAAATAATGATTAATTTAATTAACTGGGATCATTACTGATGGAATTTGTAATTACATTTTGTTCATTTTTTTTTTTTTTTTTTTTTTTTGTTATTGCAGTTGACTTGTAAAGTTAAATGTAATGAAGTTACAACTTTAATTATGGAAGATATTTCTATTTAATTTATGATCATACCAATAAAATAAACTTAAATTTAAATGCAGCTATTTGAGAGGCACAAGTGAAATGTATTGACTTAAATGTGTGTGTGTGTGTGTGTGTGTGTGTGTGTGTGTGTGTGCGCGTCTTCTTCAGACTCAGAGGAGAATTAGGTGAGAGGTGAGTTCGATGTTCCACCTTGAGTCTCAATGAGAACCAGATGGGCAACCGTCCTCGCTCAATAACACACACACACACACACACACACACACACACACACACACACACATATACAGCAGCATGAATTTTCCACGTGTGTCTCTGGTTTGGTTCTACTCGTGCACGCTTGTGACTCTGGATCTTCTCCTGTTTTTTTCTGGATTATAGTCATCAATCAGCCAATCAAAGTGCGTCTATCTTCATCATCGTCTTCATCATATTTGTATAATTACATTACATTTGCACATGACATGAAACATTATATATTATTTATGATCACCTGACTTCTCTGGTACTTGCATTTTTTTCTAACCTGCTATGTTTTGATTGTTATGCACCGAAACACCTTTTTATGTGCAAAACTTCTCGGCCATAAATCTGTTTCTGATTCTGATATTTTCACCTCTGCAGTCGATCACTTTTACGCTCTTCGTCACAGGAAAAGTCTTTTGAATCGACACCTCAGTGACCTCAGTGCTGAGCTGAGAAACAAACAACAAAACCAGAAGCAACTGCAGTAAACTATGCAGGAACATTTGATCGATTATTAGAAGATAACCGTCTGATCTCAACACAATTTCACAAAAAAATGAGCTCATTAAACTAGATTTTCACACAGAGTCCATCTTTAAGTCTTCATGTAGCACTTCACTTAATTAAACGATGTAGACCCACATGATGTGGAGTGTCATCTGGGTCTGGGTCAGACTATCTACTGTATGTAATCTAGTGATTTGTTTGAATTTGAAAGGATTTAGACTTTGACAAGAGAATGAAAGATAAGGCCGCGTTTTATCAAAAGGATCTTAAAGCCGTGTTCTCGTCCAGTCTAACTGTAAATGAATTCAGCAGCAGGGGTGACAGGACCTGGTCCAGGGTGGCACAGAACGGGACGACGTAGCACGCTTTGGCTTGGAGTATATAGACACCAGCTTGGGCAGATGGTCGGCGGCGTGACGAGGTGGTGGTGGTGGGGGGGGGGAGCCGGTGACGCAAACATCGCCCGAACAGCTGAAACAACCCACCAGATACAGGTGGTGAGGCGATCCACTATCCTCCTCACTCCCCCACTCCCACACACACACACACACACACCAGGCTGCTGTGTGTTACATAACTCGGACACACTAAAGCTGAACAGCCTCACTCTCTGTTCTGTCCCACAGTTCATGCCTGTATCCATGGAAACGCACACATAACAACATGCTTCCATGCAGACACGTGTTTGGTTGAATATATATATGTGTATATATGTAACTGCATAAACTGTACACTGCATGAAAATGAGGAGAAATACACACACACACACACACACACACGTGCACGCTGCCAATGTAGTTGTTCAAGTTGTTGTCAGAAGGGTCCGAGTGCCTCCCAATGGTCTGCTGTTGCACTTTCTGTGTAAGAGATTTATTTTATTATTCAACACATCACACATACAGAGAGGTGGAAGAGCTTTATAGTAGCGCCAGACACATTATTATACTGTGGTATTGCAATAAAATGTCAAATATTTTAAAAAAATAAAACAAGTGGCACTTTAGTTTGGACAGTTTTCTAACAGGAAGTCGAACGTCGTAGTGAGAAAAAATGGTCGGCTCTATTTAACCGTTGTTAGTATTGTATTTCAGGGTGCGTGGATGAAGCATATTCCTGCCCATTTGGAGCCAAGAAGTCCACATTTGGAGCCTTTATGAAGCTGAGGAGGGACAAACAATCAAGACAGCTCACTATGATGTGTTAAGAAGCCCATCAATCAACATAAACATGCTTCTTAAACAATAAGCTGATGTGATTTTATATATTTTTCATGATATGACAAGACAAACACTTGCGTCTGTCTCGTTTATGGCCATTAGTTCCTACTGAAAAAAGCACATCTTTAAAAAAAACGGATCACAAATATGTAGTTTTATTTCTTTTGTTTCAGCCAAACCAACTCAAAGAGGATGTAAATTGTGCATTTCAGCGGTGGATTAATACACACCTGGTGCTTTTCCAGCAGCGGGACAGCGTGTGTGGGATTGACAGTAATCACAGTAATGAAGGAACATGTCACTCATGTACAACAGCGTGGACCGTTGATGTGTTTTTAATGGGTTTTGGAGCATCTATGTCACAGAGGAATAAGATACATCAGGCTGCAATAACATGTTAGCAGCACTGATTCATTGTCGAGTTTGGTTTTGGATTGTGTTGACAATAAGAGAAACGTGGGATATTAACAGCCTTATTGTTTTAATGCACTCTTTTAAAGCCAGAACATGTTTTAATTACTTCTTAATGTATTTCTGAGGTGGATGTATTGTTTTGTGGGGGGTTCTCATTCACATAAATCATCAATATAGGCCTTTTTTTTCTTTAAATCCAGCCTCTAGTGGCCAATAAAGGAACTGCAGTTACATTAGTCTAAACAATCAGCCATGCTGGTTTACAGAGAGACTCTCCACTACGACCTGCAAGGAGAGGATCATGGGTAATACTGCCAACTGAGCACCGTGTGAGCCGACGTGGTGTAGTCGGTGACTTTTAATGTTACAACAGACACATTTTAATAGGAATTTATTGTTAAAAATTACAGTTTGTTGTGTTTTTTGGGGTTTTTAAAGCTAAATTTTTGAGTTCTAGCTGCTTAAATGTGAATATTTCCCTGTTTCTTTAGTCTTCTGTGACAGTCAATTTAATATCTTTTGGTTATAGATGTCTGGTCGGGACAAAACAACACTCGAGGTTACACCTTGTGCTTTGGGAAACTGGCAATTTTCACCATTTTCTGACGTTTTATAGACTAAAGAACAAACTGGTTCATTGAAAATGAAAATAATTCATAGCTGAAGCCATACTTAACTGTGTTTTTTCCTGTCACAGTTGTGTTTTGAGTTTCTTCACCGTTTCCTTTATGTTACAGTCCAACAAGACAAGTTACCATGCTACCAAAAACTAGCCTTCTGATGGCTTCGACCGTCACGTGATCCTCCCCTTCTCAGTCGTAGTTGTCCGTCTGGAGGCGCCTGGTATGTACAAACTTTCAGATGACACAGCAAGACACCAGAAAAGGTCTGTTGGTGAGTAAGGACAAGTCTTTATTGGTGTTTTGGAGGAGGGGGAAAAAAAAGCCAGACCACATGTGTCCCTGTGGACAGCACACAATACTGGTGAGGAGTCGGGGTCATGTTGAGTTTATGGGATTTGTAGTTTATAACAGTCAGTCACAACAAGGGAAAAAGTTAGCTGAGTATCCACAAAGTTGAAGAAGAAATAACAAAACTCGTGTACATTATTGTTATCATTGTCATTATTATTATTGTTGAGATTATAACCCCCCAGTGCTGTTTCATTATTGTACAGCAGCAAACCAACCACGTGCCACCACCACGAGAAGAAGAAGAGCGGGCTTTCAAACGCCCACCACAAACACGCCGAACACAGTTACATAGAAAAATAGCACGGTCCAAAAGTTTCTGAGACGTGTGTGTGTGTGTGTGTGAAGAAATCCCCCCAAAATCCCTGGTATCAAAAAAAGAAACAAACACCTGGCTTCCTTCTTCCATCATCAGACAGAAGGATGAGAAACTCTGAGACTTTCCTTCCGAGGAAAAAGGGAGTATCTGGTCGTTCTTGGGAAGGGTTTTACACGAGAGCCAAATCACAGCTGTTGGATGACACAACTGAAGATAAATGTATAATAGTATAAACAAAAACAAAGAGCATTTATAACACTAGCAACTGAACTGGAAGGTAACAATTAACAATTATTATAAGATTTGGTTGCCATCTTTAAAACGAAAGCTCTAAATTGACCCTTTACTAAACCCCGTCCCCGGACCGACTGCGGTCGTCCAATCATGCCTTAGCAACCATAACTGAGAGTTAATAAAGCAACAAGCCCCGAGAGGCCGTGGTTTATGGGCCTCTCGGGGCTCATCGCTTTTTAAAAGCAATAAGCCCCAAGAGGCCGTTGTGCCTGACGACGCCCCTCAGCTGCTCTACAATCACTGTAAACCTCCGCCTCTCGGGGCTTATTGCTTTTATAAAATAGTTACATAAATATACAGTACACCTGGCAAGGCTTCATAAAATAAACACACAGCGACAAAAAAAAATGCAATAATTTATTGATAACAAATAATCATTCTTTCTCCAAGCGATGTGGTTCTTCACATTTAGCTGAATGGTTGCCAAGCAACACACACACACACACACACACACACAGTGGAAAGCATCATGCTTAAAGACGTATCCACATATCGTACAGTGATTGTGCAATTGTTGAAGGAGCGTTGGAGGACGTTAGCGCTCTTCTTCGTTGGTACAGGAGCGCTCGACACTGAGCAGGTGTGTGTTTTTAATAGCGTGGTGCCAGAAGCGAGGATCTTCTCTCCATCATCTTCTCTTGATTGCAGGGACAGTTCACCGTTTCTCTCGCCCTCAAGGCCGGCGTCAGAGAGTTTCTGTATACAGCGGCGGTCGGTGTTGATTGTCTTCAGCTTCGCTTCCCCCTAAAACGCAGCAGCGCTTCAAACTAGACTTTGTTGAGTGCTCCATTTTCCGGAAGTCAGCCTCCGTTAACACTCGGTGGTGGGACGTTTGGTCACGTCCACTCCGACTAAAACGTTGTTGACAGTGATAAACGGAGGATCTTTCAACAGACACACTCGGTGGATCACTGATGAACCGGTTAAACCCTCAGGTTCACCTTTCACAGCAGAATAAAACTGACAGGGCGTCTGGTTCAGCTCCATCTTGGTGATTGATTTAAAATCAATAGCCGGATCTTTCTCGACGCACCGGGTCTGAAAACAGAGAACAGACTGCATCGTCTCTTCGGTTTTCCAGCTCTTCAACCGTCCACCTCTCATCCAGACTTAGCTCAACAAATGAACGACTGAATCTGACATTTTGAAACAATTTCTTTGGCACAGTAATACTGATGTAACGCGGTCACGGCTGTGTGTTCATAGAGTATTTTATAATTGCTCTGAATGCAGCCCAGCCAATCATAATCCAGGACTGGAACTATCTGTTATATGTTAGTTAGCTAGCTGGCTAAAGCTAATAAAAATCTGACAGCTACAGTTGTCATTTCCGCTGGAAAAATCGATGGTTTCCGACTAAAAGTCCGAAGCTGCTTTTGTCGAAAATCAAGGACCTGTTGTTTAAACTATCACTACAAAGTTTGAGCGCTAAATCTTCCGTCGCTATCAACGCCTTTGTCCCAAACCAATCTTTACTACCTACATGGTGCAGTGTGTTATCTGTCCACCATCTTATCAGAGTGTGAGTTTTATGCTTTCTCACACACACTTCACATTACTCACCTGACCGTTTGTGTTTATTTGCTCCAAACAGCCGAAACACCAACTGTATGTCGACAGAAGCCCTGAACTCACCAGAGACTCCGAGAGGTTTCTTTCTCTTATTTCCCTCCAGTTTTCTGTTGTTTTTTTTTTCTCCCTTTCACCCATCTCATCTCTTTTTATATTCAGGACATTCATAAAGCCTCAGGACACATGCAAATTTCTCGCTCAAGTTGAAACATTTGCAGCTCGCACGGACGCATATTTGTGCCGTCACACATGCCAAAAAAAAAATCAAATGCTTCACAATGTGTCTGAACAAACAGTTATAGTGCATTAAAAAATCACCACATCGTTGCACAGAGAGCGCACTGACACGACCCGACAATGTGAGACGTGGAAATTAATTTGTGCGACACAGGACCTGTCAGTGACGTCACATCTGGTTGGCGTCCGTTGCACTAGCGTCTGTAACTCAATACAGTCTTTCAACGGTATTTCAGAAAAGTGAAGCGTCTTCCTGTGGTTTACTCTCCATATTTTATCTCACAGCAGCTGCCGCTTTGTTATTTTAGCCAAATTAAACAACATTTCTGTTGATCTGCTTGAGTACTTACGTCACTGTGACTCAGCTTCCTTCTGAAGTTGTTTGTTTCAACTTTCCAGTCTCGTCTCTGACTTTTAGCCTGCGGATGTTTAATGGCATTATGGGAAACTGTGTGTGTTAAAGGGAAGTTAAAAACATAAATATTGAATAAAAACTCTTGTACTTAACTAAACATATAAAGCGAGCCGCGTGACGCGCTGTTGAGAAAGGTGCTGTTCCCAGGCTGGATAGATATTAGCATAATTAGCATATTAGCATAATTACCGACGTTTCTTACTTGGGTTCAGGTTCAGGTTTCACTTTGCCTCCCTGTTGTGTAAAAGTACTGATTGTCTGTTGTGTAGGGAGAAGAGAACGAGCCAACAAGTCATTTCAGACGCAGCTTTTCGCTTTTCATGCGGAAAGTTTTGACAGGCGTAGCAACAGTAGCTAAGAGGGGGAAAGGGGGCGGGGCTTAGTGAAGAGTCAGCTGATCAGGGAGTTAATTAACTGGGCCACAAATAAAAACAAATCCCCTCCCTCCACCACCCCCTTCCCCCCCAAACAAACAAAATAACAACAACTTCTGTGATCGAATCATGGACTTCTTTTTTTTTTTTTTTTTTTTTGCATATTTTTTTTTTTAATATGTGTATTTTTAATACCTCAGACAAAAAACACCTGAGAAAAAAACCGACAAATGATTCCAATGGGTTTTTCTGTAATATATTCAATTATGTATATTACAACTATAATCACATGATTCAAGCATATATCATATACACATATATATCTAGTGATAGAATAGTTTAATATTCAATAGTACATGTCGTATGGTACAGTAGCAGTAGGGTGCGTTTCTCGTTTCTCATTGGGTAAAGTTTGAAGGAGAGGTATAGACAAGTGTTCGTGTGTAAATCTATATATGATTTATCGATACAATATGCAACAAAAAGAAAGAAAGAAAGAGAAAAAAATAAACTAAAAAGAAGGAATTAAAGACAAAGAAAGGGTATAGGCAGTTCAGTACTGTGTTTGAGATGGTGGAAGTGTCTGTATGTGTGTTTATGTGCATCAGGTGAAGGATCAGATCAGCACCATAGAAGTCCATAACAACATTAACAACAACAATAAGGGGTTAAAACCTGGGGATGTGTGTGTGTGTGTGTGTGTGTGTGTGTGTGCATGCTGAAGGTTTTCAGTCACTGTTCAATCCGGACAAATCAACCCTAAAAAAACCCCAGTTAGTATGTCATTTTTGCAACTTCCTTGGACAAAACCGAGGAGTAAATAGAGAGAGAAAGACTGCGTGTCATGTAGTGTGGTGATTAACAGTTTGTATCTGAGAGAGAGAGAGAGAGAGAGAGAGAGAGAGTGAGTTCACCCGAAAAAAAAAAAAAAAACAACCAAATGCAAACCTGCCAGCGAAATTCTCCACCTTATTTATACTCAAACATCTGCTCGCGTCCAGCTGTTCTGACGGTTAATTACTTCCTTGTTTTTCTCTCTCTTTTTCTCTCCTTCGCCTTCCAAAAAAAAAAAAAAAAAAAAAAAAAAAGGTAAAAAGCCCTGCGATTATTTCATTTTTTGTGAAAAATTTTTGTTTGTTTTTTAGAATCAGACACGGAATCAAATAGAAGATAACAAAACCAAGTGCTTCAACGAGCCCCCACAAAGAAAACAAACGAACACAAAAAAAACTCTTAAAACTATACAATTTTTGTTTCACCGTCTTCCTCCCAACGCCCCCGCCCCCTGCCCCCTGCCGTGCCCCCGCCCTCCTCCTCTTCTCACGCCTGAAAACAATCTTTTACTAAAATACCTCGTCTCGTCTCGCACCGTGTGAAATACCTGATTCAACCGTGATACATTCTCCGTGTTACGCCTCCGTCTCTTCACTAACCAGCTCCGTGAAATCGAAAATAGATTATCTGTCGTTTAGCGATAAACAGCTGGGAGGAAATCGTGTGGCCCCGTGACTGTCCAGCTAACAGCCCCGCCCCTCCCTCCCCCTCCCCACAGACCCATATATAAAATATACAAAAGATTATCTCCAAAATCCTCCTCCTGTCTACCTCTGCTAATAGAAAAATATACAATAATCCTATGTCAAAATCTCTTTGCGTTATGGACGAAAACCCTGCACCTCCTCCTCCTCTTCCTCCTCCTCCTCCTCGTCTTTGCTGGACTAGTCTTGCCTTCCTGCCCAGTTCAAAAATATACATGCTTTCTTTTTTTTTTTTTTCTGTTGTTGTTGTTGTCCTATTTATAGAAAAAAATTACACATCTGACCTCTCCTGGCTTTGTGTTCGTGCCTTGAGCTTTTTTAAAAAAAAGTGAGCTTTCACTGGCATAATGTGAATCCAACACCCTGTTTGAACTGGCCGGAGCAGCGGCCGGAGCGCACTACTTGCAAAAAATGCCGCGCGACACCGGGCGTAAATAAAAAATTTTTAAAAAAAGAAAAAAAAAAAGCACACAGCACCGAAGGGGGTGACGTTTTTTTAAGCTGCCGAGGTGACACAAGGTGGATACAGTACGTTGTGTGGATTCAGCAAAAGCAGCATGTACACAGAGAGAGAGTCAGAATCGGGCGGGAGGGAAAGACAACAAAAACAAAAGAAAACAAAACAAAAAAATGGCGTCGCTGTGCTTTTCTGCTGTGACATCCTGAAAGCACTGCGCGCGCACTGAAATCTATATTTTTTTTCTTTCTCCGTCGAGTTTACGCCCGGTGTCACGTGGCGCTTACTGCAGATCTACGCTGGCCTTTCTCTCGCGCCACTTCAACTAAAGTGCTGCTGTTGTTGGGTTGCCTTGTACCCTTTTCTCATCTCCTCTTCCTTTCTCATCTCCTCCCCCCCCCACCCTCCCCTTCCTCGCCGCCGCCGCCGTCTTCCTCCTCCTCACAAGTCTCCGTGTCGGCTCTCGTACTTGTTGATGATGTTCCTGCAGCGGCCGAGCTCTTTCCTCATGTCGGCGACCTCCAGGCGAAGGGCGGCGTTCTCCCGCTCCAGGAAGGCGGCGCGCACCGAGATCTGGTTCTCCTTCAGCCGCCGGGCGTCCCGCGAGCGCTTCGCCGCCTCGTTGTTCTTGACGCGCCGGCTCCAGTACTTCTCGTCCTGTCATCGGCGGCGGTGTGGTATGTTTGGGGGTGTGTGAGGAAGAAGGTTGGGTCGGGGAGGAGAGGGAAAGAAAAAAAAAAAAAAAGAGAGAGCGGTATGAGAAGGGTCAGTTATGTGATGAGAGAGAGAGAAAAAAACAGGAAGGAGAAGGAGGGAAGGAGGAGAGGTAGCAACAGCTGAGCAATAGCATAGTCACTAAAAACCATGATAGTTTCACACCATCGCCATGGAAACCTTAACATATAGCTCTGGTAAACAGTTTTAGTTATAAATCAGTGAATAAAGATGGTTAAGTTAGCTGTTTTTACAGTGGTGCATATTTATAATGGTGCAAAACAACATACAAACAGAGAATAGCTAGTTTTAATTAGCTGAATTAGCTGTATTATTGTTAATATTGGATTTTATGCGGATGAAACTGCTAGCGACTGTAGCTTTGTAGCTAACTTTCCATCAGTTTTCTTGATTCTTCTGTTCTTAAACTAACAGGAAGATGATTTTAACCTTTTATCTATTACTGTCTAATGCGATATCATGTGATATTAGCACAGTTAGCACTACGGTCGCTTGGAATAGTCACATACAGTCAATTTAAGAAGTTGTGTTTTAGGCGGGAAATGGCACGTTTTAGGCGGGAAATGGTGTTTTTTTTGAACACACTGAACACAGGAATGGACGGTGAAAGAGTGGTTTGAAAGGTTTCTATTCGCACTGACATCTATCCTCAATGAATGACATTTGCACTACTTCAGAAATACCGTTATGCTGCTGCACAATTTGCACGTTTTTTTATTACTGTGTCGTCCTTTTGCACTATAACTTCTTGTCTTGCACTTTATTGTCTTACTTGTCTATTTAATCTTGAAATCTTGAATCTATTTGACACCTTTTCCACTAAAAACATGGGTCAACACTGGAATCCACTTTAAGTGTTAACTACACTGGTGCTCAAAAGACAGACTCCATCACATCAGTGTAAAAGTGTAACTTCATAATGTTAAATTATTGTTTTATTCCACTATAATAACAATCTAAATCTTACAAACAGAGACGAAGCCAAGCTGCGCTGAGCTGCTGGTCTGAATGAATGAACACACGTCGCTGCAGCCTCGCAAAAAAAAACAAAAAAAAACTCTGCAACGTCTTGTTTTTTGGGGCATGAAAGACATTTTTGATGGCCGATGAGAGTCTCACGAGAAGAGGATCGCAAACCGCCGTTAAACTCTCGGGTTTGGAGAGCGAGACAGGACACCGTATTGAAAGTAATGCCTCATAGAGATCTCTGTGTGTGTGTGAATGATTTATGCCTGTGGAATCACTGCAGGCTCAAACGCTTCGCAGCGTTTCCCCCCTGAGAGACACTTTTTTTTTTACTGGATCTGTTTATATCTGCCAAAGCTGACATCACTCTACAATTAAACACATTTTTATTGCAGCAGCTTTAAAACAGTTCTGGGATTATCAGCGCTTTGAGATGAGATTTTAAACGCTACTATAACTAGTTTATGTTAAAAAAGAAAAAAAAAAAGCGTGTTCTCCTTAATGTTGTTATCCTGGAATATCTTTCATCATCTTTTAATCACAGCCAGATTTTTCCTACATGAGCTCGGCATTGCAGAGAATATTAAAGCCCATTTATGAGCAATCGGAGCCTCATCTTTAACTTCGGTCAGAGATCCGTTTTTTTTTTCCCGAAACCGACGTACAAATACAAAAAGGAGCCGACGACTGGCTGAACGCGGCGAGGTGAGCGCCTTCGCCTCTCTATAAAATTACAAACGCCTCGAGAGCTGCAGCTGCTCTGCAACTGAGCTATGAAAGCATGAGCCAATCGATTTATTTCCTGTTGTGCAATGAGCTGAGTGCAAAATATTTTAGGACTTTTATGAGGCGGCATCAATACCAGTGGCCGTCACACAACTTCTTTTTTTTTTTTTTTCCACGTCCATACGGCAGCTGTCTTTTTTGTTATGATGAAGTTTAAAGGTTTATAACTAAACATGGCTGCTGTGGTTTCTGCCTGAGCCGGACACTGACGGAAAATCTGACCTCTTCTCTTCTCTGTGAGAGAGAGAGTCCCCCCCCCTTTTTTTTTTTTTTGCAGCGTTTATCTTTAGAGACATCTTTAATTTAATTTTATTTTCATTTTAGAGATGATGAACCAACGTGGTGCTTAAATATCTGGATTTATAAGATAAATAATCGTGAATCCTGAGTGAAAACAGTAAAATAAAGCTCTGCCAAACTGAACAGGAAGCTTAATCTTTTATAGAAAATAAGAGTGCACACTAAAAAAAGCCAAAACTCTTCTCATTGGCCGTCAAAATCATGTGTCTTTAGGTTATTAAACAGGATGTAAATATTGATTTTGCATCATTTTCAGCCTGTCAATATGTTTGTAGTATTGATTTTTACATGTCAGCGTGCATGTTTCCCTTCATATTTCTCCTAAAAAAAAATGCGGCGAAGCTGGTCAGAAACTTCAGAAAGAAAGAAAGCAATGAACTGTGGGAGATGTAGTACCTTCTGCTCGTTGGGGACCAGCATCTTCCGGGCCTTCTTGATCATCGGCTGGGGTTTCAGCTCCTCGTCGCTGAAGCGGTGCCGCCGCGGGTCGAAGGCCTCCTGGCCCGGCACGCTGGACAGCGCCAGGTCCGCCGGGTCGGGGTCGAAGTTCACCTGGATGTCGCTGTTGCCGTTGGCGACCGCCGGAGGTCCAGGGGGCCCGGGAGGGCAGGTGGAAGAGGGTGACGGGTCCTGAGGCACCACCTGGCCGCCTGGGAGGGAGACGAAAGAGAGAAAGGATGATTAAAATCTGTTATAAGAAACAATAACAATGTTTTTATTATTGATTATTGTCTCAAATAGTCGATTACTGCAGTTGTTTTGTCTAGTAAATGACAGAAATTACATAAAACTGTTTCTTAAAGCTCTCGACGACGTCTTAAAATGTCTGATCAACAGTTCAAAATTTGCGGAAAAGCTTCAAATTGTCACGTTTGAGAAACAGCAACGACTGAATATTTGGTATTTTTAAATGACTAACATTAATTTTCTGTTGATTAATTAGTTAAAATAGTTAAGTTAGTCATGTGTGTTCCTTCTTATCCATGACATCGCTTTATTTTTTTATTCTCTGACTTATTAAATGGCAAAAAATTGCAGCTCCAAACTCCAAAATTTTAAAAAAAAGTGTGAGACTCATTATTTTTATGACTACTGTGCCACATTTACAATTATACACACACAAAAGGTTTTAAGTTATATTCGTCCTAACCGCCCCGCCGTTCGTGACGGCGCCAGATGTGGACGCAAAGCTGCTGCTGATTGTCATAAGGCAGGAGGTCAGTGGGAGGTCAGAGGTCAGGCTGCAGACTCTCAGAGAAACTTAAGTCAGATCTGATGTAGAAGTTCAATCAATCAATCGTTCTCCTGATCTGCTGATTATTTTATGTGGATTGCACCGTCAATACTGCCAGTTTGTGACAGTCAGATCAATACTGGAGCAGAAGAAGAAGAAGAAGAGGCGGGCTCGTTAGAAGCCGATTAACCGTTTATGCATTTCTAGTAAATTATAAATCTAACCGACCGTTCATGGCGAGATAAACCGGAGAATCAGCGGCAGCGCTGGTTTAATTACTCATTCATCCGTCCAATCATCATCAACTAGTTTGGTTTTATCTGCAGATCAGAGCTCACGGAGGACGGACGGCGGTCACATGTCAGCGAGCGCAGAGACGCAGAAGAAGAAGACGATGATGAAGAAGACAAACACCGACAGGAGAGCTGAACTCCGTCACCCTGAGCTCCAACACAGAGAGAGATATATATATATACACACACACATATGTTATATTTTACTGTTTGCTGCTGTGAGTCAGTGTGAATCAGAGTAAACAGTAAACTGTTATCGATTTTTTTTTTTTTTTTTTTTTACAAGACTTGTACCTGCAGCGACTAGAAAATATAAAACCTTCAATTATTATTCTTATTTTTTTTATTTTTGTTTCTCCCACATTTTCCCCTCTTCCAGTGACGCCCTGTAGACGCAGCGTTCATTTCATCGGGGCATCAAATATTTATTGGTTTCAGCCAATGAAAAGCCACCGGCTTAAATGTTTTAGTGGGAAAGTGTTTTAAGTCTAGAATAACAGAAAGATAATCACGATATCTTTTTAATTATCTGTGCAGAAACAGTCTCTCCTGCTTTTCTGCATCTTTAAAGAAACTTGTGGTTTTGTTATATTCATTATAGTTATATGTATTTCTATATTGATAGCGGTTGTGATGATGTAATTGAACCACAGATGCAGGCGGCTTCGTTGGTTTTCGGTGTTTAAAAATCTCACATAGGTCAAAACTGTGGAGCATTAGCGATGCTGTTCAGCTCGTCCAGAGGCCGCCGGCTACAGAGTCACATGTTCTGCACTCTCTCTCTCTCTCTCTCTCTCTCTCTCTCTCTCTCTCTCTGTCTCTCTCTCTCTCTTTCATGCTCCATCCAGAGAACGACGAGCCAAGATTGAGGCCCACTGAGATGAGCTGACCATAAAGAGGATTATCCTATGGATGCTGGACAATATGTTCCACTTTAATCCCCCAAAAAATGTTCCTCACGAGTCAACAACAAACTTTTTTTTTCCTTTTTCTCTTTAGCATTTTGTGTTTTTTTCTGGTTTTGGCCCTTTATTTTTGCTCTGACAGCTCAGATTAGCCGTCACATCTCTCCACAGGCAGGATTCTGTGGAGACCGGCGACGCTGTCGTGATGCTGATTAGCCACCAAGTGGCGGTATGAAGCCAGAAACGCTCAGCGGGGCAGCGGGTTCACCTCATGCTGGATTTCCAACGAGCAGGAAAGATCAGGTTTTCGTTTAACCCTTTGTGGTGCTCCTGATGGGAGGGAAAAAAATCAGCTTTTGCAGCCCGAATACACGAGCAGAAGGATAACAGCTGGACGGAGAAGAGGAAATATAGAGAAAATACCTCTATTGTGCATGATTACATTTAAAAAATGCTCGATTGCAAGACGGCAGATACGTCGATCTAGTGTGCAGTGTGCAGTAAACATCACTGGCATGACGTTTCACATGTGCTTCCAAAGCTTAATAATGAAATAAATGAACTAAATATGAGGAATTAATAAGAGCAAAACAGACAGAATGGCTTTAGAGAAGCTACATCTTTTTTATCTGACAGGATCCTGATAGTAAATCATGTGGCAGTGAATGTAAAACTCCTCCTGGATGCCTTGATTAGCCTGAAGCTACTCTGCATTAGCTTCTGCTTTGCTGAACGCCGCAGAATAGAACCAGGAATAGTGAGTCTATTTTCAGTCAAATCCCCTGAACCCTGCTTCAGTATCAAACATTTCTTTCACAATTTCTTATATTTAGAAGAAAAAGAAAAAAAGAAAAAAGAGAGAGAGGAGATATTTCCAAACGTGTCCTCTTTGGAATAGAAATCATTGGTTGAGAAATCATCCATCCAGCACCAGTCAGACCTCTATTGTGGCACCATTTGTGAGACTCTCTTTTTTTTTTTTTTTTTCGTGGAGCTCTAGGCCCCGTGCCACAGCCTATAAATAACTACAGAGCTGGTAACCAATATCGTCCAAAACAGTAGTGGAAAGATCTCAGATACTTGAGCAAATTAAACAGGACAGGGGGGGGGATTGTTTATGGTACGATATTTTTAAGTTGGAAGTTATTTTTTTTTACTTGGGAGAGGAAAGAGAGGAGAGGAAATGCCTTTTTTTTTTTTTTTTTTTTGGACAGAGGTATATCTCATCGATGATGGATTTTTAAGATATCTTCATTTTTTTTTTTTTACTGTGTCGAGGAAAATCTCGCCGCCCGTTCGTCGGGAATCACAGAAACGCTTGTGAAAGACAAAATGTGCTCAGCCGTCTGGGACTTTTTATGCAACAAAAAAAAAAAAAAACCTGGAAACGTCAGTCAGAGCGGCGACGGTTGACACTGATTTGATATTTCACCGCCGCTGTGAGCTGTCAGTCATTTTATTATGGATGTCAACCACAATACCACAACCAAATCTTTAGCAGGCTCTGGGAAATCAGGCTGACACTCAACTGCAGGCAAAAAAAAAAAAAAAAAAAAAAAAAATACTCCCATGTTCCTCCTAAAACCAGCTGAAATCACTTGACTACACACTGAGCGTAGCGATTCATGTGCACAAAAAAAAAAAAAAGGGGGAATTCTGGGTATATAAACATTGTGAATGGTGGTTCAAAGTTTGCTAAAGAAGTGGAAACAAAGCTCGACTACTAATTATTTTTGATATCCTTATGAAAAACCCTCCAGGGAGCAAACAAAACCGACGTCCACGCACGTTTTTACATCATTTCTTTAAGTAAAAAGGTTGTTTTTTCCAACGTCGGGAGCTTCTCTGCTCTCTCCTGTCAAGTCACCATATATTATAACTGTTTACTCTCGTCAAAGGCAGAGTGGAAACGCTTTTTTTTTTTGTATATTTGGTTATTTTGGGCTTCCACTACCCAGACTTGTAAACAGAAGTCACATGGACATGGAAACTGCTTGTTTATTGGACGGAGCGTAGGCGACACGTCATCCTGCGAAGGAGAGTTTGACATTTTGGCAGATTAAAAAAAATTCTTCTTCTTCTCTTGAAAGAGGCTTCGGTTTCCCGGTGTTGCTATCTGATGCCACCGGCGGGTCAAACGTCGCCACCTCAACAAATAAACTCTGCAAACTCCAGATAATCTGCTGCAGCTGCATCGATAAAGGGATAAATCACGAATGCTGCGTCTTAAAAAATAGATGGAGGGCTTAATTAATTTCACATGTGACACTCGATTCAGACACGAATGTGAGGTGTAGAAGAAGAAGAGAAGGAGGAGGCAGCTTACAAAGACAAATGAAGCTAAAAAAGTATATTTTTTTTAAAGATGTTTGCTTTCCAAATGTAAATCAGTCTAATTTTTTTTTTACAATAAATACACAAGCAGCCTTTCTTTTCATGCATGTTCTCCATTAACTTCTTCATCCACACTGCCAGTTTTTTTTTTTTACCACAAAAGACACAATCCTTGCACTCATATTTTTAGATTTGACTGTTATGACTTTGATGGATGTTTGCGGTTTAACGCTCCCAAAGAATATTTAAACCTTAGTTTCACTCCTCGGTTTTTAACTCTGAGCTGGGCCGAGCTGGTATGAACGACAGGACAGCAGGCGGCTGTGTCGGTTATTATGAAGCCTGTTGTAATTACAGAGCTATAAGCAATTAACTTCTTATAGAAGATGTTGAGATGATGCAAACACTCGCACACACAGGCGTTCTTTGTGAATATTTGGACGTCGTCTCCTTTTTCCCCCTTCAAACTACATACAGTGGTTTTGTTTTTCTTTGGGAACATCAACGTCGATTGCCGGAAGTCGTTATTCATATTTTTTTTATTATTACTGTGTGTCATATAATCCCGTGTGGGTTTGACCATTTTTTTAATATAACCCTTAACAAAATCCATTCATATTGTGATGCTAAATCTAAGAGCAGACGTTACGAATGACATTAAACGTCGGCTTTGTTTCCGTTAATGAGTCCCCGGTAAGTTATGACAGTGTGTGACGGCGAGCTGGCGCGTAAAAAAAATAAAAAAAAATAACAGGAACAAGAAAACTGAAGCAGCTAAATGGAATTCAGCCGTCGTTAAAGATCGTTATTTACACTTTGTGGTTTTCCTACTGCGACAAGACAACGTCTTCTGGAGGGGGGAGAAGAAAAAAAAAAAAGAGTCACAATGAATAACTGATGCTTTTCACTTTTTTAAGTTAAATTAATATTAGTGGCGTGTTTTTGGATCGGGGAAAAACCGCTTTGGCGTCTCGGATCTCCTCGATTTTTTCTGACGTTTCATGGATGAATCAAAGAATAATTGGAAACTAAAGGTTGAAGCCTTCCATGCAGCTCTGCACACAATCATCATTAGTCTCTATGTACCATATATCCTTTTTTTTTTATCCATCTATACATCCTCTGGTCCATCTGTTCGTCCGAGAAGCAGCGACTCCCGTCAGATGAACTGCCGGCCGGCTGGCTTGATGTGACTCTGGCAGCTGGAGGAGGCTGATCCTGGATAAGTCCGCTCACAAAGCTCCGTCCTAATAACGACCATTTTGGGCAAAAAGTTGAAACCGATCCAAGAACATGGCTCCCGCCGCCGCTCCCGCCGCCGCCGCTGCTGCTGCTGCCGGGGGTAAACATCCCGCCAAAGCGCGTTCTTCATTTCCTGTCTGAGAGCAGGAGCCGTTTTTTTGGAAGGAAGCGGGGCCCGCTAAACTCTCGGATTCTCGCTCCTGCTTTCATTAATTTAGCCCAGATTATGTGGTTTTTTTTTTTTTTTTTATATCTTCTCCTGCCTGTCAGTCTCTCTCTTTCTCTCTCTCTCTGTGTGTGTGTGAGTTTCAACTGAAAAGGCTTCGTATATGATGATTTTTTTAAATTTAAATTTGAGCGTTTTCATGCCAGGGACCGTCACGTTAAATTTCCAACCAGAACGGCGACGCTCGAGCTCCCTTCGTTAACTCAAGACGTACAGCTCAAGGACTTCTTTGACGGGGTTGTTTGGTGGAAATTCAAGGACTCTTTAAGAGTTTAGAGTTACTTCAGGGCCGTCGCTTCTTATTCATATTCTTGTCGAGTCAAGAAAAAAAACCCCTGGCTTGAAAGCCTTCATTTAGGGGGCCAGTGTTTAATCTAAAATCTCTGTCACACAGGAATCGCCTCGGGATGTGTCAGACGGAGCCGACAGACGCATGCAGATGAATTTTTGGACGGCTATATTATGACTTTAACGTTGTTGTTTTTTTTAAAATCCTCTAGCAACCCTACTGCAGATTGATGGCAGGGAAATGTAAGGTTTTTGGGTCCACCATTACCTTTCTTTTTTCTCTCTCTCTTTCTCTTTTGAGTCGCCATTTTGCACCCACAATTCATACACAGGGAGAAATGAGCTGCAGTGGGCAGAGAGACCGGCTTCGACGCCCCCGCAGCAGCAGAAAATAGACAGGTTGAGGTTTGAGAGTCAGGTGAGCAACTCTTTTCTCTTGACTAATCGCTTGCTTGATCCAACTATACCTCCACTTGATCCACCTACACATTAAAAAAAAAAACACCCAACAGCAACAAACTCACAGTCTCTCTCTCTCTCTTTAAGGGGAGGGGAGGGGAGGTCATGAAAGGGCGTTTTTGGGAAGTAGAGGTAGATAAAGCAGATAAAGCAGAGGGTTAATTACAGCACAAAAGCCTCTTCTAATACACTAAACTTCAATGTCTGAGCATCATCATCCTCTTCCCCAGCTTTATTCCAGGTCCTAAAGCGGGGCGGAGCTTTTCCCTTTTAAATCTGTTTAAGCCTTTTTTTTTTATCTTCGAACAAATGGAAACAATGCAATTAGCGGGGGGGGGGGGGGGGGGGGGGGGGGATTGTTAATTATACTAATTATACGACGGACGAGGAGGTGACGACTAACGTTTAATTCCGATTACTGTAATTGAATAGATTTTTAGGAGGATTTAAAGGTGAATTATTTTCATCTTCATTGAGTTTTGAATGAAGAAAAGTCTTTAAGTGTTTATTTTAAAAGCTCTCATCATCTCCGCTAACACCGTGTAGTCAGACCCCACTATGCTTATATTGTACATGTTGCCACCTGCCACCCTGCGAGTAGAAATGAAGCACAATAGAGTTTGAAGCCGACCGTGAACAGAAACCTCGGAGCACAAATTGACGCAGTGTGATATTTAGTCATCACGTATCATATAAAGGGTTACAATAACGTGACTGTTGGGTTTGTTTATTCATGGAAAATCACCGCTGAGTCACGGTGAGAGTTCGGTGAACGCAGCCTGGATAACAGTAACGGTGGCGGTGCTGCTATTAGTAATGGTAGGAATAGAAGTTTAACTGGTGGTAATGATGGTAGAAATTAGCGGTAGCATTAATGCTAGCGGTGCCATCGGTGGTAGTTAATTAGAGCTGCAATAATTTAGTTGATTCATCATTAATCTGCAATAATTTTAATGACTTAATAATGATTTTAGCTCGTTTTAAAGCAAAATTAGCATAAATTTTTTCCAGTTTTCTGTTGTAATAAACTGATTAACTTTGAGTTTAGGACAAAAAAATAAGACGTTTTCACAGTTTAACGACATTTACAGACCACACGAATAAACAATTAGCCGAGAAAATAATCATTAGATCAATTAATAATGAGAATGACTGTTAATTGCAGCCCTAGTAGTAATAAATGACTGATAGAAGTAATTACAGTAGTATAGTAACCTTGTGATTCTGCTGCACTAACATTTATGTAACATTTATAAACATTTATATATATTTATATACCACAAGTATTAGCAGGCGTGGCTTATATACCTTCGACTAGCTCCGCTCACGCCTCAGCTGGTCACCTCCTACCTGTTTTCGACCAATCATATTATTATAAAGTTATTCAGCTGACTGTTGCTGCGCCGTGAACCCAAAAATAGGTTTCGTCTTATCGGTTGCTTCGCTCCTCTTCATTTTTTAGAGTCAGCTCTTGTTATTTTTTTACCATTATTTCCAATCCTGCTCTATTTTTTTTTTATTTTTTTGAAGAATAATAAGGTTTTAATGTGAGATTACAAAAAATAAAAAAGTTTTAAAGTGAGGTTAGACGCTGTGACTGCCTCTGCTCAGCCTACTGTCTCTTACATCTACTACTATAAATCAGTGTGAGGCATAGTATAGTTGACATCATTGTAAACATATTCCTGTTAAAACAGTCTTGCACTGACAGCAGCATTAGCAGCAGCAGCAGTATTATTCCTACTATCACTGGTAGTAATCAGATCAAATCTCAGGAGCAGCGTTTCATTTCCTGCTCGGCGTTTCTGTCGTCACCGAGCGAGCGCTGAGTGGACGACACGGAGATGAACTGTGAGCTTCTGGCCGGCAGCTGTTTGTGCCAAACAGCAAACACACACACACACACACACACAAGCATTAGCTGGAAATACAATACAAAGACAAGGAATGTGATATAGGAAGTGTGTTACATAAAGAGGTCTCCCCTCCCTGTAACGTAAACAGTGAGGCGGCTCCTCGTTGCTCCTCACCGCTGCCATGTTTGGCCTCTTCCTCTCTCTCTCTCTCTCTATCTTAAACACACATCAGATCCTTCCTACACAACAGCAGCAGCAGCGGCAGCGGCAGCGGCGGCGGCGGCTCGGACCCACTGTGAACTCTTCCTGTCATTTAATTCACAAGGAATAAACTGGAAAAACATCTGGACACTATATATATAATAATAATAATAATCTATACAGCCACAAACCGCTAACGATTACAGCCGTTACAGCTTCATCTTTCAGTTATTCTTTTAATTAATCGGTCGTGCGGAGAAAATATGAGAGCGAAAAATCTTTAAATTGTCGTTTTGGTCAACAAACACTTTAAAAATAAAAGATATTTACTTAAAAATATATTAAAAAAGGAGAAAAATCTTCATGTTTTAGAGGCTGGATTCACTTACGCCACTAATTGATCATTAAAAATTGTTGTTGATTCAATTTTATGTGAGTCGTTATAATCAATTAATGGACTAAATGTTTCAGCGCTACACTTTAAACACACATTTTTCTTTAATTAGATTTATTTTTAGTGCACGAATAATTTAGTTTTCATTTCACTTTCTGCTTTTTTCTTGTATTTTTTTTTTAGGGTTTTGTTTTTATTTAGTGTTTTAATCTGATTTGTGTATAATGACATGTATTTTTTTTTAAAGGTATAACAGATGGCTGATTTTAATACAAAGACATAAAAGCACATGTTATTTTAACATTTAAATTACACACATATATTTTTATAAATCTGATTCAATCTAATCTAAATTAAATTAAAAATTCTTTTCCCCGCACGCTGTTTTGATTCTCGCCGTGCACGTGATCGTGTTAAATCAGTTTCAGACTTTATTTTCATCTCAGTTTACAGCATCTTTAACATCTGGTTTACTCCTCGGTTTGATTTCAGTTCATGTAACACACTCAGACACTGAACACACACACACACACACACACACACACACGCACACACACACTCAGACACACACACACACACACACGCAGGTTCACGTGTCCGCCCAGGCAGGCTCGGACTCGCCTCTTTGCACTTACACACACAAACAAACCAGCTCATCCTCACAAGAGAGAGAAAAAAAAAAAAAAAAAAAAACGAACTATAGTGACGTTTTTACGCCGTCCGGCGGCCGTAGTAATGATGATGATGACAACAGGAAGTGACGCAGGAGGAGGCGGGGTTTAGTGGATCGCTAGACGGTTAGACGGCGAAACGCGGACTTGGCCGCTGCTCCTTTTCCCGCTTTCCAACCACGACTGTCATGTTTCCGTCCGTGATCCGACGATCGCTTGACGACCGTGATCTCCCCTTAATCCCAACCACACCTTAACCGCAGCGTCGTCACGCCACGTCGCCACGCCATAAAACATTATTATTATTATTTTCTTAACAGTGATTTGTAAAAAACAGCGGCGTGTGTTACGCTCCTTCCTATATGTGTGTGTGTCCTTCTGTGGAGCGCAGGTACGGTCCGCCCATGTGGTCGTTTAATTACGTGGATGTGTCGAAAACAAAGTGTGCAAGAAAGAGGTGGACGCTACACACTCACACACAAACACACACAAACACACACACACACAAACACACACACAAGAAACAATTCAGTCCAGGTGACACACCCCGGGAGCCCTGTTCCTAATGTCAACACGCTGACTGGGAGTTATGTCACCACAGTGTGGTGATAGTAATAGCCTCCTCCCTCCTTCCCTCCCTCCTCTAAATCAACGCTCACACATTATGAGACTCAGCTGGACACAGACATGTAAAGAACCCCCCTTCCCTCCTCCCCCCTCCTCCTCGTATATATATTTACGTCTTTTTTTCAGCTACATTTTGTTAAAGAATAACTTTTGCTCGCTGAAAACTTCTGCTTTCTGTCGCCGCTCGAGATAAAGAGAGGCTGTCAGCTCCTCTCTCTCCGAAGCTTCCTGCCACTTCAGACCCGCGGACGCGGCTCACAACAAATATTATACACAGTCCCCGAACAATGGGAAGCTAAAAAAGGAAACCTGTAGTACAGATTATATTTCTTAAGGCAGAGCTATTCTGATTCTGTCAAACATCGGCCCGTGTGGTCAGCAGCCGCCTCAACTGACATGAAATGAGGAAGCGGCGTGATGTTGGTCTGGACATAATCCGCCATCTGTCATGTCACAAAGTGTCGCCTTATATGACACGTCAGTTGACACCGGTAGCGCACACACATTCATACACACACACACACACCAGATGGGTACAGTAGCCGAAATATGCAGATTAAGAAGAAGAGGCAGGAGAATATGTGATAAAAATGTCCTTTTTTTTTAAAAGAGGCGACACACATCGAGGACGGCGGCGGTTTTTTTTTCTCAACACGTTGGCATACGCACGCACGCGCTGCCTTTAACCGCTTCACCAAACTTTTCCTGAGGTCATTTGCATTTTTGAAGCTCATAACAAAGGATGTTGTTTAGTCAATAAGCATCAGATTAAGGACATATTTGGGAAGGAAACTTTACTCCGGAGAAAAACGACACAATAGCTCGTAACGTCAGTCGCCATCTAGTGGCTGTAGGCAGTATTACCCCGAGCAGCTATATATGTATGTTTATATATATATATAAACATTTGTTAACAGTGATTTTTTAAATGGTTTTTGAGAAGCACAGACTAGAAAACGCTCCTATGTGTCGTTCTGGAGTCACACAGTCAAATAATTTGTAGACATGTTTGCAATCATACATATTTAGTCTTTTATTTTGAAGGACCTGAATGAGGTTGTGGAGGGTTACTGTGAGTTTTATAGAGGAGGAAGACTGTATAAACTATATAAAATAAAACATGCTTTACGCCTTGTTCTCGTATCTTTTGCTGATAAAAAATTTTTGTTTTAAAATCCAATTAAAATTCTCTCTCTCTCTCTCTCTCTCATCTCCCTACATGACTGCTCTCTCTGCCATCCTTAAAATTGTTCCTCTCTTTAAATCTCTTTCTTTTTTTTCTGCTTTGTCCTCAGTGTTTATTCGCTCTGTAATCTTCACTGTTTCCTCTCTCTCTCTCTCTCTCTCTCTCTATCTCCCTCCTGCCTCGCTCTCTCTCCTTCCTCCCCCCCTTTGCCCTGCCCCTCCCTTTCCCCTCTCCTCTCTCTCTCTCTCTCTCTCTCTCTCTCTCTCTCCCTCTCATGCACGCTGGCTCTCTCGCTCCGATGCTTTCTGCAGCGGCACGTGACGTGGCGGCCGCACATGGCCCGAGCGTGTGAGACAGGGAGAGGGAGAGAGAGAGAGAGCGAGAGATTTCAAAACATGCAAAGCGAACACTCTTGACTCGCTCTCTCCCCCCCCCCCCCCTCCCCTCCCCTCCCCGCCGCCCCTCCAGCATTTCTCTCTCCCTCTCCCTCTCCCTCTCTCTCTCTCTGTGTGTGTGCAGTGTTACAGAGTGCAGAGTCAGTGTCTTGTTTAACCCTTCCCTCGCCGGGATTAATCACAGCCGTGAATGTTAAATCACCGACTGCATCAGCGTGGCATTATCCTGCACTCTCCTCCTTTAAAGAGACAGCAGATCAGCAGCTCGGCTCTCCTAAACAATGCACGGCTAGATTTAGCATCTTTTAAAGCCTTTACGTAGCCTACGTATATACACACACACACACATATATATATATATATATATCTCATCTGACTGGTTTATGATTCCTAGAGGGGTTTATCTGGGATTCTTCCAGTCTAGACGCTGGTATTTGGTTTTTTGTTTGAGGTGAAGCAGCGCTGCGGTTGTGGGAGAATACAGCTCAGCCGGAGAATTTGTGTACATCTTTCCTAAGACCAAGGACGGTCTAATCAGTGCTTAGATTGTGTGTCTGCAAAAAAAAAAGAGAGTGACTGCGGTTTTTATGGGCTTCAGAAATCTGACTGCTGACCCCTTTCTCTACGTACGCAGATTTGATCTTTTTCTTTTTTTCCGTTTCAGCAGTGAAAAGTTAAGAAAAGCAAAACGAAGCACATGTGAAGCAGGACTGCGGCCCTTTAAGCAGGCTGCGTAATGCTTAAACTCAGTGTTTTTGAACAACCTGAGCAAGGTGGCATATCTGCACTGATTAACACTCCTACGGTGTTTGATATTCCTGCAGCCACAGGCGGGTCAAACATTGTGGGAAGGACGATTCACCTTCCTGTTTTATCTTACTGTACATACCTCCAACTAACAGACACGCTCGGTGATGCTGTGGCTAATAAATCAGCATTTTTGATGTAGATATATAATGTGAAAGTCCATCCTGAGCTTTTGTAAGTAGTGTTTCGACAAAAGCATCCCCAACTGGAGGGCCATTTTTGTTTTCCTGCAGCTTCCAACCGTATCATATAAACCAGTGTTGTCACAGCGGTTGATTTGTTGACATGAAAGCTCAGTAGCTGTCTTGATTTCATCAGTAGTAGCACACAGGATTTCTTGGCTTACAGCTACTGAGTTTGTTCTGGAAACAGCTTAAAGAAAGAGAGAGAGAGAGAGAGAGAGAGAGAGAGCCTTGAGTTGAGATTGTTTTGTCAAAATAATGTTAGCTGATTTGAATTAGCCAAAACTGACACTCGGTTTCCGTCCAATACACAAATCTTGTTGCGATAACCGACTGGAAAAAAATCACTGAAAGCGTTCCCAAAGAGGCGGTCTTACTGAAACGAGTTCCTCCAGGCTCAGGGGTTTTCACTTGTGCTCGCTAAATGTGTTAGTTTCTGTATTTAAGCTTGGCTAACTGAGATAGCATGGTTTTAGCCAAGCGTCAACAGCTGTCACCATGCTAAAAGCTTCAAGCACGGGGAGCTCGCGGTTTCTCATTTTTAACCTCTTAAACTCCACAACAAGGACGCCGACATCAACATTACTGTCTTTCAGAGGCTCAGTTTTAAAGCTAAAGAGTTATCATTATGAAACTAGATGACATAAGGCATCCATTAGCCATGCTAGCTGTTAGCTCCAGAGTTAGGCTAAATTTCGGCATGGCCATTTTCAAAGGGGTCCCTTGACCTCTCAACTCAAGATATCTGACTGCAAATGGGCTCTATGGTTACCCACAAGTCTCCCCTTTACAGACATGCCCACTTTATGCTAATCCCCTCCTAGTTTTGGGGGGCAAAAACCACATCGTTTTTTTTGTGCACGCAGTAAAATGTGTTTATTTTCACCTATTCTAAAAATGGTGTATTTGAATATTTCTGCGTACTGGGGTTACTAAACAGTCTTGGCATTGCATGAATTGGATCCGACTGGAAAACTTGAGACTCTTGTGGATTCAATGAGCCTGATTGTATTCATGTGTGTTGATGTTAGTTCCTGTAGTGGCCTTTTTTTTTTTTTTAAACTTGACCTCACTGTATTCTTCAATTTGAAAAGCTGGAGCAAAATGACTTAAACCATTGATTGATTATCAGAAAAAGTTCATCTAATCAGCTGATTGTTGCAGCTCTAGATGTCTAAAACACCTTTAATAGAGCACAATCATGATTCAGCTCCTGCAGATTGTAAAATTATTTGTCATTTTGTCTTAATGAGGTTAATATATGTTCAGAATCCGAGGGTTAGGAAATATCTGACAGCTGAAGATCCAACTTTGGATGCATCTGAAAATACCGAGTTCCTAATTTAGCAGTAGTGTGTGTGTGTGTGTGTGTGTGTGTGTGTGTGTAAACTCAGGTCTGTTTGTCTAAGTTTCTATAAATGTTTAAAAGTATCAAAACCATATTCTTAGATTGGCTTGTTTGTTTTTTGTTTCTGTACTTCCCACAGTTGCTTCACCACTTCTGCTTTCACCATCAGTCTCTTCACATGTGTGTCAGTCAGTCAGTCAGTCAGCAGAACTTAAAAACTCAACAGATCCCCGTGAGGTTTGGTGGACGGATCAGCCTCGGGCAAAGAAACATCTCATTAGATCTTCTTCTTTTGTTTCCTCTTTTTTTTTTTCCTAGTTTACTCATCAAATCCTGTCAGTCTCATGTACATTTTATGAACGGTTATCGCTTTGTGTTCTTCGGCTGAATAATTGATCGTCGTCAAGCACCCGCCTCCGTCGTCGCACGCCGGTGAAAGATTTGCTACTGCAGATGCCTCTCTCTCACACACACACACACACCGCAGTTCAATGAGTTCAACGCGTCCTCTGGCATGCACAGGCTCATGGGAATCTAACGTTAAGAGTTATAAATCTGTTTCTGATTAAGAACTTTTTGGTTTTTTTTGTTTCTGACTAAGTGAATTGACCCTGGAAGTGTCGGAGCCGCTGCCTGATGATGATGACGACGACGACGGTCTGATTTGAACTGTATACCAGTTGAAGCTGAATCATGTTTCCTCTCCCGATCTCGTGCAGCCAAACAAAACAAAAGGACCTTTCTTTAGAAAAGTCCAACAATTAGTTGTTTTGCCAACTTCAAAAAAAAAAAAAAGAAAAAAAGATGAGTTACAGTTACGGTAAGCGCTGTGACGCTCTTTCCTTTAACGCAAAATCAGCTGATCGCGGCTCAGTGAGCGCTGCTGTCGGGTTTAACCCAACAAACTCCTGCATTCGAGTAATTAAATTAACGCTTCACACACCTCAGTTATCAATCTTTTAACCGGGAGAAGCCGGAGCTGATCTGGAAATGTCAAATTTCTCCTAAATTATGCATAAAAAAAAAATATAAAGCATTCAGTCGGAAAATCTCGATTCATTTTTGTAAGCAAGTGTAGCGCTTATTATCATTTTTAATTTTGTTTTGCAGAGGAACCTCCAGGAATTTATCGCTGTTTATTTTGGGTATGAAAATTAGTAATAATAAACGGCATTCTCAAGAGACGCCATCAAAAGGCTTATTTGCATTTTTCTTCCTATTTCTATATTTTCTATTATGTGACAGTGTTATCTGAGCAGCGAGTGTTCCTTCCTCCCGAGGTTCATTTAATCTCATTTACTTTACTTTTCCTTGCAGCAGCGGCAGCGGCGGGGAGAGAAGACACAACTCTCTCTCTCTCTCGGATGTGTCGGGATATTAATTCCAGGTGAAAATTGGTTTATAAAACAAAACAATAAACCTTATTTGTAATGTTTGTAAAGGTTTGGAAACCTGGACTGGTGGAGTAAACAGACTTACCCGACCATAACTGGTTTACTATATGTTTAAACTCCGCTGTTTTAAACTGAAAGCTTTTGTTTTGCAGCGTTTTAAGAAACAGGTGAACCTTTTTTTTTTTTAATCAAAGCACCTTTTAAAAGCACAGTTGCACCCATATTTCTGTGTTTTTCTCCCCTCTAAGCCGCGCTTTCTTTTTCCCAGAATGAATTAAAATCAAACCAAACATGTGCATGTGGATCAGATTATTATTTCCAGCCTATTTTCCATCTATTTCTCTGGTTAATTCTCTCTCTCTCTCTCTCGCTCGCTCGCTCTGTAGTAACACTTCAGCTCCACAACGACCTGAGGGATTTCTGGCTGGATGCATCATGCTCAACCCAGTCACGTGTTTATAATTCAGAATAAAGAGCACACTCACACACTCACACACACACACACACACAGAGAGACTCGTGCGCCGCACACATGAAAGCATGTTCACATTAAAGCTTACACAGTTGCATGCAAATGCCGAAACAAAGAGGACACTCTCATATGCATGTTCGAAGTTCAGCATACTGCACATAAAAAAAAAAAAAAAAAAACGTGCACAAGCAAATGCATGCAAACACACACTGATGGTGTATATTCATAGACACTCACAGAAGCACTCGGGGCAGATATGAAAGCACAAACACACACACACACACTCAGAGGCTTGCAGCAGTATGCAGTGGTATTCTCTCCTCTGTAGCAGCTCTCTCCTGGCTGAGACTGTGCTGCTTTCTTTCATGCATCTCTCTTTTCTCTGTGCCTCATTTTCCAGTAGTGTGTGTGTGTGTGTGTGTATGTGTGTGTGTGTGTGAGTGTTTTATTTTTTTTCTTCAAGCTACTCTGCAGATCTTTTATACAGTGAAACATCTCTTCTCTCTTACTGTTTATGACTCCGTATAAAAAAGACAAACACAATGTTCCAGGCTGAATTCTCAGAATCAGATCCTGCTCGGGCGGTTTATCTCTCTTTCTACTTCTTACGCTCTTGTTTTTCCTTCTCTTTAATTCCTCTTCGCCTCTTTTTAGATATGTGTGTGTCCAAACTCTTCATACGCACCGATAGCACGCAAACCTTAGCAAGAATGAACACAACCTCGAACAACAATACGAAGAAGTTAAGGAGCTGAATATCACTGCGCGATCTGAACCGTCCGTCGGTTTGTTTTTTCGCCTCCTGACGCTATCAGGAAATATGTCGGATAGAAAAAGCCGGAGACATTCTGAGGAACCCACATGTGGGTCCATCTTTGTAAATTCATGTTGTGGAGCCAAAAAAAAAATGTTGTGCAACTTACTCATGATCGTTACCCAACAGCGGAAGAGCCTTAATGTGTCACCAATGGCCGCTAGATGCTCCAACTGACTCCCACTCAAACATAAATACTAGAAACACTAAGTCAGTGTTTTTTTTTTTTATCAGGTCTAAATCTCTAAATTCAGACCCTTAAATAAGTGTGCTGGTGTTCATTTTGGAAATTATTGCTCCGTTAATACCTGCCAGGTTAGCACAATTTAGCTAAAGTAGCTAATGCTAGCCCAAGTGTGCAGCGCTTGGTGTTCCCATTAAGCTAGCGTTGGCTTTTAGGTCCGAGGCGGCGGGTGCGTTTTTCCTCGGACTCCTTATATGGAAGGGCCTGGCTCCAAAGATGGCGCCAACCGTTAGATCATAAGCTGCAAAGTCTTGGCTCCAAACCGGCTCCAAGCTAGGTGTAAATGCATCCAAGAAGCGTCATTTTCTCCAAGGCGAACACATACTCCTTCCAAGTGTAAGGGTGTAACATTAGTGATGGTAAGTGGAAACGGCCTTTATAGAGTTTTGTCTTCTGTTTCAACAGCAGCTGAAGTTACGTTGAAATTAGCCGATGTTCTCTCTCAGCCTCGTTAACGCAGCTCTGATGTTTTCAAGAAGGCGCACTGAGCTGTCGTAGCGTTTATCTGATCGGTTCAACCTCTAACAGAGCATTGATCTGTGAGCGTGAATGACCCATGAATGCAAAGTATTGGTTCATGGATGGTTGTCAGCTAGCCAAACTCTCGTTGTTGTGACTAAACCGTGTCTAACTGCGTCTTCCAAAGTGTTTCAGTTGTTCTACCACTCCTCTGGACTTGTGCATGTAGCTCAGGAATCGAACATGGCAGATGTGGTAGTTGAGTGAGTAAGGCTTGGAAAGTGTTCTCCTCCGACTTTAATGTAATTTAAATGGAAATTTGAGGGGATGTAAATGATTAACTGGTACCTTTCTGCACAATTTCGTGATACCAAATGTGATTTTTATGGTTGCAACGGTCCACTTGGACTCAGATGCAACAGCATAATCGCCCCTTTGTCTTTTGTTCAATTCAATAAGGCTTCATTTGCAAGACGAACAATTAGACACACATGTGAAAAGAGGAAAATAATAATAACTGTTACAACAGCTCTTAACAAAAAAAAAAACACCGCTCTCTCCAAACATCCACTTCTCTCGTTGTCTCATCTCTCTCTTGCATTTGTATGTAACGGTTCAAAACGTTAACAAAGACATGTAGAAGTCTGTCATCAATAAATCATTGTCATATTTGCGGTGATGATTCATTCGATGGCTCACAGGGTGAAAAAAAAACAAAAAAAAAACACGATCGTCAGCATCATAAAGGATAGCTTCATGGTTTCTATTAGTCAGATTTTTGGAAGTTGTCAGACTTGTGAAGTCTTGGGAGAAAAGACACAGAAAGCCTCGTCTGAGGTTCTGGCAGTTCTGGTTCACATCAAAAAGCAGCAGAGAGAGGAAACAATAAATTATGAATATATAACGGATGAAAACAGGCAGTTGGAGAAGAAGCCGAGGAGGGCTGGAGAAGAAGAGTGTCAGCCATTTATCAGACAAGAGATACGTGTAATTGGAGAAAATCCTACTCTGGTTATTGTTGAAGGTGTCGAGCGGTTGAAACGGGGTTAGTTAATGTAATGTATCATGAGTCTGAGTCCTCATTAGTGCCGAATCACATCCACAGGCCTTTGCATTTACAGCTTCATGTATGTCCGACTGCATTAGCTGGTATGGAAATGTTTTTTTTTTAATTTAGTCTCTCAGTTGGTTTGTCAGGAGCTACAGTTAGAAAAGTTTCCCAACTAGAGAGCCGAGTCATGTTGAAATAACTCAAAAACTCAATCAAACGTCCATCTGAAAGGGTCAAAAGGCCAATGGCGCTTCTGAATTTCCTCCCAGCTTGATGTTTTGACGTTTTAAAAAAACTCACCGTGTAGACACTCAGGTCCTCCCATCATGCCTTGCTGCTGCTGCTGCTGCTGCTGCTGTTGCTGCTGCTGTTGTTGTTGGGGTTGCGGTGGCGGCTGCGGCTGGATGGTCTCCAGTCCCAGCAGTGAGGAAGAGGAGGATGAAGAGGACATGGAGGAGGAAGAGGAGGAGCAGGGCGGCGGAGAGGAGGGGGGACACTGGGAGCTCTGGTTGGGCACCGCTGACTGGGAGCTCTGGAAGAAGAGAGAGAAATGGAAAATAATAATATATATATATATAACCATTATTTTGAAAGGAAGTCGTCCCTTTTAACTCCTAAGTTAAAACGTCCGCATGCCAAAAAACGCAGACAATGGCTCCTTGTGTTTCGAAGCGATAAACAAAACAGTTCTTAGTCCTTTAAGTGCCTTTAAATCATCTTTAATCTTCAATCTCTCTAACGAAGCAACAAATGGCGGAGGTTCAAGGAGATAGTTTTGGCGTCAGACGGGCTCGAAGACAATCCCCGCATCGTCAATCAGTGGATGAATGGCGGCACTTTTAATGAGAGGATTACTGGGCTGCCAATTAATTACACCGTGTCAGGAGAAAGGGAGGAATGTGAGATAGTTAGCCGCACTGCGACACCAAATGAATCTAAATAAAGCTTGAATTTCTTCTATAAATCGTGTAAAAATGTGTATAAATGGTGGTTTTGCAGCCATTTAGTTTGTTGACACTCCTGTAGTTCTCTAATCTTCTCTAAAGAAAGAAATTCATCACATCTCCGACTTGGAAATCCCTTCTCGGTCTCTCGCAGGTCTTTTGCGGTTCGGTCTCCGCCCCACCAGTCTCACCTGAGAGGGGATCTGGGCGCTGGTGGAGCTGGGCCCGTTACTGTGCATCCCCATCCCGTTCTCGGTCAGGAACTCCTCCAGGTCCATGTACTGCAGCTGGAACAGGCCTCCGTCACAGGGCAGGGTCCTCTCCCACAGCAGAGGCCCCAGGAAAGCCGACTGGGAGTTGGGCCGCAGAGCGCCGGACGCCGGGGCTCCTCCCACCCCGCCGGGCCCTCCGGCGCTGACACCCAACGAGTCCTCATCGGAGTCCAGGGGCTTGTCTTTGTCTGGGGAGAAGGAGAGAGGAAACATTGGTTACTTTTAATACTCCAAGAGGTTGTTTTTAACCGAAGAGGGCGACGTGTTTCTCCCCCCCTCCCTCCCTCCTCCTTGTGTTTGTGTTGAAGGGCGAAGGATAAGATAAGAGCTGATAAGTGATATGTTTTCACACAAGGTGAGAAGAACTCAAAGTATGCAGCTGGGAAAATGAGTTTCCAGTATGGTGGAGTGTGGATGTTTAGTATGTTGTGCTGTAAAACAATCCAGCAAAGCTAACTGAGCGTGAAAGGCAGATCGTTTCCTCCACAATGCTTTCATTTGTTCGCTGTAATTAAAGTGTCTTTGAACTACTGTGACACTAGAATGAAACCTGACATGAGGCACTTGGGGTTTTTTTGGGGTTTTTTTAGCACTTTTCAACTTAAAGCAGTCTTTTATTGCTCCTTCTTTAAGACATCTTGTGATAATTTGACTCTGACTTAAAGCAGAACACGTGATCGGGGTGTCACAAATGATCCCTGATTAGAAATTATACTAATTTGGTACAGATATGGACACATTAAAGTGACGAATTGATTACCAGCACTGGTTCGGCACCGCGTTTGATTCCCTACACATCCCAGAGGAGGCCGCAGTGCATCCTGGGAGCTCTTAAAGCAAGGCGCATTTGGTTTCCTCAAGCTTTTTTCTGACCCCCCGTTTGAGACAAATACTCCAGGTAACGACCGATTCTGGGTCAAAACCTGGTCGCTCTCCGGCGTGATCTAGATCCACGATGGCGCCGACGGAGACGCGACACCCCCGAGTGATATTTCATCTAAAAAAAAAAAAAATCTAACTCAGAAGACAAACAACAGTCACCAAAACAAACATCTGTTTAGCGTTTTGTCCTTCTGCTTTTCTGTGCAGCACTTAGTCGCAATCGTTAAAAGGCATCTATAAATAAAGCCGACCCTGAACTTTGACCTCTCGGTGAGAATGGTTGTCCAGTGGAAAGATAGATTATAGACTCCATGCATCAATAAACCATCACCAGAATAAAAAAAAAAAAAAAAAAAAAAGAAAAGGAAAATCATTCATCTGCTTTTATACGCCACGTAGGTTTGATCCGGTCTTTTATTGTGTTTTTATCAAGTTTGGCTGCTCGTAACTTCGCCTCCGGTGTGATTAATAAAGTTGTTTTGAGTTTGAGTCGAAATGAGAATCCTGCAAATAAAACAGGAACCTCATTTAACACCGCGTGCGGAGAACTACAGCGATTTGGTTTTGTGCTCTGATCTGTTTTGTGATATTATTCTAAAGAATTAGGCTGCAAAAAAAAAAAGAAGTGCATATTAAATAAATGACACACTGAATAATAAAACACAATAAAATAGTAATAAAAGAGCATATTTAACTGAGCCGGGCTGACAGGGACAAGAGAGTAATGAGAAAGGAGGGGGGGGGGCAAGCCGGATTGACTGAGGCAGAGCATCGAGAAGGCCGGAAATTTAAATTTAAAGGGATTAAACCACATAAATACACGAAAGATTACAGCAGGGGAAACAGCAGAAGAGAGAGAGAGGAAGGGTAGAGCAGAGAGTCCATCATATTCATGTCCTTTATAATCTCTCTGATATCATCATCTTCCTCATCTGCCTGGCAGTTTCCTTTTAATCTACCGCGTATTTATTACCAAAACTCTTACGGACCGAGGAGGCTGACAGAAAAGAAAGAGAGAGGTTTAATCCAACAGATGAAAAGAGGTTGATCGAATTTCCGTCTCCGCGTCTGTTGCTCTGTCAGTTGGAGTCAGTTGGAGCTTTGTAGAGAAGATTAAGAATCAGGTAGAGCTGCGGCGATTACTCGATTAGTGCTCGACAACTTCAGTTAATCGCAGACTGTTTTGTTAATCGATTAATCGTGTGGAGTCGTTTTTTTTCAGGGACTCCACTAGAGTAGCTTTGCATGATTCAAAGTAAAAAAAATCTTCTTATTTATCTTATTCTGACCTTTTTTGAGATTGATAACAATGAACATGGTGTTGCAAGTCAACTTAAAGACATAACAGCTGTTAAATCTTCATATTTGATCAACATGAGCTGCTAGCATGCAGCTAACCGCTTCTGTCTTGACTTAAAGTTAGCTGGACTAGGTTGGTTAGGGCAAAATTAAATAAAAAAAAAACCCTCTTAAACAGAAAATAGCTATAATATACAAACGTCAGACTAATGACATAATGACAAAATGTCAGTCTGTTTATTAGGATAAGACTTGTTTAGCCTGACTTAGCATAAACACTGGAAGCATGCAGGGTGAAACTGTTAGCCTAGCTTTATAATGTTACAAAAAAAACACTTTTTATTCTGTTTAGTTGACAGAAGTGGCAATAAAATATAAAAGAAATACACTTTCTTATAAGAAGTTAGCATTTTGGAGCCATTTTTGACAAACTACAGCAGATTTTGCTACAGAAATTGATGCTAACTACAGTCGCTAGCCAGTAACTTGTGTATTATCAGCAATATACATAGCTGATGAACAATATTGGAAACCCTACAATGAAAACATGATTTTAGCTTAAGGTTTTTATTCCTACACACAAAAAAATAGAGTCAAGTCACATTTTTTCACTTAAAATGGAGCTATGCTAATAAGTTACCGTTGCTGTGCTAAGCTAGGCTAACCTTTAGCTGATGAAATATCTTGTCAAGTGCCTCTAACAAGATAGCAAGAACTGTTTTTTCTCCAAATGTTACACTGTTATGATTAAGAAAGGGTTGTGGAGAAAGAGAGAGAAGAAAAAAACACTTGGAAATGTGTGAGGAAAGACTGAAGGACAGAAATGTAAAAAGTCCAACAAAAACATTGGAGGAAGTAAGTAAACAAATGGGGTAGAAGGCACGGTGCCCAAAGCAAAGTGCCATGAAACAAATCAAGAGTAATTAAAGTGAGATGCTGGGAAGAACGGCCAAAGGATCAACAAAGAAAACAGGAGAAAAGACGAGAGGAAAGGCTTGCAGTAACAGCAGCGGGAGGAGGAGACTGAGTTTTTTCCCTCTTTCACTCTCTCTTCCAGCGAGATAGAGGGGATGAAAGGAGAATCCAAGGAGACAGACGAGAGGAGGCGTGTCGGAGTATAGAGTATAGAAAGAAGACACGAGAAGACGATGAGGACAGATGGGTGGAAAAAAAAAAAAAGAAAAGAGAGAGGCTAAGATACAAAATGAAAAGGGATGTAAGGAGCCCAGCAGGTGTCATGGAGGGAGAAATGTTGAAATTATTTGATTTGTGTGAAGAAATTAACAAAAAAATGAACAATATTGTTGAAATTTTAACATATATATCATTATTATTACATATACGTATACGTAATTAAAGCCAACATGGCCGGATTAACCTCCTACGGAGCCAACGGGGCAAAATTTTGTTGTTGGGCCCCCCTGACCCCCCTGTACACTGTAGCACTCTACAGCTGATTGATTAGTCGATTAAAGGTTTAATTGATTAAGAAAATTTATTGACAACAGTTTTGATAATTGGTTTATAGTTTAAGTGATGTTTTTAATGCAAAAAAAATGCCAAAAAATATTCACATAAATATGAATATTTGGTAGTTTTGGTAGTAAACTCAACACCTTTGTCATCTCAGTGTCTTAAGTTGGGCTTCAGAGAATAATAATCAGCATTTTTCAATATTATCTGACATTTTATACGCTGAACAATGAATCGATTATTAAAGAAAATACTCACTAATGAAAAAAAATAGTTGGTAGATGGAATAAAACAATCTCTCACTCAGTTTTCTCTCTACAGTTTCATAAAAAAAACACAACTTTACAACAAATGATCTCATCATCAACTAAAACAATCAAAGTCTTCAAACCAGACTTTGACACAGAATTCCTCTTCGAGACCGGGACCACAAGATGGAGGACCTGTCATTGTCGATTTTGTACTTCACTGCTGCGAATGTACAACTAATTTGCAATTAATCAAATTATGTAGACCCAATTGACGTGGAGTAAATCTTTTGGGGCCCCTGGGCAGTCGCCCGGTTGGTAATCCAGCCTTGAAACTCAAGCATCTCATTTATGCTGACAACTTTCACAGTTTATTTTGCGCTACATTAGGCTACAAAGTGGTATTTGAACCTTGAACTAATAGCGGCTAAATTGACCGGTACTGCTTGAACAAACTGCTGATGTAGCATCGCAATGTGATAACCTAAAAGCACCTTTAAAAACAAAACAAAGCTGCTAGCATGTTGCTAATAATGCTGCTCCAATGGTGCAACAACAATTTAAGAGCACCGATTAAGAAATTCAAGCTTATAAAATACTAATTTGTGGACACAAGTTATTAATTTAAGAGCACAAAGTGCTAAATTAGGTGCATGAAGAAAGAAATATAGAAAATAAAGTAATTCCTAACACCTGCCAGGCTCTGTAGGGATGGAAAAAAATAGGAAGAAATGGGGAAATCCCTTTGTCAGGAAGCAACAGGAGGAGAGAATGAAAAAAAAGAGGGGGGAGGGAAATGAATGGGAGGAATAAGTGGAAGTGACAAAGCTTAATCAAAGTGATGGTGACGCTTTGAACTGGAGAAGACAAGTCATTACAGCCTGATAGACTGACCACAGCGCAGAGGAAAAGAAAGGTGGCAGTGAGAAAATAGAAAAAGGAAGGACTGGTAACAGGACAGAGGATCTATGCAAATACGAGTGGAGAGGTGAGAGAGAAGAGAGAGGAGAGAGATTTAGAGGGGAGAGGAGAAGAAGAAGAGATAGAGAGAGAGAGAGAGAGAGAGAGAGAGATGGATGCAAATAAAATGGGTTTGGAAAGAAGATGGAGAAACGAGAGCATGCAGCGTAAAGATGACAAGATAAAAGCCTGAGAACATGTAAATCAGCGGAGGGACTGCGAGAGTGGAAGATGATGGAATGATCTGAGGAGAAAGAGAAAGAGAGAGCAAGGAAACAGGGAAAGTGTGAGAGGGAATATACACACACACAAAAAAAAGACTCAAAGACGTGTGAGGGAACGACAGGGAGAGAGAGAGAGAGAGAGATGTGCCAGATAGAGTGGGTGTTTGTGAAGGCGTCAAACAAAGCTAGCCAGGGAAGAAGCGCAGGAGGGCGGCGGGAAGCGAAACATCGACTCTCTGTATCGTGGAAAAAGGCGTCAAGAGCCACGGGGCGAAACCAACAACACACACACACACAAAAAAAAAAAAACATCAAACACCGACATCTTTTTTTACACCACGGGCCCCTGAATGCATCACCTATCATTAGAGAGGGGGGTGGGGGGGGGGGGGGGGGGGGGGGGGATGCGGCTCTACAGGCGCTGACAATGAGGCTGCCCGGGCCTCTGAGCTGCTTTCTCACTCCGTGGAGAGCCTGTCAGCCGAGCTCACCATCATCTCCTCCTCCTCCTCCTCCTCCTCCTCCTCCTCATGCAAAGGCACAAAAGAAAAACTCCAGAGAGAGAGAGAGAGAGAGAAGAAGAGAGGGAGATGCTGCACTCGCACCTAAATGCCACCAGGGGCCGCCAACTTGCAAAGAGCGCTTGGACAGCGTGATTTCTTTTGTTTTTCTCCCCCCTCTGTGCATGTGTGTGTGTGTGTGTGTGTGCATGTGCATGTGTGTGTGTTGGGTTTTAACCACACTTGCGAGGGCACATCTTTAATAACCCGCCGTGCATGTGAGGACATCTTTGCACGACCTCGCACTGACGAAAACACTGATTTTTTTAAACGTTAATGCCGTAATGTTTTTCTAGGTAAAAGAGATCCTCAAGGGAAGTAAAGCAATGTCCTCACAAGCCTGACAAAACCAATGTGTGTGTGTGTGTGTGTGTGTGTGTGTGTGTGAGCAGCTGACTAGGAGTTATGACATCTCCACAGCAGAGAGGAAGGAGAGGCAGTCTGGTTAATATTTGTCATGGCAGCTGGTAGATGGGAAACAATTCAATCCCGTTCAGTAACCTTTCTCTTTAAACAGAGCGGCAAATTAGATTCAACACAAACGACTGTTGCTGCTTCTGCTTCTTCTTCTACTTCTTCTTCTTCTTCTTCTTCTTGGCTATGCATGTTTCTTTTTTTTTTTTTATGGCATCCACTCCAGATTGTGTTTCTTTTTTTAAACACAGCCATATCCTCATCTTCTTCCCTCCTCCTGATAATTTCATTTCACCAAAATGCAAAAAAAAAAAGGGCCAGAAGGAGGAAGGCTGAAGTGAAAATGTGTGAGTGTGCATGTGCATCTATGTGTATAATATCTATGTGTGTGTGTGTGTGTGTGTATGTGTTGGACAAGCAAGGCCTCTGTCTTTGACAATCACACCTACCCACTCAGTCACATGCACACACACACACACACACATGAATAATCACTGTATGATTCCTGCAACATTTCTGCAAGGATTGAAGCTCTAAAACAAGTTCATTATTATTTCTATTTCATGTTATTTCACTATAATATTCCTATAACACATCTGCAGGATGCATTTATAGGGTGAGTTTACAGTTATAATTTGTGGTGTCTTTACTCTACTTTATGTTGAATTGTTTATTTTCCTACAATAACATGTCACACACACGCTAACAGCGCATAAAAAATGCATAATAATATGTTAAAAACCCACTTGTAGCACGTTCAAATGCACTATAATGTCTCTCCATGCAGTGACTTGTTGGCTGAGGTATTTTCATAGTGTCCCTTTAAGACGTCTCATGCCTATAGGATCTCCCTCGTTCTCACACACACGTGCACACACACGCACACGTGCACGCACTCACCTTTCATCTCGCAGCAGTCCTTGGTGCCTCTCTGGTCGGCTTTGATTGGCAGCTGAAGCAGCGACTTGAGGTTGGTCATGGAGGTCAGGTGGCCACCTTGGGGGCCACTTCCAGTGGGGTTACTGGCCCCGAACTGGGGGCTGGTGGCCCCGGCAGGAAGATCCGGCGGCAAGAGCTGAGTGAGAGGCCTTGACATAACTTCTAAGGGGGGGTAGTGGTGGTGGGAGGGGGGAGGAAGAGGAGGAGGAGGAGGAGGAGAGGGGAGACGTGGGGGGTAGGGGGGGGGAGGAGGAGGAAGAGGGAGAGCAACCTGCAGACTGTAAGTTCAAGATCAAAATAATCCAATTAGTGATAGTTGACAGACAGACGCGCCGTCAACAAAAAAAAAAAGGTGCGCGGACAGGTGACGCCTGTGTGCGCTCAAGATCTCCACCTGATAGTCCCGCTTTTCCGCCCGTCACATGAAGAGAAATGTAACAAGAAACGAAATTAAAACAGAGAAAGGGGAGGGGAAGAGGGGAGAGTAGGGGGGCGGGGGGGGGGGATTTATCTCCAAAATGGCACCATGTTGACCGTGTGAGTCTTATTCATCCTTTCAGACTGACTGAGCTTCAGGAGTTGCTGTCAACCCTTTAAAAAAGAAGAAGAAGAAGAAGAAGAAAAAGACACACACAGAGAAAAAAACAAAAACTCGTCTCTTCTGCGCTGATAAATGCACACAGGAAGACGATTTAAATCCTGGAGAGCGCACGGAGTGAAGTCCCTCTTCGAGTTTGTGTGGAGATAAAGCGGTGGCTCACGGTCTGGTCCGGTCCCCGGTCCGTCGGTTTGGTTTGGTCGGTTGGTTGTTTGGTTGAATCGCTCGGGGAGAAATTCCTTTTTTTTTCTTTCTTTTTTTTTTTTTAATTTTCTTTTGATTTTTTTTTTAGTCCGGAGGGGAGAAGAAAGCAATAAAAACAGAAATAAACGCCTGTAGTCCCATGCAATGAGTGAGGAAATAGGATTAGAAACACAGTAGAATAGAGTCGAGTCGAGGTGGTGGGATAATAAAGTCTCCAAGAGAGAGAAAAAAATGACAAAAATAAACTTGAGATTGAATATGAGCGAAAAATATAAGATGAAGGAAAGAAAGATCCCCCCAAAATAATAATATCCAATAGTATGAGAGTCAGATAGATGGTGCTGATGGCTCTTATTTTCCTCTCTCTCTCTCTCTCTCTCCCTCTCTCTCGCTCTCTTTCTCTCTCTCTCTCCCCCTCCCTTTCTCTCTCTCTCTCTCTCTTCTCCCTTTTTCTCACACACACACAAACACACACTTCTCTCTATTTTCGTCGTTCTTTCTGACTCTCTCTCTCTCTCCCTCTCTCACTCTCTCTGCCAGTCAGCTGGAACCAACACGGGCCGCTCGCGTGACGTCACCGCTCACGGGGGAAAGACGCTAGGGGGCGTGGATCGTTTGCATACAGAAGCCACGCCTCCCGGAAACGCCCCCTTCCCTTACAGCTGAAATGCAGCGTTCGAAGCTCATGGGAAAGCAGGTAAATATGAGCTTCTACTTAGAAAAAGATATGTAATTTTCCCAACTTGACTTAAAGGAGGTATCAAACTACAAATTTAAGACATTTGGCGCCAATGAAAAAACGTTGTTAAACTTACACAGGAGAAATGACAAGAAGAAAAAAGTTAGTGAATGGACTTTCTTTGATTTAAACTGGTTAATAGTTTAAAAAAGCTGATTCTGAGCACTGAGCTTAGTTGCACTTCACACCCCTGTTAATGCATAACAGTCAAAAATATACACAAAATTAAGCAATCCTAAATAATATTAAATAAGAAAGAGAGAATTTACAGTTAAATTTATGATAAAATATTGACCAGGTGTAAACAGTATGTCAGATCATATAACAGGAATTCCCAAATACTATGGTGAGAAAATAAAATTTAATTCCATATTCTGGGCAATATTAAATAAAACAATATACTTTCTTTTGTCAAAGAAAAAAGTAAAGTCAATCAACATTAAAGAATATAAAATTAAGAAAAATCCACATTGTCTTACACCGACAGCAGGATTCATGGAATTACGAGTAGCATAATTCTGCCATTTTCAATGTATGTTTTAGTTTCATTTCCCCTCCTCCAGCAGTACAACAACCCAAAAATGCATTAACATGAGGAACTCTTTTTTTCTGACAGAATCCAAAGTGTAAAAATTTCAAGTGTTGCTTGAAACAGTGCCACTATTGATACAAATCTTTTTCCTCCTATATCACTTGAACGCAACAACCATTTACATAAAGCACACCACCTCCTGCTGAAATCAGCCAATGGCGGACAGCAGCAGCGACTGTTGCGTATCGAGCCACGCCCCTCCGAGCTGAGCTCCTTCCTGGATGGACCGTGAAGGCACCCCCGCCCCTCTGATCTTCTCTCACGCTGTCATTTAAACAGCGAGGCCGAAACAACAGCGATGACCACGGACTCATATTAACATAAGACGTCAGGTTGATTGAGCTGTCCGTTTCTTATCTCCTCCACAGTCAAATGGCAGCTCGTAAACGTGGGAAAATGTCTCTTTTATTTTAACCCTACAACGTGACAAGTCAAAACGAGCAGCTCAAACAGAGCAAAGACGTGCTCACATGTAGACGTTGGGAGCATTTACGTCGGATTTCTGTATTTTACAATGTTTATTTCAATATTATGAGTAGTATTTATACTTACACCACTACTGTTTGCCGTGTAGTCTTTAAATAATAACATATAAGACGGTTAAATTGTATTTTATCTAATAAATAAACGGCCAGGAGGCTCGGGCTTCGCCTGTTTTTCTTTCTCGACTGTCCCTGTTTGCCTCTCGCGCGCTTCACGCCGAGGAAGCACATGGCACCGGCACGCGCCGTCTGTTGCCTACCGGCGACTGTGCTTCGCCGCGATTGGCTGAATCTAGGTCACTCGCTTGTTCTCCTGGCCTCCCATTGGCTAAAAATAGGTCACAGTCTCCGCCCACAGGCTTCCCCATGCTACTGCCGCGTGACTGGCCGGCTGAGAGGGGAGGAAAGGGGAGGGTAGGGGAGTGAGTGGGTGACACAGCGGAGGGAGGGGGGGGTGAGTGTGAGGATTAGCCTTTCACTTCTGCAGGAAAACATCATTTATTTCTACATCGTAAATGTGACAAAATAAATCAAATTAAATGATGTTTTTTTTTTTTAAAACAGTTAAAATAAAACATAAAATAATCATAAAAAACATCTCAAATATTTATCTTTTTTTTGTGTGTGTCACTATGATTTATTTATTCTTGTTCACGTGTTAGCTACTGTTTGTATTATGCTTCTGTTCTAATAGTTTTATTTCTGTCTTATAATGTATCATAATGTTTTATTACTTTATTATTTTATTAGTATTATCAATACTCTTCTCATGTTTTGCATGCTATGTGTTGTTTGCTTTTATGTTGTTTTATCACGTGATAAAGTAGCTTAATGATGTCTTGTATAGTACATATTATCTTTACTAACAGCAAGATTTAACTTTTTGTTATTTCTTTGCATGCTTAATGTTGATTTTAATAACTATTTCTAATGTTATATTGTTTTTCAGTGTCACGTTTGTGCAGTTTCAAGTTTATTTGTAATGCACAACATCATACAAAAGCAATTCAAGGTACTTTATAGAATGATCAAACAGTGGAAAATAAGTTATAAAACATAATAAAGATAGACAACATGCATACATTAATACACACACACAGACACACAAGGATATAAAAGCTCAGATTTCGATTTGCAGGAAATCACATTTGGCATTAAAGTTAAGAAATACCCTTTTGTTTATTATAAAAATATTCATAAATATACATAAACTTCATTCGGGGACTCAACCAATAACTCACTCACAACCCAATCAATAAATAAGTAAATAAACAAACATCTCAGAGTTGTCTATTTTTCTCATACAGTTCAATTTTTGTGTTGTTGTAAACTGGACATAATAAGTACAAAAGCATTCATGTCAGCTGTTGTGCTGTTTTGTTTCATGGTTATCGCGCAGTGATGTATTTCTGTCATCACAGACAAACCCGACTGCAATAACAGGCTAATAATAAACGCCAACGAAGGAAATAAATCATACATAAACATGTCACATCGTGCGTTTCCTGTTGATAATAATCTCACTGATTCATGAATCAAATGCAGCAGCTGCACTGTGGGAACAACAGTTCCTAGAAGGATCTGGAAAAGCCCCCAAGTCCTATCTGGTGACAGAGTGCTGTCAAATATACATGACAGGAATGTGTAGTAGTAAAGGACCAAAAATAATCTCACTCACTCACACACACAGGAGCAGAATAGTGTGTGTGTTTGTGTGTGTGTGTGAGCTGGCATGCATCAGGGAAAGTGTGGAACAACAGTTTGACACCACTAATGTGTGATTCGAGTTTCATGAGCCGTTTCGAATGAAAATTATTTTCCCTTGTCCCTTTCCTCCACATTTGGGAAGCTGCCATTGCTTAAATCATACTTAACTGGCTCCATCTAGTGGCCATTTGTTGGTATTGCGCCACATTGTTTCATTACAACAGCTACAAAAATCACTGTTTGCTTGTTTTTTTTCAGCGGCTTCACATCTAGAAAATTCCTTTTATGAGTCACGTCACGTGTGCCAACACATATGAAACTCCACTTGCTAAAACCGAAGGGCACCTGGGTCTACAAACAGCTCCAGGTGCGCAATGCCTGACCCTCCTATCATTGATGTATCCTGGACTGGAGCTCTCTTCTGGGAGTCCTCTCTTGTGTGTATGTGTTTGTGTGTGTGGGGGTGGGCTTCATTTGTCAGAGCAGAGAAACCACTTGAGCTCCTCTGTAGGAGGGAAGCGGGGATAAAAATATACAACACACAGTGGATTAATTGTCTGAAACAAAGCGTTGAGAGGACGGGGCGGTCAGGTGGGGTTGAGTTGCTGTTTTCGTGTCATTCTGAAAGTTGACATTGTTCAGGGTTGGGATTTTATAGTAGGAGAGTAACTGCTTGTTGACAAGCGTCCATTTTAAGGTTGCGGTTCAGGTTACAGAAAGATTGATGGAACAGCCGAGTAGTTTTAAAGGCAGCTAGGTGTTGTAAAGCTGCAACGATGTAGTCTATTAATTGGCAACTAGTTTGGCAATCGATTAGTCGTTTGAAGAAATAAATGTCCAAAGTTTCTGATTGCAGCTTCTTAAATGTGATTTCTTGGTTTCTTTAGTTCTCTGTGACAGTGAACTGAATATCTTTTGGGTTGTGGACAAAATGACACATATAAGGACGTCATCTTTGGCTTTGGAAAACCATTTGACATTTTTATAGACCAAACAACTAATTGTTTAATCAAGAAAAGAATAAACATTGATCGATAATATAAATAATCATTAGTAGCAGCTGCAGTATGTTGCAAGTACTTGTTAGATCATTACCATGACTTTGACCAAACCGAAGCCTTATTTTAACTATCTCCTGATGCCTGTATTTAATCATTTCTAACCATCTGCTAACACACAACTGTCTTAAACCTAATACTAATCATAACTTAAGATTTTTTTGTAAAACATTTCCCCATCTGAAACGTCTATAAACACTCTCATTCATGCAGGTCATGGTTATTTCTAGGCAAACAACTGATTCAAAGGCAACTGGACTTTGATTTGTTCGGTCAGACTGGTGCATTAAGAACTGATGAAGCTGCTTGGATAAGTCTTCATAGACAAATTAAAGTCCGGTTGCCTTCGAATCAATTGTTTGCCTAGAAAAAAAATCCCTTCTGAAAGTCAAATCTGGGACAACCACCACTGAAAACAGACTGCTTGCCCACACAAAAAACATCTATTTTAATCGACTCAACACTAATAAATTCTTCTAGGTAGGTTCAAGTTTAAACTTGTCAATAGAGAATCTATTTACAGCATTTAAAACTGAAGAAAACACATTGAATGGTGTTAAGAGTTTTAAAACTGAAATCAGGGACTTGCCCCATAAATCATTTTTATCTAAATCTAGAGGATACCTTAAAGGACGGGTTCACAGTTTATCATGTCTGTCTTAAAACAAGTCAGGAGCAAGTTTTTGCTGTAATCATTCCTCCTGTTCATACTGACTATAATGTACTTACGATTTAAGTGATGGGGGACAAAATCCACAGCCCTCCTTCTGTTTAAAAGTTTATTTTAAGCTAATATGAAGCTTTAGTTGTCCAAATGAGTCATATCAAGTAGATATCTTTCAACATTTACAGTCTTTTTAGTGCCAAAGTTCCTGTCAAAGGTCAATAAGGAAACACAAAGAGGGAATTTGATGCTAAAAAGAGTGTAAATGTGTCAGATATCCACTTGATGTGACTAACTCAGACTGCTGAAGCCTCATAGAGGCTTCACAAACAACTTTTAAATACATTTTTGTTCCCCCATCACTTACATTGAACAGGAGGAACAATTACAGCATGGAAAACCTTTCAGTCTTCATATTGACACCCAACTGTTGTGTTAAGACAGACTTAAAAAACTGTGAGCCTGTCCTTCAAGTTAATCCCCCCCCCCCCCCCCCCCCCATTTTTTTAGAAAGATCAGAGATATCAAGGTGCAAGCACAAACAACAATTAACAACATAATATTGCAATATTCCAGTTCTGTCACTCATTGGTCCTTGAGATGGATATTAAACATATTTTGTCTTCAGTTTTTATAGGGACCAGTTCTTCATTAGAAAGTAGCTTCACTTTAAACTCTTTTTCCATTTTTTATCCCAAATAACCAGGACTTTGTTTCTGGAAAGACATGATGAAGTAATTTTTCGATGTTTTCACCGCCACAAAATAAAATTCCATTCACCTTCGTTGTTTTGGGCTCGAGGCAAAAACATTTTAAAAAACGGGTATCGCAAAACTCAGTGGGAAAAACTGTCTAGATAACAGCAGTGGAAACTTACAGAGTCTTTGTGGTTTGGTTGAAACTCACTGCGGTGAATAAGAGTTTTTCTAATTTAAGTAAAAGGGCCCAATGAAATTATAAATAACTTAAAGAGAGAGTTTTAGAACTGATTTCTAGCTGTATATTTTAGCATCTGGAGTGCTTATTTATGCATTTATGCAGGTTAACCAACACTTTCCCTGTATTGGTGTCTTGGACGCGTTTTTTTTTCCTTTTTCTGAGGATCGGAAACAGAAGCCATTCATAGAAATTTACAAGACAATAGTGACTTTGTTTTCCGACCAATGCGCGCTCCTTCTGGGCAGCGCTGGCCAAACAATGCCTGCGAGAACAAATTTTTCATAAGACAGTTTTCTAAATTTGTCTTTATTTCAAATCACAAAAGATAAAGACTATTGATCCCAAAGGGAAATAGCAGAAAGTGAAAGTGGAGTACATTATCAAAAAAAAATAAAAATAAAAACATCCCTGGAGAGGTGAGGAGGAGGAGAAGAAAAAGTGAACCCCGCTTTTCCCCCCCCTGTTCACCCTCCTGGGAAAAATAAAAAGAAATATTGCATATCGGATACTCACTGCAAGTTATTTCACATACTGACCCAGTGCTACATTTAAAATGATCTCTGGGTAAGTCTGACTGATATATTTGTGTGTGACATATCATCTGTCAGGTCACAATATGTTCACTGAATAATTCCCAAGTTGTTTCCTGCAAAAAACTATGTAATAAATTATAAGAAAAATAGAAAGAACTCCATTTGTACACCTCCAATTATTAAATAATTGCATAAATAAAGTATTGTAGTCAGTGTACAGCAGATAAGCAGAACCTCAAATGTGGAATCTGTCTACAAGAAAGTAATTATAATAAAAAGAAAGTAAATATAATTCAACATATTTGGAGAATCAGGTTTATAATAATAAATTAATCGATATTTACTTGGGTTTAAATGGAGCATTTCTTTCAAGGAAATTCCTATTTTTCCTATAAGTAGCACCAAATTTACACTGTTCTTTCCAGGAAACATTCAAGGAAATAAAGAGATCATTACCTGAATTCATAATTTCATTAGTTTCAGAATAATTTCCTTTACTTCTCAGCACCAGAGGGGGTATCCTTAACGGGGGGAACAGATACCAGCTTTAAAAATGAACATTTAAAACGAGCCAACAGTGGATGTAACATTTGAGATTTTTTTAATTTGATTTGAGGGTTTTCAACAACTCACTTTTAGGCAAAGAAAAGGATAGTAATTTAGTAATAATATTACATGTTTTTAGTTTTACAGAAAAAAAAAAAAAGAAAAAACACGTCTGGACAGGACCTAAATAATGAACTATGCGTACACGCTTTTTGTTACAAAAATTGGGCATAACTGTGGCATGAGGGAGTAGGTAAAAGGGGGTACAGGAGGGGGAAAATAATATCACATCGATACATATACTCGTCCCGCTGTTTTACAAAGATAGTCCCCAACTTGTTCCCTCCCACCCGTACAATACCAACAATGATAAAAGAAATGATACTTGGAGTAAAAAACAGCAAATAATCAATATATAATAAAATATAATACGAATTGTACAGTACACTCCGGTTATTTCTGTTGTCCTTTTCAAATCCTGAACACATTAACAGTTTGAGTCGTGTTTTTTTTTTTTCTCCATTCACGCCTCTTTAAAAAAATGACAAAAGTAGTGTACATTAAAAACAAGGTCACCAGCACTTCTCTGTATCGTCCTAACTCCTTTTTTTTTGACGTTTCAGTCACTATAGCACAGCAACCAGTATTGCCTTTTTGTGACAGATAAGGCCTTTTGACTGTTTAAAGTGTTGTATTTTCATGTTCTGATTTCTTTTTTTTTTCCTCCTTTATGAGATAAATTTATCTCAAGGGCAGAATATAAAAAAAAAAAAAAGATTCTCCACTGGGGGTAACAAATAAACACAGAGCAAGAGACAAGGACTATACTGTTTAACTCTGAATAGTGTGAAAACAATCTGAAAAAATAAACTGGTACTTTTCAAATTTATGCGCAAACACTGCTAATGAGAAAGAAAAAAAAAAAAACGGATGATGGAAAGGAAACTGTGTGAATGCATTTCTCAGATAGATGCTACTTAAATTGTCACTTGGCCTAGAGTTCCTTCGCCTTTGGGGAAGGGGAGACGTTAGGGTTGGGAACCCAAAACTGATTCCAATTAGAGCTGAATCCAAAATGTCAAGAACTGGGTACCAATTCAAAAATCTGGATTTCCGTTCTGCTTATTGGTTCCTAAACACGATAACCTTTAATTATTGCAAACAAAGGCTACATATATGTAAGGACGTGGCTGTCTGCCGCATAGGACCCGTCTACGTCATGCATCAACGCCAACAGCGAGTCGATTGGTTTAGATACGAGCACGCATGGCTAACGTCGCATCAGTAGTGAAAGATGGACCGCGGTCAACGCTCTAAAAAGTGTGGCTTCACTTTATTAAAGAAAACAATAAGACAAAGTGCAATGTATGTGTGGGAAGCTAATTAGCTGTAAGTCAGGTTGCACAGCGGATTTGACCAAAACATTTAAGGCAGCATGGCGACAATCTAAAAGAGTGTCTAGTGTTTGATATCTTGCGGTCTCGTAGTGCGTCATCAGCCAGCGTTAGCACCTCAAATAAAGCCAGGGATACCTAGCCGGGACACACTCAGCTGCATTCACAATAAAAAAAAAAAAAAACAGTCCTGTGTAAAACAATACAAGGGACTGTTTGTGTTGGTGAGTTGTTTTGTTTGTGCCGGTCAGACAATGAAATACAATCCAGTAAATCCGGCTGGAGTAACAGATTATTGCGTTTAAAAGCTTATCAGAAAAAAACTGCACAGTGGTTTGTAACAATCACAGACTGGATTTTACAACTCTGGAAAAGTTATCACGTTGCAACCCTGTTTACTAGTGCGCACATGTGGAACGCGTCTGTGTCCGTGGACCTCCGGAGGGAAAAAAAAAAAAAAAAAAAAAAAGTATGTATGGGAACGGTGTGCAAATCCACAGTCTGCAGACACAGATAGCAGAAAGCAAGAATGGGCCTTTACAGTGACAGCAAACCATGTTACCGAAGGAAAATGGAGACAAAAAGCAGAATATTAAGTTAAAAAGACTTGAGATAACAATTAAAGTTAAAGTAGACGCCTAAGAGAATAAAGATATTTCGTTATCTAAACCTTTTACTTCTCTTTTTCCAAACTGGGAATCAATAAGCAGAATCAGAATCCATAAAATTCAAATGGTACCCAACCCTCGGAGACATATGGATGGGTGGTTCTGATTACGGGCCTTTTGAAGTCCACACTAATTTATCAACCACCTCTATTGTAATAAGTTAGGATTGTATACGGATTTATCCAGGAAGGGGTTCGGGGGATATTGCAGTAGTTCCAATAAAACCGCCCTATTCTTCCCCATCCTTTTTCTTTTTTGTTAAAAACTTGCTAGCTCTTGCTCGCTTCTTGGATTATTAAAAAAAAATAAACATCAAAACAATCTAGTCTAAAAAAAAAAACAACTTTTTTTTTTGTTTTTTGTTTTTTTACTGACTGTACTCAGTCAGTACTGTTGATCTCTCAGGCTGGACCACAACTGGGACCGTCAGATGGACTGGTGAATGGTCGCTATCTGACTGAGACGGCAATGGAGATTTAATCTTCATCAGTCCCCAGATCCCGCCCCCGCTGCTCGTGGAGATCCCCCGACAGGAGAACATGTGGCGGGCGAGGAGCCGGGAGTTCCAGAAACGGTGTCGGCATCTGCGGCACTGGAAAGCGGCTTGCTTAAGATGCTGGCCCCTGTGTTTCAAGGCTTTGTGTAACGAGCTGGTGCGTCTTCCACACACCTGGCACCGCAGGCGGGCGTGGCGGCCTGAGTTTCTCGGCGGGTGCCTGATGGCGTGGTGGACCAGCAGAAAACCCTGGTTGGCGTACGTGGTGCTGGGGCAGATGGGGCAAGGGTAGCGTTTGATAGGGACCTCCATTGAGGTGATCCCCGTTACTTTCACAGCACCTCCGCACCACGACTTTACTTTCGTCATGCCGCCCTTCATTCTCAGCTGGGCGAGGAGCTTTTTTTTGTTAAGCTGAGCCTGCAGTCTGCCCCTCCGTTTCCTCAGGATCAGCAGCTTCCTGCGAGTGTCTTTGCTCAGTGGGACGCCCACCAGTTTCCCGTCTCTCATGATGCTATGGATCACTACTCGCCTTTTTTTTTTCCTGTGCTTTCTTGTCTGTCCATGCCGCTTTTGGAAGTTTTTTGAGCGGTAGTGAAAAGGGTGCTGCAGCTGCTGTTGTTGCTGCTGCTGCTGTGGCGGTTGTTGTTGTTGTGGTGGTGGCGGCGGCGGCGGTGGTTGTTGTTGTTGCTGTGGTTGTTGTTGTTGTTGCTGCTGCCCGGATGCCCCTTGCTGCATGTGAGACGACCCAGCGTAACTGGAACCTGATGGAGAGTCATAGAAGAGGGGCGAGTATCCAGAGGGTTGGGAATGGTTGACCCTCTGGCCGTTGCGATCGATTCCGTGTTGAGACAGCTTGTGCCGCACTAAACTGTTGGAGTAGGCGAAGGCTTTACCACATACTTCGCAACGAAAGGACTTCTCCAGCCCTACCCCGCCACCGTGCACCGTCTGTTGATGTGCCGTCAGGTGGAAATAGTGGCGGAACGATTTCCAGCACACCGTACACGTATAAAGCCTCTGCGAGGGGGTGCCGGACGTCGGTGACTTTTCTCCTTGGGAGCAGGATGAGAAGTAGTCAGTAGAGTTTCCAGAGTTGGCGACTTGACTGATGGCGGCGGCGGCAGCAGCGGCGGCGGCAGCAGCAGCACCTTTTATTCTTCTCCCCTGGCTGTCGATCTCCCCTTTCCTGTGCAACTTCCCGTGTCTCACCAGGCTCTGTGCGTACGCAAACATCTTCCCGCACAGGTTGCATTTGTAGTTCTTTTGACCCGAGTGTACAGTCAGATGCTTGGTGAGGTGGAAAGGCTCACGGAACATTTTGCCGCACACGTCGCAGGCGTGAGGCTTCTCCCCAGTGTGGACACGGTTGTGGCGCCGAAGAGTTTCCGCCCTTCTGAAGCGTTTGCCGCAAATCTGACATCCGTACGGCCTTTCCGAACCGTCCCCTTGAAGCGCAGGGCTCCGCCTTCTCCTGACGATGGTGCCTGGGTCCCTTTTCTCCCTGGGCTTCCTCGGCCTCCTGGGCTTTGAGTGGGGCTGGCTGGGGTGGGTCAAAGGCATGGTGGAACCATTGAGGCTAGACGTGGTCGACGGCCCACCCATGTTACCAAACCCCAACCCCCCCAGCAGGCCTCCGATAATATCCCTCCTCTCTCCGTCTCGGTTCTCTGTATTTATATCACAAGAGGCCGCGGCAGCAGCGGCGATGGCCGACATCGCGCTGCTCGTGACCTCGTCCTCTGAATCATCCAATAGGGAGGAGAGAGGGAGGTGTGGCTGCTGGGGCTGGTGGTGGTGCTGTTGCTGTTGCTGACTCTGTGGATGGGGATGAAGAGTTGGGGCTAAAGGGGCTTTACGGAGAGTTTGGCTGGTCATTTCACTGGCTAGTGTACTCTCCGAAGAGTATAGAGATGAAGGCTGCGTTCGTCTGTAGTCGTCAACTCCGCTGTTGTAGGACGACTGGTTCTGGTAGCGATTTCTGGAGTAATCTGTGGCGTACTTGTCGTTACCCATCCCATCGTTTGATATTCCTACCCTGTCTCCGCTGCTTCCCATTTTACTGCTGCTCGGGTTGGACGATCCGCTCCCTCCGGTGCTGGTTCGGTTTTTCGAACTCCGGGGAGGTTTACCGCAGGCACCCGAAGCAGCGTGGTTGAGAAGGGAGGTGCTCTCGCGGAAACAACGCCCGCACGCCGGACAACGGAAAGGCTTCTCGTCGTGGATCTTCTCGTGTCTCGTGAGCGACTCGCGGCGGTTGAAGGACTTCTGGCAGATGTTGCAGACAAAAGGCCGGTTTTCTGAGTGGGTGACGCTATGCTGGATGAGGTGACCCCGCTTTTTAAATCTCTTCCCACATTCGCCGCAGCAGAATATCCTCTCCGGGCTGGGCGAGTTACAGTCCGATTTCCTGCTTTGGCTGTTCGGTGTCAAGCCGTGGCTGCGGAGATGCCGTCGAAGGCTGGAGAGGTGGGTGAAGGTTTTACCACACTCCCCGCAGTGGTAAAGGGGTTCTGGTTCGGGCTGGCCAGACGAACTGTTACTGTGGCTTTCCTGTGATTTGGACAACTGTTGGTTACCGTTCGCTACGAGCACAGACGTGGAGTTAGAGGAAGGAGGGGCGGACGAAGAAGAGGAGACAGTGGAGGATGACTGCTGTTGCTGCGAGGATGACGAGAGGAGAGAGGAATGCTGTGGCTCGCTTCCGATGCCACTTATCCCAACACCCCCAGATCCTCCTCCCACAAGGCCAGATGAGGAGCTCTGACTGTGCCCACTTGAGCTGCTGTTATGGCAGTTACTAACGCTGCTGCTGCTATGGCTGTGGCTGCTGTGACTGTGGCTACTAGTGTCTGTTTTCCTCTGAGGCAGATAGCCAGCCATCGCTTTCTTTCTCCTGCTTCCTCCGCTCGAAGTGGACGTAGACGAACTGTCCCCCGACTTTGCATCGTCTTTAGAGAGGGACAGGTGGAGGGGCAGAGGGAGGGGGAGGCCAGCCTCTTGCTGCATTAACGATGCTATCTGGTTGGAGGAAAGGACTGGAATGCCTTGAAAATCAAAGCCACCCAGTGGGGCGGGCTGGGGGGCCGGGTGGAGAGGGTGCGGGTGGTGGGTGTGGCTGTGCGGGTGAGATAAGGCATGAGGGGTCAACTGCTGTTGCTGCTGCTGAGGCTGTGGAGTTGTGTGGCTGTGGGAGGAGTGGAGGGCAGGAGGAGGGGCCAGGGCTGAGTTCGAGTCAGTGGCCCCTTGGCCGAGGCCCAGGCCCAAGTGGTTGTGAGTGCCCTGCTGGACGAGGAACTGCTCCAGGCTGCTGTTGGTGGGGACACCGGACAGGAAGTACTGGTTGGCGGCAAGCATGCAGCTGAACTGCTGATGAAGGCTGCGGGGATCCGACTGGCCCACTAAGGGCACTGCAGTGCTGCTGGAGGGGTTGTTGGAGGCTGAGGTGGAGGTAGAGGGAGACGGGGAGGAAGAGGAGGGACCAGAGGAGGGCTGGGGGACAGAGAGACCTGGATGCAGCGGAGGAGGCGGGGGAGCGGGCGTGACGACACCCCCGATGACCCCTGCGCTTCCTCCGCTGCTGCTCCCACCAAAGTCAAAACGTCCCATCCCTGAGTGGAGCTGCTCCTGAGCCAGCGCAGCTTCGGCCGGGTGAAAGGGCCGCAGGAACTGAGGGTACCCCGACGAGGCGCTCCCGCTCCCGCTGCTGCTACTGCTGCTCATCTTACTGGACTTCCTGGAGCTGTGAGACGAAGAGGACGACTGACTTTGGTGGGAGATGGATGGAGGAGGGGCGCTCATTTTGGCGAATAACGACGAGGAGTCCGCGAAGGCATTACTCCGGGAGGTCTGGAGGGTGCCGAGGCCGAGACCGGACAGCAGGCTGCCAGAGCTGTCAGCGCTGGGCTGATGCTGCTGCTGGAGCTGCTGCTGATGCTGCAGCTGGACCTGCTGTTGGTGGCTCAGTTGTCGTTCTAATCCCAGCCCTTTGAACTGATGGGCTTGGTGTCCACTTAGCATCTCTAAAATGTCCATGGGGTACTTGCTGAATTGGAACATCTCCAAATACTGTTATAGCAAAGTGTAACAGGGTTGAAACGACCCCGTTACACTAAGTCTATAGTTGCTGGGAAACAGCCGTAACCCTTATCGAAGCGATAAGGTCTGGTTTTCAGATGTAATCCTGCTGCAGTGTCTACCCCAACACTTCCAACCAGCCACTATAATCCACCAGAAGCTGGTGCTTGATTTTTTTTTTTCTCACATAAATGAATCACTAATACTTTGACTCTCCATTCAGGAGTTAAGCCTTCAAGTGCTTCTGTGGGATGTTATAAAAACGGGTCATAAATAGGCAATATACTAAATTATACTTTAAAAAAACAGAGTCTGTAGTGTTTCTTCAGAGTGTTCCATAACTGTATGCTGATTTAAAAAAAAATAAAAATAATAAAAAAAAAAAAAATAGAAAAAAAAAAAAAAATTCAGGTCAGCAGTCCCATTTAGTGAAGTCCATTATTTCAGCGGAGGATGAACTCTTGCTTCACCGCCCTTCTGTCCCTTCATGGAGTCCTTATTGAAGCCTGAGGACACAGAAACAGAAAAAAAAACAAAAAAACAAACAAAGACATAATAATATCAGTTAGTGATTTGACAACTTGATGCACAGTTTTGGCACATTACGTTGCTTTCTTGCCTTTAACGCTCGAAAGCATGAATGTTGGACGTCTCACAATTAACCCCCTCCTCCCCCTCCTCCTTCAAAATAAACTTCATGTGGCTTTAATATATTTATTTTATGAAGCTTGTGTCGTTTTGAGCCACTTAACCTGTAACGTTCACTTTCTGTTGAGGCCGTCAGGTGTTTACGGAGATGCTGTGCGACTGTTTTTTTTTAAAGGGGATGACATTTTTTTCCCTTAAATAAAATAAATAGCAACCACAGCCAACACATGTAAGATTTTTTTTGGCTGAGAATACAAGCGTGTCGACCACGTCCGACTCAAGCCAAGTATAAAATTGGGTCATTGCTTTTCTTTTCTTTCCCCCCTCCTCATAACGAATATCCACCCGAGCAGCTGTTGCGCAATTATTTCTATACAACTGTGGAGATCTTGGATAGCACCCTGCATTCGATTGTTTGTTCAACCTGGTAAGATGTTATTCTTCAGCTCACTTTCTAATATTAGACAGCTTGAACCCGACGAACCTCGTGCCCGGCAGCTGCCAAAAAAGCTTGAGCTTGTGCGAGGAGTTTTCCTTGTCCCTCTTCTTTTTTTGGTTGATGTTTTTCATGATGTGCAACCAGACTGTTTTTTATTTTAGATATTTAAATGTGTCTTCCTGTCATGGTTTTAGTGTATGTTCATGGTTTTATTAGTGTTTTATTTTAATTTCTAGGCACAAAGGAGACGACAACCTGGACTGAGAAACTAAACATCACATTTTTTTTCATATTTTTTTTTCACAATAAGTAGAACAATTATTATAAAAGGGATGAGAACATTTTGATTGGTTATACTTGTTGGTCTTTAGGTTAATTTCCAAACCAATGTTGGGTGCTGAACTTGTTATTTTACGTTTGATCGATCAGTGCAAGATTTCGTTACCTTGCAGGACTGAGAATAAGCATAAAATAAGTTTTAAAAACACACATTTACCAACCAAAGAGTCTCAGACAACGACAGAACCACCAAACCACCGGATCTACAGAGACTTGATGGATCCATTTTAAAATTATTAGCGTGCCTAGCATCGTTAGCATAGCCATGACGTGCTGTGTGTAGCCTGACAGCATGGTGCAGGGCAGGTGACAGGTGAGTCTACGGCTCTGAAAAGCTTCACAGCGCAGATATAAAGATACAAAACTAATCCCACCGTCTATCTGTAATTAGAACGTAGGTGTGACTTTGTTATTAGGCAATCACCCGGCTGGTGTGCTCAACGATTGAGACCGATGTGCTGCCAAGAAGAGGGATTGAAAGAGCTAGTTGGGTACCTGCAGCACGAGTACGTCATGCCATCGAGAGCTACTGTCACTGAACGCACTGAAAAGACTTTAAGGTGAAGAACGATGAGCTAAAAGTCAAACTAACCAGAACAGACGAGCTCGTTCTGACCACCAACGCTCTCACGAACGAACGCTACGTCACAACTTCTCTTAAAAATTAACCTGTCAGTTATCGGTTAACGAGTGACCGTCTGTCCAGAAGCAAAATTAACCAAAACTGACATCTTTAATTATCATACTGGCTTTCTTTTTAGTGTGAAAATGCGTCCACACACACAAACACACACTGGTGAGTGCGACAAATAAAGCCTAGAGAGAGAAAAGAGAGCGGTGGCTCTAAATGCCACAAGTCTCCTGACCGGCTCCAGCTGGATAACATGGCTGCCTGTTGCCTCCACACACACACACACACACACACACACACACACACACACACAGCTAAATGCCAGATATAAAAAAAAAAGGAGTCTGGTTGACAGTGTCCTTGTGTGCGACAGGAAAACAAGACACTGCTGTGAATCAACACTCCAGATCAGCAAGTCCCTCTGTGTAATCAAACATCCCAAAAATACACACAATTATCTGATCAGTATTTATTCTGACGTCCTCGTTTGTGTCTCCGCGTCAAAAAGATCTTTACAACCAATTTATTGATTCCCAAAATTGTTTTCATGCAAACATGAGGAGACCCAAAACCACCAAGACGCCTCCCTAAAGTCCTTCACATCCGTATCAACGCCTGTATCGATAAACCAAAGCAAGCAGGGCATCGATTAATGATTACTCTCACTTTACAATAACGTATTGATTTGTTTTGTCGTCTATATAATGTCACTTATTTCACCTTAACGATTCCTGAGAGTCCAGATTAACATCTTTATTTGAGACGCTGTTGTGCGTTTTTACTCGATACGTGACCTTTAAATCAATTAACGACTGAATTACTTGATTAAAAATGAAACTTGTTGGCGTCATTTTACTGTAAATCAACTGATCATCTAATCAATCTACACATTTTTAACAGCTCCAATGCTGATAGCTGTCAATCTAAGTGAGTAATTGACACCTCCACACACAAACACATCTTTAATCCTCTTATAAAAAGGAGGTTTTTTAACTGTTTTGGACCTGAAATCAAGTTAAAACCAATCTTTTGGCATCAACTTAATCTAACTAGATGGATAGATTTTCCAAAAACGCTACTCTCCTGTACTTTAATGCTGTTTTTAATCTGAATGTCGTCACCTAACGTCTTCGTGGTCCAGTAACAGGCACCACATCGACTACTAACACGTTGAATTTTGACTATTTAACGCTGGTTGTCTTTTAAAACAAAACACCGTCTGATTAGTTTGAACGCCGCCGACTCTCCTGCAAAGATAAAAAATAAAAAAACACCTCAATCTTAATCTGATTATTAAAGAAAAAAAACACCCTCTTTCTTTCCGTTAATAAATCCTGCTTGCTTCTTTCTCACGTTAGTCATCAGTCTTCTTCCTAACCGACACATTAGCATAAAACCCCTGAAACAGAAAACTGCTCAGTGTGTGTGTGTCACCTCTGCAAAAGGTTATTGTGCTATCTTGCCTTATTCTGTGTGACATATCTTAATTCAGCGGTTAATCCTGACCTTCCAGTGGCATGAACAACCCTCTCTCCTCTCCTCTCCTCTTTCCTCTCCTCTTCACCCCCCCTGAGACAGAAACCAGAGCGGCTAAACATCTTTATACACACACGCTGTCACATCTGCCGCGCGCAGTCTGAAGCTTGGCAGAGCCCGGCCGAACCTGCATCTTAAAAAAAAATCACAAATACCAACTATAGCTGGCGTCTTTATGAGCGATATAAACAACAGAAGAAAGAAGCTGCTTCTAGTCATAAAGCATCTTCTATATCTGCTTATAGAAACTATTTAAAAAGACAATCCTGTGATATGAGTCTTGACTGTGTGTGTGTGTGTTATTTCTGTGCTGAAAGGTCAGAGACTGTAAGCTATAAAGAGACAAATATGTTGATAAGACGTACACTTCGGGCCACAGACCACTTCACAAACTGGCAAAGACAAACATTTGTCTACTAAAACTTTTTTTTTTTTCTTTTCCTCCAACCACCACTCTCCAAACTCAAACCACACAAAAGCAAATTTACACAGAAGTCAATCTGTTGAGCAACCGCTCGAATTAATCTAAATTCTGCTCGAGTTACAAGTTTGTTTAACTGGGACAGCCCGAAATAAACGACTGGGGTAGAGATCTGTTAAAACTCGACCATATTAGAAGAAGCATTATTAACCGACTAGACATAAACTGATTTAACAAATTCATAACCTGCACAGAGAAATACACACACACGTGTCTTATAAACTACAGCCTGAAGACGAGACGCAGCGAGCTGTCAAACTGCCACTCTGAACAGATAACGATGCCGTTTCTGTTCAAATCATTTAACAGGGAAATAAATTACACCTGTTACACCAGATGAATGAAGGTAAACATATAAAGAAAAACAACCTTGAAATCAAAGCAGCAGGACTGAAAAACCCTGCTTGGGAAAAAAAAAAGGGGGGCAGCGAAGCAGAGAGTGAACTTGAGCTACGGAGGCCTAAAGGTGCTCGAGGAGTTGTTAAGATGTGACGTCTGAAGGTTAAAAGTGTTTATGGTCGTTCCAGACGGGCGACACTCGAAGGATGAGTGAATGAAAAGCCGGCCGTGGAAGAGAGGAGCCGAGAAACGATAACAGACGGTCTTTACGCAGAAAGTGACATAAAAAGTTGTGTAAAAATAAAATAAAAAAGGGGAAGAGTGCAGTGTTTGGAGATTTATTTAAAGAAGATGCGCTACTACCACCTTATTATTCCTTTATTGGGTTTTGTGTTGAATATTCATGCGCACCACAGGGTTTCTCAACCTCTTCTAGTCTTTAACCTCCTTCTCAAGTCTCAGAGTTGAATAAAAGCTTTCACCTTGTCGTGTAAAACCGAGTAAGACGCACTTGTTTTCTTAGTTTCAAGCACACTCGACTCCTCGAAACAGAACGCACAGCCACATTAACGTGTATATTTACGTACATGTTCATTTAAAACTATCAATAATGTGAATTTTTTAAAGAGAAACTCCTGAAACTCTTGACTGAATTTCAAGCTTTTAGGATGCTTGACAGTATCTAGGGCTCGAGTATCGGTATTACTGAAATAACCAGATACCGAGTAGAAACTCGAAACTTCTCCAGTCAAACGATACCTGCTTTTGCTCCTTTTTATACGCAAATCTAGAAAGAAAGAAAAAAAAAAAAGACAGTTTGTACAGTTTTGTTCACACGAGCGTTCTTCGATTTACTGCGATATGTGATTTACCGCAAGCACAGCACAGTTTCGTACAGTTATTCGATACATGTTTCAATAATTTGAACACTTTCGAGATGTATATGTGTGAAAATCATCCCGTATGTATGGGGGATGAGTGGTGGCGTTGGTGTAAGGGCACTGGCGTTGGTACCGTTTTCTTTTAAAATGATACCCAGCAGGGAATGACTGACATAACGGATTCGCATTTAGTTCTCATTTCATGCCACACAAAGACAGAACTAATGACTAAACTTGGATTAGTCAGAACTGCAGATTCAGCATAAGTTTCTGCATGCAGTGACAACTCATATATGTTTAAGAAAAACCGCATGCCACAGTGACATTTCCTTTATGTCACAATAAAATAATAATAAAAAAAAAAACATCTTTATGAGTGATAAACTGAAGCCCAAAACTGTGAAGTTAGCTTGACAATGTGGAGGAGGTGTGATTGCATGTTTGTTTGTTTGTTTTATTTGCATCTTACCGGCTTGATCCACAGGTCTTGAAAGCTCCCTGCTGGACCGCAGCTGAGACAAGAGGAGGAGGAAAGGAGGGAAGAAGGAGGAGAAGGAGGGGGGTGATGAAAAAGAAGGAGGAGGACACAATCCGCTTCTTTCTCCTCTTGACAACCGGTGGCTTCAGCTCGACAATCTGAAACAGATGTACCGGTGACCGGAGCAGGTTAGACGGATGCAAAATACCGTTACCCACTCACTCACCGGAGTCTGCTAGCATCCATCCCTCACCATCCTAGCTAGCTCTCTCTGTGTGTGTCCCCCCTCTCTCTCCCCTTAAACTGCCAAAATGTTTGAACGCTGCGAGGTCAAGTTATTGTGCCACATTACAAACACTCACAGGTGCCATGCGTTTTAAATTAAAACTAAAATGTGTCTCGTAAATGTCGATAAGGGGGAGATAATAATAGCTACACCTACATAAAGGAGGCATCCCGGTTACATTGCTAGCAGCTTTAGCCGACCCGTTAGCTCCGCTTTAGCTTGTTGCTAGCATACGAAGCTAACACACTCCTCCTCCTGTGGAAGCAGCTTTTTTGTGTGTGTGAGTGTGTTTTTTATTTTTTTTATTATTTTCATATTTTTTTTCATTACCTTGTAGCACGCGATGTCTGGGCGCGAGAAAACAAAAAGGCTCAGAAATATGAGCGTAAAAGTGTAAAAGCATCGAGCGGGGAGTGAGCCGTTATGAGAGCCGTTGCCCTGCTGCCAGTCAGCGGGGCCTTTTTCTTCATCCTTGGAAAAACACCGTGAAAGGCCCGGCTCTCCATCGGCCCGGGAGGGCTGCTTTTCACTCGCTAACAAAAAACTATTTCCGCTGGTCCGATGTGTCCATTATCTGTTAGCCTGCCGTCCCCCCTACTGCTGCTCCGCCGACTCGCTGCTCGTCTTCACCCAAACGGAGCCGCCTTTGTTTTGTTTTCCTCCGTGTTTCTCTCTTCTTTTCTCCCTCGCCTGGTTGTTTTCCGCCCCGTGTCAGTGTGATGTGTCCCCCCTCTGTAGACGACGGCTCCTCCGCTGCTGCTGCTGCTGCTCCTGCTGCTCCTGCTGCTGGCGTTAAAATGGTAGTTTCCTGTCTGCATAATGGTTCCGGGTGGAGCCGGGCACAGGTTTTTTGGGGCTGTCCGGTCGCGACCACACCGCTCGCCCCGCTCCGCTCACATCCACCTCTGCCCCTCCGTTTGCAAAATATGGATCCTATCCAGCATGATGCTCATGAATAAATAAACCGCGCGCGTGTGTGTGTATGTGTGTGTACGTGCGCGTGCGTGCATGTTTGCACTCCATTAAAAAAGATATCACAATGTCATTAAACCCCCACCATATGTGTGTGTGTGTGTGTGTGTGTATGTGTGTATTTTCACACTAAGTGTGTGAAATGTTAATTAGTCAATTAAAGATATCATTACAGCATGCTGCAACATTACAGCGCGCGCGTGTGTGTGCGTGTTTTTGTGTGTTTGTGTGCTGCTGGTGCCTCATTTGCATTCAATTAAAGTTACATTACTGTACAGTATTTCAGCCTGTCGCCACCGTTTGTGTGTGTGTGTTTTAATGTGTTGTGTATGTGTGTGTGTGTGCATCTCTCTGTTTAGTGTGTGTGTGTGTGCTGAGTAATAATAAACCTGTTAGACTTTTCTATTCCCTGTTGTTGTGAATGTTAAACACTGGATCATATTTTCTCTAACAAGGTCTGTGTAATAAAGTCTTATCTGGCAGTGGATAAATATTATTAAAGGGTGAGTTCACCCCAAAAAAAAGAAGCTTCAAACTAGTAATAAACTCAATTTTTTTGGATTGTGGATGCTTGTCAGGACAAAACAAGACATTTTAAGTGGTTGAATCCTCAACTTGAGGAACTTTGATCAATATTTTATTATGATTTTCTGATATTTTATACACCAAACGATTAATCAGGAGAAACAAAACACAGATAATGACAAAAATCAATCAGTCAATCAATAATTCTGCTGTCAGTGGTTCTTATATCACTCCTGTTTCTCTGCTGATCCCAGATTTAACGTCTCCACGAGGGTCAGAGGAGGTAAACAGAAAGCCGTGAATCTGTGAGTCCGGCTTAACAACACCGGCTGGTCTTTTTTCTTTTTTAATTCCCTCCTGTAATTTTCTCATTTTCTTTCTTTAATGACTGTAATAAATTCAGTAATTTGTGCTTAAGTAGGAGGAGTGGTGGGATGGAGGGGTGTTGCTCCCCCCCCCCTCCTCTTCCTCAGTGTGGAGCCTCAAATTACTCCCTCAGGTGTGGAAACACAGGTAGGCGGAGCCGTTGTGAGAAACACAATAGGTCGAAACAAACGTGTGTTTTTCCTCCCACTCTCACTGTAAGGAGGATTTATTGTATATTTACAATTACTTTCAAAACAATAATATCCTTTTAAATGCTCAATTTCCTTATTTTGTGATCAGATAGTTCCTGATTTAATGTTAAAAATGATGATTTGACTGTATTTACTGTAGTTTTTGTGCAGTTTATGTGTAAAAATAAAGCTGTTAAAGCTGAAACAAACAGTCTATTATTCAATTATCAGCCAACATATTTTATGATTTGTCATTTAATGTGCAAAAATGTTAAATATTCACTAATTCCAGCTACACAAATGCTGATTTTGTTTTTTATCATTGTAAAGTGAATATATTTGAGGTTTCTTGACTGTTGTTAAGAGAAATAAGCAATTTGGTCTCTTTAAACTTTGTAATGACAATTTTTCTATTGATTCATTGAATTATTTCCTGTTTGTTGATAAAATTGTTGTCAAAAAACAGTGAAGATGTCCGTCAAAATTCAATATAATGTCTTCAAATAGTGTTTTATATTCAAAACCTAAAGATACTTAATTGATACTCAAATAAAACAGTGAAAAACTAGAAAATATTTAATATTGTTGCTTCGTAAATACCTGAAAATTCATTATTAAAGCTGTTGTCAGTGAATTTTCTGTCAATTTGACTGTTAATTGATTGATTAACCGTCAATATGAGCCTGTAGTCTTAAAAAAAAATCATCACATAAAGACACAAACGAGGTTTTAGAGGGATTTTTTTTATTATTGTTATTATCAATTAAACAGTATGGTTTCTACAAATGCAAGAATTGATCACCAATAACAAAAAAAAAAAGGGGGGGGGGGGGGTTGCACATGTGTGAGACCTTTGTTTGGATATTCTTGGAAATAGACATATAAGGGGATGTAATAAATGTATCATACAGTTTGAGGTATGCAGAGTAGCTTTGAGAATACAAATGTGCCCATGAGCCCCCCACCGCTCGTTCGCCCGCCCGCCCACCGCCCTCCCCCAGGTGGTTACAGTTAACACACACACACACACACACACTCTCACACACACAGATTAATCAGGGGAGCGTTTAACTGAACGTGGATTTTTTACGACATCTGTATCAGACCTCTCATGTTTAATAATTTATACATTTTTCTCCTTTCTGTTTTCTTTCTTTTCGCCTCTTTTTCTCTTTTAAAAATGAATCGATGAGATGTTTTCATTGTAAAAACCACAGAGCGCCTTTTGTTTTTTCCTCTCCCTGTCACAAAACGTTCTCGTCCGCAACCCACTCAAGCAAAAAAAACCACTGCAATTAGTTTTATTTTTCCACTTTTCGCTTGTGTTGTAACTTTAAAAAGCTGTAAATACTGTATGTTTGTGCCCTTTAAATCCCGCTTGGAAGAGCAGCGACGCACACTCGTCATACCGAGTGACGTCACAGGCATCATGACGTCATAAATCAATCAATCAATCCATCAATCAGTTATTTATTTATATAAGCGCACAAATCATAACATAAAGTCATCTCAGGGCACTTTTCGCACAGAGCAGGTGGAGACGGTACTCCTTACGGTCATAAATGAAACTTTGACGCAATAATTTACGTTTTCCCCCCCAAAAATTCCCAAAAAATCTTCGCTTTGGTGAACATAGCTCGACAAGAAAAGTCGTGATTGATCAATATGTCTACCCCCCACCTCCCTCACCTCCCTCTCCTCCCCTCAGGCCGTTTTTAAAATTCATTACAAGTTGATATGAACACGTAACGGACTCGTGACTCGGGTCTTAAAGTGGTCAAAAAAAATGAGGTTCAGCATTCCTAAGAAGAAGAAGATGAAGATGAAGACACTGAGAGTTACACACATGGTCACACAAATGAAAACAGACACATGTACATTTACACACACACACACACATACATACACATCGCGCCGTGACATCATCAGTCAGCACTATGACATCATCAACACTGGCTTCAGACATCTTTCATGCGGTTTTGATTGCATCGGATCTTTTTCAATACAAACGTGTTTTTTTTTTTTGTTTTTTTTTTAAACTTTTCTTTGTGTGTGTGTTTTTTTTTCTCCACTTAGAAAGTTTGAATATTTGAAAATTCGAGGATTATACATTAAAATTCACAGAGAGATTTAAAAAAAAAATAAATACATGGTTAAGTAAAAGACAGAAAAAAAGAGAAACAAACAAAAGATAGTCGATCATGATAAGAGTGTTCGTAGTCTGATCGAGGAGGGGAATCGTAACACGTTATGATCGTCAAACATTAACACATGAGCACATAAAACATAAAAAAAGAAAAGAGAGACTGGCAGGAAGCTTTGCTCGATTATCAATCATGTCTGTCTTTATCGAAATGCAAAAAAAACCTTCAAACAAGGTTTTATGAGTCCCTTAAACCCCTTAAAAAAAGGAGGAAAGACTAGAAGGTCCATCATCTCACAGCCAGAAAAAAAACAAACAAACAGAGAAATATACAAAATATGACATCAACGTGACCACCTTTGACTCCGCTGCTGATTCAGCGAACGAACAAACAAACATGGTCGTGTGTGTGTGTGTTGTTTTTGTTTTAATGTTACACAGAAGTCCCTCAAATCTCACAAAAAAAGGGAGGCAGGGAGGGAGGAGGAGGAGGAGAGGGGAGATAGATACAAAGATGTTGCAGAATTTCCTTTTGCATTGTTTTTTCTAGTTTCTCTCTCTCCGCACTTCTACGACAAGAAAGGAAGAAAAGGAAAAGAAAAAGAAAAAGAAAGGATGAGTGAACGTACAGTATGCACAACAGCATGCCTCCTGACACCGACACGCACAAGAAATTTTAAAAAATAAATAAATAAATAAACGAGAAGCAGACACTGTACAGAGCACAGACACACAAAGATAATTCGGTATAGCCCTTGGTGTGAAGTGTCCATTGTTTCCCCGTCCCGCCCTCCACCTCCCGCCACCGCCACCGCTACCTCAAACCCGTCCGCCCCCTCCCTTTATTTTTCCCTTTAATATGAGGTGAGCAGCTGAACTTTTAACATGTGGCATCGCAGAAGTACAGAAGTGTTTATTGAATATCAATCGGCGGCGAAAAGAAACCCCCCCTCCCCTCATCCCCTCGACTCTCAAAACTCAGAGGGAGGGTGTGTGTGTGTGTGTGTGTGTGTGTGTTTGCTAATGTTTGACACCCATACAGAGTTTGTATGAGATGGGTTCTTCATTATGAAGTCAAGGGTCTAATTCCAAAATATATATGTTTTTTTTTATTATTAATTAGTACGCAAAGGGTCACAGCACAATGTTTCATAGATGGCACACCCACTAGATTTCACAGTACAGGCTTTAAGCTAGCTAAATTCATACTCCCAAAAGTGGCTTTTTTAAAAACTTTTTAAGGCCCAGTCACACCAGAAAAGTGGCACGTCTTTGCGAAATTGCAGGTGTCTAAATGTTTGGTGGCAAACTGATTAATAAAAGGGCTCATTGGTAAACTACTGTAGCTGCTAACCGCTAACAGGCTAGCCATATTTAGCCACAATAGCCTGGACTTCTCTATTTTTCTATTTTCTCTCTCCGTTTAATCACCACTGGCTTTTTATTCACAGGATTGTACATCATTTAAGTCAATAAAGAGTTTCCGAAGACGGAAAAACAACAGCTTTCAGAGCTAGCACGGTCGCTAACAATTAGCGCGCTAGCTCGGTCGCTAACAATTAGCTCGCTAGCACGGTCGCTAACAATTAGCGCGCTAGCACGGTCGCTAACAATTAGCTCGCTAGCTCGGTCGCTAACAATTAGCTCGCTAGCACGGTCGCTAACAATTAGCGCGCTAGCTCGCTCGCTAACAATTAGCTCGCTAGCTCGGTCGCTAACAAGACACACAATTTCTTTCAAAAGACGTTATTTGCACCACTGACTCCAGTGTCTGCGAACCATCCACGTTTTGTGGAGCAGTTTATACAATAAAAAAAAGGAGGTTAAATACGAGTAAATGGTGCAACAAGCTAATAAGCTAACAGCCTTCTCCATTTTGAATAGAAGATCCGCACTGAAATAACGGCTTGTTGTTGGTCGACGGCGCAAATTCTGGTGTCAAAGTCCACCAAATTTGAATTTTACGCCAAAAATTTTGCATTAATTTCACAGTGAAATTTAAATGCTGGTGTGAATGGGCCTTTATGGCAGTTTGTATCAACGTTAGTATTGTTTTTTATTTCCTCCCTCCTCTCCCTCCAAAATAAATGGCATTTATTTTATTTCTATCTAGAGCAAATCAAGCCGTAAAGGCAATCGAAGTGACTGCTAACTGTACTTGGCGAGATAATTTTTGCAGAGCATGTTGTTGTTGTTTTTTTTGTTTTGTTGTTTTGTTTTTTTTCATGATAGTCCAATCACGACTAGAGAAATAAATGACAGGCGGCGGCTCACGTGTTTCCAGCCATCGGAGTTACAAACTGGCCGGCTAAAAAGATAAATGTTTCTCAATCAAGTATACACAAAGTCCTACAGGGCTCAGTTAATGTTAATACTATTATTATTATTCGTAGGTTAATTTTCATACAAAAAAGCAACCGGTTTGGTTTTTAAATACCTCTATAAATACAAAGACGAGCAAACCTGTCTGTCTCCGCCTCGGCGCTCCTCAAAGACTCCGTCGCCGTCGTCGGAGCGCTCAAGGACTCGGAGGACAGTGCAATAAAACTCAAGGACAATTCAACAACGGGTATCCGTCAATAGAAGTCACGGCAGATACCCAGCAGCCTTTAAAACTTCGCTCATAACATGTTTTTTTTTTTTTTGGCTTTTTTTTTTTGTGTTTTTAAATGGACGTTTCTGTTCTTCCCTTTTTCAGAGAATGGCTGAATATTCTCTTTTTTTTTTACCGAAACCGCCGAGAGTTGACGAGGAGAAAAAAAAAAATCAATTGGCTATACTCGTTAGGAGATTAACGCCGTCATTCCGCCGCTTTTGTTTTAGGAAGATGGAGGAAGGAAGGGAGGGAGGGAGGGAGGGGCTTCAGGACACGAGAGTGCAGCCCTGTGAAGCAGCCGGCGGAGATCAAACCTCGTCTCGCCACTTCCTGTCTTGCCTCTTCGGGCGGCTCTTCTTTACAACTTCAGCCTTCGATAAAAAGAATCTCTCACTTCTTCTTCTTCTTCTTCTTCTTCTTCTTCTCTTTCTCCCGTCTTCCTGTCTCACACTGTCACTTCGTTCTTACTCCCAGTCCGCAGTCCCTGCCCTCCCCCTCCTCCGGGGATGAAGTGGAGCTGTTCGATGGTGTTCTGCCTCTTGCTGGCGAACGCCATCCGCCGGGCGTTCGGGTGACCTCCTCCTCCTCCTCCGCCGCCTCCCCCTCCTCCCCCGTGGGGTTCCCAGCCGCCGTGCATGCCCATCCCGGACATGGGGGCGGAGCTGCGTTCGTGGTCGTGGCCCGACGACGGGTGGGAGTTCATCTTGATCATGTGATGGCGGTCCATGGACGGCGTGACGCAGATGTTCTGCTGCGACTGGGCCTTCTGGTGGTGGCTCAGCCGGCCCATCGTAGGCACCATCCCGCTTCCCGGTCCTCTGTCGCCTCCTCCTCCGACCATCAGGCCCACCGTCATCAGCCGGTCCTCCAGGCGGTCCGGCGAAACCAGGAGCCTCTCGTGGGACCTGGAACCACAGAGCGGTTTATCTTCTCCGCTAATAAAACAACAGACTTTTACAAACTTTTAAAGATGTTTAATAGCATTGAAAATGTATTTATGGAGAAGAATTATATTGTTTTACCTTCTAAGACATCAAAAATTAAATAATTTGCAAACATCTGAAGCAAATAAAAAGTCTGTTCCTGTATTTTTGACCCGGTTTATCTTCTCTGCTAATAAAACAACAGACTTTTACAAACTTTTAAAGATGTTTTAGACGTTTTTAGATGATTTTTAAAGATGTTTTAGATGTTTTTAGATGACATTTAAAGATGTCTTTTGTGTTAAGAGCAATGGAAATGTATTTATAGAGAGGAATTATATTGTTGCCTCCTTGTAAGACTTCAAAAATTAAATAATTTGCAAACATCTGAAGCAACTAAAATGTCTGATCCTGTATTTTTGACCTGTTATTGGCCAGTTGGGTGTCTTGAACGTTACTTTAAGGGATCAGAAAATGATTATCTGCACTAAATCTCATCTAAAAATTGCTCTTCTAGGTTCAGTGCTCAGTTGAGGGATTCAGGATCAGTGAGACTAGAACGAGGTGCAATCAGCTCCGGCGGCCACGTCACACACACACACACAACCGGACCTCGACGCGGCCGCGCCCCGGTGGGATCAAGCTTTAAGGTGTGGACTTTGTTTAAAGAGCATTTAAGTTGTATTTGTAGTTGATGTAGTCGCTCCAGTGAAGGAGATGAAAATTAAACATCATTCACGACCTTTGTAAGCATTTCTAGACCTCATTAAATAATTATGAATAAATAAAAAGCGACTTCAGTTAAAGTTAAAACATCCTTAGTTATAAATTACACTTGCATCCTGATTGGTCGAGACATCTCCGAGGCGACACAGACTTGACTGATGCTTGAAAACGTGTCTTTTTCTGGCTGACAGAGAGCACTTCCCACTTTAAAAAAACCAGTCAGACGGCCGACAAAACAAAACAAAACAAACGCAGAGAACCAGTCAGGCCGACTTGACGCCTCGCCGTCTGCGGAGCTACACTGGGAACCAGTGAGTGCGGCTAAAAGGTTGAACTGGGGCAGGATTTCTATCTTATGCAAGTTTAATTGAATGTGCTTTCATCTTGCCGGAGGCTTAAATTTTTAATAACAGCGACTTATTCTACTCTTAAGTATTTAATTTGACGTTCTTCTTTATGGAATTTGTCACATTATTATGATTTTTTCATCTCGTCTCATGAGATTCTCTCCTCTCTCTCCTCTCTTTTCTCACCTGCGGAGCGTCTGAGAGGTGGAGCTCCTGCTGGTGCTCATCATGGCTTTGTAGTACTGGTGCTGCTGGTTCTTGGACAGGCGAGACAGAGTGTTGCCCTCCCCGAGAGCCAGCAGCTGGTCCTGGGAGCGGACGCGTCGCGGCGGCCTGTCGAAGCTGGAGCTGGTGTACTGCGTCTGGGCGGGGAGAGGGTACGGGTTCGGCGTGGAGGCGGGGATGTGGAGCCGGGGCCGGGAGCCGTGGAGGGGAAGCGTACCTCTGGATCCCAGCGTGTAGTCGCCTCCCCAGGGGAGGTGGTGCTGCGAGGAGTGGAAGGACGGCGGGGCGTTGTTGGAGCGGCGTTTGGAGGAGGAGTAGTAGCCGGAGTACTCGTCCAGTTCTTTCTCTGGTTCAGACGGAGACGGAGAGAGAGTTTTAGCTTCATTATTGATTATTTTTTTCAATTTATTTAACTAATCGTTTAGTTTATACCCCAAAAAAACAAAAGATTTTCAAGTTATGATGATTAAAAAAAGAGAAAAAGCTGTAAAAAGCAAAGAAATGATCGTTTAGTAGCTCTTCTGGAGATCACATGACATAAAATTCATTCATTCAAGCAGTTAATCAAGTTGTTATTGATTAGTAAACGTTCAAATTTACATTTTTTTTTATGAGAACTTAAGTCTTTTTGTTCATATTTGTGGAAAAAAAAAGAAAATCTTTAAATCCTTGACAAGTGAACAACCTCCAATCTGTCGATGAAGACAATGCAACATGTTCAAAAGCTACTAAATGGACCTCGCTGTTTGATTGTTTTCTCATCTGCTTTCTCACAAGGTCAAGAGAGGGAACTCCTGAACCTCAAAGAGAGAAACGACTGAAGTGGAGGAGCAGAGCGCAGAAATTAGACAGAAAGAAGACGACGAAGAAGAAGAAGAAATAACAAAAGACGACAGACGCGAGGGTGAAAAATGAGCAAGTAACGCAAAACAGAAGGACGATGTCAAAAAAAAAAAAGGACAAATGAAAGAGACAGATGTGTGTGAGCAGAAAACAGAGGGAGAGAGGGGGAAAAATACCTTTAAAGAGACGAGACGAGCGAGAGATGAGGTTTAAAGAGGCGGAGAAGTCGGAGAAAAGACAATAAAAGATGAAGAAATGGTGAAAAAAAGGAGATAGAGAGATAAACATGTTTATTGTATGAGGTTTAAAAGATAAGAGCAAAAGATAAAGTGAGACGTTTAAGTTTAAAAAACAAACACATAATGACAGGAATGTAAAGAAACACGAGAGTTGAAATTAAAGAGAAGCAGGAAGGGAACAGTTAGTGAGGTTCATTAATAGTGAAATACAGTGTTTCTGTGCTTTTCTGCTCCGTAGCCTGAGACCGCTTTAATCTTCAAAGCATTTCCATGGAAGCAGCTCCCCAAGAGCCAATTTAAACCTGACCTTTAACCAGCCACCTCTCTCTCTCTCTCTCTACCTCTTCCTCCCCTCTCGCCTTTTCTTTTCTCTCTTTGTCTCCCCTGTTTTTTTTTTCTTTTCTTTTCTCTCCCCCCCTCGTCTTCCCCTCCTCTCTCCTCCTCTTGTGTTTGTTCTTCTGTCTTCCCTTGTTCTCCCTCCTTTCTCTACTCCTTTTATTTTCCCAACTTCTCTTCCTCTCTTCTCTTTACCATCTCCTCTGATGTCCTCTCCCTCTCTACTCTCTCTCTCTCTCCCCTCTCTGTTTACTCCCCTCCTGTAAGGCCGAATTATCTCGAGGTTTCTCCCTGCAGCCGCAGACAAAGGAGCCTTTATCAGTGTCCTTTTCTGCAGCGCCGTATGGGGAACTACATCAAAAGGACCAGGTTTCATACGACGCTTGGCGAGAGGCTGTGTTCCTTCTCTTTAGTTTCTTTTTCAAGGTGCTGTTCCACCAAAAAACTGACATTTAAGGTGCTTTATTTATTATTTTCTGCAAAAGAAGACGTTTAATAATAATAAAAAAAGAGGAGAGTGCTCCATAAAAATGTCTGTTTTGCTCTCCATGTCAGTGCAACAGTGATTAAACCTGTTTCTGGTTTACGGCAAGATGATTTTTACACATTTCTTTTTGAAGCGATCAGCGTCTGGTCGCTCTGCTCTGGGAAATAAAATCACTAAGTGATGTTTCATGTATCAAAGAAAAAAAAAGAAGAAGAAGAAGAAGAAGAAGTGGCTAAAATCAGGTTTTTTCAACCCTTCAAATATGCACTAAAAGGCTCTAAATCTGGTCCTCTGGGTTGAAATATCCTCATCACATTAATAAAGTTACATCTATAAAACTTATATCTATAAAAAGTAGAAGTGTTCAGGTAAATGTTTGCACTGGATATCTATCTGTATACCTTTAGATATGTAGTTGTATAGATATAGAAGTTGTTAGATGAGCTCTACACTCCTGATCAGTCACTGCATCACTGACCAAGTGGGCGGATTTGTCAGTCCAGCATCAGAAAGATATAATATATATATATAGTTATTATTATTATTATTTGAACAATTGGATTCATTCAGAAGAGACAGGAGCGAGCAGATGGAGAAAACTGCAGCACCTGCAACTCTCAAGGAGAAAATACAGAGTGAAGACGTCAACAGTCTTTGACTCACAGGTGAACTCTGGGAAGATCCTGTGGATAATATAATATATATAATATATATAATATATAATATATATCTGTGGATGTACTGAAGTTCCCCCCAAAAAAGTTTACTTGAATTTAAGAACTGATTTCTGATGATCGACCTAAAAGGAAGTGAGCAATCATGCTTCTTTTAAAAGTAGATATGCTGCACCTATTAAAAAAATAAAATAAAATGTGGGTGTGAATGTTTTTTTTCTTTTTTCTGTCATCTGAGGTTAATTAAGTGATAAAGAAAAGGTGGCGATGAAAGAGGAAACTGTGTTGAAAGGTGGCTGATTAAACATCTATCTGCATCTTTCTGCAGAAAAAGAAAAAAAAAAACAAAAGAGTCGGTTTTGATGATCCGAACCGTGACGAGCCGCTGCAGGATGGGCTGCGATTAACGAGACGGAGACACTGTTGCATAAACGAGACGATAGAAGAAGAAGAAGAAGAAGGAGACCGATGACCTCTGAAGGTCCGACGTATAAAAGGAGTGAAAAGCCTTTTTCCTTTTCCAAACAACCGCTCTGCATTGTCTGTCGAGGTGTTTTTCTGTTTTTCTTTCCCTCTTCTGATTGAACTGAAATAATAAAGAGCCTCATCTGGACTCGCACGCACACACATTTACACGCACATACATACGACCCCCCCCACCACCACCACCACCACCCCTCCCCGTGTAGTAACCATCCATCACTCAGCCTGCAGAGGCGACTCCCCTCCCCCTGCGGTCTTCAGCAATCAGAGGGCGAGAGAGGTAGACAGACAAAGAGAGAAAGAGAAAGAGAGAGAGAGAGAAAGAGAGAGAGGGAGAGGGAGAGGTTGCCAGCCACTGCCTCTCAAACGTCGTCTCTTCCCCGTCGAAAGGCAGCCAAGCCCCTGCAGACCCAGCCAGCCAGCCAGCCGACACCCCTCCCCCCTCTCTATCTACACACATCTACTCTTTCTCCCCCCACTCGATCCTCTCTTCCCTCTCTTCTTTCGCCGCCTGTCTCTCTCTCTCCGTTCTTCTCCGTCTGCTGCTGTACGGCTCTATCTCCCCAAATATCTTTTTTCTTCTTCTTCTTCTTCTTCTGCTGCTCTCTCTATCCCTTATTTGCCCGATCAGCTCTTTCACCGCCTCTTTTCTCCCCCCCCCCTCCATACATCTTTTTTCTCCCTCCTGTGTTTCTATGTCGCTTTCTCCTCTCTGCTTTTTAACCCTTTCTTTTCCCTCCCTCCATCTTTCTGTCACTCCCTTTCCTTTCTCAACATTTCCCTCCTTCTTCTTCTTCTCACCCATCTCACACATTTTCTCCCTTCCTCTTCCTCCCCCCCCACCACCCTCCCCCCCTTCTATCATGTTTCACTTTGTTTACTTTACTGTTATGACTGTTTAGCTCAAACGGGTTTTTACACATTCAGACGATAGTGACATGGTTATTTAGCTCCGCCGATGAGTCACAAATCTCCTGGCAGCCATGTCTGCCCGCTGCCATGATGATGGGGAGGTTCGCTGAGGAATCAGGCTGTGTGGATGTCTCGGATAAATAAGAGTCAACCGGGTCAGAAAAAGAGGGATAGCTGGAGATAAATCATGGTTAGAGGAGGGAGGGGCGGGACTGTTAACCTGAGGAAAAACTGGCTTATTGTTTAATTCTTGAAGGAGCGCTCGGAGACGGAAACAGGTGTCCCAAAACTCCCTCTGCTGCTGCAGCGAGTGTTTATATATTAATATCAGACTAAAGTACCCAGCTGGGAAAATTATATTAGCTCAACTTAACACAGAGACAAGTTCATCTTTCTACCTGTTTAGCGCACTGATTACACACACGGACTCAACTCTCTCTCTCTCTCTCTCTCTCTCTCGACTCTCCTGAAGCTTGAGGATGTTTTTTTAATATTCAGCAGTTCTTCTCTCGTGTTGCCAATAAACTGCAACTCACACATATATTTTCTTATTTAAGCCCCCGTCAATCATTTAAAGGTTGTTTTTTTTTGAAGTTGGAATAAAAAATGGACCTTTCTCAAGCTAGCATGTTTCTCATGTTTTACTTCATATTAAAAGTCATACTTTCATGTCTATATATGTGGAAAAAAGTGTAATATTTATACTAATATCTGACTACAAGCAACTTATAGTCACTATACAACTGACATTAATAAAATCACTGCAGTGTTTAGCTGACCAGACACTCCGGCAACTAAAGTGGACATGTTTTATTTTATTTTATTGTTATTTATTTCTAACTTTTAGTGTGTTTTATGGTCTTATTCAACTTCCTGTGAAGCACTTTGCATTTCTGTGAAAGGTGCAATACTAAATCAACTTATTATTATTATTATTATTATTATTATTGTAGGAATAATTCACAAAACTTTTGGGTATCAAATACTTCTGTGAGCTTCAGCTTCGACTCTCAGAGGTTAAAACCGGATTCCTGTGGTGACTGAGAGTCCCGACGAGCGAGTGATAAAAACTTTTTGAACCGGTCCTGCTGCAAAATACACTTTCCGACGTGGATCCGTTTGTTAGGTAAGTTCCAAATAATCATAATTTTGCCAAAATAAACTCCACTAAATATGCTTACTGCTGAGTTTTGGAGCTAAGATGAGGTTTAAGCACGACACGGTGGCGGTGAAGTGGAGTGTTTGAAACATACTGAACATAAGGATCAACAACAGAGAAGTGGATTAAACTGTAGGAGTCGTTTTGACACGTTTTTTTTTCGCTGATTCTCCGAGTTTCCACTTGAATCCGAGTCATCTGTGAAGGAGCGAGAACTTTTCAAAGCCCTACAGGTGGTGATTTTCGGTTTAGATGTAACGTGTCGCAGAATAAAAACCTTCTCAGGTGGTTACAAATGTGAGCGGCGGCAACTGTATGGCACACACGGACTTGCAATATGGCTGCCAGCTGTTGTGTTGCACCACCTTAAACCCCTCTGCGTTCCCTAATAATCAATAACTCCCACTTGCTCTTTCCCTCCATCGCTCCTCTTGTTCTCCCTTTCCTGCCTTTCCCCTCCTCCTCTCCTCCCCCTCCCCCCCCTCGGCTCACCCAGCCTCTTCAGGGAGCTGTAGCGGTTGATCTCGGGTTTCATGGCTGTCTCATAAGACGGCGGCAGCTGGGCCAGGTTGTGGAAGGAGTGGGAGAAGGAAGCGTGGCTGCTGTTGTGTCTCATGCCCCCGCCGATGATGCCGCCGCCGGGGACGCCGACAACGCCGGGACCTTTACCGCTACCTGAGAGCAGGGAGGCCCCAGAGGAGAGCTGGGTGGTGTTGTTCATACGGGGTCCACGCTCTAGAGATAGAGAGAGAGCAAAGAGTAGTAGGAGAAACAGAAATAAAAAAAAAGGAGAGGGAGAAAGAAGGAGCAGCAGAGGTGAGGATGGGAGTGGAAAAATAGAGCAAAGAGCGCATCGAGAGGCGGAAAAATTAAGAGAAAAAGAAAAACGGAGGAAAGGAAAAGGGTTTAATAGGTACAAATAAAGAGATAAATGTAGAAATGGACAGAAAAAAGGGAGAAGAAGCAGAAGAAAAAAGTGGGAAGACAGAACAAGAGAGGAAGATACAAGTCGGTTAATGATCAGTAAACACAGGAAGTGTCTCCAAGCTCCATGGTGACCATCTATAAATACGACTCTGTACTTTTCAATCTGAGGCTTTAACACACTTTATATCTCATGTAACACTCATGTACATACATTAAAAAAAACACACAGATAGCACATCTGGGGGGGGGGGGGGGGGATCTATATATACATACACATTCACATTTATGCAAAGTGCAAAAGCAGCACATCGATCGATACACATATAAAATGATTTGTCTTATGTAAGATTAGCAGCGTGGGGGAGGAGGGGAGGGGAGGAGGGAGGAAGGGGGTGTGCATGGGTCTGTTTTGCAACATGTATACTCATCATCACTTACATCATACAGTATACGAGTACATTCATATATTTTTTTTTTTTCCAATACGGCAAACAGACAGCACTTATAATGACCCAACATGTCGGTGACCTGACATGTGTAGGTGCTCGTACATTTAAAACAGAGGACACACACACACACACACACACACATGACACCTCGTACGCACGTTGACCATCACTGGATCATCACTGAGGAGCAGTTTGAGATGTCAGATTTATAAAAAAAAGAGGTGGAGAAACTTTATTAACTGCTGAGTTAGTGAAAAAAAAAAAAAAAAGATAAAAAAATGTGAGAATAGAAAAAAATATAAAGCAGCAATAAAAGGTTACGTAACTCTGGAAAATTGGCCATTTGCTGTTGTTTCCTGTCTTGCAGACAGACGCAATCGATGTCGAGTCTATTCGGGGGGTTTCAGGGGTGGTAATGGTTATGGGCTGCGATCTTGTTAAGATTACTGCTGGACATATACTGGTCATTGACCATTGACAGTAATGGGCAATAATGGCCAATAATGTCTGTGTAAAGCGTCACCCGGAGGAACACACACCACATCGACTTCTGTACCGTGCACGTTTACACACACGGTAGGAAAAAAAAAAAAAAAAAGCAATGCTAGCTCTGAGCTCAGAGGATTTTTAAAAGCGTGAACGTGTTGAAGGTTGAAGTAGAAAACGTCACATGTTGAACTAAATGTGCAGAATAAGCCCGGTAATTTCCAAGGAAATCGGTTTTTTTTTTTGTTTTGCTTTTTGTGGAAAACACCTACGATGGCTGACAGGAGATGGTTTGATAACGGTGTCGTTTGTTTGAATGTGTGCAGAGAGTATCTGACTCAGAGAGTTGAAGTGTTCTCGCGTCCTCCCGGGAGGATCGTTAACGTTATCTAACACAAAGAAGAAGAAGAAGAAGAGTGAGGACGAAACCAAAGGAAGCTCAGGTTGAACGTCCGTCTTCCCTCTAAAAGCAAAACTTTCTACCTGAATGAAGAAAGTCATTAAAGAATCACTTCAAATAACTTTTTTTTTTAACAACCTCGTTTACATTTTGTTTAATTTAAACCCTTCAGAAAAACAGAATAAGTTCACAAAGATGCTTCTCAAATATTTTCTAGTAATTTATTTATTTCCTGCAATAATGCATAAACTCATAAGTTTGTTTAAAACATCGAATTCAAGTTTAAATTTGCTTTACTGGCATAAATATCACATGATAATATTGCCAAAGCATCTTGAATCAATTAAAATAACGTTAACACAACATTAAGATATTCATTGTGACACAGATTGTGCACATAAATAGAAGAATCACTTTACATTTTTGTTTAATTTATCACCTGATATTAAAAGAAAATCCTTTCAGAGCTGCAGAATAAATGTTTTTTTTATATTTTAAGTTCTCAAAGATGCTTCTCAAATATTTTGCATTAATTATTTAGTTTGTTTAAAACATCAAATCAGCTTTATTGGCATACATGTGTGTTTTTTTTTAAAGATTAACACAACATTAAGATGTTAATTATATATATACAGTTTATCCTATTCATGTATCTGTGTGTGTTTATTCGGACAGAAAGATACGACCTGTCTGCTTTCTAACTCTGAGAGATCATTAAGCTCTTTGAAATGTGACGTTACAGAGTTGAACTTGTTGACGTAAATGTTCCTTATTTCGTTTAATGTTTTACTTTGAAGGAGGAGGAGGAAGTTCCTCTCTAGTCTCACATCTCGCTCCAAAGTTAATAAACACACTAAACTTTACCTGCTGGTTAAATACTGACAGTAACACCCAAGATCTTTGCTTAAAACACATATAAAAGCAGCTTTTTTGCTAAGTTGAATCATTTATTTTAATATAAACTTTAACTTGGTTGCATCGTCTTGCTTTATTGTGTAAATCAGCAGCATCGTATTTCCACTGCAGCCATTTCAGGTGCATCAAATTCACCTTCAACACTGATAAAAACATGTTTTTTTTTAATCACTTTAAATTAAGAGGCTTGTGCTAGCATTGTTTTTTTTTTTTTTTTTCTTGTTGCAAAGCCTGAGGAAACAGGACGGTGACCTCACGGAGCCGAGACCTCCGTTCAATGTGTCGCATCAGCTGTAAGCACAGTTGCACATCACCGCTACACAGAAAGAAGGAGGAGAAGAAGAAGAAGAAGCACATTTGGAAGCAGGCTTGTGGTGGTTGGTGAGGAGGAAGAGGAGGAGGAGGAGGAGGAGGAGGAAGAGGAGGGGCAGACAGGCTTGCATTAAGCAGGAGGGCAGGCCAGACAACTTCCAGCTCTTACGAAAGATGTGTCACTCTCAACACGACCGTGTGACGAAGAAATAAAAAAAAAAAAAAGCGTGTTTCTTAACGTGAAACAGATCAGTAGTGTTGACAATGGCACAGCTGTTTTAAGAGCGCAGGACAAGAGAGGCCGTCATACCAACAACAAGACAGACAGACAGTGGTGGTGGTGGTAGTGAGGACCGTTAACGTCCGGCAAGGCCGGCAGGTAGCACGCCGCCACCGACCGCCCGCCGTCGCCTACCGCCTGCCGCTGCTAACCAGGAGGCTTACCGATGGTAGCAGAGTGTTTGGGGCTGGAAGCAGACCCCTGCTGGTTAAAATGGTGGTGCAAGTTCCCAGCTGCGAAGAGAGCAGAGCCGACAAACTGATGGACAACCACTCGAGAGACAAGAGAGAGGCGTGTGTGTGTTAGTGTGTGTGTTAGTGTGTGTGTGTGTGTCGAGTAAGCATTTGTGTCAATAAAGAGACAGACAGAGAGAGAGAGAGAGAGAGAGAGGACAGAGAGAGACAGGGGAGAGAAAGAAAGCCCCTCCAGGAATCAGCTGTTTTCTTTCTTCGTCTTCTTCTTTGGTTGTTTCAAAACATAAATATCTCTCCAGCTACTGACCCACGAAGAATAATGAGATGTTTATTCTACATTTTAACCTGTTTATTGTTTGTTTGCTCTCAAACTGATTGTTCTGAATGAGCTCCCCCCCGCCCCCCTGTCCAAAAAATAAAAAGCACTCTAAGTAATCAATGGGGTGCAGCTATAAAGCGCTTAACTGTCGTCGTTGTCACAGAAACGAATTTGGGGATATTTTCCTGATTTCTTTCATCATAACTACTTCTGCGAAATCCTGGAGAGACTGAGACGAGATAGAGAGAGAGAGAGAGAGAGCTTGTTGTTGTTGTTGTGAGACAGAAGCAGAGCGACAGAGAGACAGAAAGAGAGAAATTATATATATATAGATATATATATATGTATATATGTGTGTGATCTTGTTACAGTAAAATAAAGCAAATACATCCATCGCTCTCAAATATCTGCTGGAAACAAGAGATTCTGCGTTTAGCTATAAAACGAAGGTGTGAGTGACATTTTTGTCTCGTCAGAAACACGAAGCTGCTTGAGGTGAATATGAATAAAAACAGCCGCTGTCACTGTTACTGCAAACAACAAAGTGTCTAAACTTGTTAAAAATAATTAAAATATAATGCATCTCTTTATTGGCTGAGCAGCTTTTTATAGAGAAAAAGATTCACCAAAGATTTATTAATAGTTAGAAAAAGCCACTGCATTAAAAATGTAAACGTATTATCCTTAAATTAACCGGCAGTTTGATTTTTTTCCAAGACAAATCATTGAATAACACTAAAACCATCAGGACTAAAATCATGTTTTCTGTCTTAGAGTTACAGTGAATTATTGCTCCTCAGTGTCATAACGAGCATTTAGCTGATTAAAAAGTTTTTGACATTAAAATATAAACATCTAGTCTTCTAGTCTGACTGAAATTAGCAACCAGCAACACTTTGCTGTCTATAAAAATGACGAGTTTTCATATAAATCTGCAGCAGGAAAGAGAGAATTAACCACAGAAGAAGAAACAGGTAGTGACTTTCTAAACTATACTTTCTAAATATCAGTTAAATGTTAATAAATAAATGTTTTGAAAGGTTGAGACACAGACTTGTTGCAGCTTTTCCAGTGTTTACGTTCACTTTTTACAGGTCTCACATCACATATGTGGTTAAATTTAGAGATAATCTCCTTCATGTAAGACACAGAAACTACAAAAACTAAAAATATGATTATTAAAATTACAGTTTCTGCAAATAACTGTTGCTTTATTTAAACAAATGAGATTAATCCGTCACTTCTAAACAGCAACAATTCAGCCGCTGGTTCACAGATTTGATTAAAAGCAGCGACAGTTATCATCCGTTTCACTGCGGACGCGATGAGCTCGTCCCGAAACGGCGTCTGGATCTGTCGCCACTTACTGCGGTTGTCTTTGCTCTGCAGGATGGGGGTGTAGAGGTTTTTGGACGTCCGTCCGTCTGAGGTGGTGGTGGTCATCACTGTGGTGTTGTTCCTCTCCCCTTGCTGCACGGGGCTCGACTGGTGACGCAAGATATCCACCAGCGACCTGACACAGCAGAGGGAACGGGATGGAGGGATGGAGGGAAAAGAAAAGACAAAAGGTCAGCAGGCGAACAAGAACAAGAGGCGGAGAAGAAATGAAGGAAAGAGAGACGAGGAAAGGAGAATGAGACGCGTTGAAATACAATCAGACGACTGTAAAAACCCTGATGAATCGTCTATCAGAAGAAAACTGATGCTATCATTTATATAATATCGCTTCTGGACAAGTTTCAAAAGTATATTAAACTGTAAAAATTGTTATTATCTGTCTGCCTGTTTCATGAATTCACCCACATCCATCGGCTTTTATGTGCAGCAAAGAGGAAACGAATGCATGTTTGTTTAAATAGTACAGAAAGATATGTGACAGTTATTGATAAACGTAATGAAACAAGCCAGAATGTTTTATTATTAGGGCTGCAGTCTGCTGGTTGGTCGATATGTTCTCGTCCGACTAAATCTCATTGGCTGGAGAAAAGTGCTACATCAGCAGCTTTCTGGGATTAATCCATTATTTCCTGCAGCGGGAGGGACAGACAACAAACTACCTGTGAAAACAGCGGGGGGAATTCAAAACACCCCCGCTGTTTTCACAACTTTGGACTCTTCCAAACTAACGGAGACTTCTGGGTCTAACTGTTCTCAACGTTTACTGAATCAGTGTTTCTCCTACAATTATATCAACGAGAACCCCCGCCAGGCCAAAAAAAATATGTTTTAATGCCAGAATTAACGCCAAATATCCACTCATTCAGAAATATTTAGCATTTGGAAGTCTGTGCAACCTCTGTGTCGTTGCCTGGGAAACAAGCGTAACTCTGTTTAAGTAATACGGCATCTCGTAGTGTGTTTGCGTAGCGAGTTGGATGCAGAGAAAGTGACGGTGGATACGAGCAGAGCGGTAAGTTGTCAGTCTGGCAGTAAATGTACAGCACAGACTAAAGTGTGTCAGTTAATAAACGCTTAAAAAGTCACGTCTGCTGTTTCTCCAAGTGCTGGAAAAGTGAAGGGAGTTAGCTCCAAAGTTAGCAACGATGGGTTAGCCTAGCATGAAGACGCTAAACAGAGAAATGTGTGGCTGCCCCCCCCTCCCCACGACTATTCGATTAGTTGAAGATTATGTACAATTTTAGATTTCCTTTGGTTGACTACAGCCCTGATTATCACTGTTATCATTATTATGATGTTTGTCTAAAGGCTGGCTTTAGTTTTGATGGTGTTTTAAGCAGCATTCACACCTGTTTAACAGTTTGAACTGATCCTCATTTTCTTTGTGTATTCTCAGTTTAAGACATGAAACAGCGAAACGTAACATAATTCAAAAGGTAGAAAGACTGGAGGCCAGAATCTGTAACTTGGCATTTGGTTAGCAGGATGTGTGGATGCAAAAATAAAGTAAACTTTGCATTCAGGTTTGCAAACTGTAGGTTGTTGATGCAAATCTCCTCTGAGACGTTCGCTCCATGTAGAGTTAAATCAGTCTTCATGTCTCAATAATCCTCTGAGTCCGCAGTAAAAGTCCCAACACGGCTCCCATCTGAATTAAAAGCATCTGTGACGCTTCTGTCATGTTTTCTGTAACATTTGAAGGCCCAAAAAGTCATTTACATGATAAACAGATGAATCCAGTAATATGACAGTTCCCGTGTCTGAGAGGCGGATTAGGGACGGTTCGGCGCCGAGCGTCTCGTACACTCAGCACATAAGCCGCCGTCTGACATCGACTACCACGACGCGTGTAAAAAAACAACCAAACGGTTATTAAAGCCGACAGACTCGAGTCCTCCGGCCTCACCTGGGCATGTTGATGTCCCTGTTTCGGGGTCGACGTGCCACCTTGCTGAAGGCGATCCTGACACCCACGGCCACCACCAGCGTGAAGGAGATCACCCCTCCGATCACGTAGGCCGTACTGCGTTCAGACAAACACATCACATCGGCTCAGTGAGCACGGCAGCAAAGGGAAACGTTATTTTTACTGCATCATCAGGGGCGGATTTAGTGATTTGTGCCTTATTTTAACCTTTCCTCTTGTTGATAACGTCGGTGTTAGCGGTGAAACTGTTAAAAGTAGAAGCCCTGCATTCAAGATTTTATATTTTTAGCACCACGTACGCACATTTACTTCTCATTTTAGCTGCTTTATACACTGCTGGACACTTTAATCTTATAATAACGCCTCACATTTTATTAGTTGATCGTGTAGTTTGCGTGTAAAATCTTCATCTGTAAAGTAACAAGCTGTAGCAGAATAAAAAGTAATTTTAAAGGGAAATATTGAAGCACAAGTACCTCATAACTGCAACAATAATACCTGAGTAAAAGTGCTTTTATTACTGCATTTATTTCCTCCACTGAGCTTCTTTTATTTTACTTGAATGTTTTAATTTTATGCTTCTTCTTTTTATAGTTATTCTGCAGTATCATATCATTACAGGCTGCTAGTTGACTCTCCGTCTTCATTGGGTTAGATTGCAGTTTTTTTTTTCTTTCTTATTTTATCATCAATCTTGTTTTTCATGAGGAGTTTTGGGTTTCGGGGGGGGGGGAGGAGCGGGTCGGTTCTCCCGCCATCTAACGAGCGAGGGACGTGTTAGTAACTGTTTCAGAGGGAAGAAAGCTCTTGCACGTCACCTCCAGATGTTTCTGTCTCCGTAGCAACATGTGAGACACTGACAATGATTGTTTAAAAAGCATTTAGGGGCCCTTTTGTACTTAATTTCAAGCTATAATGAGCTAGAATAGAAACATAACTTTATATCAGTTTGGGGTCCCAGCTGTCATCTATCTTGTTTAATGTTAAAATCCGCCCCTGATCATCATGTAGTCGTTTTTCTTTGACTGATCTATTAAAAATCTTTTAGCACAACAGAAAAAAAAACCAACACAGTGTCACAAAACATAACAAATAAATGTAACGAGGCAGGACGGGAAGAGTGTGGTTATAAAAAAAAGAGATTTTTAAAAGTTTGAGCAGGTAATCAAGTCTAATTTGGGAAGAAATGTTCAGTATTATTATGTTATTTCACTGTGATGAGAGAGAACAACAACAACAAACACAACAACTTCATCATCTCTACTTTTATTACTATTAAAACTCTTAATTCTGCTAAAACTGGGTCGTCGACATTAAAAAACGGGGCCTGAAAATGACTGTAAATGTCATTTTTAGGGAGATGGATGAATGCAGCAAGGAGAGTAAAGTAAAACAGATCAAACAAGACCAGGTAGAAGTAAAGTCGTGAAAAGGACGGATGTTTGTTGACCTTCTACTTCCCCTTCAACGGCCTCGAATCCTGCTTCTAGTGCCAAAAAAAAAACCCCCCCACAAGTCTAGACTCTCTGACCTGCTGTTCTGCTGCTGGAGCGTCTCAAAATCCGGGTCAGGCTTCCCCGTAGGCACGGTGACGGGGACCTGCGGGTCGGCCCAGACGGGGGAGATGTAGTTGTTACAGGAGTCCTGGTCCAAGCGGTTCCTCTGGTGCTCGCAGCAGAAGCGGTAGTGGCAGGTGCCGCAGCAGTAGATGTAGCTGCCCTTGGAGCAGTTGAACGTGCTGTCGAAGTGTCCCATGACGTCGAAATAACCCCTGAGGAACGAGTTTAAAAACCAAAGAAATGAGAGAGTCAAAGCCAGTCCGTCCCATTTAAGAGTCCTCTACGCTCCCTAAAACCTGGTCTAGGGTGAGCTGGAGGGAGAACAGAGAAGATTAATGCTCTCTTCTGTCTAATCTGAAGGCTTCAGGGTGTGATAGCAGCCAAAAAATAGAGGAAATGCTACTAATTTTGTTGCTTGGACTGTTTAATAAATCGTTTAATCAAATCTGAATGAACGTTAATCAATTTTTTAATCAATTTTCAGGGTCGTTTGAAGCTTTTATGTTGAATCTGTTTTGGGGTTTCTAAACATAGCCGCTACTGTTGATAGCCGTGTAGCTCGCCAACACACAACTGACTGACTTAGAGCTGATTAGACGTCGCCTAGCAACAGCAAGACGCCTCTCAGTGCAAAATAAATAAATATATATTTTAAAAAATATGAGCTTCAGTTGAGATCGAGATCAGAGCTGCTGCTGCTACAGGAGGAGAAAGAAAAAATCATGATGCACCTCACTTTTTTTTACATTTTTTTTTTTTTTAAGGCGTCCAGTGTGACTGTCGTCCTACACGAATGAAAACAACACAGACACAGAACGTTTCAGGCTCATCGTTTCCAGTTTTTCTTTAAAGTAGAAGCAGTTTTTTTTTCACACAGATTGTTGTTGTTGTTTCATTTATTTCCACTTGTGGTTTAATATTTGAAATAAATGCTGTCAAATTCAGCTTTTTGAGCATAAAAACTGAAAACAAAGAGCCTCAAACACCTTACAGGAAGTGCTTTTCCTCTCTCTGCTTCTCTACCTGCACACGTCCACGTCCACCAGCTGTCTGGGAGGCGGAGCCACCTGGGCCGCGCCGAGGGGAGGCTTCAGGGCTTCGGCCGTCATGTTCCTTGGCAACATGGTCTGAGGGAGGGGCTTTGGAGGGAGCTCTGCCATCACCGGCGGGTTGTCGTCGTCTCCGTCCTCCACCTCGGCCGCTTTCGGCGCCACTTTGGGCCCGGCGGGCGGCGGCGGCAGCCGTGGCTTGTAGCCGGTCAGGAGGAACAAGGTGGTGCTCGTTTTTTTCGCACCGGCTGCAGCGGAGCCGCTGCTGCTGCTGCCGGTCAGAGTCCTTACATCATTATCCACAGCGCGTCTCTCCGTGGTGATGGTTACCGTGGAAACAGCAAGGCAGGAGGAAAGCAGGAGGATGAGGGACGAGCAGAGCATCCCTCTTGAGATTGCAGCTTTCATTGTTTTATCGCAAAAGTTCTTGAGCTGTTTTTTGTTGTTTTGTTTTCTTTTTTTTAAATAATTTAAAAAAAAAAAAAAGTCACATGAACAGCGTCAGCGTCCGAGATTCGACTTATAAAAAAAACCTCCTGTATGAAAAGTTTTCACTCCAGTGTCTTGTTTTCTTTACACACACACACTTACACACACACACACACACACACACACACTGCACAGGTGCAACGTGTTCAGCAGATTGACTTTGAATTCAAGCAATGTTTCATGAACGTGTTTGGCATTTTCAACTCTTCTCGTCTGCATGTAAACATTTTCTTCATCCGAGTACAAATTCCTTCTTTTCTTCTTCTTCTTTTTTTTTTTTAAGCAGCAGCTTTTGTAAACATTGAGGTCTTTTTTTTTAGGCCCTATAAGAAGCGAAACTGCCTGTGAGAAATGGCTCTGAAATAATCAATCGGAATGACGACTTTTACTGGTTATAAATAGATTAATAGGGTTTTTTTTTTTTTGTTTTATGGCAGCAGGAGTCGAGTATTTAATTTTGGTCTCTCAGTTGACTAAGTGACATTTTACAGTCTGTTGGCCCACAAATCTTTTAAACAGGCAGTCGTTTATTTTCTACATTTTTCTGTAAACAAAATGAGAAAAACTGTAAACTCTTAAATGTTGAGACTCCGGCACAAAAGAGGAGGAGGAGGAGGAGGGAGGAGGAGGGGGGGGAGTCTTATAGTCGTATATTTCTCCTCACCGAAGAGAGAGAAAGTTTTCAGGGGGAGAAATTTACAATTCACGTTAAGAAAACTAGAAATGGAAAAAAGATGTAGTCTGTAAACATTTAGCGCTGTATGTAAACTTTATTTATTTGATGAGCTTTTTAACAGATGCTGGATGTTATACTGGGAGTTTCGGCACTTCTGTTGTCCTGTCGTGGTGTGAATAACTGATGTGTTAAAATCATACATGGAAAAAAAAAAAAAAGAAATGTCCGAGCTGTGTGTGTGTGTGTGTGTGTGTCTGTAAACAACAGTGCTGGCAGCTTTAAAGATCTCAGCTTTTTTTTTTTTTTTTTTGGTGAACAAGCTGATGGGAAGTCAGTCAGTTACTTAAAAAATTTGGCACAAGCTGTGACTTAAAACGTTTCTTTTTGCATCACACGCACAAATCCGCCCGACAAACACGTTCTCGCCTCTGTATAAAAAAAAAAAGAAAAAAGAAGAGGAAGAGGAGGAGGGGAACAGAACATCTTCAGAGAGTCTCCGTAAAGGTCAGTATGCAGGAAGTTTTGGTTTGAAGTAAAACAGGGAGAAAAAAAAAACGCTGCTGCTGAGAACGACAGCGTTAAGCAGCATGAACTCTTCGACTGAAACGAGGACGTCAAAAAGGCAGAGAGAGTGATAAACGGCGAGGGGACGAAGAAGAAAAGAGGACACGGAGGATGGAGGGGAGGAGGAGGGAGGAAGCAAAAAGAGAGCGGCGGTGAGGATCTATGTGCGCTCGATACCCTCGTGTGAGTGTCTCTGCTCTGAATTTAGTTTGGCCCAACAGAAGAGAACGAAGGAGGGCTTGGGCCCGGTTCTAGCAGGGCAGCGAGGTTCTGCCCACAGAACAGACATGAAAATGTCCGGATTCATCCGTCAACACAGAGGAACACGTGGACGACGACGACAGCGGCTGCGACGGTAACTCAAAACTGTCACGTTCACTGCCACGCTGGCGCTCGACGCCGCGGGGGCCGTCCACCGACCGCTAGATTCGGGTACGACGACGACCTAGAGGAGAGACGCCGGCAGGACGAGCCCGAACGTACGAAGTGTCTGTTCTTTCATTTAAAAATTTATCTTATTATTATTTTTAAAGATTTCTTCCCGCTCGCTTCGCTGACTCCCTGAATGTGTGCACCGATGTGTTTTAAAAGATCACTTCTTCCTCAAACAGAAGTATTTTTTTTTAAAATGTGAAAGGTTTTTCGTATGGCTGGTGTTCAGTATGGCTTTAGGTTATGTTCCTCTTTTTTTTTTTTTTTTTTTACAAACTCGATCTCCTTCCACGAGAAAAAAAAATGTAAAAACAGTGAAAGGTTTTTTTTTTAAAATTGCATGTTTTGTTTTTGCAGAATAAATAAAGGAAGAATGCAAAGAAAACAAAAAGAAAGGTTGAGAAGAGGTCACTGCGAGTAGATAAAGGGGGACTTTTCACTTTATGGAAGAAACAGAAGACGACGTCTCTTTCTTTCTTTCTTTCTTTCTCTCAGACGCAACTGGAAGAAAGAGATAGGCAAAGTGTCAACAGTGTTTTTTCACAGCGCAGACTGAGACGACGGGATATCTCTCCGAGCTTCTGAGATAGCAGCGGTGGCAGCGGCGGCGTTTGCAGCAGCGGAGGAGGCGTTTACTGCTGCCTATTTATCAGGTTAGACGTGGCTGTCAGTCAGACGCCGTCCTGCTGAAGCCTTTAAAAATGTTCAGACGGCGTTTCGCAGCAGCAGCAGCAGCAGCAGCAGCAGCAGCAACGGCGGCGGACGAGTTATCACTGCTTACCACATGCCTCCTGCGTAGCGAGCGGAGGATGTGTGTTTATAAAGCACTTTGAACCAATAATGCACTGATCATCGCCCCAGTACGAAAAAAGAAACCTCAGTTTTAGCGTTAAAAAGAGCAGCAACGACGCGACACCGACCGAAGACAACGGATATAAACGTTTAAATATCTGTTTGATGATTAAATATGATTTAATGTTTAAAAAAATGTTGAAGGGGACAGAAATAAAGCCTGATCCTGGACTTTAACAGTTACTAAATCTGGTATTCAAAGCTTTATGACTAAATAAACTCTTTTTTTTTTGCTTTGCTTCTCTTGACACAGTCAGTTTGGCACCTGGATTTGGTTTTGCTTGGAACAAAACAGCAGACGAGAGAGAGAGAGAGAGAGAGAGAGAGAAAGAAAGAAAGAAGGGGGACGAGGGCTGAAATCTCGATAAATATTAGAGGCAAAGGAGGAAAAGAAGAGGAGGAGTGAGGAGTGAGGAGTGAGGAGCCTCCGCTTTGAAAGCAGCTGAGAAAATATCCCTCCACGTGATACAGGTGGGAAGCGGCGGTGGGGAGGGGAGAGAGAGAGAGGGGGGGACGAGTAGGCTCCCAAAGTCTCTTCTGGTTCTTTCTTTTCTTTTCTCTTCTTACAGATCCACGTTTTCAGCGGTTTTCACACTGCAAGAAAAAAGCACAACATGCAGAGTGATCGTTAGTATATGTTCAGTAAAAAGCAGGGATGTGCTAGGATCATATTTTCATGCTACGATCGTTAAAAACAGCGACAGTAAAACAGTATTATCTCAATAATCATCAGACTTATATTATAGTTAAATTACTTGAATTTAATTGAACCAAACAATCAGAACAATGTATTTTGAGTCTTTCAAATGGACAAACATAAAAAAACCCTGCTTAAAAACCACAAACTAAAGCTTTTTTATGTTAATTTTCACCTATTTTTAACTTTTATTCTTGTGAAGCTACACTAAATAAACTTATTTTTATAATTATTATTAAGAAAGTTGACTGGAAGTGACTTTAAATGCAGCTCAGTGTCTCTTTCTCGTAGATTATGAGCACGTTCGGGCTGTTAATAGTTACGAAAGAACCAGAAGATCCTGCACAAAGTCCGTTAACCATAAACTAGCCACGTGTCAGTTAGCTACAGTTAGCTTAGCGAGTCGTTACAGTAGCTAGAGCTAAACGGACAACGAGACAACGGCTGTGTCTCTTAGTAAAAAGCTGTTTTCTTGTGGTTTATTTAAATAAAACTGCTAGTAAAGTCTTTAAAGGCGTCCTCAAAAATCTCTAAATCTCTAAACTAGTCTTCCTAATTGCAGCAAAACACAAATATTTGAGAAAATTTTGACTTCAGCACTCAAAATCCTGCAATCTGTTGTCAGTAAACGGAAGCTCAGTTCTGTTTAGTAGCACAGACCGTCTGTAATGAGTCCGGCTTTCTCTGTTATTTATCATAAACAGACAGTTTAAGGTTTTTTTTTTTGTTCATACACTTGGCTTCCTGTTTGAATGCACACACACACACACACACACACACACACACACACACACACCAGATGCTACGATGAGGATATGGAGCAAAAATCTACAGGAAGTCGACTATTAGTGACACTTGTGATTTAGGCGTACGTGTATATACTTCTGTTGCCTTGAGCGGCTCCAATGCTTGATTAAACCTGAAATTCTGCTTTACTGCGGGACCTATAGCACACACACACACACTCATATATATATATGTGTGTGTGTGTGTGTATATATATAAAACATCAGCTGACAGAGGAGATGGGAGCAGCCGTGATCTGACTTTGATAAAAAGAGAGCAGGCGACATGACAGCTGCCATATGGACTCTTCTGACAGAAGGACAGAGGCAAGAGAGACCGCAGATGTGTGTGTGTGTGTGTGTGTGTGTGTGTGTGTGTGTGTGTGTGTGTGTGTGTGTGATCTCTGTTTACAGAATGAGGCCTGCAGCTCCAGGAACGAGAGGGAGAGGCTCCGCACTGCTGTCACGGGGGGGGAAAAAAAAAAAAAAAACTCCCGATATTGACCGAATTTAAACTGTGTGACACACTGAGCAACTTCCTTGACCTTTGACCTCTGCGATGACACCAAGAAACTACTGTTATTGTGTAAAGAAAAGGGGGTTAGAGTCCCCTTTTGGAGCCATTTTCCAGGAAGTGGGCCACTTGATGCGGCTCTGCTAGTCTTCTTCTTCAGCAAATATGGCCGAAATATCCCGAATCCGGTTTGTGGCCCAGATCTGGGAAACAGGAGGCCCGAGTATGTGGCCCGGATGAAAGCGCTTGAAAGCTTCGGGTGTGTCCCTGCGGATCCGGGCCGTATCGATTACGCTATCTGGGCACGGTTTCGGGCGGCTCGCGTTACGGCGGTTTATATATACGATGACGACAGGTGAGATGGTTCAACAAATGCCAGATCGCGGGCAGCCGCTGCGTCTCCGGCCTGCACGTTTTACACGTTTTTTCCTGCTGAAACCACCACGAAACAAAACAGTTTGTCACAAAAAGACGTCACGAGGAAGAAAATTCAGCCGCCGTTCTCAACCGAACTACTACTACTACGTCAGTTTCTCCTTGCAGAGCGCCGAGTTTTAACGACACTCCTGCTGTAAACGTCAAAATCTAATATACAAATCTGTCAATTAGTAGAGTAAATAAGTGTTACTATAGTAGTTTATCTGTCTTATTTGAGTTTTAGCTTCTTTTTTAACACTTTTTAATGTTTTTTTTTGTCTTGCTTTTATATTCTGTTTTAAAGCCTTTTATTATCTCTTTAAAGCACTTTAAAGCTCCTTTGTGCTGAAATGCACCATATAAATAAACTTGCCTTGTGTTATTTCAGTCTTATTGTTTATTAGGTAAAGTTTCTGTTCAGTACACAGTTTGATTTTATGCTGATGTTGCTGCATCTGCGATATCTGCATGTGTGTGTGTGCCACGTGTCATTATTAACATTATTGAGCTGGTGTTACACTGTATTATGTGACCTGAACAGGAGTTTCTACAGCATGTTTTCACACTTTATCGAGACACTTTCTCCGATAATCGTCACCAAACATGTTGCTCATTTGTATTTAAATGGAAAACCACACACACTTCTACACGTTTAACCATCACTGTTATAAAAATGATGAATACACTGTGCGTGTGTGTGTTTTTGTTACCGTTTCACACAGATGATGACGGATTGTTCCTGTCTTGTGCTGCAGTGCAACATCAGCAGACTCCGCAGCTAAAAGGTTAAAGGAAGTTCAGCTTTATATTTGTAAAGAGGAAGATCTACTCGTCATCCGGGGTTCGGTCGGACGGGAGAACTGAAAACGATCACGACGTTATCTGCGAGTCTGTATTAAAACCTCACTGCGGCCGCTCCTCATCCTGCGTGTTAAACGCTCGAGACGCCGGTCTAGTTTGGTTATTACATATATATATTATCTGCATATAGAGGCTCACAAAACTGAACCATACAGTAACGATGAGTGGTTTATTTGTCGAGGAAATACAGCTGCAACTGTGATGCAACCCTGCAACATCAGCAGCTGAAAGGTTAAAGGAAGTTCAGCTTTATATTTGTAAAGAGGAAGATTTAGAGAAGAGAGAGAGAGAGAGAGAGAGAGAGAGAGAGAGAGAGGGGTGAGACTTCAGGTCAGTCAGACAGGAGAAGTGAAAGTGATCATGACGATTAAGAGAAGAACCTGTACTGTATTAAACTGTTTAAAACCTCACTGTAGCTGCTCCTCATCCTGTGTGTTACACTGCTAAAAACGCCCAAGACTCTGTTTTTTTTAAAGGGTTATTACAAAGAAATTCTTTTGACAATCACACAAAATGTTTATATGTTTATAATCTGAATAAAGAGGCTCATAAATCTGAATCATACATGTCATGTGTCGTCTGATATTTGTAGCTGAAATTCCCGTTTAGGTCGCAGAATACGGTGTAACATCTGTCTATCTACACACCTGATTAATGATGCTGTGTGTGTGTGTGTGTGTGTGTGTGTGTGTGTGTGTGTGTGTGTGTGTGTGTGTGTGTCACCTCTGCTGATGTAAAAGGCTCGTATGACTAAACTCTGACGCATTCGTCTAACGGCCGTACTCTCATTAACATACGCATCTCAGAACCCGTTAAGTATGATCGGCCTTGGACGAGATGGACTCACCTGATTTTTCTCTCTCCCTCCCACACACACACACTGTGGTTTCTACCCACGCTACTGACTACTGGTGTGTGTGTGTGTGTGTGTGTGTGTGTGTGTGTGTGTGTGTAGCTGAGGCCCGCCCTCGTATAAACACGCGCAGACAGAGAGCAGAAGACAGACGACGCAGACGGAGAAGCAAAACTCCCGTCTTTCTTCTCGTAGCCTTGTTTGTGTTTATTTCTTAGACGTTTTTTTGTCGAGCAGCGGTAACCATGACAACGAGTATGATGGATGGCGTTTAAACGACTCCGACTGGCCCTGAGCCAGCGCTCGTGTCGGACTCCGGGATTAATTAATAACGGAAACAAACCGTTTCTTACAGCCTTACATCCATTACGTCTATAAATCTGCTCTGTGAGGTAAAACTTTGGGAAAATATCTGATATCAGACGACGAACTGATTTATAATCAGCGTTTATAATTAGCGGACAATTCATCACTTACAGTAAACGGAAAGAGCTGAAACAGAACCAACTTTTACCAACCAATCAATCATATCGATACTGGCTCTGATACTGAAGTTATTAAAGCAGATCAGGTATCAATCAGACATTAAATTAATATAATAAACATTAACTTGTTGTATGTATTTCACAATAAACTCACTTTAATGTGAAGCGGATCTTTACTGTGATGCTACTTTACATTACCAAAACATTTTCTCATTTATTTAAAGGGAAGATCAGCGATTTTTTACATGTATGAAGCTTTATTTAGGAAATGGTTTAGAAAACTGGTGTTAGATCAAACTTTTAGCAACTGGAATTAAAAAAATAAACACAATGTGATGTTATTTTGTGGTTTCCAGGACAGTTTGGGGAAGATCGTCAGTGTCGGACATGACTCGTTGTTATCAGATAGCAACACATCAGTTTATTTCTTACTTCTAGCTGCTGGTTTTAGATCAGCAGAAGGACAAGATTCAGTCCCTGAAGCAACTTATATATGTAATTTCAGCCGCTAAGGGGTCTCTCGATCAAAACATTAACATGTGCTGATGGTGTGAAGTAGCAAAGGATCATGGGAGTTGTTGTCTTCATTGTTAAATAATCAGTAGTTCATGGTTCAGGATGTTTTTACCCGCAGAGGTCTCCTCCTCTCCAGAACAAACGGACAAGTAAAAACAATAAAGCAGTTTCATCTAAGAGATCGGTGTTTCTCCGACGATGTACGGCGACCCACGGACGTCAGATACAGGCTGTTAGCTGAGCCGCTGCTAACACTTGTTCGGCTTATTTCTCTTATAACTTAACATCCAGACGTTCATCCAGTTTCTGGATGATCCGCAGAAGTCTCCTCTTCTCCAAAATCAAACGTACACACAGATTAAAATAGTTAAAAAATACTACTTAAAGCTGTTTCACCTAAAAAAATCAATACTTCTGCAGCTGTTTGTTTCCTGGAGGGGCTGCTAGCTGTTAGCCGAGCTGCTGCTAACGTTTGTTCCTCTGAAACGGTGCGTTACTTTTATTAAATGACAGATTTCTCTGTGTTTGAAAACTGTTGGAAACATTCGTGATAATGTAAGTACACAACTCAACAACATATAGAACATAGTCTAGTTGTTTTTAGACATTTTAATGTGGAATAACGACATATTATACCTTTAAACTGAAAGGTAAAGACTAAAAAAAAATGACCTTTTTTTTTTTTTTTTTGTTCCCAAACAGGGACACGACCAACATAAGCGGAGGAGAGGAGAGAAAAAAAAAAAAAACACATTTGAGAACAGGATGTTCTGATTCCAAGGTTGAGGAGTCGACAGGAACTATTTCCTGAATCACAGTAACCTAAATAGCCGGGTCCTCTCTGCTGGAAAGTTCTGGGCGCTCCGCTGCTCTGACAGTCTGGCTTCACATCAGCGTGTCTCGACCCTCGGGGGGCTTTTCCAACCCGCTTCCTCAGATGTCGTAATTAAGAAGCTCCCGCTGACAAACAACTGAACTTCTGCCGGCTTTCCAGGCAGCGAATGCATGATTTTAATAGACGATTAAAAAAAAAAAAAGAGGAAATATTTCAAATGTTTTATTCTAAATTAAAGTATCTGATAAAATGAAGCACAAAATCAGAGTTTATGTGACATTTTTAGGGGGATTTGTCTTCCTTCTTGTGATGTTATCTCCTGTTAAAACAGGATGTAAGAAGGGGTTCAAGGTCGGACTGTTCAAACATCGCTCTGACAGTTTTATTGGCTGGTTTTTAGTTTAGTTTTTATACCTACCGGTGCACGCTGACGTAAAGCTCAAGACAAACAAACGTCGCTCCAGGAAGTAAGAAAATGATGATGATTTTCATTTCATTACCACTGTGTTTATTTTAAAGGGTGCTCGGCTTGTTATTCGGCTTTAATCGGATAAAGAGTCGGGACAGGAAGTTAAACCTGCTCCGTTATAGAGCACTTTATCGACACCAGTTAGGTAAATCACATTGTTTCTGCACAGAAAGACAAAAAAACTGCACCTTTATTTTGTCTTGCAGCCACTCCGACAACCTGTCTGTCGTCATGTCTTCCTATACACACACACACACACACACACACACACATGCCTGTATGTGCTGGTTTACACGCCTGTGAGCCTGCCGAGGTCTCCGTCTGTCTGACTGCATACACACACACACATACACATATAGATATATATTTATATATATACGGCACCGCTGCTGGTCTTCCTGCTGAGTCTGGCCATTTGTCTTGCTGTGCACCACACACACACACACACACACACACACACACACACACACACGTATGGATTTGTCTCCCTGCCAACAGAATCTGCTAGAACAACATGCTGTACTATAGGGTGTAGTACTATAGCTGTGTCATATCTCCATACTACACTTCATCAGTATACAGTACGAACGGCTGCAGCTGATGATTATTTTCATTATTGGATCATTTTTTTTGGTTCATAAAATGTTAGAAAACGTCCGTCTGATGTCTCCAGTTAGCTCGTTTTGACACTCAAGAGCATAAAGATTCTTAAATGATGCTTATATGTTGAAGAAAAGCAGCAATTTTGGGTATTTTTTGCTTGAAAAATGCCTCAAATGAGTCAAAATAGTTGCAGATAAATCGATTAATTGACTAATTGTTGCAGCGCTGACAGTTTAAATGTTTTATAATATACTTTATTTGTAACAAGAGTATACGTTACTGTCTTATATGTTGAAGAAAAGCAGCAATTTTTCAGTATTTTTGCTTAAAAAATGACTCAAATGAGTCAAAATAGTCGCATATAAATGTTCTGTCGATCCACTAATTGGTTAATTGACTAATTGTTGTACTTTATTTATAACAAAAGTATAGGTTACTGTGTTGTGGAGGTGTGCGATATGAGGATATATGGAGTGAGGTGTTGCTATACTGTTGATAATGTGATGTATTAGACACTTGCAGTTCAATAAAGAAGATTGTTTTATGGGATTTTACATCAATGTGTAGAAAATGCTTTTGATTTGTCAAGTGTTTAATTTGCTGAATTAGCTAAAAAACATCCTTTCCTGTGTTTTTATTTTATCCATTAAAAACACATCGAATGATTTTAGAGGGAAACGTGCTGAACCACGTTATTGACGTATGATCAAAATGACATTATATAGCGAGGACGTATCTCCTACGCCTGCTGTTTCGTACCAACAGGAAATGATATAACACTTCCAACACATGCAAATGTCAATCAAACTGTGGCTGAGTGAAGCCGTTGTCACTTAAACTTCACTAATAAAAAGCTAAATGTTTTCCTAAATATATACTTTTTTGTTTGTTGTTGTTACTGAGGAGCTTCCACGTTTTATTTTAATCATTTGCAGCTCCTTTATTTCACCCAGAAACCTCACCCTGACATCTCTGAGCGAACACAAAACCCGACGCTTACATAATGTGTTTTTTCAGTAAATACGATATTAAACCTCCAAATCTACCGTTTTTTTTAATCATATCAGCTGCAATAAATCCAAAGAAAATCAACTCCAGATGCGGTTATTTTAAGCTCCGTGTGTTACAAAACCTAAACGTATGAGTAATGCTTCCCTGAGTGATTCAAACGTCGAGCGACGTCGTCCCGGCGTCTCGTCAACTCGCTGCCATATTGTGCTTCAATCTCAAGGAAACGGGGGGGGACGACCTGCGGTTCAGGAAGCACATATGGAACGTTTTGCCCCGAGTTACGTAAAATGTTGGAGGTCTCGTTAGTGGATCAAACACAATAAGTGACTTTATTAATCACTAAAATCAGTTTTTTTTCTGCCTGTATTTGTTTTACAGATTGTAACAAATCACAGCTGGATGTGTGTCAAACTTTTATCATGTTGTTATTTTACTAAATTAATGATTAGTAGCACAAAACGAGCTCTTCAACTTGTGTTTTTTTTAATGAGTAGAGAGTCCGTTAACTGGAAAATATGAGTCCGTTAAACAATTAGTTGATTGAGAGAAAATAAATGGACGCCAACTTTATTAATCAGCTGATTTATCAAGTAAAAAAATGGACATTTACTGTTTAGAGCCTCTCAAATGTGAGAACTTGCTGTTTTTTCTTTTTTTAAATTGTGTATATTTGCATTTTTTGGACATTTAAAGACATCCTGTTGGATTCTGGGACAATTAAAAAAAAGATTTTCTGACATTTTATCAACCAAACAGTTAATTAATCTCTAAAAAAACCATAATCAGCCAGTCAGGTGCAGCCTTAAGAGAGTGTTTGCTGTAATAAATAACAGCAGAAGACTGTTTGTTTGTTATAATTATGCATATTACTGCCGTGTTGTTTCAGCCGTCTATATGAGCTCCGCACACGCCTGTACGTCCGTCCGTCCGCGTGCTCGCAGCATGTCGTATATGTGCCTCCTGTGTATCCGCCTGCCTGACTTTTTCCCCCCTCGCAGGAGAAACACATGAGCTTTAAAGACACAGAAGCTCCCTGACAGCCTCCCCGTAACACACACACAATAACACACACACACACACACACACACACACATTATCTCTCCTCACTCCATCCCTCCATCCATTCACTCCCTCCCTCTCTGGCGGTGCGTGGGCTGAAGCGTCTCTCTCTCTCTCTCTGAGAATAGCACTGCAGCATTGAAAAGAGAGAAAAAGACACATTATATATCTCTCCCTGTCGTTACTATCTTCTTTTTGTTTTGTTTTGTTTATCCCTTGCGTGTGTTTTTACTGTAACAGGTGCGTCTCTTCCTCTGGTTTCACCTCCACCTTTCCTCGTCCGTCTCTTCCTCTTTCCGTCCCCCCCCCCATCATCTTCTCTGCCCCATTCTCAACCTTTCTCATCTCTATCCTCTTCCCTCCTCTTGCCTCGCTCCTGCTCTGAAGCATGCTGGGAAATGTGCCAGTGCATAAGGGCATGTAGCAGCGGCGGCAGCAGCAGCAACAGTATGGCTCTGTTTTCTAATATGGACTGAGGCGAAGCTGGCAGAGCCGTCACTTGCTGTGAACTCTGTCCATAAAGGTCAATGCACTGCCCTTGGTCCTGACACACTGATGCGGCGGCGATGGCGGTGGCGGTGTGGCAGAATATAAAAAAAAAAAACTGGGTTTAAAAATAAAAATCCATTAATGTAGCCTAGTTTTTAAAATGATAGTGCATTTAGGGGGAGGAGTATTATAGAGGCTCCACGCGTCCATTAACGCTACATTATGTCGTAACGATTGACTTCATCCACAGTTGAGTAATCGGGGAGCGGAGTGGAGGGGGGAGGGAGTGGGGGGGTCGATGGGTCGAGCAAAAAAAATTATTATTACATCTTCACCAACGCAAACAAAACACACGAGGTCTGTCGTTTAGTGAGTTTGGGGAGTCGCAGCCCGCTCGTGTGAACGACGACCTTCATCAGGTCACATGTGAAACTTTGTCGACTCCGTCAGGAAAACCAGATTTAAGTCAAAATAAAGAAACAATAATAAAACTGCTTCCATAACGTGTCCGATTTAAGAGAGATGGGCAATATGAAATTAATTATGAGGGGAATTAGATAATTTTTTTATTTCTAAGAGTTTTAAAATAACAAAAATTAAACATTTAGGCAGCGAAACAAAACAAAAATAACAACAAACTTTCAGTAAGAGACACAAATAAAAAACAGTCCTGCCTCCTTTTTTTAAAAAATTGGAGTCTAACTGTGTTTGTTAAAACAGATATTAGTCCTTCAACTAACTGGTTTAATAACAGATCAGTTATTTAGTCTATAAGGAAGAATTTAATAATAAAAATGACAATTTATAAAAGCTAAAAAGTGATTAAATTGCTTGTTTTTTCCCTCCAAACAGTCTAAAACTTGAAGCTACTTAATTTAAGATGATATAAAACAAAGAAGAGCAGCTAATTTTCCACATTTAAGAAACGTCACTGTCATTTTTTCTTTTGATAAGTAACTGAAAATAGTTTAAAAAAATCCTTGTCAGTTAATTTTCAGTTGATCGGCTCGTTGCTCAAACGATGAACGAGTCTTTTCCTTTCACTGCTTTCACTTCCTTTCATCTCATAACAATCTGAACAACTTTCTAACGACATTAAACACTCATAATGATGAAGATAAGTTGAGATCTTATCGCCTTCAGATGGCCTCCGTAGGTGTTAAAATGAGAACACGGGGGTCACCTGACAGGAAACGCCATGACCTCAGCCGGTGAGTAAAGTCTGACGAATCAGAGCGTCGCCACAAAAATGAGGAACAGCTGATCTCAGCCTGAAACGTCGCCTCCTGCAGGAAAACTCTCACTTCCCACTTTTATAAGTTTCAAGTTCATTTATATTTATTTATTTATTTTTTCATATGTTATATATCAGTGTCGGCATCATCCTTGGCCGTCAGGAGATGTGATGCAATATACATAACTAGATTATGGCGGAAAGTAAATTGGTCGCCATGGCCACCATGATTTTCACACATCACCTGGACTATTTTTTTGCACTTTAAAAAGCAATATAAAGACAAATATGTGTATTTATATAAAAGTATAAAGACGTATACTGTATGTGCGTAAGATTAAAATAGAAATATTGTTTAAAACACAATAAATCATTTAGAAATAAACAGTTTGAACGCAATTAAAAGAGTCAAAAGTCTAGAGCTGCATCTTCAAAGCATCGTCACACTCCTCCCGTCTAACGTCCTGCCCTCCGGCAGGTTGCTACAGAAAAAGCTCCGTCCTCGGCCTATTTTTTTTCAACAAACGGGGCATTTTTGAAGTTTATCCAGACGGAGCGGAGGATGCGAGGGTCAGGACATAAAATTAGCACCGGCAGCCACCGGACGAACGCTGGTGAGATATGCGAGTAGCTGCTGGAAACAGACTGGTTATCTACTGAGCGGCTGCTAAAATGTGAACATTCATTAGTCTGGTTTGGTCTAGTCTGCACCCTGGATGGAGGTGATGTGGTCTCGTTTCCTTGGACCTTGCAGCAGCTGCGTTTTGAGTTCACTGTAAATGGGAGACGGTCTCCTGAGAGACGCCTCCATAGAGAGACAGAGAGACAGTCTGGATGATGTTAGTGCATGAATGACTCTTTCTAGGTCAGAGGGTGAGGAGGAGGAGGATTTTGAAGGTGGAAGAAGACGCACCTGACGCCTGTTGAAGTTTAGATCGCCGGGTCAGATATAAAACGCAGCTTTGAGTAGTCGGGTACAGTACAGTCGGGTCAGAGACGGCGTCCAGGGGGGTTTAACAGCGACGTGTTTAGATGGCCGATGCGTTTAGGGACTCTTGGACAACCTGAAAATATCCTTAAATGTCAGAGAGACGTAATTAATTTCACTCCCTGGACAACAAGGTAGAGATTTAGTTCTTACATGACGGTGCTGAACACGCTCCGACCTCGTGTTGCAGCATTCAAAGTCATTATCCCGACTTTTTCGGAGCAACATTAGTGATAAAAACGTGTTCGTTTTCACCGATTTGAACTTGTGACAGTTCAAGAACACGTTTTTTTATCTTGGTGTGGTCCAACTGGTCCACTTCTGAACAGTTCCTCCTCCCTGAGTAAACATCCTGCCCCGATTCCTGAAGTCAGGGACCGCCGAAAAAACCATTTCCTGACATCCAGAGAGAACGAGAGAGAGAGAGAGAGAGAGAGAGCGAGAGAGAGAGAGAGAGAGAGAGCGGCGTGAAGAACAGACACGTGTTTTAGAAAGAAAGAGACAGTCAGCGGGAAAACGGCTCATTTGTGTCACTTTGTCTGGTCACATGACCCGATGATGCTGACAAATATGACCTGAATTTATGAAGCTGATGAACTAATATCATTATGTATTTAGTTCAATAGCAAATTAGGACACACACACACATAATGGGAGTGATACAGTTGGTCAGAGATGATTATAAAGTAAACTTCTGCTGGTTTAGTGTGAATTTAGACACTTTTTGTGAGCTGGTTTATTAAATAATCTCATTTTTTTTAAGCTTATCTGTGAGGTTTACACTCACTCCAACAGTTAAAGCCGATCCTCTATGATGGATCCACCGGTTCTGTCCCCTGAACGACACAGAAGTCGGCGTTTATTCCTTTTCTAACCTCGCTGAAAGACGGAAGTTTAGAGAGAGAAGAAGCAGAGAGAGAGAGAGAGAGAGAGAGAGAAAATATATATATATATATATATATATATATTTAATTGCGGTTACTTAACTTAAGTGTCTCTTTGCTGCTTTGTGCTGAATAAAAGAACAGAAGTGGATCTCGCTGTTGGAGAGTCAATTATTTGTTGCCTGACTTTCCTCCGAGCCGTCGGCTTCGCGGAGAGAGTTTGAAGATTTACGGCTGAATAAAAGTTAAGAGCTGCGGGGTCCATGATACGTTTACTAATTTAAAATAATAATAATAATAAAATAAAAAGAAATACTATAGGAATAGCGAGCAGCTCTGCTCCTCCTCGACATGTGACCCCTAATCTGACAGGACGGGACGAGAAAATAAACAAACAAACAACTGGAGGGGGAATAAAAAGGTTTCATCCTGAATGGTGACACGTGTCGGGAGTCACCGTGCGATATGTAAATGTTGTTATTGATGGCGTCGCGCTCTCAGTCACTGTATTACGCCATCTGCTCTCATCATAACTGTGAAGCAGATAATGACAGTCACTGTGAAACATCAGCAGTGTGTCGACATCACACACACACACACACACACACATAAACATCATTTTTATTTGCTGTTATTCCCGACCGGGAGGGGGGGAGGAGGGGGGAAGGAGGGACGATCCTGATCCTGCGAAAACCTCTCTGAATATGATCAGCTGTATAATTAGTCAAATCTGATCCAGGCGATAATTATTCACCCCCCCCCCCCCTTTTTTTTTTTTTTTTTTTTTGTCTGTGTCACTTTTTTTTTGCGAGTGACAGCTTCAGAAGGCGTAAATTAAACATAATGTTTTGCTTGTCATGTATGTGCAGCAGTGGGACGCCGCTACGCCACGCTCCATCTGTTGAAAGGTGGTTGATACGACAGTGAGAGAGAGAGAGAGAGAGAGAGAGAGAGACGCACCTCCCTCACAGCCAAAACTAGAAGGTGTCAGTCCAGCGAGCGGCGTCTCTTTTTCTTTTTTTTTTCTCTCATCGTCATCTTTGTCGCCAGTCGCTCGCCACTCCGAGGCCGAGGCAGCAAGAGAGAGAGAGAGTTATTTATGACTAACTGCTCGCTGCTAATTTATTTATTTATTTATTTATTTATTTGAGTTTAAACAGTGTCACTCGGTCGGTTCTCGCTGGACGACAAAACGCTGCCGCCGAACGTCTCCACAAGGAAGAAAGAGACGCAAGACTACATAATGTCTTTGTATAAATATAAGGGAGGAGTTGGACTGTCTACTGGGGGCACTGGGATCATCGCAGCTCTTCAGATTAGATGAGCCACTACTATAAATGTATAAACCAGCATCAGCCACACTAATAATATGGAAATTTTAAGTGTTTTTTGAGGGTTTTTATGTCTTTAAATGTCAGTAAATTCAGGAAATATTGTCAGTTAAGGCGGGAAAATATGACTTAATGATAAATGGTCGCAATTGCTTTGATAAAGATGAATATATTTGTACTAATATCATAAAAATGACACTACTTTTATTCATGTCTGCTCACTTCTGGTTTATTATGAGCTTTATTTAACTAATATAATGATATGTTATGACTATTTTTAAGTAGAAAAGCCAGCAAGAACATTACAACCAGTGTAATAATGTTATCTAAAACTAAAATGTTTAGAAGTAGTGATGATAAAAAACATTTTTACCACTTTAAACATAACTTATAACCCAAACAGCATTAAAGTGCATTAAAATGAGAGAGCAACACATCAGTTTCGTGCTACTTTAACATGTTATAATGAGGTTTTTTTTTGCATCGTTCCTGACAAATAAACCAATAAAAAGAAGAAAAACAAATGTATTTTAATTAAAAATGCTGCTCACTGGTTGTTAGCGGCTATTCCTGGTTTAATGTGGACATTTTTTTTTTAATTAAAAACTGAAATATGGGTAAATTTAGGTCAGTAAGGGGTTTATAATCTCAGTTATTTGATAAGTTTGGTTTATTATCTAACGCTACCAAACCACCACCAGTTGATAGTCGCTGTGAAATAACCTGAATGCAACCAGACGTGTGAGAAATTAAAAATACAGTCCATATATTTATAAAAAAACAAAAATCAAAGCCGTAACGTAGACGCACAGTTCACCTAAATACCACGGAGCGAAGCCACCAAAGTGTGAATAATAGTCTGCGTTCTACTTTGTCTTTTTTTTTTTGCATAAGAACATGTGATGATTGACTCTAAATAGCTTCCAGTGCTGCCACGCAGGCTCTGAATCTGCTGCAGTATGACTGTGTCTATATATTCCCGGCTGACGTGAGGACAGCCATCGCCGAGCTCAACCAGGTCAGCGACATGTCATCGTCGTCATCATCATCATCATCATCATCGCTCAACTGGAACTTCAGATAAAAGACGTCTGCTGCAAAAATGAGTCCTTTCAACAACAACAACAACAAAAAAAAAGAAAAGGAGGACTCACTTGTTAAAGGACGACTTTTCACCTTGAAATAAAATATCTGATGAAAGATAGTAAAAGAGTTTATAGTGTGAATGCTTTTCTTACAAGCCGCCGTCTGAAAAAAGAAACACCTACAGGTGTCGGTTCGGGTTATTTCCACAACACCTGCAGACCGGTTTCTAACTGAGGAGGAGCGGTGGAGCGGCGGAGGAGTTCAAAGAAGAGGAGGAGGCACTTTACGCTCCTCTAGGTGTGCTGAGAATACCGTCAGACATTCGTACCCACGTCCCCTCTCCCGCTGATGACACCTGAGACTCGGTAAAACCCTAATCCAACATTCAAGAGTCAAGACCATTTCTTTCTCTGTACTCAGACCTTTTCCAGCTCCTTCTCTGAGAGGGGGGGGGGGGGTTACTGAAAGCCTGACCACCACTGATCACATTAATCACCGCCGCTGACTCATAACACAACGCATGATGGATGGCGAAGCTGCAGACGGACGATCCACCTCCTCCTCCGCCACATCAGGAAAAAAAGAAAAAAGAAAAAGGGGGACAGGAAGTCCTGCACCGCCAGTCAGGACAGTAAAACTCTGCAACCTGAGGTAAAAATCCTCTAAAATACACCACTACCCCCCTCCTCCTCTAGTCCTCTGACACTGTTATATCATCCATGTGTGATGTGCAATGCTTTTGTCATCAAGTCGGTATACTTCAGTCAGTGATTCCCTGCGTTTCTTTCTTTTTTTTCCCAGAAGGCCTTTTTCAGCAGCAGCAGTAGCAGCAGCCCCCAGAGAGTGGGCGTCAACTTGTTGATTTCACTCAAATGTAGGCGTACATATAGGCACACAAACATTTTCAAAGTGCAAGTTTCATCCAGAGCTGTAGGGGGGTTATACGCACATCTAGAAATCACAGCTTATGCCCCCCACCCCCCCACCTCCCCCACCTCCCCCCTCCACCTCCCCCTGCCGTGTCCTGTGGCTGCGCCGCTGCAGTCTGCTCTACTGAGGCTGCTGTGGGTGTTCACGTTGCTTTCTCTTCCTCTTCAATGATTTTTTTTTCTCTCCCTCTTTCATGTAATGTGAAATGTTTAAACATGTAAAAAAAAATAAAAAGAAAAGCAGGAGCTGACGTAGAAATCTTCCGTTTATAGTTTGTTTTTATTTGATTAATCAATAACTTTGGTCTGCAGAAAATTAATCTGCTACAATCTGGAGGATCGATTATGTCATTTATCAAGCAAAAGTGCCGACTAATCATGTATTCCTGCTTCTTAGATGCGGCTTTTCTTTGATTTACATGGTTTTAAATGGAAAATCTATTAGTTTTTAACAAAATAAATGAATTGAGGATGTAAATTTTAGATTCTGGGAACTTATAAGGTGCTTTTTTCACTATTTTCTGACAAGTTTTAGACTAAACAACTAATTAATTAGTTAAAAAAAATACTGAATAATGATAACAGTCATTAGTTGTAACATTACTCCACTTTACATCATTATAAACTGAATATCTGTGACTTTTGTCAAGAAATAAAACATTGTGTTTGGACTCTAGGAAAGTGTGATTTGCCATTTTTCTCTGTTTTCTGACATTTGAAAGATGAATCAGTTCATGAATTAATTGCAAAAATGAACCTATGATAAGAAAATAATCAATAGCTGCATCTCTACTTCAGTTGCTATAACATTTCCTGTTACCAAATTTCAGTGAGGTTGCTCTAAACATCCGGATGTGATGTTAAAAGTTTCACATCATGCATGTTTATTGCACCGAAATGATCAGTAGATGAATCGATCACATCGCGTTTCATCATTTTAATCATTTAGTCGGTTATTAAGTGAACATTCACACGTTCAAGCTGCTAAAATACGAGGATGTGCTGCTTCTCTCTGTCTCATAGGATTATAAATTGAACATCTTTGGGGTTTTTAGACTGTTTCTGACAGTTTATAGACTAAACAATTAGATTAACAGCAAAAAAACAGCGACAGATTACTCCCTAAATAAAGATCATCATCAGCTGCTTCTGCTGCTAAAACGTGTCCTGCTATCAAACTCCACCGAGCCTGCTGGAAATATTTGGGTGAGACGTGAACATGTTACATCACCCATGTTTATTTACAATAATAACACCGAGCAAGCGCCTGAATATGCAAAGTCCAACTGCCAAAAGCATGTTTTTTTTCTGCTTTCTGTTTTAAGTTTTCAATTAGTCACATTGCTGCAGGTGCTCCAGTATTATTATTTTTTTTTGTAAATGCGGCCAAACAGGCCAAATCTAAGTGTGTCAGTGATGGATGGAGGACGGGTAGCACTTCTCTAACGTACCCTCACTTTTGAGGCAGGTGTAGGTGTGCAGCTCTAAAACTCCTGCTTTAAAAAAAAAAAAAAAAAAAAACGCATCCTCAAACCACACATGGCCCTGCAACCATATGCAAGCTGATATCATCCACAAACACGCTCTCCTACACAAGACACCTACACGCATGCATGCCCAAAACACACACACACACATGCACACACACACACACACACAAATACACACAGTTAAGTTAGGTAAGGCTAGCTTATAGCACCTGTGAGCCAGTTTAGTGCAGAGGGGAAGCAGTTGCTTTGCAGTGTTTCTGCATGAGCATCATACATTAGCATTCATGAGGCAATTATGCTCACGTTGGAGACAGTCATAGCACTCATGTGTGTGTGTGTGTGTGATCTGTCTTCTAATGCAGCACACAAACACACACTTGCACTCACACATGCATGCAAAAAAATCACACAATTATTCCTGTTTTTTCTTCCTCTCTCTCTCTCTGTATCTCTATCTAAGCTGCTAGGTGACTGCATGTATGTGGTGATGCTGCTGCTTCTGCTGCTGCTGCATTAAAAGCATCACAGTGAGACACACACACACACACACACATACAAAATGGGAGGGTTTTGTTGCATTATGCCGAGGCGTATTGCATTGTATTGTATGTAATGTAATGTATGGTAGCCGGTGATGGATAAAAAAAAAAAAAAAAAAAAAAAAAACCTGTTCGCCTTTCTTAACAGCTCGTTTTTGGCAGCAGCAGCAGCAACACCGAGTGAAATAAAGATATGAAAGCAGCAAAAAATACCTGTTTTTTTCTTTTACGCAGGGGCTCCAGAGAGAGGATGCTGATCCTATGGATGCGGCACCCGTCACCATTTTCACCCTTTTTTTTTTGTTTGTTTTTTGGTGGTTTTTTTTTTTTTTGAAGAGACAGAGAAGAAAAAAAAGAGCTTCGTATGAATTGATATACAGTAGATATAACAGTTTTTTTCTCCTCTCATCACTCATCCACCATCACCACCAATAAATAAACAGAGGCTCAACAATGAAGCGCAGTGCCACACATGCACCCTTTTAGCAGTGAAAATGTGGCATCACTGACGCCTTTAAGTTAGCAGTTCGTGCTATCTGTCAGTGATAATAATACTAAAAAGAGAAGAAGAAGAAGCATCTGGTAGATTGAGGGTGTTATGATGTAAACTACGACACTCACAGACGCATTTTCCTCTTTACCAAATGTGACTAGCTTTGAAGTTACGCAGGTTTTAACGCATGATATGTCATAATATTTCCCCCCCTCATCATCCTCCTCCAGTTTTAAACAGTGTTTCAGAGAGATTTATAGATTTTTTTCTCTCTCTTACCTGTTGTCTTCTTTGTCGTCTTCGTTTGGATCCTATTCCGGGATTGTAAAAGAAAATGTGTCACCTACATTTTTCATTGTAATTCCCAGGTCTGGAAGAGGAAATTGATTAGCCGCAGTGAAGCCTCCGCTCGTTGTTCTCCACCTCCTCCGGTACAAAAACAATAACACAAAGGAAGCGTATAAAATCAGTGAGTAGACGCGTTTTTAAAAAAAAAAAAATCTTTCGAGTCTAGTCACGTTATTACAGTTTTGTCGTTGCGGGTGAACGTCTGAGCGCTTTCTCTCCCTGTGATGCTGAAAGGCTCCACGTACGGCGCTGATGCTGCTGTCTCTCTCTCTCTCTCTTTCTTTCTCTCCTCGCTTCTCTGACACAAACTGCTCCCACAGAGGTCCGCTGTGCTCCGCGGCCAAGTCATTGATTGGACAATATGGCACTTGCCCACGTTTGCATTCCTCAAGTACTGGAAATGATCAACCAATCGTGGAGCGGATAGTTCTGATCATCAGATCTGATTGGCTGAGGCGCGTTCGAAACCGTTGGTAAATTCCCGATACACGCGCTGTTTACAGTTAATGTAAATATTAATGCGCTGACCGTTTATGAAGCTAAATATTCATGCGCCGACGGAAAATGATTAGTCATCCCCCTTGTTTTAGTTAAGGAACTATATTACCAGAAGCTGACGCTGTGTCGCCATTGACTAAAACATATATTTTAAAAACATCTAACATTTTTATTGTATATTTGCATAATATATGTACATATTTTACGATAGCCTCATATTTAATGATGGTTATTGTTGCAGTTTTCATGGTTGTTTTAGCCCGCTACTATGCTAATTTTGCTTGCTAAAGTCGGTCCTTGCTTTAAGCCTTTGAATTTTATCAGGGTTTATCTTTTTTTTTTTCTTTCTAAAGTTGTCCTACCTTTAAAATAGTTTGTCCTCTGAAAGCACACAAGAAGAATTTGGATGGACTCAGTGTATGGGATTAAATTTGTGTCATAATAATTGGTATGGGATTCAATTCGTGTCATAACTGAACAAAATCTCCCAAGCATCAAATATTAAAAAAAAAAAAACCATTGAAAGTGAATCAAAATGAATTGAAAGCAACAAAATTACCTCAAAGGCAAAACTTAAAATAAAACTTGCTGAAACAACACCACAGAGCGGCGGCTCACAGGAAAAAGCTAGCTAGTAGCATGTGAAACAAGTTTTTGGACAAGACATGAACTTCCATCATTAATGTGTTTTGGGTGAGAAGAAATGATTTGAAACATAGGTCGACTCTGTGTATTGATTGGCTGCAGGTTTTCTTCGGCTGCAATTTGGCGCAAAAAGTTAAACCATTCCCAACTGTTAGTTTGGCCACATTTCGCTGCAGTGGGCGGAGGCCACAGCGGCAAGTTTTCCATAGAATTTGCATCTTTGGTGTGGTTATGGTCACTTTTCAGTTTTGCACTTTTTTTCAGTTTCAGTTCTGACATAAAGGGCATGTGGGTGGGTGTTGCAGGGCTACGTCGCCATTCGCCAATTCCTTTTGAAGTGACAGGTCAATGGTGAGTCATACTACTTGTTGCACTTCCAGAATATTGAAACTTAAAAATTAAACTGCAAAAAGCAGCGACAAACGAGAAATCCTGATCAGTTAAAGAAAAGAGGAGAATTTTGTAATCAAATGTTGTGCTATTGTGTAGTTTAAGTTTTGCATTTGAGGTCATTTTTAGTTTGTCACTTTCAATTTTTTTTGGTTTTGATTTTGTCCAATTATTTTGATACAAATTTAATCCCGTATTCAGCGTTGGAGTTTTTTTTTTAAGGTATAGCCAGTTAAGCAAGCTGACACATTGTGATTACAGCAATTTTTGACAACATGCCTTTACTAAATAGTCTCTCTTCATGTATTTAATCACTGGATATTCAGAGGTAATATTTCAGAGGTTAGGGACAAGCTAAGGTGGCTAACCTCCAGTCCAGCCTTTTGCTAAAAAAAAAAAAACTACCTAAAGGGCCACTTCACCCAAAATAGTAGAAAATTAAAACGTCCTTACTTACTCTAAGTGTTGCCTAGCAATCTAGATAGTTTTATTTACCCTGAGTTTGAATCCATTGATGAAATTTCCGCCTCCATCTCAGTACTATGGAGATGAATAGATTTACACCAGCATTCAAAGAAGCTCAACAGCAGCATCCTTCTCTCTTTTTTCCAGAAACAATGTCCTTCCTTACTCTGAATAACCCACATATCTTTGCTGTGAATGGTTTTTAATGGAACTAGTGTCCATTGAAGAAATAGTCTTGCTCTCTCTTTCTCTCTCTCTCTCTCTATATATATACATATATAAATAAAACTATTGACACAGTGTTATGAGGATTATTTAGAGAAAAGATGACATCGTTTCTGAAAAAGAGAAGTCAATGCTGTGAGCATCACTACAGAAATAACATTCACCTCCATTGAAAAAGGTCGGAGGCAGAAATAACCATAAATCTCTACATGAATAAATGAGGTAAGTGGGCAAATATTTTTTTTTAATCATTTGTTTGAACTGACTCTTTAAACAAAAATCAAGTATACAGCCATAAAAATATTAAGCACTTATGATTCCCCTGGTTTACCATTCCCTATTTATAGTAGTCGCTCATCGTAATTCACTTTGCAAGATTAATAACACGCTAATAAAGGTGTGTGAACTCTCCTCTGTGAATAGAGAGGAGTGTAATCTGGATTTGGGTGGGGTTGCCCTCCTCTTTCATCCTGCTCGGCGCTCTTCAATTGCTGCTTGATGAATGAAAGGAAGGAGGGGGATGGAGGGAGGGATGGAGGGAGGGAGGGAGGGAGGATGGAGGATGCAGAAGCGCCAAGTGATAATGCGGTGTCATCAGTTACCTTGACAACCGCAGCCTTTACATCTAAACGTGTTAATTATGAATTTTTGCCAGGAAATTAGCAGAGGCTTGTTCCCCCCTCTGCTCTTGGCTCCGGCCTCTGTAGCTCGAGCCTTTTTTTGCCTCCACCACTCACTGCTGACTTCAACAACAAGAGATAGAATATAATATGCAAATCTCTACAGCACTCTGCCTCGAGCTCTGGTTTATATTCCTCAGCAATTAATAGGTAATCCTGATGCAAAAACCTGCAAAAGCAATGTGAGCTACAATTAGTTATTATTGGACACATTTGATCCAGAAATAAATCCACCAAAGGACATTTTTTTGTGTCATAAAAAAAATATATATACACAGAGCATTCACATTTTAGTTGCAGCGGGCATGTTGGTTTTGTAATATGCACACTGGCATGTCAGCGGAAAATAACAGATCAAATAAGTGACCTCACAGGTCAGCAGGCAGTAAATAAAGCAGAGTGTTTCATGTCGGCGCCTGTCAGTGTTTCCGCCTCTTCAACGCTGTGATTTCAGTACCACGTGGTCGCTGTGTTTTAAAGGGCTGGGAGTGAACAGGATGACCCTCAAAAAGCTTCATCCTTTACTCCTCATGTGCACTGATTTATTTTATTTTAATTTTAATTACACATTAAATAAAACAAGCATTTTAAAGGAAGGCATAAATAATTTTTTTTATTATCACAAGGTTAAAAATGTCCAATATAAAGTCATTTTATTGTATTTTATGAGAATTTACACACATTTTACACTAGCCTTGAGTCTGTGTGTTGCATATTGACTCATGTCACAGTCAGTACTGACTCTCTATGACTGTAAATATCAGAAATCAGTCATGTTGTCCCCCTCTCATATAATAGAGTCCTCTCTCGCTAACACGAGATTTGAATTAACTTTGAGCATTTTATTTATTCATGTTTATGCAAATGAATTCTTTATTTAAAAGGCTTAATGTTCCCACAGTTTCTCTTACAGCTGAATAAGTTAAACGAGGGACACGGACAGGATTTTAGGAAGAATTAGGTCATCAGTCTTACACGCTCATGTTTTTTTGTTGTTGTTGCATAGTTTGGTTAGAAAAATAACCGAACTATGCATAAAAAGCAACCAGCAGGCTTATATTCATGTTATTCAAAAACGTCCAGACGGATTAAGTAGACAATGACTATTTTTCATTGTAGATGCTATAAAAATGTGTGCATGGACAGTAAAAAACAGGCCCCCTAAAACAAAGATGATAGTATAGTGGCAGAAAAAACACACAAAAATAGAGTTAATGTACATTATTGCTCTCTAAGGCCATATGATACGGCATACTGGATATAAGTTTTAAGATATTTGAGGGTAGCTGTGGCTCAGGAGGTGGTCAGAAGGTCAGTGGTTTGATCCTCGGCTCCTGTGGGGAGCTTCGGGTTGGATGAATGTTGGCGTGAAGCGCTTTGAGTGGTTGATAAGACTATAAAGGCACTATATGTACATGCAGTCCATTTGCTGTTTACTATGTCAGCTGATGTGGTTCATGACCCCTTTCAGTTTTCACCTAAATTTGAACGTTAGACATAGAAACCTCCAAATCCCCCAAAACATTTGTACCACCATCCTCGGTGGTACCCAAAAATGTCATCATGGTTTCAATGGGCAGCTCTTTGGTTTTTGACATTTATATGATGTTTTTAGTTGTAAAAAATGAAGAGATGTTGATCATTACTTATGCACAAACTACAGGAGCATATAAATAGATTCACATCAGCCTGGAAAGGGGTTGAACTCAGTTTGCACAGGTTCAAAATCTCCACTGGATCCTTTCGCTAGACGAAGTGATGTTCCTCCAAACCGTCTGTTTCATAGCGAACCTCCACGGCTGCCAGCTGCTTGGAAGTTACTGTCCTTTTTCATGCGGATAAATAATTTATTCCAAGTCTGTAGGTTTCACTGGAAAGAGCTTCGCTGACCTGAGTCGAGCAGAAAACACTGTGGTCGAACCGCAGATGGAGAAACTACATGTTGGTCTCTGCACAAATAGCCAGAGGAGTTGGCACAAATCTAGCCGACCACATTCGCCAGCTGTTCCTTCAACAAAGACAACTCTGGTAAACCTTTAATATACAGTATATTTCACAATATTATACACATGTCACAGCAAAAAAAAAAAAAAAAAAAAAAAAAGCATCACAGCTGAGGAGATTTAAAAAAAAATAGAGTTAATGTCACTGTAACGTCGGACATGACTGAAGGTTCCTGCAGCTAAATGAGAACAGCAGTGATTCAGGGTTTGCTTGTCTGCATTGAAATTTTCATAACAAGAGCTTAAAGTATCAATCAATTGATCAATACATTCGATAAACTTGCAATCAATGAACTCCTGGAGATCAATTTTGTGCCGCACATTGAATTAAATATGCGAGTGTGTTCTACTAAATGCACGTAAGGAGATTTAAATCATTAAAAGAAACATCTCAGCACAGTTGTTTTCAATTGTCATTGATCATTGATCTGCATAAATATTGATGAGTCATTCGCTGGTGAAAAGGATCCTTTTTTCATCAGTTGATTGTATTGAAACAAAGCTGCCGTGTTCAAGGAAACCTTAAACTTAAGAAGCCATTAAAGCTCTTTAAAGGTCAGCTGATCCCAAAACATTAGCGTTACGTGTCAGTTTACTGCCAGAGAGGATTAAAACAAGCTCAGCTGACGGGGAGAAACGAGCACTTAAAGGTGATTCATAAAGCCATTAGTTCACCTTAAATGGTAAAAGAAAAGGTGCTCAGATTACAGATAACAAAAAAAAAAACAAAAAAAACTGGGTGATGCTTTTTAAAAAAAAATACACATCTGACATCTGAGTCACAAGGACATGCTGTGAAAATGATGACAACTGTTATGAAACGCCAAGTTATCTGAGATATTATTAAAGTTATCATGAAGCAAAGGATATTTAACAGCTTTTTATCCTCCTAATACTTATATTAATACATAATTCATACATTTATTTCATGTTTCTCTGTTCTTACTGATGTGTTGAATATTTTAATTGTGTTGGTTAATAGTATAGTTGACTTTGACCCTGTTTACACTTGGTTTTAAAATGCGTCTTAGGCCTCTAATCACTCAAACCACTTGCAGAGGAGGTAATGTAAAGGTTAAAGCGTCCTGATGCATCTCCGACAAGGACGTAACAGGAAAATACATCATCAACGCAGGACGTGGTGGTTGTTTTGGTGACACGCCAACACCGAATGACTTTGTTCTACCAGTCTCAATAGCTGGAATAGCCCGTACACGTATGTTAGCTCTTGAACCTGAGACTGATGTAATAACTGTGTGCGCGGCTCTTTGACCTTCTGACGGAAGTGACGTAGGCACTGGTGAAAAATCTGAGCAGAAGCGGTCAGCTGGACACCTTGGAGATGCGTGACAGGCACAGGTGTGAACGCTGATGTGTCTCAGCTGTCCGATTGTGTCCGGATCACTGAAACAAGCATTTTTTTAAAACGGAGCGTAAACAGCCTCGTTATGGAGAGAGAGGGGACACGTTGAATCCCACACACAGTAACAAAATGTCAGTAAAGTTCAAACACTCATTTCCAAAACGGCTCAAGAATTACGTCCATGTTGGACAACTCTGCAGTGCACGGTTCACGTGTGTTACATCATCAATCTGCAGCTGGACACCAGAGAGCACGTCCTGCTACAATCACAGCTTTGTTTCTTATATAACCACAATCTTTCTCTAACTAAGTGTCTAACCCATTTCTCTATAATCTTAAATATTAATGACTAGATAAGCGAGTTAAAGTTCAGAGTAGAGAAAAAAAAAACATTCTCAGGTATTATTTATTAAGAGCATAACACTAAAAACTCAGGTAATATATCCCATGAGGACTGTGTGGGTGTGGTTTGATCACGTTTGACGCCACAGACGATCAGCTTGTGATTGAAATGTTCTGATTGGTGCTCAGAAATATGTGACATCGCTTTTTCCTCATCCACTACAAACCAGTGAGACGAGCTCAGAGAAAAACTACACAACCAAGCGTGTTTTACCTTTGCACCTATAAATGTTATCTTCATGTTTGAGCACATAAGTTATACTTTTAAGGGCCTTTAACCGTCATTTATTTGCCATAAACCATAATCTTTGCACATTAAAGCAAGTGTTGCAAATGTATTTCGCCCAAAGAAAATGACCAGTAACCGTCAGAGTTCATGTAGAAGTATTAGATGTTCAGTCCTGGATGACTCAGAGACGCAAGTAGTGTGAAATAAAAGGTTAGGAAACGGCATATTTTAGTGGAAAACATCCTGAAACTATCATGGTGATAGATCAGGAACAAAAATTCAAATGTAGTTTATGTTATAATATGAGAAATACCATTAATTTTAGCATTTATCTAACGAATCTAGCCTTCATTATATGATTAACATGTCTTATATTGTTCGTTTGTCTCAGAGCTTTTGGTTTCTATCTTCCAGCAGAGCAGAGAAAAGAGCAACTCATGTCACATCTTCAGGTATTTCCACCTGCATTTCAAGCAGGTAATCAGTGACAAATGATTCAGTATACAGAGTTCAGTTATAAGTGAGAGGAACAAGTGTCTTTTTTTTTTTTTTTATACATATAAGTGTCTCTTATAGAAAATGCAACAGCCGAGCGAGCCTCAGTTAATAGATCATCATCAGTGGTAAAATCTGAGAATCTAGGTTGAGATCCTCGCAACGGTGTGAGCTCTCGATGAAACTGTAACAACATAGCAACAGAAAGCCGAGAAAACAGAAAGAAAAAGAGAGATTTTTTTTTTTTTTTTTCAAGAACAAAATTAGAGCATGTGGAGGAGGAAGATATGGCCGAGCAGATATGATTCAGAGGGGGCAGCGTGATGGTGAGGTACTTCTCGGAGAAATGAACCTTTAATGATCCCCTTGGGGATTCAGATCCGACCGACAGCAGAGGATGAGGAGGGACTCCACTGCTCTGATTAGACGAGGGAGGTCAAACACTCAGGTCTCACGCGGCCGACAACACGGCATCAGCGGACACCTGATTTGTTTTCTCTGGCCTTTCTTAACCCCCGCCGCCTCCCCGCCGACTCTCCCCCCCCCCCCCTGGACAGGAAATCAGTAAAATTACCCAGAAGGTTCCTGAACTCAATATGGCCGCTGTCGGCGAGGGTAGGAGAGCGAGCTGAGTTTAAAGACATGGATGAGATATAGACAGGTGTATCGGGACATATTGTCCTGTTATTAAATATTAATGACGTCTATCACCATCGTCTGAGAAGATGAAGGTTCCTCCTTGAACACAGATAGAGAAAAATAAGAATTGGACACATGACATAAAAAATAAGCAACTCAAAGGATTTAAAGGATATAGCTGGTGATTTTTGATATTTTTCTTAATGTCAACAAACGTCATGTGCAACTGATCTACTTATAAGTATTGTGTGTGTATCCAAAGCCTGATATATCTTATTCCTGTGTGCCATAGACCTCCATTGTTGTCCAAAAACTATTAAAAACATGTCAGTGAGCCACAATGTTGCACTGGGTGACATATTCCTTCATCACAAAGAGTCCGGGTACGTTAGTTTGTTTAGAAACGGCTCCAAAAACTAATAACAGTAATCATATTTTCAGTCTCCGGGGAGTAGTTCCCTGTAAGATGGAGAAAAAGGCTTCCAATATGGCCCGTAAAATAGTTTCCCTAAACTTAAAGCAGCATTAACTGACTTTATTGGCCACTTGGGGGCAGCAGAGCAACCTGTATACACAATACTGACATATTATCACTGTACAAAGTCAATATGGGATATATGTACTAGCAAATAATTACATAATTACACATCCAGCAGACACAGAGCAACATTTTAGCTCTACTTTTAGCTCTGTTTTTGGTCTCCACCAACTCCCATGGGAAATATCTGTCTCTTTAGCTGATAAATTCACATTCAATTCAATGGATTTATCAGCGTGTTTTCACTGGAAACAGCTGCCTGCTGTGTCTGGAAACAATAAGATGATGAGAAAGAACCAAAACAATAAAGATGCAGGATGAAAAAAAAGCAAAATAATGAGCTGAAAAGCTTTTTTGAGAGTTATGGGCAACAGCAGAGTCAGTGGGTTCATCACCTTTTTTGTTACACATAGGCATTTTATCCATTGTTAATATGAAAATATGGATTGGTGCAGTTTTGAAAGGTTGCCCACCATGAAAGAGTTGAATCAATGTGGTTTCAGTAGAGTGTTAGTGAGATGTCTGTAGCTCAGGTGGCCATTAAGTTGGTGGTTTGAACACCGAGCACCAAACTCTCTCGATAGACAGTGCTGCATATGTAATAATTATCATTTGCTTCAGATAAATAAATGTAATGTAATTGCAATGTGACATAATAATCTTAATGTTGTTTTAAAGGCTTTTCCAACCTGATAGATGCCGATTCTGTTGTTTTTTTCTAGCTTAAAAATGGTAAAATTAAAAAAATGACATTTTGCACAAAATATCAGCCACTGACAACTTTCATATATAAATATCAACGTTGATATCTGCCTACAAAACTCTGTGAATTGGATGTTAGTCAAATCCTCAGGGGTTAACGGAGAAAAATAATGAATAAATCTGTAAATAAAAGTATCGGCTGTGACTCATCTAGAAACCGCGCCAACACTACTTCGTCTTGAATGAACATATAAGTCCAATATAGAAAAACAATGAACTCATCAGCCTTTATTTCCAAACCACGTAACAATCAAAACAAAACAAAACGCTGTCAAGCCAAGGTCTTCGGATGACTCACAACTCCGACAGGATGTTTCACAGCGTTCTTTATAATCCCTGCATCATCTCGTCAGAGCAGGTGTTTGGTTTTTGTGTCATTATGGAAGCAGATATCGGACAAATTTAAAGTTTAAGAGCGGTCTGGAGCACCTTGTCTCCAAAACCTTTGATCCTAACAGACAGTTGAGGTGTCTGTAGGTGTCTTGTTTGGTCTAATTTGAGCGTCAGGAGACTGTTGATCATCGGAGGAGCTTGTTGCTTTCTTGTCGCTGTCTGCTGTTCTGATGTGATGCTCTTTGATTGAGTCATAGTTGAGTTTCCCCTCGCGGGCTGTTTTCATGTCACACTCACAATCAGAGGCCAGAGATTTAGCATAACAGAGTAGGAGCTGCTCGACGGCACTGAGGTGCATCTCCATCTCCACTCGTGTGTCCGACGCAGCTGAAACTGCAAAGACGACGACTGAGGCGTTTTTCTGAAGCCGTGTGGGTTTTTTTTTTCTTTCCCCCCACGTGCCGAGCTCCCAGCAGTGTCAGAGTGTAAACAAGCACGGGGCTGAGAAACTTTCTAAGGGCATTTTCCATGTCTTGCTTCAGCGCCACCACCTCCAACGCTCATCTCTATAGTAACATGTATGAACGGATGAGCGTCAAAGACGGCGGAATGTAGGTCAAAGAAAAAAAAAAAAAAAAAAAAAAAAGGAGATGACGTCCTCTTTGAACGCCGGCGTGCCTGTAAAGGTAGTCGGATTTGGAGTGCAAGGAAATTTCTGCATGTTTGTGTTTCATATCTGGGACGATAAACTCATCTTTTATGCTCCAGCTTGACTTCACATGTTCAAATGTGAAACTTTCATGTGTCTGTTTCAAGAAAATGTCTTTAAGCAAATCACGTGTTTATTAGTAAAGTCACAGATTCTGTTTTTAACACTTTTTCTTAAAAAAAATGAGGTCTTTTTGTCTCTGTTCGCTTGTTTTTTCTCTCTCCTCTTTTCCCATCAGCCTTTACATCACTTCCTCCGGGGCAGGAGGGAGGGTGTGTGTGTGTGTGTGTGTGTTTGACGCTGTAGTCGGCGCAGAGCTGCTCTCAGTGGTGGACCTGCCAGATCTCTGTACAGTCAACAGACAAGGGATGAGTCAAAGTGTCCTCTGGCCAGCAGAGAGTGCGTCACTCATACACATGAGCAAACACATGGACACACACACACATTATAACACACACACACACACACACAAACATGGACTACCCATGTACAAAGGTGCCGATGCTGAAAGCTCTGTAACTCCAAAAATGTCAACTTGTGAGCGAGCAAAAAGCCGCTTTTGTTTGCATCATGAAAATGTGAGTTTGATCTTTTTTTTTAAAGGATTTATAGAACAAATCACCTCAAGAGCTGTTTGTTTCATTTCACTGCTTCTGGAAAGCTTTAATAAAACCTGCAGCTGTATTATTTTATAAACGCAGAGATTTTTTCACCTGTTTTTTTAAAACACACACCAACAACACAGTAAATACAGATTTAAAAAACAACTAGTCATCTGCAGCATCAACCACTGATTTCACACATTAAGGTCGATTTAGTCATCACGGCGAGTACTACTTCATATTTTGGAAACAGTTGTGTAACGTCTTCTGTTGTTCTTTGGAGGCATTTTGCAAAAAAAAAAAAAAAAAAAAAAAACTGGAGAAAATAAAAACCTGATGATGCAACAGTGATGTCATCGGGGTTATCTCGGCTTGAACTCGGAGAATTTTTTTTTTTTTGATAGGACGCCTGCAAAGTGGTGCAATGGTGTCTAATAAAAATAGGTATTTCATGGCATTATGGGTAATGTAGGATTCAGTATTTGTGGGTATTTTAAAAGCTTTAGGACTATTTGCTCTGGTCTGGTCTGGTCTGGTAAACGTGGTCTTGGTTTGGTGTCTTTTCCAAGCGAACCAAAACACAAGAAGAAGGTCCTGAAGAAGCTCCTGTCTGCCCAAATATGTATAAAAAAATGCACCAATCTTAGTTGAGTTTGTCCAGGTTGAACCTTAATTCATTCTCAATGTACACCTGGCTATGGGAGCTTAAAACTTGCAGACTATGTTTAGTTTAGCAGTTGGTTCGGATCGAGTCCAGGGTTCATTTGGGACTGGACCGAGACCACCTCCTCAAAGGCTCTCTGAATATGATTGCTGCTCAAATGAATCCTACCAAGAGGGAAAAACTAACCAGAGTCCGATTCAACTGGAGCACAGGCCTGAAAACACCCTAAAAATCAGGATATCTCTTCTTCTGCTGCATCGTTTTTGTCGATATTTCTTAAAAGACGTCTCCTGTGAGAAGATACAGCACTAAAATCACCGGAGTTCTCCTTTAAAACCTAAAAAAACGTGCATCCTTAGATACACGAAGCCAGTAACGACGACATATGGTTGCATACATTCGCTCAGTAACATGCAAACATGCTCACATCTCCCACACTTTGTCACACACACACACTCTGGCTCGCAGACACTAAAACCCTTTCACACCTTCACACACGCTTCAAAAAAAAAAAAAAACCCATCCACACTTGAGACTAGTGCCAACACCCTCCATCCCTCCCTCCTCAAAAAAAAAAAACATCTGCAGGTGTTGACCCGGGTTAAGTCATGTTATTATGTGGCGTACATACAGCTAGTCATCCAAGAAAAGGAAAAGAGAGAGAGCGAGAGTCTCTGCAGCCGTCACACGCTGCCAAACAGCAAAACACGACCATATGGCGGCGCATCTCCATATGTCGCACTACGGTTTACATGAGGTAAAAAACCGTGTGAGGAGTAAACAAGCATCGCACAGACACACACACACGCACATGAAAGAGCCGAGAGTGTAAAGAAGTGGGACGGTGGTAGCCCAGAGGTGAGGGCAGCGTGTGTATGTGTGTGTGTGTGTGTGTGTGTGTGTGTGTGTAGGTTGGGGGGGGTGGTAGGCCTGAACCGCCGAGGTGCCCTTTAGCAACACAGTGGAAGCAGGTAGCTGTGAAGGAGCCACTTAGTGGACAAAAATAAAAGTGCTGTTTGTTCTGGAAATTAAAAAAAAGGAGTTGTGAAAAAAAAATGATTGGGTGAGACACGTCGACCATTTTTATTTGAGTTTTCCGTGAAGGTATAAAGCCTTGAATGTTGCAGTAAGGGATATCAGATTAATATCTTAAGTATCAATAATACAATTTGCTAATAATCCATTACTATGTACAGTAGCTGTCACCCAGAAGCTCTTCACTAGCTTGACCACATCCTTTTTATAACCAGTAAATATAAAGACGTCTCTTCTTTGTACGTTTTAAGCTAACGAAAACACAATGATTCATATTTTCAGGTGTTTGTACACTAATTAAAACACACTTATGAATATGATTAAAACATTTCTGCCGAGTGTGTTCTGCTAGATGCCACTAAATCTTACACACACTGCACCTTTAAGTAAATTATATAAATATATACATAATTGTAATTGTAAAAACATTTAAGTTCTGCAATTAAGCAGTAAAACAGGATAAAATATGTGTATCAAATAAAACAACAGTAGCAATAACATAGAAAAGACATGCTGTAAATAAAATAAATTAAAGCCTTTCTAAAAAGATACGTTTTGAGAAATGATTTCGCTAATTCTGCCGCCTCAGATCTGCAGGCAGGCAGTTCCAGAGCTGAGGGTCCCTCACTGCTAAAACCTGGTCCCCTTCAGTCCTGAAGAGCTCTGCCTGCCGATCTGAGGCTGCACTTTGGGCGCTAAACCATGAAGTGCTTTAAAGGTATAATCTGTAATTATTCCACATTAAAATGTCTAAAAACAACTAGACCTATGTTCTATATGTTGTTGAGTTTTGTACTTACATTATCACAAATGTTTCCAACAGTTTTCAAACCCAGAGAAATCTGACATTTAATAAAAGTAACGCACCGTTTCAGAGGAACAAACGTTAGCAGCAGCTCGGCTAACGGCTAACAGCCCCTCCAGGAAACAAACAACCGCAGAAATATTGATTTTTTTAAGTGAAACAATTTTAAGTATTTTTTAACGATTTTAATCTGCGTGCACCTTTGATTTTGGAGAAGAGGAAACTTCTGTGGATAATTCAGCTCCTGGGAGAAGCCAGAGGAACATCTGGATATCATGTTATACGAGAAATAAGCCGAACAAATGTTAGCAGCAGTTCAGCTAACAGCCGTCTGGTGGTCACCAAACATCGTCACACGGACGTCGACACGCACACAAACAGAGAGAGATGCTGCGTTCTGAATCACATACTTTTAACCTTTAGCACGTTCTGCAGCCGCTCTTACAAAGTTGCATACAGTTTGTGTACAACTGCGACATACTAGCTGTGGTAAGAAAAGCATGCTGGCCGACCGGATGTAGTCAGACATCCTGGTTGCATTGAGACTTACTAAATCTTTTCCTGTTGTAGTAAATGTGTCTAGGAATACACCCGGAGACAGACGGGGAAGCACTGGGAACACTTGGGAATCTTCTGGAGACACAACCATGTGCCGCAACACTTAGTCGAGTTTCGAAAAAGTGAAAAACCTCCAAACTTTGCAGCAGTTGAGCCGATATAATAATATATACTCTGTTACTTCCCGCCTGTGTCGACAGTTAACGCCCAGCCATGCGGAGCACAATCGAGCCAATGAGCAACACAGGCGGAGACGACATGAATAAAAGGATCTCAAACATCAACCTTGAATCCTGAACCAAACACCGGTCCCACTAATGGGTTTCTCCGAGAACCTGACAAGCCGCCCCTCCTCCTCCTCCTCCTCCACCATCACTAACCTCTTCCACTAAAGCTTCATAAAAGCTTTATTGTTCTATACAGTTCCACATAATGCGCTCACGCTATTAAAAGGTAAAACGCGCTGAACGTAATGTTCACGGCTGCTCACCAGCGAAGTGACAGGTAGGTGCAGCAGTAATGGGCTGCTGCTGCTGCTGCTGCTGCTGCAGAGACCCGAGGGTGCAGCTGCTTCATCTGAAGTTCTGGTTTATTTCCCCACATTTGTATCGGATTAAAGAGTCACTGGACTGAAAGAGGCTGCTAGTGGGAGCTGGTAGTGTGTTGGGATTCAAAGAAAATGGTTGAAGTTAAAGGGAACATCAGAACTTTTTGAGTATCAGCGTTGGCATCAAGGCGAGGCGAGTTTATTTGTACGGCAAGAAGGCAACTCAAAGTGCAAGACAAGTAAAAAGACATAAAAGCAATTGAAAAGTGTTACAATTGGAAATAAAGAGACAAATAAAAGAAGAGAATAAGAATTGAAAAATGCTTGTTCGTATTCTTATACTTACTGCTGATGCTTTAAACAGATTTTTGCTGATCTATAAAAGGAAAATATTTAAACTTTCTCCACACAAAGCTCCTTATTTAACACTGACACATCGAGCAGTTTGACTTATGCTGTTAAATTTGTAAAATGTAAAAAAAATGATTAAATTTCCCAAACAAAAACAAAGTCATATTCTAATGTATCATAGTAGTATCAGTATGAAGGGAGGGTATGTTCAAAGGTTATGCCTTCAGATGACTTTATCTATGTTATAAATGCGTGTATATCTACGGAAGCCCTGAAAGGCAAGCAAGAACTTTTTTTTTCTGGAGATCCAATTTCTAAGTCCTGGCCTAAATTATTTTATCTCTTGTGTTTATGAGTTAAGAATAAGTGAAGAAAAGGTTTTCCCAGAATAATATTCCTAATTATTAAAAAAAAATAAAATCTATGAAACAGATGAGAAAAAAAAGTTTTGCCAGGATCATTTTTCTAATTTTTTTTTCTCTTCCATGTGTAAAGTAGCAGGTGAAAAATTACTTAGTCTTTTTGTTGTAATACTCATTTTGGCCACAAGAGGGCTTTTAAAAAAGTTTCTCACATGTGTAAAGTAGCAGGTGAAAACATTTTTTTTTCTGTTGGGATTTTTTTAAGTGTTTTTTGTTTCGGCCACAAGCGGCCGACAGAAAAAAATATTTATTCACCTGCTTCTTAACACCTGGGAGAGAAAAAAAAATAGAAAAATAATCCTGGCAAAACTTTTTTTTTCACCTGTTTCGTGGATATATTTTTTATTTTTTTTAACGGAACTTAGAAATATTATTCTAAGAAAACCTTTTCTTCACTTATTATTAACTCATAAATACAAAAGATAAAAGAATTTAGGTCAGGACTTAGAAATTGGATCTCCAAAAAAAAAAAAATTCTTGCTTGCCTTTCAGGGCTTCCGTATATACCTGTAAAAAATGAGTACCAAAAAAAAATTATTAGTTATTTTTCATAGTTTGGTTGGAAGCAAAGACGGTCTCTTTTATTAAAACGGCTCAGCATGATCGTGTCATTTTAGCTGTGATGTCACTCTTTATATCCAGTATATATACAAACCACATATTAAGCACACAACATACTCTCATATCCTTCAACCCTCGATTTTAAACGAGGGAAAAAATCTCCAACAAAAACCTTTAACAGGAAAAAAAACGGAAGAAACGTCAGGAAGAACGACAGAGGAAGGATCGTGTTTCCTGGACGGACCGACAGGAAGTAGACTGAACAGACAAAGTAAGAAGTAAAGTTTGGATTTATTTTCTAATGTGTCTCCTTTAAACCAGAACTTCCTGCAGACTTCCTACTAAACTAAAAAAAGGCAAAAACTTTTCCTCCGATGTGTTTTTAAACATTTGTTTTGAACAGATTGAACTCGTAGAGTCGCTACAGGAGTTCAAATTGAATTTGGTTATTCACGTATTAAAGAAAAACTCATCATCTATGAATAAAACTAAATTATCCAGAGTTGCAGTGATGAGCTGAATCAACTATTTTAATAACCAATTCTTCATTTTGTGTCATTTTTTTAAAAGAAAAAAATCCAAATTCTCTGATTGCAGCTTCTTAAATGTGAATATTTTCTTTAGTTTTCTGTGACAGTAAACTGAATATTTTTGGGTTGTTGCCTGCTGGAAGGGACAAAAGACGACGTTTGTGGGCTTCAAGTTAACAGTAATCAACATTTTTCACCATTTTCTAATTTATTAATCAAGAAAATGATCTTCAGATGAATCTATAATGAAAATAATTAGTTTCAGCTCTAAACTAAACGCCGTCAGTTTAACTTTGGTGCCTTTTCTGTAAGTTGTCCGTCATAAATCATCATCAGCAGCTTGTTAAACTGAATAAAAACTCTTCACACGATGATAAAAAAACAAACAAACAAACAAACAAACCACGAGACGATCACAGTTTTCTGAAAAGTAATTCTTTTATTAATATTTTACAATCCTTTATTCATGGTTATGTCATTATTTACTTTTTCAGCGCCACTTTGCAAGTGTCATTATTCCACGCTGTCCTGACGACAACAACAACAAACAAACAAAAAAAAAAAGAAAAAAAAACAAAACAAAAAACAAACAAAGTAAAGAGGTTGTGAAGAATGAGAGTCTATACAACACTTTTTGTCGAGGGGGCAGAGAGAGTTTCACATTTCGGCTCTCGGATTGACCTCTCACCCCTTCTGCTTGTCAAAAAAAAATAAAAATAAAAGGTAGTAAACAAAAACAAAAAAAAGGTTAAAAGCAGGACTGTCAGTCAAGTGAATCGGTGTAGAGTTGTCTGTCTGTCTGTTTGGCTATAAAAACACCCCACACTCCTGTCGACTGATCTTTTTTTTTTTTTTCTTTTGTTTTGTTAAAAAGCACAGGGGGGGTCCTCGTTCTCCTCTGAGTTTAAAATGCTTTCCCCATATCTGAAAAAAAAAAGGAAAAAAAAACAAAAACACTACCAAAAATTAATTCAACAAATACAAAATATAAAGATGGTCTCTCTTCCAGGTGCTGCTCCAAACATTGGAGGATAATATTTGTTTGTTTTTTTTCTTTTTCTTTAAAAAAAAAAAGCCTTTTATGAAATGAAAAGGGCCACTGTGGAATAAAGAGAAAGGGGGAGGAGGGGAAGGAGGGAGGGAGGGGGAGAGGAGAGGGGTGAAGTTTTAAAAATTAAAAAAAAAAAAAAATTTGGTGCAAATCTTGTCAGGAAAAAAGTTTTAGTTGTTGTTGTGCTGTGGCGACGACGGGAGCTGCTGGCGGATACATTTCCTCATAAAATGATCTATCAAATACTTCCTGAGAAATAAAGGAAATATCTACCTGGCATGAAGAGAGAGAGAGAGAGAGAGAGGGGAGGAAGGGGGAGAAAGGGAGGAGGAGGAAGGGGGGAGAGCTGGCCGGCTGAGAGAGAGGAAGAGAGATATTTGGGTTATAAAAAATAAAATAATGAAAGAAGACAAACGGAGCTGAATGAAAAAGAAAGAAGAAGCTAAAACCACGACTTGTTGAAGGTGAGAACTGGACAGTGTGTGTGTTTCTGTGTGTGTGTGTTTCTGTGTGTGTGTGTGTGTTTATTGTGGGGCCCAGTCGAGCTCGGTCGAACCCTTCGGCGTGTAAACATGGAGAGCGGAGAGCAGGACGCAGGAGGAGGAGGAGGACAGAGGAGATTGTGGGCAGCAGTGCTGGTGTTCGTCTCTGAGAGGAGGAGGAGGAAGAAGAGAGAGAGAGAGAGAGAGAGAGGAGGAAGGCTGGTGGGAGACTAACCGACCAGTCCATCCAGCTGCTGGTAGGATCAAACATCCAGTAATGCTCGTCACTGCTGGAGCTTCGTGTGTTTAAAGGAGCAGTTCACCCAAATTACACAAAAAACCCCCAAACATATTATCTCTGATGTTTTCTAGTTATGTAGAAAGTTTTGGTTTATTTGTGCAGGTTTTGAGAAGGGAAAGTTTCTGGTGATGCTACTAATAAATTAAACTAATTCAGGATAAGTTCACATTTTATTTTCCCCCCCTAAATGTCCGACTCTTGTTTCTACGGGCTCTGAAGAAGTCACAGAGGGGGACAAAGTCTACAATCGTCATAAATTTCTGCTTCTATCGTCTGAATTTGTCAAATCAGGCGGATATTTTCCAGATTTAAAGTCATTTTAGCATCAAATTCACACAAATTGTAGATTTTGTTCCTCATCTTTTAATATTTGAATCACTTTAATATCACTTCTGATTTAAAAAAAAAGTGAACTTATCCTTTAAAAGAAGTGAGGCAACTTAAAAAAAGAAGATCTAACACTGCAGCAGAGGAAATTAGTGTCTAGCGGTAATCATCACCGTCAGCGTGCTGTTCAGTCTGTAGCTTATTCAGACTTTTCCCACCTATAAACTTCAAACATTAACGAACAGTCGGGATAGAAAAGTATCCGTCGGGAGCGTTAAAGGAGCTTCCTGGACGATCGACGGACGTTTTGCTGTCAGTCGCTTTTCACGAGGGCTGCGAACAGCTCGGATGAAAGCGTTAAATAGTGACGTCTGCGGCCGTTTCCGAGGGTAACGACAACTTTTCGACACCGTGAGCGCCGTGAAAGAAGTTCCAGTCGGGCTCTGACGTGTTTAAGCGAAGGCAGAAGTCTTAGAAACATCTCAAAACACGAGCAAATAAAAACAAAACGATAAATTCTGTTTTTTTTTTTTTTGTTATTTGGATGAACTGAACCCCGAATTTTATCACTTTTTAAAGAACTCTAATCCCACTCCTGTTGTTTTTTTCTTTTTTTATATCCAAACTGTGACATAACACTGCCCACAAGGTAAAAGACGGTTACTACAAACACCTCACTCACTGGCTGTGTGTGTGTGTGTGTGTGTGTGTGTGTGTGTGTGTGTGTGTGTGTTTGTCACACTCCTCCACCTTGGCTGGATGGAAGTAGGCAAGGCAGGAAACAAGATATATTTATAAACCTCAACACGGCTGGTCGATTCTAAAAAAAAACCAACAACTAAAATAAAATAATAACAAAAAAAAAAAAAAAAGTATGAACCAGCCACTTTCACCACTTCACAAGAAAACAACAGGACCTCTAAAAAGATAGTTAAGTGCAAAAGAGGCCTGCGGCGGAGGCGAACGCTGCCGCCCACAACCAACAACATTTACCCACGTTTCGGCTGGTGTGTGTGTGTTTGTTTTCAACGGATGGGGTGTTTTTTTTTTGGCAGTCTATGGCAGTCGGGTTAGGTCGAGGCAGGTCGAGCTACTGCATACAGGAGGCAGTTTAACTTGGATGAAGGGGGTCGGCGTGTGGCGTGGCGTGGCGGCGTCGGGGGTTCACGTTAATATCTCCCTCTGAATTGCTAGATTTGTGAAACTAAAAGCTTCCTGCCCTGCTGCTGCTCCACACACACACACACACACACACACACAAGCTGTTTTAGGAGATGTTGTAGCTCTGATGGAGATTTATGGTCGTTAGATTTTAAATACACGCGGTTAGTTTAGAAGGAGAGGAAGAGGAGGAGGAGAGGAGGAGGAGGGAGGAGCCTGTACTGTTTGATAACCAATTATCTTTGGTTTTTAAAGGGGCTAGTAGAAGCAAAAGTGTTTGTTTTTTTTTCTTAAAGCCAACATAACATAATAACACAATGGGGGGAAAATAATAATATATGATAGTCTGGATATTATGTGTAATTTTTGCCTAAAAAAACCCAAAACAAACAAACAAAACAAAACAAAACAAAAGTCTTTCTGATTTAAAGGGAGTTCCAGTTCAGGAGGAAAGCTTTGATGCAGATGGGATTAAAAAAAACTAAAAAAAACAGCCTGATGATGGAGGGAGAGGAGGGGATGAAAGGGTGGGAGGAGTTATTACTACCAGGGTGAGGAGGAGGAGGAGGAGGGGGATGATGAGGAAGGATTAGACCCTCCTCACCACCTCTCCTTCCGGCCTGAACGTCTCCTTTTCCCTCCCGCCCCCCCCCAAAACGTGCTGAGGTCAAATCCAGGAATGTCAACAGGTGGACCGCCCTTCTTCTTCTATCCGTCCGTCAGTCCCTCTCTCTCTCTCACTTCCTCAGCCGTCCGTTTTTGTCTGTCGGTCTTTGTGTGTTTCCTCGCCGCTGCGGTCATCACTGGAGGTCTCGGTCCTCTAGGTACCGGTACTCGAACGTGAAACCCTCCTTCTTCCTCTGGCCCCATTTCTCGTAGTCGAAGTAAATGTACGTTCCCTGGAAAAAGGAAGGAGACGCACAAGGTGTCACGTACAGAAAACTTTCATTATTTAGATGACGTAGTTTGAGTTAAAGTCATTTCAACGTGGCAGAAACATATTAAATAAACATTTCTGCTGCTGCTACGTGAATAAAAGCATCAGATTTGACTCTGTGACTCAGACTGAGGATGTGAGACCGACCTGCTCAAACTCATCGGTGATGGTCTTGGGTTCTTCGTGCCTCTGAAACCACATCATGTACTTTGTGTGGAACCTCCATGACTGTTTCTTCAGGGCTTTGGCTGCCAGATACTGGGCCTTAGTGCCCTGCGGAGAGACGAGACCAGAGAGACAAGAGAGAGGGTAGAAGAAAGAAAGAAAGAGGATAGAGGACAGCGGTTAGATTTTACATTTCTGCAGCTTCTTCTTTCAAACTATCTTCCTCTAATAATATAATTCTGCTTTTTAATCAAACAGAAAGAAACTGAGAAGCTAAAACTTGACGTTAAGCGTCACTTTCAGAGTTCAGGTTTTAGACGTTGGTCCCGAGCGGCGGTTTTTTACCTCCAGGTAGTAAAAGATGAAGAAGAGAGTTTCTGTGGAAAGCCTCTGGTAAAACTCTACAGTGTCGGAGTGGGGCGGTGGCACCTGGTGGTGGAAAGGCAGGGTGGGGCACGGGTTCCTCATCAGGTACTGCCTGTGATACGAACACAACAACAAAGGGCTGTTAGTTACAGTATAATATATATATATATATAGATATAGATATTTATTTAGTTGGTTATTTAGTATATAGATAGTTATTTATTTATTTATCTATTTCACTTTTATTTGTATATATTTATATATATTTTTTAAATTGATTTAGTTTTTAATTTATTCAGATAGTTTTTATTTATATATATATTTTTTATTTTTTTATTTATTTAGTTAGTTTTTATTTATATATATATTTTTTATTTTTTTATTTATTTAGTTAGTTTTTATTTATATATATTTATATATTTTTTTATTTATTTAGTTATTTGGTTAGTTAGTTTTTATTTATATAGATTTAGAAAATTGTGAAAAATGTTGATCACTGTTTCCCAAAACCTGATCATTAACCTCAAATGATCAATAACCAAAATATATTCATGTTTACTGTCACAAAAAAAATATTCACATTTAAGAAGCTGAAACCAGAATTTAGTGTTTTGAATTGATGCCAAAACAGTTGGTGATTAATTGATAGTCAGTCAGTTTATTGATCTGAAGTTCTGGTGGTTGAACGACGTTTTGGACCGATAACACGGCTGCTGAGTTACAGTTTTCTGATCAACGTCCTCGTATAAAAACACGTCGGTCGATTCAAATCAATCAAAGTTCTGCAGCTGAAATCAGAAAAGTGAATTATAGTCATTAAAGAAAAGCTGAAATCAACCCGTCAATCTTTTTTTTTTCTTCTTCTGTCATTTAAAACATCCAAGTCTCGTTTTAAACATAGAAGAAACAAAATCCCTGCTGGTGTGTGTGTGTGTGTGTGTGTGTGTGTGTGTGTGTGTGTGTGTGTGTGAGAGTGTGTGTGTGTGTGTGTGTGTGTGTGTGTGTACACAGCAGGTACTGCAGGACAAGAGGGTTTGAGTGTTTGGATTTAAATGTCAATTGTACCTGTGTGGGTTGACGGTAATGTAGATACAGAAACACTGTTCTCTAATTGTGGACGGTGAGAGAGTGTGTGTGTGTGTGTGTGTTAGTGTGTTATAGTGTGTGTGTGTGTCTGCTGATTATGCGCCACATGCTCAAAAAGTTAAAGCTGCAAAAGTCTTGTGTTTAAAATCTGGTTTTCACTCACATTTGAATTTTTTTTATATTTTTCATCAAGTTTTCACCCTTTTTTTTAATTTTTATTTTTTTAATTTCAAAATAAAAACCATCATTAATGAGCCTCAGTCAGTCCAACACTGGTGGAAAATACATTTACTCATTATTCATTTTAATCATTTTATATATTATATTGTTCACTGAACGACCTGCTGCTGCTTTGAGACACCAAATCTAATAAATAATATAATATATGCTGAATATAATACCAAATAATAATAATAATAAAGATCTCATCTGATCTTTGAGGTTTTCATATTGAAGTGTTTCCATTTGAAGTCACTTTACTATTAAACATTTTTGAGAGAAATACTGTAAAAATCAATATAATGTTTAAATTTAAATGCAAAATAGATGATTAGTTTATCAAAGGTTTCAGATTAACAGTAAATAAAGTGGCTGGTTATATTTTAATGCATCAATTATTATAATAATAATAATCAAATAATAGAAAATAAATGAGATAATCCTCTAAAACGGGTCATTTTAAATTATTAGAACTTTTACTTTTGGATAATAAATAAATATATTTAAAGAAAAGAAGCTTTTTTTATGATGATTTGATCATTTTGTTGATACTTTTATACTTTTAAACAGAACTTTCACTTGTAAGAAGTCATTTTGCGTCATCGTCTCGTTACTTTGAGTTTGTTGTAAACAAAGTAAAAACACTCCGACTCAGCTGACTGTGAGCAGGAAGTTACATCATCACGTGATCGGCGATAATAAAAACAAAAAACAAAAACAAAAAGAGAAGTGCAGCATCACCTGATCCTCTCGGAGTCGGACGGGTGGGGCATGTGCGTCCACACCGCCTCCTCCATGGCCTGTTGGTAGAGCTGGTCTTTGGACAGGGGAACCGGCCCCAGCGGGCAGACCCCCAACGACGGCGGGATGCTGACCTCTGACAGCGAGGGCTGAGGTGCTGACGGGGGACCCGAGGGGGCCGTAGTACTGGGGAAGATTTCTAGAGAGAGAGGGGAGGGAGAGAGAGAGGAGAGGAGAGGAGAGGGGTGAAGGTGAAGGAAACGGAGGGGAGGAGGAGGAGGAGGAGGAGGAAGAGGAGGAGGGATTTGAAGACAAGAGAGACACAAAGAGGGAGAAGTTGAGTCAGGGATGATAATATCATCAGCAGTTTTTGTTCAGGAGGAGGCTGAGTGGGAGGTGAGATGACATTTTGTTCCATTAAACTACAGCTTTTCTATTTCTGCTCTGTGGCAACCCTCTATCTCCTTTTATTAAGGCGTGTGTGTGTGTGTGTGTGTGTGTGTTACCTGGGGTGAGGTGCAGGGAGGGCATGTCTCCCTCCATCCCTGAGCTGAGTGCTGCTCGCTCGGCCATGGACTTCAGGCTGATCAGAGGCTCCTGGGGCTGATGAGGACACACAAGGGGACTCATGGGAAAACAGATTCTAGCGGACGTGTGTGTGTGTGTGTGTGTGTGTGTGTGTGTGTGTGAGGTTATCGCCCACCCCTCCCCACCCCTCCCCACCCCTCCCTCCCCCTGACGGAGGAACTCCGGTTCCCCGCACCACTGATAATGTTGTCATGGAAATCACTTCTCAGTTTTGGGTTTGTTTGCTCCCGTGCTCTTCCCCAAAACACGCTTTTGACGTAATATCAGGCGGCTGAAGTGAAACAACAACAAAAAAGAACAAATGAAGTGGCCAAAAGTATGCGGACGCCTCCGTTTTTCACACTTTGGACACTTGTAGGATCGTAAATCTTACAGAAAACAATATTTTAGACGATCATGCAGTTCCAAGTTTTAGTGGAGAACGCTCTTTCCTGTTTCAACATCAACATCACCTCAACCCCGTCTAGTCCAAACTGAGAAAATCCAAACAACCAGATCCCAAAATATGACACTGATTCTTCTCTCCACCTCTTTTTTTGTCTTTGGAAGAGCGTCTCTGTGTGTTTCAGGTCTTTCACGCCCTCCCCTGTGATTGGATCGCCTGCATCTGACCTGCGTTCACTCATCAGTGAAGCTGTAAATCAACCAGAGTTTCGGCCATTTTTCCGCTTGTGCTACTGAAACCTTTGGACATAGCTCTGCATAACCAGCTGACTTTCTGGAAGCATTGTAGGGCTTCTCTGCCCTTTTTTCCCCGTCTTTTCTCCTGTTTTGTGGCTCGTCAGGGAGCTTTAGCATCGTCTTTTTTCCCCAATCTGAGGATCTTTGCTAGTTAGAGCAGGGTTTGTTGTTGTGGCCTTGGAGACCCTGACGCTTAAGTTGCTTCCTATATTCGCTGTTACTCCTAATTTTTGTGAATAAATACCGCATCTTGCCACTTTGCTATTGGTTAGCCGCCTCCTTTTTGCTGTTCCTGTGTAGTTTTTTTGGTCGTAACACCTCCTGAGCAGCAGATGAATGTCCATAGTTTTGGAAATCACATACAGGTGTAACGTTTAGGTGTCCACATATTTTTGGCCATGTTGTTTACCTGAATGTTTAAACAGCAAAATTCCCTCAAAGATGATAAAAATGTTTTGAAATACAGAAAATAAGACGTCAGAGCCGCTATAAACAACCTTCTCAGTCATCTGTAAAACACATTATATTATTATTATTATATCATAAATAAACAGATCAGTTTTACTATAATGATCCGTTTTCTCCTCGTAAAAAAAAAGCATCAACTTGTAAATCCTGAAAATATTCAGACTTCTTCACTTCCTGCAGATTTAAATGTGTTGAAAATTTAATTCAAATGGATTCAATTTTCTTGATTTTTTTTGGTAATTAATTCAACACTTAATAACCAATAAATGGAAAAGAACACTTTGCTTCAGCGAGATAATCACAAGCTGAAATCTCCTCATTAACATATGTATTCAGACATTTCGCCATGGCAACAGCTGCTTCCTGTTTGCTTTCATTTTCTCTAAAACGGCACCTCAGTTTATTGGAAATGATTTAATACGGCACACCTGAACATGTAAAGAGGAAGTTTAATAACTGCCAAAACGTTAATTGAATCCATTTTCATTAAATCTATGAAACACAACACAGTGTTGAAAAGACGGAAAATGTCAGTAACATGTAAAACTTTACACACGTTCACCTCGGAGCTGATGAATTATTCTGTTATTCATTATTCTCTCTTTTATGTCAGAATCTGTTAGCAGCGCCTCAAATGCTCCAAATAAACAGTCATAATAATAATAATAATAATAATAATAATAATAATAATAATAATTATCCTCCCCTTTGGATTTGACTGTTGGCAGAGTTAATAAACCACAAAAAAAAGGCAAATTAATAATCTGTGGAGATTCAGTTATTATTTTTTTTAACTTCCAACCATCATATCCTGTCTATAAAATGCCAAATCCACAATATGAGGGGAAAAAAAAGTCTGTTTCTGGTGCAACTTTAAGGAAAAAAACCCTCAATTTCATATGTAACATGTATCTGTGCAGTTCCTACATTTCCCAGAATGCCTTTCAAGCTAAATTAACTGCTCTCAAACAAGTTTAGAAGCAAAGTGAAGACAACCAGCTGGTTATTGGAGCGTCAGTGGTTCTGCTTTTTAATCAAATCATTCGATCTTGAAGCTGGCGTCTCTTTAAAGCGTCGTTATATTCTCACCTTGATGCTGTCGGAGGACTGCGAGTAGGAAAGCGGCCCGTTCAGCAGGCTGCCGCCGCCGCCGCTCACCGTTTTGGCTTCGCTGTAAGAAGCCGGCGACGGAGAACTGGACGACAAACTCATAGAGCCCAGTAAACTGGGACCAGTGTCCTTACTGGGGAGGAGACAGAAGAGAAGAAGTTTAAGTGTTAAAGTTGGAAAAAAAATGTTCATTTGTGTCAAAAAATGATCAAAAAAGGAGATAAAATGTGATAAAAACACTAAAAAAACAGCAGGAATCGATTCAAATGTGATAAAAACACATTTCCTGTTTTCCTAGATGACGTTCGGGCCGCTGCGTCATACTCACGGCTGATTGGCTGTCGAGGTCAAAGACGAAGGTTGGCTGCTTTGTGATTGGCTGGCACTGTTGAGGGCGGAGTCTGTTGTGCTGTCTGCTACCACAGCGCTGTAACCTGCGACGCAAAAGAAAAGCAGAGAAGCAACGTCGTTAGTGACGAATAACGAAATTACAAAATAAAAGCAGGAAGTTTGATGAAAAACTATTAAAAAAAAAAACTATAATGAAACTTTTTATGAGTTTTTTTTTGCACATAAGATGAAAAAAAAGACATTTAACGACCCGGAAACACTTTAAACTCTTAGAATTTGTTTGTTTTGACAATAAATAAATCAAATTAAAATAAGTTATTGCTTTCTGATCAACTAATCAATCACATTTTGTGGCTGAAATGTCCGAAGCAGAACTATCAGCAGGTTCTGGAGGAGCAGCGATCCCTCTCGGGGTTTTTAAACTATGTGGTTCCTGCAGGTTCTGCAGAGTCCAGATACTCACTAGTGCTACCGTTCTGCTTCTGTCGGCTCGGCGGCCGGACAGAGAGCGACGAGTTTCCTCCCAGCACGCCGCTCCCCGCCGATCCCGAGCTGCCTCCGTTGCTCCCGATGATTCCTACGCCGCTTCCCGGCGCCAAACCTCCGACCGGGCTCGGCGCTACCAGGGAGGACCCCTGCACCCCCGACTGACCGGAGCCCAAACCCAGAATCCCAGAGCCGACCCCGGTCATCCCCGGCGCCGGGCCGAGGAGACCTCCCGTCGAGGACGTCGGCCCGCCGACTGTGATGCTCCCGCTGCCGATGGACCCCACGCCGCTGTTGGTCGTCGTGGTGCTGACGCCTCCCAGAGAGCCCAGCAGACTGGACCCGACGGGGCCCGAAGCCGCCGCCGCCTGAGCGTACGGCGCCGGAGTGGAGCCGGACAGGAGGCCCGCCATGGTGCTCAGGGACAGACCCAGACCTCCGGACATGGGGCTGGTGGTGATGGAGCTGGACATGGCGCTCTTCCCCAGCGAGAGGCCCAAGCTGAGGCCGAGGCTGTTGGAGGTCGGCGTGGGACCCGACGGCGCCTGCGGCTGGGAGTTAGAAGTGAAGAGCCCCTGCGTGCTGGCGATGGGGGGGGAGGAGGCCGAGGAGGCCGCCGGGTGACTGTTGGTCGAGCTGCTGGGGTTGGCGATGGGAGCGGAGGAGGAGGAGGAAGAGGAGGAGGAGGAGGAGGAGGAGGAGCTAACTGAGTTTTTGGCCTGCTGCTGCTGCTGCTGCTGTTGCTGTTGCTGTGACGACGGGTGCGGCGGCGGCTGCTGCTGGGTGGCGTTGCTGTAGCTGCCGGCCGAAGTGTTGGAGAGGAGACCCCCCAAGCTGCCTAGATGACTGTTGTTGCCCCCGGAGCCGCAGCTTCCGCCACCGGCGATGGTCGCCATGGAGACCAACGAGGAAGAGGTCAGCCCCGAGACGGAGGAAGAGGAGGAGGAGGAGGAGGAAGAGGAGGAGGAGGAGGAAGAGGATAGAGAGGAAGAGGGGTTGCCGTTCTTCACAGGCGACTGCAAAGAAAATAAAATATGTTTGATGAAGGTCAATAAAGAGTTAATACTGATAATATATTAGATATTAAACATTATTAATATAGTTTTGGATTATTTTTGTTTGATTATTTGATCGTTTTGTCTCTAAAACATCATAAATGTGTGAAAAAGGTCTATTAAACATTTCTCAGACGTCTTCAAATTGCTGTTTTTGTTCAACCAGCAGTTCAAAACCCTAAAATATTTAATTTACATTAATAAAAAAGGAGGAAAAAAGCAACAAAATCCCACAATTTAGAGGCCAGAAACCATCAGACTTTGTCCTGAATTCAATCAAAGAAAAGCAGAAGCAACGTCGTTAGTGGCGAATAACGAAATTACAAAATAAAAAGCAGGAAGTTTGATGAAAAACTATTAAAAAAAAAACTATAATGAGTTTTTTTTTGCACATAAGATGAAAACAAAGACATTTAACGACCCGTCTTATTACGGGGTCGTTGTCATGAGTTGTCTGAGTTGTCTGTATTCCTGGCGACTGTGAACGTGTCGTTGAATTTACCGCCAAGAAGGGAAGCAGGACGATAGTAAAAGTTATAGCTTGCATTGTGTAACACGTATGATTATATATGTGTATGCTAGACAACAGGGCATTGAGAGTAACGGCATGGTGAAGTCATATATATATGATGTGGATTTGTCTTTGTCTGCTGGAAATGTGTAACGAGGTCATCATGAGAAACACCAGTGAACTTCTTTCCTTCGTTTGACTTCTACCGACCTCTAGTCTCTATTCGATCATTTTATCTAATCGCAGGACTTTCAGCGTTCCTTCGACTCACCTGACTAACTTCGCTGTCTGTCGAACGTCCCCTCTTCTTGTCATCTTCTGAGTTCTCCTGAAAGAAAAACAACAAACACACATTCAAAAAAACACTCGTCAAAAGAAGACAAACTGTAGATTTAAAGATTTTTTTTAAAGAGCTTGCAACTAGAAGGTTTAATTTAACGTTTGCCGGTGTTTGAATGGCGCATTAACCAGTTCTCACTTATAGAAAAGTGAAATAAAACACTTCTCTGAAGCCTTTCTTTAGATAAATGAAAGTTAAACCACTGAACTGAACTTCATATATCTTTGCAATCACTGTAAACGCCTGCTGCCTTTACGTTTCCTTTCATGCCATAACTTCATGTCAGCGGCGCCGAACGACGCCACGCCTCCTATTCAGACGCATCAGAACTATAATAACTACTCTCACTGCGTGTGTGTGTGTGTGTGTGTGGGCGGAGAGGGAAGAACAGATGATATAATGACAATAAGAGCAGATGGCAGGGCGCTACAATAGCAGATACAAAAGGCAATTATTGTACATTTATATTTTAAAATATTGACCTGACTTGACTTTGAAGTGAGTGTAACAATGGGACGGATTTGCAGACGTTGTTGTGATGATTTATGACGAATGTAAGGGGTTAATGAAGAGATAAAAGGTGTTTTTTAAGGTGGAAAAGGTTCTTTATTGATTCAAAATGTGGAAAACTTGAAACAAGGACAAAGTATCAACTTAAAGCTGGTGATTTAAGACTTTTTAATTCCTTGTATTTGCATGAAAAACTGAAATTTAGAGTTCAGATTTTCCAAAACGCACCAAATATTTGCAAAAACGAATGAATTGCATTGATTTTTATGACCACAAACACACAAAAACCACCTCTTACTAACACGTTCTGAGTTTCCCCAAAGTGCAAAGCAACGTTTGCAACTCGGACGACACAAGTTCAACTCTTACCGTAGTGCAAGTGGCGGGCGAGGGGGGGATGGGTGAAGATGAGGTGGTGGAGGTGGGTGTGCTGCTGGAGTGTTGGAAGATCTCGTCCTCCAAGTGCGAGTGTCCCGGCGGGGAAGTGGCGACCAGTGTCTGAGCTGGAAGGAAACGGAGAGAGAGAGACACACACGGAGAGAGAGAGAGAGTTCAGAGGCGGCGAGTATGGTCAACAGCTGTGTGAGGAAAAAAAACAAAGTCAACAGCATCAACACGACATAACTGTAAGTCTGCCTGGTGGGTTTAAGTCTTTATTTTCTGATCAACAATTAATAAATCTCTGGTTCCAGCTTCTTAAATATGAAGATTTCTGGTTTGTTTAGTCTGAATGAGACGTTTGAGGTCGTCAACTTCGGCTTTTGGGAAAACGGCGATCGTCGTTTTTCACCGCTTTCTGATATTTTATAAACCAAACAACTATAAACAATTGATGGAGACGATAATCTTTAGTCGCGGCTTCACTCAGGAGACGCAGACAAGGTCACCTGCATCAAGGACGAGACGACTCCACAGTCCGTAGACCAGGATCAGAGTAAATCTGCTGATACTCAGCACAAAATAAGCAAAATAATAATGAGTTTCTTTAGAGATGTGCTTCAATCTGCACTTAACTTCATATCCAGCTGATCTAGTCGTCTGTGGATCAGCGTTTACGCCGGTGTAAGATTCTCATGTGGAGCAAAAACTGGAGCGATTCGTCCAGAAAAAGCTGAACTTTCCAACAACGTCTGAACTTTTTAATCCACAATAAAACGGATTAAACGTGAGCCGCCAACACGCAGAGTCTCCCGGCTTGAACAAACAGTTTCTTTCTCTACTTACGGATGTCCTCCAGATCCAGGTCGTCGTATAGAAACTCATTCTCCTCGAAGTCCGGGTCCTGCGACGAGTCGAGATAGTACTCCACATCATCCTGTGTGAAAGGAAAACAAAGAGGAGACGGGACGACGGCCGTGTTAATTCAAACGTGTGCGAAACAACACAAACAGGAGGAGGATGTAAAGAAATGAGTCATGGCGGACTAGCGGATCAGATTCATACTGCAACATCTGCGGTTTAGATTCTGGGACCCTTTTCTCGCATGTTTCTCTTTCTGAATGTTATGAAATGAGGTTTCGTACAGTGTGAAACCTCCACAGCTCTCGGGGTCGGCTATTCTGGTCTGTTTTAGTGGTTTGGTAAAGTTAAAGACAGCGGTGAAGCTGCTTCTATACGGCTCACATCTGGAAGAAGAAGAAGAAGAAGAATCCAGACTAGAGACACATCTGTTCGCCACGGCTTTTAATTAACTCTTAAAGCTGCACTTCATCATATTTATGCTGCCTTTTTTTTTAATATAATATGTTCAGGGCACCTACATGAACACTGAAGCATTAGATCTCTCTTCATGATGCTCTTATGATGTGATGGAGGATACAGAAATGTATTTAAAAGTTTATCTGAAGATGTTGTTGTCTGAGTTAGTCAACAGTAAAGTGGATCTCTTCCACAGTTACAGTCTTTTTTAATAAAATATTCCCTCTCTGTGTCTCCACGGACGGCGTTTTCCTGTTTAGCTGCAGCGGATCATAACGGATTCCTTTAAAAGAGGGACTAAAAAAGATAATAACTTTAAAATATACTGACTTGATTTGACAAATTTGGACGCTGAAGCTTCATATTTGCTTAAAAAAAAAAAAAAAAAAACCTTTTAAATGCTTTTTTTTTTGCACAGAAGGAGGAGATTGTGCATTTTGAGAGATAGTCGGTATGAAAAGGAGGAATAATTACAGCAAGAAAAACCTCTTTAAATGGTCGTTTGGGCTCCTGAACTGTTGTTTCAAGTGTATTTTATTGTGAAATTAATTTTCCTTGTGTCTTTTAGTCTTGTTTTTATATTTATTGCTCTTATTCCTGTTTATTCTGACTATATAAAAGCACCATATAAAGAAAACTCCACCCTGCTCTGCTTCCTTTATGCTTTTAATACAAACCTTGATCTTCCTGATGGCGTCCACCTGCACTGAGTCGTTGTCCAGCATCCTCAGTATGGTCTCCAGCATCCGGATGTGGTATCGATGCTTCTCGATGAACTTCTTTAACTCCTCGATCCGGTCCTGCTTCTGTAGAGAGAGAGAGGAAGACAAGGAGAGGAGGAAGTTATCTTCTGTTTTCAGTCTGATATGAGCCACAAATACATGAAAACAAACCTTTTAAAGTCTGATTTTAATTGTATAAATTTCCCGTTTTGTCTCATCAGTGGAGAGTTTTAACTTTTATACATAGAAAAAGAATAAAATTAGGGCATAAAAACACTTTTAAACAGTAATATTTGGTATTAAAATGCTGCTTTAACATACTGTGCGTCCACTTTAAACGTCTTCCGATGCGAAACACAAACAATCCGACCGGACTTCAATTATTCATCGAAATAACAAAGAAGCGGAAAAACAGTTAACAAAATGAAGTAAAAGCATGTTAAAACTTTAAATAGTGAAACAACAAAGATACAGAAGTGAGTGAACACATATATATATATAAAAAAAGAAAAGGTATAGCGCCGAGGTGCCGCTACATGTGCACTTTACGGCTTTTAATGCATCATACAGCACCTTCAACTTCACACACGATCGCTCGTGATTTCAATATTTCATTCTTCAACTCCTCCTGCGGTTTAATTCATACATGTTCCTGAAGCGCTCGGCCGCCTTAATGCGATGCTCTATTCTTTTCTTTTTTTTTTCTCTTTATGCACATAATGGATTTCATGTCTGAAAGTTTTTAAACTAAACTTTTATGCTACATCAGGTCTGTGCATCTATTTTGGACGCACACACACACGTGTAACTCTTTGGATCTTCGGGATGTGATTAAAACAAAACAAAAAAAAACATCACAGCTGTTTTAAAAAAAAAAAAAAATGAAAAAAATAAAAGACTGGCAGGACACTTTAGACATATGTTGTGCATTAGCGGAGGCATCGGAGTGGAACATATTAATGTGTTTCATCTTAATACATATTAATGCTGCATCAGCACATGTCGGGAACATTAAGACATTTCTGTACTGAGTGCATACAGGCTCCACAGGCTAAATTTAAACTCTCCAACTTCATCATCTGTGTCGAGAATTAATGCCGTTTCACCCTGAACAACACATTTAAAAAAAATCTTTATTAAGGACTCAAGCTTTTTAGGAGGGAAACAAACTCTTTGGTATTATTCTTCCTCGTTGGTTTTTTAAAGGTTTGATGATCGTAAGTTACAAAAGCTTCAGACTGAGCGAGGTGAACCGTTCATCCAGCGTTTCTGACGGCGTACAAGCGACTAATGGTGTTTTAAAGTAAACACATGTCAAAGCCAGTAAATAAATAAAAAGCACCATGTCGGTTAAACCCCTCCCCCCCTCCTCTCCCTCTCTCTCAGGGCGGGAAAAACCCTCCGATGACCCTCTCATTTATAAAATATGTTGATGTGCAAAACAGCCACTTCCCGCCGTGATCAGAAGCCTTTCGACCTGCATTTAAAATAAAACTATTGTAGCAGAAAAACAAGATAATTTAAGTTTTTTTTTTTAAAGGAAACATATCACTACATATAACTTGACTGGACTGTTGTGTACATATGTTATTATGTTATTATATCTACCTCTAAAAGAGTCATTCTGGTGAAAGATTGTTCACATTTTGAACTAAACGTACCGACAAACAAATACAACCTTCCTCCTTCGTGCTCCTGGAGAAGCTCAAGGAATTCATGGATCGCCATGGCGACGACCAAAAGAGAAGCTCCTGGAGAGCCGAGAGGACAGCGGACCGGACGAGCTCAAGACTTCAGATACAGATATTTGCTGAACTTAAAAACAGTCGGACATGTCGCCTCCACATGAAGGAAATCGACAGCGTTTGTATTTATTGATTCATTGGAAGGGTTAATAAGTTAGAGCAGGATATGTGTGTGATTTAAACAGCTTCCTGCTCGAGTTACGCTTCACTAAACGCGATAGAAACAGATTCAGAGTGTAAAAAAAACACAGGAGGTCTGCGTGAAACTGTCTCGGATTGATACGTTTCTCTCCAGCTCACCAGTCCTCCCACTATTCAACTGGTGCTGGAGAGACGGGAGACACTGTCATGCTCGCGCGCAGACGGCTGCTCTCGTCCCGTGCACGAGCGCCGCCGCTGATCGGCCGGAGTGATGCGTACGAACGCCGGAGATCTTCACTGAATCCCTGACTTTACCTTTAACGGTCCTGTATCAAACCAAGAGGACGTATTCTGCTCAGTTTGTCACCTTTAATGTTATTAAGTGTTTAAAAAGAAGCAGAAACGTTCCTCTGATGAGAGATTTCTCTTTGTGCAGCGCAGTTTAAAGCCTTTCTGTGTCCAACCGTCAGCGTCGGCCAAAACACTCGGATAGAAACGTTGCTGCGTTTCTCAAAATGCAAATGAGGCAGAAAAAAAAAAAAAACAGAAAAGTTTTTCAACCTTGGGGAAAAAAGAAAGAAAGAAAAGAAATTATAAAACCATTAAACTGAGTCTGACATCACTCCCCTTCATTCATTCATTATTCCAAATATAATAGACGCTCAGTAGTTTAGCAGGAAATTAAGATTTCAGACGCTTATGATTCATCCTGGTTCTGCGTCATTCCCGCCAGGTGTGCCGTCACCTCGTTACAAACTTGTACAACACTTAGTGAGTCGCTCCGCACATGAGATTTCTAGACAATAAAGAACTTATCCTTTAAATTAACTACATGAATCGGAGCTAAATCTCCTTTTTTCTGCTCAATCGATCAGTTTGTTTGGCTCTCAGGACGGCATGTGATCAATAATAGAGGTTTTGGGAGTGTGCAGAGTTCAATTATCCGGTGACCTCTGCCCTCCATCCCTGTATGATGTAGTTGTTCATGCACCTACTCTTATATTTCAGCATTAATCTGCAACCAATCAGGATTATTTAATTGGTTTGGGTTGACTGGTGTGAACAAAAACAACAAACAAATAAAAAAAAGTGTAATTTTGTGTTTCTGTGTGAAACTTGAGAGCAGAAACTGATATCAGCTCCACATTTCTAAAGAAGAAGAAGAAGAAGATATCCGCTGAGAAACTGCAGTCCTACGCGTTTGGCTCGGCGGAGACGACTGCACAAACAAAAATAAATCCCTCTGGGTCTCATTTATAAAAAAATAAAATAAACAAAAAGTCCTTTGCACAAATTTTATGCTCAGAACAAATTACAGAGACGCCAAACTGAGTCAGCTGCACACATTTTTTCCTATGACATCATTTTTTCCTGACATTGTGCGCATGAGATACGGACACATGACGGCGGCACCGTGTCGTCAAAGGGGGTAAAAAAAAAAGCTAGAGAGAGAGAGTGAAAGAGAAAGAGAAGAAGTGGTCAGCAAGGTCGTCCTTATCAGAGCAGAGACAGATGATGAATGGCGAGGGGGGGACGCACACACTACCTGACCTGAGAGAGAGACGGGAAGGGAAGGGAGGGGAGGCTGAAGCGACTGGTCGATGTCAGCTTATAAAAGAAAGAAAAATAACCAGAGAGAGAGAGAGAGAGAGAGAGAGAGAGAGAGAGAGAGAGAGAGAGAGATGATTCAGGGACGACCGAACACACACTGACCTCCTTGTCTCCTTTCTTTTTTCTCGTCTGGACCGACAGAGACTCCACTTCGCTCTCGAACTGGTCCACCTGCATGTTCAAGGTGTCTATCGTATTCTGGAGGAAGAAAAACAACAACAACAGGAAGTTAATATCACAGGTGATGAGGTGTGATGACAAAAAAAAAAGGGTTGTTAGTGTTTATTAAATGTCTTGTTTTTGCTGCCCTCTGGTGGTTTAACGTCTCCGTTTGCTTGCTGCAGTGACGTACTGCAGGTGAGCTCCAGGACGCTCTGACATCACTGCTGGGTTCGGGTTAGGCTGCTTTCACAAAACGCTAGTCGTCCAGTTCATTTGAATGGAGGTAGCGCGGCTCGCCTGCAACCCGACGTCACGCTGCGGTGGCCGATCACGTAGCTCGGCGGTTAGACCAGAAGAGGAAGATTGTTTGTTTATTTAGCATGTAGCATCGTAGCATTTCGGCGTTTTGCTTTGGATCGAAGATGATTAATTAATTGATTGATGTCACTTTGGTACGAAGATGAAGATGTACAACCGTATGAGTGCTTCTTCTTCTTCTCTTTAGTTGTTTCATGGCGGTTGGAAAACTACTTTCATCCCTTCTGGACCAGGAGGATTAGCAGATTATTAGCAGTTTACAACCCGCGGCTATTCGCCACACGGCCGGATCTGGTGTGAATGCAGCCTTATAGAGGACGAGACTTTCAACCAGAGAGCAGGAAAACATTGATTTTTAGTCCGGTGTAAAGTTAATTAAAATCAATCGATACGTTTTTGAGATTTTGATAATCGGTTAATTGAAGAAATGTAAAAAAATCTCTTGTTTCAGCCTCTAAAATGTGAATATTTCCTCGTTTCTTTCGTCTTCTGTGAGAGTAAACAGAATATTTTTGGGTTGTGGACAAAAAAAAAAAAAAAAATTTCCGACACCTAATCAGTAGTTTCAGTCTGACTGGTGACATCATCATCATCAGGGTGGATTTTGTAGATAATTACACATGAAAAGTTTGAAAGAAGCTCGTTTAAGTAAGTTTGATGAAAAGCCTTCAGTCTGCTTGAACAATCAATAAGTTAACAAAAGGTTTAACTCGAGGTCAAAAGGTCAAAATCTAACATTTATTTAGACTTCATGTGTCTAGAAGTTACAGTGTGTGTGCAGCTCGTGTATTAATGTCAGTGGCCGCTGGTTGAGAGGTTTTTGTTTTTGTGAAAGTTGAGATGATGTTTTGTCTTAAATTTTTGGTTTCACTTCTGCATTTTTCTCACTTCTTTCACTTCCAGGTTTTCGCTTAAAAAACGTTTTAAAAATTCCCGGCAGCAAACTTTGACATGACTCAGTTTCTTACTGATCTGCATCGTTACAATCACATCAGTACAAAACACACACACAGAGAGCTGCAAACCAAACAGACATGACGCTACGCCGCTACGACACAAACTCACCGTCAGCCACGTGCCGACCTCCTCCTTCTCCCTCTGAGCCGGGTCCACCTTCTGGGCCAGTCCCAGTCCTTCTTTAGAATACGCTTTCGTCTTGGTTTCTCGCTCCACGATCTTGAACCGCTCCATTTGCTGCAAGACAGCAAAAACACACACACACATATATATATTTATAACATTATGATCGAGTAACGAAGAAAAGAAGACAAGAAACTGAAGTAAACGGTGTAACGGGGACTTTTTTTCCTTCTTTTTCTCACAGTATGTTTGTATAAAGTGCTTAAATAATCTGAACAATAACGGAGCTTTAAAGTAGAAGAATGATAATAAACGGCGGCCTCGCACTAATGGAGCCATTAAAACCCACTCAGAACGCCAGAAATAGGAGCGAGAGCAGATACCGTATTTACCAAAAGGCTCTTCTCTCCTGTAATAAAGTGAAGTTAGCAGCCGAACCTGCAATCAGACGCATCCGCAGGCCCGAAACGGGGACCAGAGGACGAGGACTCTTTTAAAGATTTTAACTGTCAGACGCATCTTCTGTCTCTCTGTTTGATCAGCGAGCGGATTCTTTCTTTCTACACAAGACAACAAAGCTCCGTCCGTGACCCCGAACATATAATTTCAGGTCAACCGACAAAACCGCAGTGAAGAGCGGCTCCGAGGGACTCGTGAAGATCAGAGGGAAGAGCTGGCGAGTCGCTCTCTCCGCTCTCATTGTGCGGGCAGGTGGCTCGGCATTCAGTCCGTCTCAATAACCCTCATCAAAGACTCGTGCGGCGGCTCTGCGGCCCCTGAGGGGACGAGGGATGAGGGGCGAGGGGCGAGGACGGCCGTGCTAAAAGAACAGATGTTGGGAGGACGTCGGGATCGGAGCCCGCGTTTTCCAGCTTTCTGTGTGAAGGACGCTGTGATGAGGGTTTTTTAAAATTTAAAGTGCTAATCTGAGAAGTTGTTTTGGCGACATCTTCACGTCAGTCAGTGTTTTTTTTCTTCAAACTGAAGCTGCTGCCTGAAACTTAAAACATTACTTTTTGCGCATTAAAAAAAAGGTTAAATCACTACTTATTTATTTAGTTTTTAAAGTGAAAGACTTACCTACATTTACCTTTATTTATACCTGAATAATAATAAATAATAACACATTTAATTTGCACCTCATGAATCTCAAAGTGCATGAAAACAAATCAGATTACTGAGGTTCAGATTATAAAAAGAAACTAAATTAAAACGTATGAAAAGGAGGAGAGAAAGTAAAGATGATATATATGTGTAACACTTCAAATTAAAGACAGCGTATGTAAGATTTTTTTGGGACGTTTAAGATGTAAATGTTCCTGTTTGAGCTTTAAGAAGGACGACATCACAACTTTGAAGCCGCGTATTTAAAAAAAACATCAGACGGAGACGACAAGAGATTCAGCCGCAGGAGATGATTGACAGGTTTGTTTTATGGATATTTTAATATTTATTATGTAGCCGCCACTTTTGACTGATTGAATCCAAACTGTCCGCTTGTTTTCTCAAAGAAGAATAAAACTACAAACTGTTTCAAAAGCAGCTTTCATCTCTACAGGAGACTTTAGAGGGTTTGATACTCAAACATTAAAGCAAACTGCTGCTACAAAGTCATATTTTGTTTGCTATTTTTGTCCTGATTAACTGTCTTATGGTTTATTTTTTAATGCTTTTTGGTGAATCCAAAGACAAATTTACTAAACAATATTATGTTTTTTTTTGTACAAAGGTTAATAATCATATTGTTTTCTAAGCTTTTACTTCTGAGAAACTCTTACTCTGAGAGAAGCAGAAAAAATTACATTATAATAAAACTTTCACACTGCAAAAGATAAGTTTTCATCTGTTGAAAATGTAAAAGATGCTGTTTATATGTTCTTCACACAAACGCTGACACAAATAACACCAGTATATTCAGTCATAAACATCATAAACCGGTAATCTTTGTGAAATGACACTAAATCTGTAGTAACTTTTGCATAATTTCTTTGTTTTCTTGACATTATTTCTCCTAATTTCTGATCAAAAAGTCCAAAATTCTGAGAAACTTGAGACATTTTCAAGATCTGTTGGTTTATCTGAGACTTTTTAAAGACTTTTCTAGAGTTCAAAACAAACACAATCCTCCAGAGTGAACACAGGAGGGTCCTGGAGGGAGTGTTATAACGAACATGATGCACTGTGTCCTTCCTCCCTCTCTCTACCTCTCTTTCTCTCTCTGTTCAGTTCTTACTCACCGTTTCTATGAGTTTGCGGTTCTCTACTAGCTGCCTTTTGTCTTTGATCTCGTTGGATGCCACCCACGTCTTGATCTGGTCTCGAAGACGCTGAGAGAGACCAGAAGAAGAGGGAGAGAAAGAGGGGGGAGGGAGGGGAGGAGGGGGAGGGATAGAGAGAGATACATCAGTGATACGTGCAGAAACTCGCCTCTCCAGCAGTCATGGATGGTGAACTTGGGCTTGGCTTGGAGTTTTTTGGTCCTCATGGTAACGCCGCGGATGAAGCGGATGAAGCGCACACACACACACACACACACACACACACACACACACACACACACACACACACACATACACACACATACACACACATACACACACATACACACACACACACAGAGTTTCTGGCTGATCTGATGATATTTAATACTCCACAGATTTCACATCAGCAAACAATCTGTGTCATCCGACTTAAGGGGCCACAAAAATATAATATATAAAAAAAAAAAAGACGCCAGACCTCAACAAGTCAACTCAGCACGTTTCCTGGTCTCGCTTGCTTGAATTGGCTGCGTGTTAATCACGCTGGTGCGGTGAGGTTGAACCATCCTGATGACACCTGCTGTGTTTGGTGTATTTTAAACAGTTTCTGGGTGCTTTCCAAGTGACCTCGTTTAACTAAACCCTGCTGCAGCCGTGCATTAAAAGAACGTTAGCAGGTTTTTGACACCTCTCTGTGAGTCTGAGAGGCTTCAGCGGGACGGATCTTAGCGGACCTTAGCAGTCCTCAGACTGATGGCATAACTGAAAATCATTACCTCGTTAAATAATTTAAAATTTGTCCATTATCTTTAAGCTAAGCGAGTGCTGATTTGCAGACTTGTGAATGACTTATTTCGTGCTCTCGGGGGGGAATTTACACCAGATTTCAGTGGGAAAACATCCAGAAGCTCCAGGAAGAGGTTGTTGTTTTTTTGTTTTTTTATACTAACCTGTAGCTTTTTAATCTCTTTCTTGAGGTCTGCTTCATACTTCTCCTTCTGGTTGGCGTTGGCTGCATTGTGAAGCTGCGGAGAGAGGATGAAACAGAGGAAAGGTTGTACACTGTAAATATTTAGTTTGTGAGAAGCTTTATGTTTGATATTTAAAAAAAAGATAAAGGGTTATAAATGCAGCTGTAAAAGTCATACATGTAACATTTGTGGGGTGATACAAGCCGCTGGAAAGCCAAACAGACTTGTGGTGTTCAGTTTAAAACTCAACACAAATAAATACAGGATATAATGAAGAGGGAAAAAAAAGGACAACTGGGTGACTGAACCACTAACGACTTTCTGCCTCTTTATTAGCGGGACAGATCTGCGCTCTGGGCCTCCGGGCCCGCTGTTCGAAGAGAGCCGAGGGCCGCTTTAACGAGAGCCATATGCACTCAGTTTATAATCAGCATCATTAGGAGTTGTAGGTTCTGTTGTGGCGGCGGTAGGACGTGTTCCCGTCGCCACAGTCAACAACAGAGATCGACCTCAGAGGCAGACGAGGGACGGAAAATAATTTGAAGACTGAAAATGTAACATTCGCTGCTTTAAAATGCAGATTAATGTACAAGCTGCAGCCAAAAGTTAGCAGCATTTAGCATACATGTTTTATTTAATTGATGCTAACGATCTGTTGAATGCTTTCTTGATTAACTGATTAATCGTTTTGGTTTATAAAAACGTCAGAAAACAGTGAAAAATCATCGTCACAATTTCCTAAAGCTCTTTATAGCATCTTGAAATGTTTGGTTTTGTTTCACCAACAGCTTCAAACACAAATATGTTCAGTTTAATACAATATAAGAGCAAGAAAAACAGCAGATTTCATCATTTAATAACCTGGAAAAGTCAAATATTGATGTTTCTGCTTCAAAATTTACTTAAAAGAGTTTTTTTCTGTTGCTCAACTCATCGATTTTACCACTCAAGATAAATGAATTATGATGATCTCTTCTTACCTTTTGCCAAATATCTTCAAACTGTTCAACACCTTCCGCTACTTTTTTCAGACATCGATCTATTTCACCTGGAAGAGAAAAGACGACAAGACAAAACGATTCAGCCAATCACGTACGAGCGAATAAAAAACATGTTTAAAACAGAAAATCATGTGGGAATCTTTACGTTCTTTTAAAACTCAGAGCAGAGAAAGTTTGATCTAAACCCCGAACTGGCTGCTGAACAATTTGAAAAAGTCATCTGACGTGCAGTTTGAGGGTCGTGAAGGTCGTACAGTCAGTTTCACGCCGTTTAGCGCTCATATTTGTGCACATATATATTAAACTCCCTGATTTTTTTTGCATCTGGCAGCTCTGGTCCCTCTTATTTTGAAAAACTAACATCAGCCGATATATCAGGGCTGGGCGATATGACGTTATATATATCATTTGACAATATAAAAACGTATAATTTCATTTTTATGTTATATCGTTTATATCGGTGTCGGAAAATCACGCTCTTTACAGCAACATCTGTCGTCATTTGAAGACGATTTTGTAAAATAAAAGGAGAAAATAATCAAATATGAGTACGTGGCTTTTATTTGTGGAGTATTATAATTAAAAATATAATAAGAAAGTGGTCATTTTATATATATTTTTTAATATTATCATGATTATCAATACTGTGATTTAGAGATTTTGGTCATATCGCCCAGTTTATATCATATTAATGATTCCATATCAACATATTGATATTTCCCAATTTTTAATAAACGAGGGGGGGGGGGGGGGGGGGGGGGGGCCTGACAGCGTGGGACTCTGCCGACAGCTCGATGCCGCCGTGACAGAAGACGACGACAGGAAATGTTTAAACAACGTTAAACAATTTCGGCTCCTCCGTCTCACATCAGCATATTTTAATTGTAATCGAATTACAGTTTGATGGGATGAACTGACGCTTCACTGCAGAGCAGAAAGTGATATAAAATATAATTTGATTCAGCCCGACTGGAGAGAAAAACAAGAATAAAAACTCAGGAGCTGAACAGACGAGAACAGACCGAGGCTTTGACTTGGAAGCTGTGTGAACAAACTCCAATCAGGAGTCTGACCTTAAACAGCCTTGACGTTAAGATACCGCCGCGGCTGCTGTTATTTTTAGATAAAAGTCTACCTCCTCTGTAATAATACATTACAATATGACAGATCCCAGTTGGTGTTTGTGCTTGATCTTTTTTCTTCTTCTTCTCAAAGGAGGTTTTTAAGGGGGAGGATACGTGCAAATGTACGAGGGAGTCACGGGAGCACACGTGAAGGGACGCTGGCGGAGGATCCTGTCAAAAAACGCTGTTTTCAGCCTCCGATGACAAACGTCAGTTGGAAATAACATCAAAAGACGGAGCTGACGCCTTCAGGTTTTCTCTCTTTGCACACAAGTCAAGGGGTCAGGTTACCAGTATTTTTTGCGCCACGTACGATGAACCGTTGCACACATCATCAGTCCCGCCCCTCCCCCCTCTGCCCGCTACAGTCGTACTGTTTAAAATTTAACGTAAAAAGTGCCGAGAACAGAAACAGAAAGATGAGACGCTAGACTGTTCGCGCTAGACACAAGAAGTGTTTCTGTCTGACGGCGAGAACACGACCGGTCTCTGTGTGTGAAAATGTGCAGGTGATATGAAATTAATGACAATGTGCACAAATGTCAGCGGAAGAAGACACAAACACAATGTCACCATGTGCACAAAAAAACACCGAAACAGCAGGAAAAAAAAGGGAAAGCAGAAAGTTTCAAACAGTAAAAGGGAGATGTGGATAAAATCCTCTAGTGCAGCATAACTGATTTTATATTTTGCGATGTTTGTTTACAGAGATATTAAGTGTTTTTGGAGAGTGACACATTCAATTTGGATTAAAATAACAGACACTACATTAAAGTGCAAAGTCTCAGCTTTAATTTGAGCGGGTTTAGGTCAATATAGAGAGAACCGTGTGGGAGATTTAACCCTTTTAACACAGAAGTTTAGGGGTTAAAACGAACGAAATCGTGTTAAAATGTGCTGAAAAGTGTGGAAAAAAGGCCCAAACACACCGAGAGCCGATAACCGACTCGCCTCATTTGACGCTCCGACGTCAAAAACTGCAGGCATCAGATCTGAACCGACACGCATTCGTCCCCTGTTGTTGTTGTTTGTGTTTAATGTTCCTGCTGCATTAGTTGGATGTAATGAATGAATGAAAAGGAGAAATGCAGAGAGACTGACTAACTAAGAGCATCTGTTCCCCAACAGTAAATCATCTGTTGAGTGTTTGGGTTGTTGTTTGTTTCTGCTTTAGAAAAACGTAAACCGTCATGAAAGGATCAGAAAATAAGGTTTTTATTTCTGTCGTTCACTGCTTTTGTTCTCTCGGCTTTCTCTCTCTTCCCTCAAAACGCTTCTGGTGAGCGTTCGGCCATTTTTAAAACAGTAAGTGACGCTTTCAGGACAGTTTATCACTTCAAACATAAAATAAAACAAACTGATTCATCAAGATGTCTGGTTTTACCTGCTTAAATCACGACAAATCTGTGAACACACGCGCGTCCGCCGCCGTGCTGTTGTGGTCTCGCTTGATAGGAAAGGTGACAGCGAGCAACCTGTGACGGTCTTTCATGAAACCGAATCTCTGTGGTTTGCAGTTTAGTTTCAGTTTCCTACGTCGCTGTTCGTACTTTGCAGCCATTTACTGTGTATTGATCACTCTCAGCTGTGTCGGAGGTGCGTTATTGCGCTGCTGCTGCTGCAAACTGAATACTTCCTGCTGTTGCATCAGCAGACCAGCGACAGTGTTTCATTGTGAAGCAGCTCGAGGACTCGCGATATAGTGTATCGTTGAATTAGCAGAAGTTTAATATGGACTATTCTGCTCTATTTGGTCAGCGGACGAGTTTGAAATATTACACAGGCATGTAAATATAGAGGGTGTTTTATCCTTCTGAGTTAAATCTATAATGTTTAGGGCTGTAGCCAACCAAAGAAAACCTTGATCGACTAAAATTGTACATAATCTTCGACTAATCGAGTAGTCTGGGGGAGGCGGTGGACTCAGCAGCCACACATTTCTCTGTTCTGTATTTCTCTGTTTAGCATCTTCAGGCTAGGCTAACCCGTCGTTGCTAACTTTGGAGCTAACTCCCTTCACTTTTCCAGCACTTGGAGAAACAACAGACGTGACTTTTTAAGCGTTTATTAACTGACACACTGTAGTCTGTGCTGTACATTTACTGCCAGACTGACAACTCACCGCTAACCTTTTTCCTCTGCTGCACTCGTATCCACCGTCACTTTCTCTGCGTCCAACTCGCTACGCAATGACGTATTACTTAACAGAGTTATGCTAGTTTCCCAGGCAACGACACAGCGGTTCACTCACGTCCTGAACAAACGCTAAATATTTCCGAATGAGTGGATATTTGGCGTTAATTCTGGCATTAAAACATATTTTTTCTCGTTGATATAATTGTAGGAGAAACACTGATTCAGTAAACGTTCAGTAACCGTTGAGAACAGTTAGACCCAGAAGTCTCCGTTAGTTTGGGCGAGTCCAAAGTTGTGAAAACAGCGGGGGCGTTTTGCGTCCCTCCCGCCGTATGAAATAATGGATTAATCCCGGAAAGCTGCTGATGTAGCACTTTCCTCCTTATGAAAGTAACACAGAGATTATTCGACCAATGAGAATTTAGTCGGACTAGTCGACCAGCAGACTACAGCCCTAAAGAACCATTGTGGATTTTGTTCTACTGAGGCCAAAACGCCAACGTTTTAAAAGGAGAAGGAGCTTGACACTGATGTAGAAAGAGACGCCGACACTGGAAATCTGTCCATAACAAACAATCAGCTGAGGACAATCTGGACTCGAGGCCGTTTTCGGACCACATATGGCATTGAGGCACACCTCCGCACAACCCTGTGGGGGGGTGCGGGCGTGTTTATTTTTAACAATCAGAAAATAACAGGCTTCATTCCTCTCATTCACCGGCTTTCTCGCTGCCACTGCTCCCTCTCTTCATTCACTCTCTTGCTCGGTCGACCACCACTTCTCTCTCTCTAATTCACTCAAACATTTACTACACAGCTCGTTCCTCTTAACGTACGACAGCAGTTCACACATTTTGCAGCTAATAACGCTCACTGACTTTCCTCCAGTTTCTGAAGATCAGGAAGATCAACTCAGGATATATATTATTAATTTTTTTCCAAAGGAAACCTCTCTGAAATCTTTATTCAGTATTTTTCACAGTATAACAGGAAGTGAGAATCTGTCTCAACCTCTCTTTTATGTTAAAGTGGCCACAGCTTGCCCTCCCTGGGGAGTCTGTTCCTCTTGTGACGGCCTGTTTCTCTGATCAGACTGTTTCCACTCAGCACATTGTCAACGTTTTCTATCAGATACTCTGCCACCTTGTAACCTTGTAATAAAAACTTGAATATTGGTTTCACTCTCTCAATGTTTGATATGAATTTTTCTTTTTTTGTTTTGAGATGATTCGTTCGGAGCCAGATTGTTTGGTGTCTGTCCTGAAGGCCTGGTGTGTGTGGGCAGAGCTTCAGGACCAGCTGGCAGAGGAGACTCTTATCTTTGTTCAACTCTTGGCACTGAAGGGCTTTGTACTGGTGTACTGGTAGGAGTGGGGGGCGGGAGGGGGCTGGGGGGGTCGCTAGATTGGAGATTTGATGGGATCGCTTTTGAATTTGAATCACTGAAGGGTGCTGGACTTGTTCTGCTCTGTATGCGTTATTAGCTGCGAGTATGCTTTTGCACGAATGCTGCATGCAAAGCTTCCAGCGGATGTTCTGGGAGGTTGGAGCTTGGCTGGTTAACGGACTCCACACTTCACCACCGTATAATGTTACTGGATCTTTTACTGAATTCAGATTTTTGAAGCAGGTCCTGATCGGTCAGTAGGATTTTTTCTTATGATGGCATAAAAAGCTCTTCTTCTTTTGTGTTTTTTTTTAAAATGTGTCAGGTCAGCAAAGCCTAACTCTACTTTTATCAGACAATTAGGAAGGTCCTCCTCTCTTCCTAGTAACGTCTGTCCTCCCTGATGGCAGCGGCTGTGATTGGCCACTGCTGCATTTCTCCAAAAAAAAAGAAAAAGAAAAAGAAAAGTTGATTCTGGTCCAACTTTCTTTCACACCGACTCAAATTCAGCTCCTTCTCCATCAGAGAAGGTGAAAAGCAGCTCCATCGTGTTTTAGTTGAAGCTACAGGAACTAAAATCTGATTTATTTTGTGACTGCCTGGAGAGCTAAAAAGCTCTAATCTGGCAGGAGGACAGCTTACACAACCCAGTAAACAAGCTACTTGTGAGCACATGTGACTTTTGTTTACCAGCAGTGGTTCTCTCTTTTTTATTTTTTTTTATTTTTATGAAGCAGTGTGAAACTTAAAAAATATATAAATAAATACAGAAATGCAGGTTCACACCACATACAGACCAAAACAGTAGTAGCAGCTGTAAATATTAACATTTGTTTAAAGTTATTCAGAGTGACGGACGGGAGGAGTTTTATCACATCAGGGGACTTTCCAAACGACACAAACGTGAACTTCACCGACACTGAAATGCTTCTTTGTGACTGTTTTTAATAATCTGCAGTAAACTTCGCTCACCTGGGAGCAGATTAACACCAGACAAATGCTGCTGATGGATTTCACTCAAGTTTGGCAAAGTCAGTTCCGCACCCTGACTGATATCTGATACATGATCAGACCACAACAAATCCTCGTCAGCTCTTTGATGGGACATAAAACACACACACAGAGTCACACCTCGGAGACCTCACCTTGAAGTTTCCTTTTATCGGCCATGACTGATGACTAGGATGATGTCTTCATGCCTTCTTTCACTGCGGAAAACAAGACAGAGAGAAAAAAACAACAACGATCAGACAGCTGCCTTTGTGTTTAAGAACATTTAAGGAAATAAAAATAAGAGAGAAGGTGGCGGGAATATGGAAAGATAGATATTTTTTTCTGCTTTTCATCCAGCAGATCTAAAAGTGCAGCTGAGTTTGACCTTTGACCGGTGACGGGATCCAACAGCAGGTTCATTTTTGATTCCTGATCAGCAAAAAACCTGCATTCGTTAAGCTCAAACTCTTAAAAAATGGAAAACATAAGTAGAGGTTTTTCATTTTTAAACAACTGAGTAAGTTTCGCTGCTGCTGGCGTCTCCGTATTCAGCCAAAGATCGTGTGTGTGAGAGGATAAAGACGCCACTGTTTTTGTTTCTGTGGTTCGACGGAGACGAGCAGAAATGATTCATTATGTCAATTAAAAGAATCTCAACGGTTAAATTCACATCATATGAACATTTTAATCCGATCAATTTAGAGATTAAAGAGAGTCCTGCATCAGGATCTTCAATATCGTGACGTACAATAATTTAATGAACATTTCATATATTATTCTGTTCATCTCGTTGTCAGATTATGAACTTTAATCAGTTTAACACTAAAAACTGTCAAGTTTCTGACTTCTTAACCGACGAGGAGCGACTACTTTTACTTGCAAATGTTAAAAGTGAAACCGAATAGAGCTGCAACGATCAGTCGATTAGCTGTCAGCTATTAAATTAATCGTCTACTATTTCGACGATAAGACAAAAATGTCCAAACGCTCTCGGGCCGTAGTCAACCAAAGAAAATCTCGGTCGACCGCTAACCTTTTCCTCTGCTCCGCTCGTGTCCACCGTCACTTTCTCCAGCTGTGTCCGACTCGCTACATAAAAATACTACGCAATGACGTATAACACAGTTGCTCGTTTCCCAGGCAACAACACAGCGGTCGGCTCACACGCTGCACAGACTCCCACGCACTAAATATTTCTGAATGAGCAGATATTTGGCGTTTATTCTGGCATTAAAACATATTTTTTTTGGCCTGGCGGGGGTTCTTGTTGATATAATCGTGGGAGAAACACAGATTCAGTAAACGCTCAGTATTCATTTAGTAAACGCTCAGTAACGTTGTGTTAGACCTCCGGGAGTTTGGAAGAGTCCCAAGTTGTGAAAACAGCAGGGGTGTTTTGAATAGTTTTGTTGGTCTGTCCCCCCCGCTGCAGGAAAATAATGGATTAATCCCAGAAAGCTGCTGATGTAGCACTTTTCTCCTTCTGAAAGTAACACAGAGATTATTCGACCAATGAGAAATGAGTCGGACGAGAGGTATCGACCAGCAGACTGCTGCCCTAAAACGCTCTGATTCTGACTGCTGTTCGGGACAAAACAAAACATCTGGAGACGTCATGCTGGGAAACAATAACCAGCATTTTCTGATATTTTATGAACTAAACAACTAAACGATTAATCAAAGAAATAAAGAAGTTAACTGATAATGAAAATAATCAGTAGTTGAAGCTCTACTAAAGCATGAAATAAAAGGGTAGAAAGGGTTGCCATCATGACCTCTGACCTCTAACATCTCTACAGAGTTATTTCCTTCATGTTGTAAAAATAATAAACGACTTTCCTCCCCCCTTTGCAGAGCGTCGCCGTCTACATCAGCTGGTAAATTTTACACACTGGAGCGATTCTGAACAGCCGCCAGAGAACAAGTTTGAACTTGTTGCACTTGATGCCACATTTCCACCGGCTCAGTTTAACACGTTTCAGCTGCTTCACTGTGGCGTGATCGCCAGCTGTGATCATCATATGCATTTCCTCCGCGCCCCGATCAGCTGACTCCGAGAGCCAACTGACACCAAAAACCCCTGATGTTTCGCTTTAATAGATTTTTTTTTTTTGGGAGGGGTAATCAGACTCCAGTTAAGTAGCTGAATAGTTTACTGTTAGTGGAAGTTAAATAAATCAAACTGTGACCGTGCAGGAAGTGTTTTCGGTGGCGATACTGGTACCTGATGCCTCTCATTCAGGTTATAATTGAATAATCAGGTCGAACAGGTATGACAACACTTGTTTTGTGGACATACTTTAGATGGCAGGAATTACGCAGCAATAAAACGGCAACGACACGCTGTCATTAAAGCTCGATTATCAGTCGGTTGAATCCCTTAAACGTAGTCGTGATAATAAATTAAAAAAACTGATTAATCACGGCGACAACTGCGATCGGTTCGACAGTTTGAAATGTGAGGAGCGAAGGAGCGTCTGCTGTAAATATGGGCAGGACTGGACTTATTATTTATGTGTTTTTTTAGTGTTTGGTGAAACGTTTTTATTGATAAATTGAACAGAGAATTAATTAGCAACCGTTTTTATAATCTAATAACTGGTTCAAGCTGTTTTTGAGCAGAGATTCACTTGTTTCAGCTTCTCCGAATGTTAATATCTACTGGTTTTCATACTCCGCTATGATAAAAACAAGACATCAGGAACTTTTTATAGACGTTTTTCACAATTTACTGATATTTTACGAGCTGCACAGATGATCCTGGACGATTAATTGATCGTGAAAGTTGCAGTTTTGTGTCTGTTCGCCTGTTCAGAGCTGTAATCTTACTGGTTTTAATCTAAATTTAGACTGTTTCATTGAAGGAAAAACACCTTGTGCAGCCGCTTATGTTTAGAGTAATTTACATTTCATAAAGTAGCGACGATCAATACCTGAACTCTTCGAACTTTTAGCCGTACAGTCCGATGATTAATGATCAACAGCTGCAGAAATTCATTCATGTTTTTCTTTCTAAATAAAATGAGCCTCCTGTCGTTTATTTACACAACAGTAGATATGATTACACTGTAAGATAGTAAACCGTGATAACATGTTTCAGCCGGTGTGCATCAGCGTGAAGTCCATCTATCAGACGGTTGAGCTGGTCTTACTTTTGCTTTCTGTTTCCAACGGTTATCTGCTTTGAACATGTGCTTTTAAATGCACAGCTGCAAAAAATACCCCCCCCCAAAAAAAGGTTCCTCTTGTCTTTCTATGCAGCGTCTCAACGTTTCCTTTCACTCTGCATCGTTCAGACTGGACCCACATGAAGAGTTTGACCCAGTAAACAGTTGAGGATAGTCGCTGCTGAACCGACCGCAGCTGACATATTTTCAGTGTGAGGTGAAGTCAATACGTCGTCTCAGCGGGACGGTTATCAGCTTCGGACACAGGCCGTTAAACAAAAGCATTTTGAGAGGAGAGAGAGAGAGAGAGAGAGAGAGAGAGAGTTTAACTGTTAATGAGGCTTTCCTGACGCGTACCCAGAGGAAAACAAATAAAAAAATACTTAAAAAAAAAAGCAGAGGCGCTCCAGGAGGTTTAACTCTTCGTTCGGTTCGCTGGAGGTTCGGGAGACGAACGCAGACGACTGTTTAGATTGAATAAAAGACGTCCTGAGATGAGAAATCTTTATCACATAACGATCTCGTCCGCACGTTATGATCTCCTTTAAAAGAAAACACCAGTTATATTCATATAGTTCAGACCTTAAACCTACTTTATGTCCACTGTCATCATTTTTCAACAAACACTAAAAGCTTTTATTCATATTTTTATCTCACGTCGTGTCAAATCTGTCAGTCACCACCGCCGTTATCGATACTCAAAGTGTCATGTGACTCAAACGCGGCGCTGTATTGATAACTGTGAGGTCAATGAACACATGTGGGTGCAGCAGACATGTTTTGTAGGGTGACACGGCTTTACACGTGCAGTTATTTCTTAAGTGTGGTGTTAAAACATTCGCCTTGTTTGTCCGTCTAATAAAAAGATCTTTTCTCTCTTTCAGCACAAAGAATGAAATTCATCCTTGAGATCTTTAAATGTGCGTGTTTACCGCGTGCAGACATCAGAGCGTGAAAGAGAAAAAGACGACCGACCCGCGTGTGTCCGACTCAAAGGAGACTGATGAGATCTTTTAAATAAAGGAGGGTCGATCTCAGAGGACGGTGTCGTAACACGCCGCGGACGGCGATGACAAGACGATCTGCGGACCTGTGAGAGCGAAGAAGAAGAGTTACATACAGTTTCTGTCACATATTTTGGTGTGAGAATGATGCTGTAATACCAAAATATCTCAGAAATCAAACACTATTATTATTTATCATCCTTAAACAAGCTTAATGTTACAAGTTTTTCCATCTGGCTTATTTATCATCGGCCTTAAATTTGACCAAAATCCGTCACAGAGTGAGAATTTAACTACTTTTAATCCTTCAAATTAGTTTTATCTTGAAGATGTTTAAGATTAAATGATAATTATGTTTCAAGATGTATAGAAAATATTCCATTTTGGATAATATTTTGTGTCTAATTTGTTTTTTTTCCACCAAATAAAAAGGTTAAATTACATCTCCTCCTTCTCCCTCGTTAAATGTCGCACTTGTTTTGAAATTGTTCGACCGGCATTGGCCGCAATTGGCTCCGAACCGGTGGTGACGTCACAAACGGCGCTCGCAGGTCCGACCTTTTAAAACTCTCAGATGAGCTCAGAGAAACTTTTCCACTTTCAGCAGACGAGACATGAAAACAGTGAAACTCTCAAACTCTCAAACTGTAGCAACAAGAAGAAAAACACGTTTTTAAGTGGAAGGCTTTAATAATTTAACCAATTAAATATGTGTTAATTGACAAAGCGTGTTTCTCTGTAGCTTATTTATACTCTCCACACATGAGAGGCTTCACCAGGAAAAAGTACGAGAGAGTCCAGCACGAGAGAATTACGTATTAAAAGGAGACAGTAGTCCGTGTAAATATTACAACGCCGTCTTAAATTACCGCTCCAGTACGTCGTCTACCGCAGTACGGGTGTGCTACATCGTCTCCTTCACGATAAAAAAATGGTATAATTTATAATCGTCATAATGGAAATACTCTGACGTCCTTAAGCACAGCAACAAACAAGCAAAAACAAAAGTAACACCGCTACCGGTGGAGGAGGAAGTTCCAGAAAAAGAGAGCGACTTCATCAGCGCGGAAGTGGTTTGGTTGTAAATTATCAGATGTACGACAAACCGCAGAAAAATGGAAGAAGTGCAAGAAGAGAAAAAACAACAAACAAAATGAGGGGCAAAACAAAACACAACAAACTTATTCCACCATGTCGAGCAGAAGAGCGCGGTCGAGTACGACGAGAGCCAAAAAGAAATCCCCATCGGGAGTATTTTATCGCGACGTTAAGAATATCGTTATCGCAGAAATAGCTATCATGTGGGTGCTAGCTAGGAGACGCTGTGATGAGGCGTGTGCGGATGATTCAGAAAGACGCGAAGCTATAAAACGCTGTGAGCTACTAAAGCTACGACTGTTTGATGTTTAATGAGCGTGAAACAAACTAGTTCCTGCAACCACGTCGGAAGGCAAAAGCGTTTATAGCTAACAGAGTCGGGCGGATCGCGATAACTGTTCTAATAAGAATAACGTCGTATATTTCTGGATCGTGTCTCATCGCGGGCGTTCATGGTGTTGCAGTCGGTCATGAAAAGTGACAGAAGGAGGAAGTCATTTTAAAAAAAGAGAGCATGAGAGTTTAAACTCCGCCTACTTTGTCATTTTCACGATAATTGTTGGTTTTGTTACAAAAATTACCAGACGCACCTCCCCGATCTAACTCGACACTGGAAAATTGACGCCTTTAGTAGCCGGCGACGCATGTATCCGCCCCGGCGATGTCATTTTCAGTTAACGTTTTAAATCAAAGTAAATATGTCGATTTAGGAGTTTATTATTCCTGTAAGTTAATTTAAACATCTCGTACAGCTGTGTCGATCTCTTCCGTGTTTAGCGCCACTCTCCCTGCCTCCGGCGCAGGAAGACGCCGGCTCTTAACGCCGCTTAGATAACTCTGATTGGCTCGGTTGTTTGTCCAACGGAGGAAAAAAGCACAACACCTCCAGACCTGCATGAGTCGCTGCGGGCAGCCGCCTGGACGTCTAGTTGTCTGGAACCAGGCTGGTTTTTTATTTTTTAAAATTTAAGGATTTGTTAACAATAAATAAATGATAAAATATTGTCAGTTATATTCTTTTATTTTATATTATGGTATCCATGTATTGATAATGTACATCAGAGGAAAGCAGCCATGATGTATTCACATATCAATTATTACTCACTACTACCTTTAAATATTAAAAGCTGTAAGAAACCAGGCTTTAAAGCAGCCATACACGTTAAATGTCTCACATTAATTGTTTCGCTGCTTTTATATTTAGTCTGACATTTTATAATCTGATCTAAAAACAAACATAATTTCCTGTTAACTGCATTTTTTTTTTCCGGTTGAGACGAGAAACTTAAACGAAAGCCTTACACTTTTAACATGACACACACTTCAACATGCATGCCCTGGTTTAACTGCATCTTATGCTGACTAACATTAAAAAGAAAACTGGGTTAAACTAGCTTCAACATTACTTTTTTTTAACCCCTAAAACAGGTGCACACACACACACACACACCGTGAGACAGGCCCCCTCGTCCTGCTAACACACATCCACACTGACCCGCTGAGTTTGGTCCAACTGAGGACACTTTTACAGCCTGTTTCTTCAGCTTTTTCCCCTTAAAAATATACAAACTACACTCCTCTCGTTACTCGTTAGGCTAAACAACCGGACGGTGCTTTCGGACCGGTGGACAAACGCGTATCAGACCGGGATGTTTATAAACAATGAGGGCATCATTAGTGCCAACAGCAGCCACTGGGCACCAACATCCGAGCAGATACTCTTCAAAACAAACTCCCAACTTACCCGCCGGCGACTCTACGAGGAAAAGTTTCCCGTTTTAAAAATAAAAAGCCCTCCGCTATAAGTTGGCGTGTTGTGAGTGTGAGGAGCTGCAGCTTCCCACCGGCTGCGATATTTGATGTTGGGAGAACACAATTTGGAAAGAGGAGAGAGAGGCAGAGAGAGAGAAAGAGGGGGGGAAAGGCAAATTAATTCATCACGTTTGGCTTTGCAATCAATTTACCTGGATTTTTCCGAGTTACGATTTCTTTCCTCGGTGGCAACACTCCGGTAAATCTTCAGTGGTTCAGTATAAAGGCTGTTTTTCAAAAAAAAAATTGTCAATTCTTCTCGCTAAACAATCAGTCCGCACATCCAAGATGGCTACCAGGAACACCTCCTCCTCCGATGCCCTGTTGGACAGGAGTCCCGCCCACCTGCCCTGCGATTGGTTCTCCGAGGAGCTTCCGCGCTCCTATTCGTCGAAGCCGGCTGTCAGTCACGACAGGCTGGTTTTACTACTTCCAGCGCAGCTCCCGCTACGATTGGACTACTTGGAAAGGTGAAAGGGTAAATTGAATTTTGGTTTATGAACGCCTCATCTCCCCTCCTCCCCTTGCTCACCCCCTCCACCGCTGTTGGCCGCAGGGTGTTCTGGGAAATGGAGTTCACCTCTGCTTTTTAACAATGTGGATTTAGTACATGAAATTAATGAATATAGCCATATTTATGAAGACCTCTTATGAAAATGCTTTATTAGTTTATTCGTCTAATTTAATCTCACCTCTTAACTCCTTTGACTCAATTAGTTTTCAATGCAAATATGTAAAAAACAAACAAAAAAAAAACAAATAAAAAAAACCAGAAGCCTATACATAATATATTTATTGATTTATTAGCCTATATTGTATCATTTAAGAATATATATTTGTCAATCACTTGTCGCTATCAATTAATAATTAAGAAATGGTGCAGGTTTGCCTGTTGGACGCTAAAGTTAATGAACTTCTTATGCAAAAGGTTTAATAATTGTTCTACTTTTTGTAACAAAAATATTAAAATGACATTTTTAAAAACTGTATTTGTTTGTTTACTTAACAGGGACAGTACAGATAGACAGTGTTACACAGGAACTTAATTTGAATATATATAAGACATCTATCTGAAGCAAATGTGCAGCCTCCGTCCCTGGTTAGACTTTTAAATTCACGTTACAACATCTAGATCAGCAAATTAATGAAATAGATTCAGGATAAAAACAGCAGAATAGATTAAACAGACAATATATGCATGTTTACATCATTACTTTAAATTAGGATGATGTTTAAGGCAACTTTAAAGCTTTTGTAAAGCACATTTCAACAGCATTCAATTCAAAGTTCTTTCCATAAAACATAAAGGGCGTCAAGACAAAGTGTGAAAGAATAGAAACACACATTTAAGTACAGTTGATAAGGAAATAAAACTAAGTTAAAACAGGATAATACAGATGAAAGAAGAGAGTAAAAGTCACAGTCGAGTGTAAGATATGAGTCAAAAACCTCAAATTTGAGAAGAAGTGTTGAGGAAGAAGTGAGAGTCGCAGCAGATCTGCAGTTTGTTCCAGATATGTGGAGCATAAAAACTGATTCTCCAGGTTTAGTTTCATATCGTAGCAGCGGATCAGACATGTATTTTGACCTTAAACCATTCAGCAGTATTCAGATGTGTGCTCCACTTTCTTAGTCTTGTTGAGGATTCAAGCTGCAGCTGTCTGATCGACTTCTCTGAGAGTAAACACGCCCTTAGAGTAGTCGAGTCCCCTGAAGACACAGAACAAGTGTCTCCAAATCCTGCTGAGACATAACTCCTTTAATCCTCGATATATTCTTGAAAGAGAGACGACTGCACAAAACTTGTTCTGGCCTTTGAAACCGCAGCTACCACCTGCTGCTCCCTCAGCTGTGGCTCCTCTGATATTACATTTTCCAATCAACTGACGGCCGTTTTATGCACCATATATAGTTTTTATTCATAAGGACATTATCTTTGAAAGTTGTTGACATTATAACGGTAGGTTTGATTATCTTTTAATGTATGTAAATGCTCTTTAGGGCGACCGTTGCTCCGTTTTAATAGAGACGCTGTTGTCTTATTCGGGAAATTCTTTATTCGTGAAGCCAAATACATCAAAGTGCCACCTTTAGTCGCCGTCTTTTAAAGAGAATTAGTGTCAGAATGACAGAAGCCATCCTGCTGGAAAGCTATTAACACTATTTCATGAATTAAACTTGCAGTCAGTGTTTTTTTTTTTTTAATGTTGTTGAGTAATAGTTTTAATGCTTTAATCCTTCCTGTTTTCTTTCGACCTCATCGTGCAGTTTCATTGTGGAAACAAACCGTAATACTTCCTGGTTTGATCGCCGCTACACGTGTAATAAACCAATAAAACGAGACGACCTTTGACCCCTGATGTGTGAAAGAAACGCTTTGTGAGCGGCGCGGCGGCGGTTTCTTCTGTCATTATCGCCACATGGACACATAATGTAATGATCTAAGAGGAGATTTTGATTAGGATTAAATAAACTAACCGCCTCATAGGTGATTGGTTGATGAAAACAGCCCGTTATTGATCGGTCTTTGAGCCTTTCTTTTTCAATAGATGATAGAAATGTGCTTTTTTTCTGTATTTTCAAGGTCACAGGACAAAGTGTTGATCTACTATGTACAGAAAATGAATATATATTAATGCATTATATCACAAACAGCAGCTTCATCTGTTCTGATAAACAGATTTTTACACCATTTTCAGTAATTAGTCTGCATCACAAGCCTGTTAAACGGCTAAAAAGCATGTGGACATCTGAACTTTACGCCTGTGCAGGATTGTTGAACATGTCATTCATAAAATAATTGGTATTAATATACTGTTACAGCTGCCTCCTCTCTTCTAGGAGGGCTTTCCAAAAAGATTTAATTAATCAGATTGTAACCTGGCTACAAGGATTTGCTCACAGACACAAAAACCACCGATGCTCTGATGAGATACTCCGGCCTGGAGGCGTCGGATGGGTGTCTCCTGTCTCCCATTTTTTTGTTTACATCGAACTATTCGTTCATGGACGTGGCTTTGTGCGCGGGGTCGTTGACATCATGAAACAGGAAGGGCACATCCACAGACTGCGGCTGTAAAGAATGCTATTGTCTGAGATGTTATTGTTTGCTGCAGCGTTGAGATTTTTTGCTTCCTTGGATCTGAGAGTCTCCGTGAACCGTGAGAAGAACGTCAGCACACGTTTGAACACATTTTACATACTTTAAACTTTTTAAATACTTTCCTGAGGATTTTAATTCAGACACGGAAACACTTCTGGGGATAAAATGCCTTGTAGAAATGAAAGGTTTGTTTTAAATCATTCAGAAAATACGCATCCCTGCTTCATGGTGAGCTCCTAGTGTCTCCTGTGGTCTGTCACTAATAAACCAGTACATCCAGTATGACCCACATCCACTGGAGGGAGCTGCAGCCTGCTGTTAAACACATGACATGCAGCACATTCACAGCACACTAATATCACTTTAACTGCTATTAGGAAAAAGATCAAGTATAATTTTGTTCTCCAGCTTGATTTTAATAACATTTTTATGGATGTTTTTGCAGCTGAATCACAGTTTTACAGTTGCAGGACGTTGATAAAAAGCATCTTTTAAATGCTTGAAATGCGACAAACTGTGTAACTTATCTCGTCTAAGCAGGCAGCCAGTCTGCTGTATTATTATTATTATTATTATTATTTCTCATATTATCTTCTGAATTTTGGACTCAAAAGGTTAAATTCAATCAAACCTGACTGTAAAAAAATACAAAAACAAAACAATCACACATTTAGTTATTAACTTTATTCCATTTAGTGACATTTTAAGCTTTCTGTTACCACATAATTCAACATAAATACATTCGTGTGACCAACTTAAATACAGTAAGTAACTCAGGTGTGAGATATATGAACAAAAACACACTTGCTTTTTTCAATAATACAAATCAACTATACAATACTGTCAAAAACTCATAAAGAAAATAAATATTTCTCTCTTATCAGACGGGAAAAAAAGGGTGAAACTCAAAAATATTCCTCCATAAATTAAAGAGTCTTTGTCTCTTTGTGTACCTGCTCTAAAAAAAACATGAACAGGCATGAAATATTAAATCAATTCTCTCTGAAGTGAAAACACATCAAATAATTCACAATATTTTGCATCTTCTTCTTACTGCAGTTAATTCTTGAAGTAAAGCAGCGAATAAATTCAACCTCCAGTGAAAAAAAAAGCACATCTGACCTCAAACTAGAGCCAAAAAAAACAAAAACAAAAGACATAATCATATCCTTGCCGACTGTAACAGCTGCACAATAAATTAAATGAAAAACAAGCAGCCTGTTGTCAGAAATCTTAAACTATATTCAAACTAAGTTAATCCTGTGATTTGGCGTCTAATCTTCTTGCCCTCATGTTTCTAATCTTTTCTTCTTTTGTTCGAGCAATGAACGGAGAAAAAAAGAAAAAAGCGGCGTCTTTGAAGGCTGCGGACCGACCGTTATTCCTTCTCCTCAGTTCCTGAACCTGTAGGAGATCGGCAGCAGCTTGTGAGTCTTCTTCATGGTCTGGACTTTGGCGTGCGTCGGGTCGTCCATCGTCTTGTAGCACCGCCTGGCGTAATCTAACAGCTTCTCCTTCGACGCCTCGAACTCCCCGACCTCCGCCACCTGAGGAGACATCAGGTCACAGATGTGGAAAATGAAAAAAAAAGGTGAAGAGAGAAACATAAAGAAAATAGATAGTTTTCAGCTGAGGTTTTATTTTTTTGATGTTTAATATAAAAACTTAAGTGTCGCATTTTAAAAATGTTTAAAAATGTCTCAAAACAGCAAACTTCACTTCCTCCAGAGCCTCAATAAAATTACAATTACAGCTTTCCAACTGTCATATAAATTGAAATACAGCTCAACCCTCCAATGATAGTTTCTTTCATTTTAGATCTGCAATGTTTAGTTGATGAATCCACTTGAAGAAAATAAATAAATGAGTCGTTTCAGTCATTTTCTAAGCAGAAATCTCATGGTTTCAGGTTCTCAAGGTGAGATTTTGTTGCTTTTTCTTGACGTCACATCACAGTAAACTGAATATTTTTCATGTTTTAGACTGTTTGGACAAAAGAAAACATTTGAAGACGTCGCCTTGGAGACAAAGAGACTGGGGATGGAAATATTTAACAGTTTTCTGATGTTTTATGTACCAAAATGATTAAATAATCAGGAAAATGAATCAACAGATGAACCAATAATGAATAATGATTTAAACGAATGGCCAGATCATGTGTTCAGTTTACAGTATTATGTTTAGGATCAATTTTAAACATCATCCAGAGATTAAATAACTTATTTCAAAATGATTTTCTGCATTTCTTTGTTTGTTTATTTGGTTTTGAACTGTTAAGTCAGACAAACAAACAAACTGAAGACACCATTGTGGCCTCTAACGATATCTATATCATATATTTTACTATTCAACATTTCATAGACTAAATGATTCATTGAGAAAATAATAATATAACATTAGTTGCAGCCATAAACTAAACATTAAAGGCAACAGATCTGCCTTTATTGTCCTCTATCGGTCCATCACTGACATCAGAAACGTTTCAGACCTTCTCCGGCGCCACCAGCAGCAGCTCAGCGATCGGGGAGGTGGAGGCCATCGTGTTTCGGTCGACTCCGTGGATCTGGAAGGCTCGGGACATGCTCCTCACTCGCTGGTAGGTGGACAGGATCTTCTTGTAGCGAATCAGGACGCCGTCTGGGTCTTTAACTGAGGAGAGGAGACGAGAGGAGAGAGGTGCAGCAGATGAATGAACACTAATAATCAGCAGTGATTTACAGTGTTTACCAGGTTAAGTCAAATAATAATTACACAGGTTGTAACTTAATAAAGACTCTCAAACTTTATTTCCTTCAAGAATATCTGTGTTGAACACTTTATTTTAGAGCTGCAAAGATTAGTCGCCAATTAGTTGATTGACAGAAAAGTAATTGTCAGTTATTTTGATCCATTAATCAGTTTTTATTCTTTTTTTTCAGAAAGAAAAGCTCAAATTCTCTCATTCCAGCTTCTTAAAATGTGAATATTTTCAGTTTTTTAAAGTCCTTTATGATAGTAAACTGAATATCTTTGGGTTGTGAAGACATTTTAAGTTGCATTATGGGGATTTTGGAAATGATGATCAACATTTTTCACCATTTTATAAATGAGAAACTGGCTGTGAGATTAAATCGATAATGAAAATAATTGTTTGTTGCAGCTCTTTATTGACTTTATTTGAATGAATTTGTCCACTTTTAGTTTGTGTCCACTCACATCTTTCCATTAACTTTGTATGCAACTGCAAAAACATTAAAAATGAAATCTTTTTTTGTTTATTCAGCATTAAGATTCTCCGTTTAGAAGGAGGTTCGTCACATGACTCTCTCACCTCTCTGCCTCTCCCTGCCGTGCGTGATCCTGAAGATCCTCCTCATCTTCATCCTCGGCTCTCCCTTGGCTCGCCCTCGGCCCTTCTTCTTCGACCCCGTCTCCACCGACGAGTCGTCCTCTTCCTCCCCTTCGTCCTCTTCCTCCACGTACTCGTCCTCGGTGTAGTATTTATCCTCCTCCAGGTGAAACTCCTGCTTGACTGCGGCCGTGACGAGCCGAACAGAAACGAGCGCACAAAAACTGTCGTCATGTCTCCATTTTTAGTGATGTTTGAAACCTGCTATTAGTTAAATAACTCCAACATATTAACAGTGCTTCCTCACCGGGGATGGCGGCGCTGCGGCGGGGCCGAGGCACCGGTACCTGCAGGCGTTTGAGGGTCATTCCAGACCTGGTGGTCATGGGTGAGGGAGGGGACGGAGAGATGACAGGCTGGACGTTCACAGCATGCTGATGAGGGTCTCCACACCACTCTGTCACTGTACATAATGATAATAATAATAATAATAATAGTGATATTTGTTTGTCTGTGTGAAGCCATGGAGAAAATCATTAGTGCTCTTGATTTAACGCCATTCCCTCGTCCTGGACTTGGATTTAATAAGGTTTTATTGATCTTGAACTTCAGGTTTCGGCTTGTAACAACAAAACTTCCCTTAAACATATTTGCCGTCTGCTCCTCAGGATCTCATCCGGTTCATAAAACCTCAGTTTCAGGGTTCAGGATTGCTTTCAAACCTGAAGTTCAACACGCATCAGCACGTAAAAAAAAAGTACCTAATGTCACAGGGGAAATGTCTTCTTTGTTGCCTTCTTCAAACCTCTAGCTGACTTAATGCGTTTGGTCAAGATAGATCAACACCAATTACACGACACAACTTCTTATAAACACCAATCTGCACATGAGATTTGTTGACGATATGAAAAAATCAGCAGGTAAAATCCTTTCAAGACGGCGTTTTCCTGATGCCTCACCCTCCGGACTTCTCATGCTGACGATGAGGCGGTCCAGCTGACAGCGCAGGAAGTTGCGCTCCTCCTCCAGCTCCTCGATGTGCTTCTGCAGCCAGGTGTTCTTCTCCAGAGCGACGTACAGGTGAGCCCGCAGGTTAGAGACCAGGATGAAAGGGCTGTACTGAGAGTGAGGAGACTCCTGAACCACCGGCACTGCGGGAGAGGAGAGATCATAAACATGGAGGAGAAAAGACGTCAATACTTCCCCATAAACACCCTTAAAGTCAGATGTTATATTTACAGGCGTACATGCGTCATATGGATGTTGAAATAGGTTTTTCTTGCCATAATCATTCCTCATGTTCATACTGACCATTAGATACCTTCATAATACACTTACAATGTAAGTAATGGAGGCCAAAATGTACAACTTAAGTGTCCAAATGAGTCAAATCAAGTAGATATCTTTCAACGTTTAAGTCTTTTTAGTGCTAAAGTTTTTCTTTTTGTTGCTATACTTCCTATATGATCAACTTTAACATGATAAAATGACTGTGGACACACTGTGGATCATCTGAAGAGGATCTTTTAACAGCCAGTCTGTTTTGTTTTGTGAATCCATCCTTTGATTTCTTTTGTTATATAACCCAGATGCCACCACAGTGTGTTACTGCTACATTATAAAAGCGGTCCTGAGTCGTAGACGTGGTGTACCATCCATCATCTGCTGGCTGTGGTTCAGGTGATAGGCGGGCGGTCTGTCTATACACTCCTCCGGAGGAAAAGAGACCTCATAGGCATCCAGATATGCTGCTCCTCCTCCTCCTCCTGCTCCTGCTCCTCCTCCTCCTCCTGCTGCTGCTGCTCCTGCTGCTGCAGAGTGCGGCATGTAGTGCTCTAACACACACAGGAGACAATAGAGACATAAGACTCTATGAAGCAAGTATAAGAAAGTTATATTTTAGTTATTTTTTTCAATTTATGGATGAATCTTTGAGCCTATAACATCTTCTAAAATGCTCATCATGAGTTCCCAGAGACTCTAAGGTGACAACAAACAGTCCAAAACCCAAATATATTCAATTTATAATCAAATGAAACAGAAAAAAAGCAGCAAATCCTCACATTTGTTTAGCCTATTTGGCTTAAACAGTTATAAAAATGGTTAATTCATTTATGTTGATTGACTAATTGATTAATCAGCTAATTGCAGCTTTAATAGTTAAGTTAAAAAGTAAAGTTTATTTATAGTAACTTGTGATTTACATAAAACAGTCAATAACTAAGTTACAAGAATAACACTCATGATATAGAAAACCATCATCGCGTCATTCAACACTGTATAAAACAAAAACGAGATACATTCAGGTATAAAAAATAAAGTAAATACTTCAATTAAAAACATTTGTTTTAAGAAGCAATTTAAAAGAAGATAGTGATTCTCTTTCCAGAACTGTCTCATCATGTCTTTTTCTAATTATTTGCAGCGATTTTAAAATCAAAACAACATTATTTTCCAGTCCAGGAGCTTTTTAGAGGACTAAAACTTCACCTAAACGCTGCAGGTGCTTATTTAAGTCTTTAAAAAATGCCTTCAATCGTTTAGTAAGTAATAAAGTAAAAGTGTGTTTATGTTCACCTTTCAAAAGCCAAGTTACAAAGCGCTTTACAAGAGGATAAAAGGTTAAAGGATGAGTTAAAAAGAAAAAGAGAAAGACACATTACATGTTAGTTTCATGCGCCATTAGCTGTTACCTGGCGGGTTTGTATCATCTCTGGTTGTTGGAGGATTCATGGCTGAAAACTCTGTCAGGTAATCGATACTGATGATTAATAACTAAATACAGTCAGAAACCTGTTATTATTTGTCTGCAGTTGTTCTGTAACCAGTAATACTTCTGTAATACGACCTGAAAGCAACCTCTCCTGCTGCCAAACTCACTCTCCGCCAGCAATTACCTGATTATAAGGAGCCTCAACAGGTGCACCGCGCTCATTTTTCATTTAGTTCACACATGCGCAGAACGGTCCCGGTCCCCCCGGTCCCCCCCCCACCGTTCCCAAAACACGTTTCCGTGAAGGATGCATCCGGAAGTTGTTTTCTGACTCCGCGGCGGACTCGTATCTGCTTTCCTGCAGAGACTGAAGTGTTTCTACACGGTTCACATGTGAGGGTTGATGAGGAGAAAGTGTTGGAACGCGTCCAGACAGCCGACCGGAAGTGTGTCACCTGTGGGCGGGGCGCAGGTATAGGTGGTGACACGAAGAAGGTAAACGCGGAAGGAGAGGAGAAACTTTTTTTAAAAAAAAAAAGAAAAGAAGAAGAAGCGTGAGTTAAAGAGTTTCACGCTGTAAGACTGAAACACGACAACAAGTGAGTGAAAGTTGCTGTTTTACTGATTTGAAGTTTTATGTTTATTTACACATTTTTTGTTGTTTGTTGTTGTTTTTTTCGACGACGGTCTGACTTTGTTTGGATCTGAACTCTCTCCGTCTGTTTACATGAAGCTAAATACGATCTAACTTTTCCATCCAGTCTTTGTTGAGACATTGAACAACGAAATTTAAATCTATCTAAAAAAAATGCTTTGAAAGTTATGATTAAGTCCATATTTATAATTATATTTACCAAAAATCCTACAAAATACTTGTTGCGTGGGCAGATTTAGTGTCAAATGTATTACAATCACTACATACATTACATATAATTAATATACAGTACTTTTCCAGTGAATCACGCATATATTATTGTTTATTAATAGATATGTAAGAGTCCTACTATCAATTATCTGTATTGGTAAAGTGCAGATGTGCTGGTTTAATGCTGATGTCACTGGTTTTTATTTATTGATCCTCCACTTTCTTCCCTCTCTTCACACTTTCCATCCATGAGTCCTTTCATCTTCCTCTAATATGTGCTTCATTGATCTGTTTTAAAGGAACTGATAGATGAACAATATTTAGATTGAAGCTGCCGGTTGCTGCATTGATTATTGGAACATTATTGGAAGTGATCGGCTTTATAATGTAATCTATCACTCAGACTCTTCTATTAAGTTGCTCTTTAAAACCGACTTCTTAATCAGGCAAACATGCATGTATGTGAGGATGTGTGTGTATGTTTTCACTTATATACTTTAATATTTTTCCATGCATTGACTTTTATTTCTTGATTTTCCTTCTTCCTGATAAATACTTTATAAATAAACTTAATTATTAACATTATTATGTGAATTTGCTGCTGATCTTTGGGTGAATCTAGATGTTTTTTGTGATCGTTTTTCATATATTTCAACTATCTGTCAGTGTAGTTCATCCTCTTGGATCAGTTTTTCAGGGTTTCTTTTTATTGTCAATATACAATGATGTAAACTGACAATGTATTCACCATTAGTATCAATAATATTTCCAAATTTTGCAATAAAATAGAACAAAGAATATTAAAGTAGGACTAAAAAGGAAAAACTATACAGGCACAAGGAATATACACTTACATATGTACATAAGAATAGTATCCTGCATATGTTTATACCCACAAGTTTTTACAAATTACAAGTTTTTACAAATGTCATATATAAAATGTCATATACAAGTCATAATTTAAAAAATCACAACACTGTATCCTAGGCTTTTATATTATAGCATTTTATGCTAAAATATGACAGTTTTCCACCAGAAAGCCTCAAAATTGTGAGTCTCCTTTGTAGTTTTATACTTAAACATCATATAAATTAAAACTTTTATTGGCAGCTCTTTAAAAAAAGGATAATTTAGGTTTCATATCAGATTTTATGGAAGTAGTTGACAGACACCAGTTGGTATATTTCTATGTTTTAAGTCTGACTTTGAAGCAGGTTTCATGTGTTTCTGTGGATCTAAAGTTCCTTGATGGTCAAGTAACAACCGTCAGACGTTTAATGACTGTTTTTCTTCTCTTCCCTCTTTACCAGTTTGATCATGGGTGTGTGTAATGGTCTGTCCCACTGCAAACTGGCTCTGGCCTTTGCTGTGTTGATGGATTTACTGGGTGGAGCCGCCTTGCTGGTGGGAGTCTTCGCCCCCGTGGAGGTCAGAGGACAAGACTTCGGAGACTTGCTGGTTTATACTGGTATGTCGGTCGAGACAAAGAAACTGATGATGATGATGTGAAGGTGTAAGACTTATAATAAAGGGCTCGGACTCATGTGGTCTCTGTGCAGGAGCCCTGTTCGTGCTGATGTCGCTGGGCGGATGGGTGCTCTGGTACACCGGGAACATCGAGGGCCTGACGTCCAGGAGGGAGATGGGACACATCGGTAGCGCCGTCGACCGACTGGCTCGCAACCTCAGCCGCAAGATCCGCACCTACAGGAGCCACCACTGAGGGTCCTGAACGCCCGGAGACGCCTGTGTCTGTCAGTATTAACGCTCAGTGAAACCACATGTACTGAAATACGCCGAGTGTTACAAACATATCCGAAACGTTTCATGATAGATTTGCACCTGCTGTTCTGTTACACACTGTCGTCATGCTGTCGATGTGTTTTTATGATTTGTGTTTTTATACTTTTTACAGTGTTTTAGAAGATTATCATTCAGTGTCTTGTTAGATTTCAATAAAAGACTTTTTTACACATTAAATAATGTCTGTATTTATCTCATTTTATATAATATAATATAATAAAATATAAGTTAAGCTCTCTGATCACAACCAGGCACAATGTTCTCATCTGGAAATACACTTTCATACTTATTAAATATTAAAAACACTAAATTCACACAAATGAATGACAGTTTGATTTGCTGGTATTGATTCAATAATCACCAGTTATACAATAGATGTCAATACACATGTTAAAAGTAACAGGATCACATGCAGATATTAAAACACTGTGAATCACAGATTATATCACTGTACATGTATTTTTTTTATTGTAATGACACATGAATTTCCCTCAAGATTAATAATAAAGTACATAAACAGAATATATATACTGCTGTAATATTCTGTTATCCTATAAGTAACATGATAAATTCATTATTTGACATCATACATATACATATATATATTTATACACACATTATCAATATATTCTATATTTTACTACATTATTGCTGAAAATCTGTTTTTATACACACAATAAACACATTTATTTATTATTTATTTACTGGCTTTATCATAATGTTTAGTTTTCTAATTTTCAGTGTGTTGTTTTGTAGGTCTGCATTTTTAAAAAGTCTTATCTTTCTTTTTTTTTTCTTTTTTTTAATTTAATTTTCCAGCTTCAAACATCATTTATAGCAAAGCAGAAAAACTCTCAAAGGCGGTTTGTTTAATATTTGGTTTAATATCTGTAGTCAGTTAGACTGGATAGTTTTTTTTTGTTGTTGTTTGTGTTTTGTTTTTGTTTTGTTTTATAATTTGATGAGCTATGGACAATATGAATTTCCCTTCAAGGATTAATAAAGTAATATCAATCAATCAATAAATGGTAAATAAAATGTGTGTTTATGATTCAACACACAGGCTTTTTTATTATTAGGCTGCACTTAAAATTATATTTACAGACTTTTAAAAGACACACAAAAGGTTTTTGGGTGGGGAAGCATGTGATGGATCATTCATATGGAGTTTAGATCAGAAACACATTTTATAAACATATATTCTTTAATTAAGTCTTACCTTATTTTAATTTCATGAAGGGGCATCATGTAATCTATGACCTCTACTGACCTCTGCTGGTGACCAGCAGGAATGAACTATTAACAACGTCAGAGCAGAGATCAAACATTAAGTACAGAGGTCATATACAGTATCACCCTGACACACACTGATTTATGTATGTTGAGATAAAAAATGCTCAAAGGTGAGGCAAGTTTATTTGTATAGCACATTCAAAATGCTTTACAGAGATCATAAAAGGCTTTAAAAGAGAATAAACAGGTAAAAAGACATAAAAAACAATTGAAAAGGGTTACATTTGGAAATAAATTTTAAAATAAGAAGCTAAAAAGGAAATAAGACAGATAAAAGAAGAGAATAAAAGTAACAGTGCAGCGTAAAATGTTAAAACCCTTAATGTGGTTTAATGAAAAGTCTTTGAGCTGCGATTTAAAAGAACTGAGAGTCGCAGCAGACCTGCAGTTTTCTGGGAGTTTGTTCCAGATATGTGACTCTGGGGACAGAAAGCCGAAGTCAGTTCTTTGACAAACAGGAAGTGAGTGTAAAGATCTGAGAACTGGACTGATATGATCCACTTTCTTGGTCTTAGTGAGGACTCGGCCTGTGTGATGGATTTCATAGTAAGTAAGTAAGTAAGTAAGTACGTAAGTAAGTAAGTAAGTATACCCTTTATTATCACACAGTGGGGAAATTCATGTGTTGCAGCAGTAACATACATATAACTTGTGCAAAAAGTAGACAACATACATACAGACACAGGACCAAGAAGTTGAAAAAAATATATAAGGAGATATAAAATAGAGATATTTATATAGAGATAGGGAGACCTGTGAAGACAGCGTTACTGTAGTCGAGTTTTTCCAAATCCTGCTGAGACATAAGTCCTTTAATTCTTGATATGTTCTTCAGGTGATAGCAGGCTTTGACTTTGTAACTGTCTTAATGTGGCTGTTGAAATTCAGGCCCAAGATTCCTGGCTCGGGTTGTGGTTTTTAACTTTACTGACTGAAGCGTGAAGACGTGCTGACTTTTAAACGTTCTTCACAATTACTTCAGTTGTGTCTTTGTTTAAGTGAGGATAATTCAGGTACATCCAATCATTGATTTGCTCAGCGTTTGTATCGGACCACAGTCCAATGATGATGAGATGATGTCGTCCTGTTGTAGCTCCGGACTGAGACATTTAAACCTCTAAGAGATTGATAGATAAATGATCAAGTAGACTGAGGTTGGTTGAAGTCAGACACAGAGAGTCCGTGGAGAAAACTGAAGACACAAAGGAAAATCACAGATATATGTTGGTGACCTTGAGAGGCCCTTCAGTTGTCTATGGTTACCCGCCAGCTACAATCAGATATGGGCCACAGTTCATGCATCAGGCGTAGTCTATCACTCCTAAGATGAACTATAACACCTAAAGAAAGAATGCAGGGTGCACATTTTTCTATCAGAAATACAGAGAGCTTGTTTTCTCTTTCTGAACGGGGTCATCAGGGTTTGTTGACAGCGACGTCCGTAACGAGCAGACACGGTAAAAGAAGAGCTGGCAGCAGAAATCTCCTCCTCACCTCTCGACACGGCTCGACTAATCTGATTCACCTCTCGCTTTCTTTGCTGAAAACAACGCTCATGTCTGGAGGTTAAACAGTAATGGATTACTCACCGCGGGATTAAAGTTACTCGTTCTTAATGTAATGTATCACTTAATCCCAAAACAAGTCGTTAGATCAATTACAGGAGCTGTAAAACAAAACAAAAAGGATCAGAAGAGACAGAAAATGGTGATTTTAATGAAAATCTCCTCTTTGTTTGGACACTGACACATTGTTAGTCTTACTTTTTCTATGAGATTTATTACAAATATCTCTGATGTTATTTAATTAATGATTTAACAGGCTTCAGTGTTGCTGTAATACTTTATTATTATAATAATCCTCCACTGTTACAGTATAAAATCACCTTTCTGCGTTAATTTCTAAAAACAATCATGCAGATCTAGATCAGAATTTAAGTTTTCAGGACTTTTTAAACTATAAATTTGATAAATTTGGCACAAAATTATCACCTGCACACAAATCTATTCATCATTTATATGAGCTTTAATGTGAGACTGTGCCACCGTTTGTTATTTCAGTTCAAACAGGCACAAAACGAACAAAACACCTTTAAAAGTCCGTCACTCACAGGTGGATGTTTGGAAGTTGTTTTTCTTGGGTTTGATACCTCACCAGATGGCACCTGAGATGTCCTGATATTTTAAGCCCCCGCCATGTGGTAAACAAAGGATTAATAAATAGATTAGACCTGACCTAAAGCAAACCGTTGGGAGGTATTCGCCGCTACCTCTAGGTGTGGTCTGCGCTCAGACACTCAGGTCATAAATCCCCCTCTTCCTCACCCACACTCGGTGAACGGAGCGTGAGGAGGGTATTCCCCTACAGACTACGGCGTCTGCACGACCACTAATGAGATTATGAGGACAATTAGTTTTAATACTTAAACGCTGAGTTGTTGCTGTTGACCTCAGATGTCAAAGTCGCAAAGTCAACATCTTATGAATGACATCCTGTGGCCTGACAGGTCATGGTTAGACGGTTTAAGACGGATTGATAAAGTCTCCAGAACAACAAAAGCGTCGGTTAAAACTCTTAAAACGAGCTTTTATGTGTATGTGACGCAGGGAAAAAGGCCTGTTGTGTCATCTTATTGATAAATTCAACCTCTAAACACATATTGGCTGGTTTCTTCTGTGTCACTTCATCTACAAATCATCATGAAATCTTAAAACACACATTTTAAGTATGAAGAAAGCTTGACATATCATACAGTATCGACCTTATGCAGCCCATTCATCTTCTCGCCTGTTTAATTTCTGGGTATTTTCTGCTGTTTCTGGCCGTAATAATAGTCATAGTAGAGTCTGACGTCAATGTGGAAGCATCTTAAAGTGCCACCGATGGTACTCCCGTTCAAAAAGCATCAACTTCTCTCTAGAAATACAAAGTCAGTGTTTATTTTCAATGAGTCATTATGGTCTCAATCGCTAAATTCGGGCCTTCTGGTTATTTTGGAAATAATTTCTCCCTTAATGAGATTTGAAGACTTATAGTAGCTTTCATGTAAAGCACAGGTGACGTCACACCTCGCTACATACAGTCTGTGGTTTAATGTTTGCATTTAAGTTCAAGTTTGTTATTTAAATTCCTTCAAAACGTGAATTTTCCCGGTGAGACACTGTTGGATCTCCTTCTGCTCCGTCCACACTATCCACACTATCCACGCTAACATGATATCCATTAGTACGTCTAGATTAAACTTTCCATTTCTAGGAATAGATTTCTTAAGGTCGGGGCAAAGAGCTTTGATAGTACTTATAAGCCACGTTCTCGTAACAACTGATTCCTTGTATTTCCAAATCCTCCTTACATAGCCTAACATCACCACCTTCACTTCGTCCCTCTCTCTCTCTCTCTCTCTCTCTCTCTCTCTCTCCTTCTGTCCCTCTACTTTAATCCCCCTCTCTCCGTTAAATCAAAGGATTCCCTTTCTAAGAACCCAATCTAAACCAGGTTGTGGCTTGAAGGTGGGATTGTCAGAGAGAGAGAGAGAGAGAGAGAATGGTTTGTCTCAAGAGCCCAGGGATGAAAACTGCTAATCCAATAAATCCAGACTCCCGCCTGGAGGGAAAATCCCCTTTCTAAAAATAAGAACGAGCTGGACGACAGACAGAGGATGACCCTGAACGTGACGAGCATCTAACGGGGTGCTCCCCAAATTTTGGAAACAGCCTCGGCTCCGAAACTTTTGTTAAAATTAGAGTTAGTTGATCCTGAATTTTGTGAAAAGAAATAAACTCACTGGTTGCTTCAGTGGGCGGAGCCAGAAAGTTGAAGAACCAACTGTTCATTTATTTATTACATCTTATATATATATATTTATATCATATCATATATATTTACATTATTTACAACAAAAAAATTGATGCAGAATTTGCAGTAGGCTCAGTAAATTTCCCAGATAGCCTACTACTCCGATCCCCAACAGACAAACATGAATGGTAAATAAGAAACTGTGGTGAAATGATGCTAAACTATGTATTTAACTAAGTGTAGCAAAGAAAAGTTTGTGGCTTCAGGCTTTAAATTGGGTTGAAAAAGTACTTAAAAGGGTACATGTTGTGCTTTTTTGTTGTTTTCTGTTGTTTTTATATTGTTAAATATGATCTGTAACTTGGGTGAATGTATGTAAAAATGCTCCCTGAAAGTCAAAAGCCACAACGAACATCTGATATTTTAACATTATATATATATATGACAGAAAATAAGGACAAGAGAAAGGAGCTAAACCAGAGAGACAGATCAGACAGATGCTGAACTGAGGGGCTGCATAAAAGACCAGTAGAAGATAAATAAGGAGGTTTTTAAAACCATAAATCATGCAAAGATATTCCAGTGGAAGCCCAGAATAAGAATATCTAAATGTGCACGATTTAAAACAAGGATGCAGAAAAAATAGAGCAAAAAAAAGAGAAAGAGAACCAAAAAATCCTTTCAAATAGCACCAATGTTTATCCAGAAAGTCTAAAGTTAAAGGAGCACATCAGAAATAAATCAAGTGGAAGCTGGCTGCATAAATACAAAAAACATTTTAAAGAAGTTATATTATAAAAAAAAAAGTGATATTTTCCCGTTCCTCTGGCAAGGCTCTCCAGATCCTCCGCAGCCAGATGGCAAAATCTAAACCACCTGATGAATGGCGCCAAGACAGAGGCAGGGTGCTGAAATTAGGCGTCAGCATGTCAGCGGAGGAATGAAGTTGTTTTATTTAAAGCAGAAAGTTATTTAATGCTGCTCTATACTGGTCCTGCGGTAAAGATGAAAGCAGTGGGTGGGGAGGACGTCTACAGGTAGTTATGTCATCCTAATCAAGAATGAGCGCTCATACAGTCGCTCGGAGGTTGACAGCAAGGTAAAAGGAATAAAAGTGTTAATCACAATAACAGAAAGGAGGCTATTTGGTACATGTGAGTTTGATAATGAGCAGGAGTCCTTATCAAAAGAATTTAAATATATATATATGTATAATCATGGACAGAACTTTTCTCTTCTCTCCTAGCAACAGTCACATTTTGCTGGTCTTAACCAATCAGCTTTAGTTATCTAAACTTAAACCAGCTAGTCTACAGCTAACTTGTTTTCTCTGAAAACAGCTGCCTGCTACGGTAGAAAACGACGCTATGAGAGCGCCAAGAGTGAACCGAAACAGTAAAAGTTGCAGCCAGACAGCTGAACAATGAGCTGAAACTCGATATAAAGCTCCGTAAAGCTGAAGGAACACATTACACACAGTCATTTGATACATTGCTGTTGTAAAAAAAACAAAAACCTTAACAAAAGTAGATCAGAAAAAAAAGTCATGTGAATAATTTTTCTTAGTGTAACAATTTTGGACGGCACTAACATGCAACCTGTTTTGGTGTTTATGTATAAAACAATAAAATCTTGCAAGTGCTTAATGGATAAAGGCATCTATGCACTCTAATCATTGCCTTGGTGCACTTCCTGTTGGCATCTATGTCCTATCGATCCCAAACTTCAGCTTTATGGCACTTACTCGTGTTGTTGTCTCCTGACTAGATCCCTGCTTTTATTGTATCAGTCTCATATGAAAAAAATGTAAATATAAATGTATATAGGCATGTTATGAATTTTATTAAAAGGTCAAAACCCTGATCAGGTGATTCATACAAAAGACAAAACAGTGACTCGAGAAGAAGATATCCTTCAACATGTAGATGCAGCACATCGCTATGATGGAGTGAGCAAAGATCTTTTATTGAACAATCAATATCGAAAAACACACACCCACCGGTGAGCTGCAGAACTACTGTATGTTCCTGCTACACTGTTGGGTAACAGTAAAGCTGGTGACGGAGGGGAGAGGTAGGTCACAGTGGTTAAAGATCACCTTGACATCAAGGTCATGATCTCTGAGTGATGAAAATGCGTTAGACAGGAAGTTTACACCTGGAGAGATGTGCACTGTGAGCTACAGCAGAAGGTGGTTTTTCTGTGTTTTCTACAGTTGGACTTGTTTGAAGTGGAGCAGATGGTGTGGATCAGCAGTCAACACTTAGCTAAGCGCATTTAAGTCCCCCCGCTGACTGCCGCAAGAGCCACTCGCTACCACTCGCTGGATTTAAACCACTAACTCCAAGATAGGACCAAGATAGTTTTAGAAACGTTGCTTCGCTTGATCAGGTGTATTTTTACAGCGGATAAAGCCCTCAGCGCGCTCGTAATCAGGCAACATTCCTGCCCCATGTTGACCTAGCGCTGTCCGCAACGGGCATCAAGATCAGTTGAAAGCCGTTTGGAAAGACAAGCTGCGGGGTATCTTTGGTTTCCGCAGAGTTTAGAATGACCTTTCACCTCTGTCACATGTCACTCCCCTGTAACTCTCATTGCATAATATTTAATAATAATGGAAATAATCACATAATAATAATAATAATTGATGAGAGGAGTGATGAGAGCTTTGATAGGAAAATGCAAATGAAAGTTAATCTGAAGATAATATGAGGCTTCAGTCGTCTGAGATTAGTCGTCTCAAGTTGATATATTCCACATTTACAATCTTTTTAGTAACAAAATCCCTCTTTATGTCTCAACAGTGTTTTCCTGTTCAGCTGCAGTGGAAGGATGGTAACAAAAAAAGAGAATCTGGCTCTAAAAAGAAAGTAACTTTGAAAGAAAATGACTAATTTGGTTAATTGAAGCCTCACATTAGCTTCAAATAAACTTTTATAGACATTTTCGCACCACTGTGGATTTTCTCCCTCGTTACATACAATGACAGTGCATTATGAGGAGATCTCTTGATTGACAGCAAGAAAAAACATGTGTCAATGTTCATTAAGGAGTCTGGCTATTGTTTTAAGACTCTCCTCAAGCTGAAAACTAATAATACATAACAAATGTCTCTAAAAATCTAACAATTCAGCTATTTGAATGAGCAGAAAATCATGTTTTTCTCCTCCAGTTTATTCAAGCAAAGATGGAAAAGTTAACAGAAACAGCACTTAAACAATCATGGATTAAAAGTCTCCAGTGAAGTTTTCATGAACTGGATAAAAGTCAGTCTTTGGTTATATTGTTTGATCAGAAAAATAGAAGCTCCTACACTGCAATCCAAAACTATAAAATAACCAAAAAATAGACAATTTAACTCTGTGGTCATATTTAAAGTTGTAGTTTTTGGTGCAGTTTTCCTGCAAATCATGTTTGTGAAAAACACCTCATAAATAGACGTGACTTGACCAACTACATAAATAAAAAGAAGAAGAAAACAGCATCACAGGTTTAGGAATTTTTAGGGGCTCACATGGGTGCCGGTGTGGCTCCGCCTCACGGTTAATTGACTTATCTCAGCAGGTGGAGGCTTGTTTCCTCCGCAGACAGCCACTCTTTGAACTGGACTCCTCAGCTGCTCACACAGGTAAGAAACAGGCAGAGTGGCGCGACATTGACAACAGTAAACATAATGATCTGAAAGACTTTGATGTATTGAAAATGGAAAGACATTTTGGTGTATTGTTGCTGATGGACTATTGGTGATATCAGTACTGTTTAATTAAGACTCCGGTTGATTGGGAATCTCTCATTTGTTAGTCATGTGGATTTTAGGCAGGTAGAGGTGTGAGAAAGTGGAAAGAAATAGTTTTAAAGGATGGAAAGTAATATTATTCATGTTAGATTTTGCTACAACTATGTGGGACTTTTTAGTAACTTTTCTGACATGATGCCATGCTGAAGAAAAGTCCAAAAAGACTGGATAATCTTACTCACCTGTCGTTCACTATTGTACATAAGTAAATTTGTCATGATGGATTTCATCAATACTCATTTATGGCTAAGATGGCTCTTAATTGACATCAACACTGTTTATAGCCATCATAGTACTTCACTTTCTCCTCTGTAGATTTGATTGTTCTTCTCTGGTTGTCACTGACGAATGTTGCTGTCACATTTAAATTAATCCAGTGTTTTCCTTAAGTGATACTGAGGTCATGTCTCAGTCCCTCATTCAAATCATATGCAGTGAATTTGGGTTTGAGCATTGGTTACGTCACTGATACAGTGAGCACTGGTACTCAGTGATGGCCAAGACATGTCTATGGCATAAAATCAACAACTAACATTTACTAACTTGAGGGAAGCCTGGACTTTAGAGTTTAGTATAATGTGTATTTACATTTGTAGATAAAGCACTTCTAGTAAGGTAAGTATAGTGATGTTACTTTCTGTCAGTGAGGATAACTTAAAAAATGCACTGCCTGGCTTTTATGGTGCATTGTGGGAATTGTCTGAGGACCTGAACTTCCAATACACTGAAAAATATTTTGGCCCTGGGACACTTTACTGAGCTAGGAGCTGATTTGAGATACATCCTGAGACATGTGAATGTTAGTAGACACTTCAGATACAGCGGTGATCAGACCTGAAACCTTGTAATTAAGCGGAGTCCTCTTCAGCAGCAGGGCCACCTCGCTTAACCATCAAAGTTAAAGTTTGAATGTGGCTCCCATACAGTATATCCCCTCCCATTTAAGCTTCCAGGACATACTAAATGTGATTGAATTGATTGTGTTGTAAAGGTCTGTAGAGTAAATCACAGTTCTCACTGGTTGGTGCTTTGACATCAGGGTTAACAGGTTCACTTTGGTGGAAAAAGTCTTGGTTGGCGTTCAAAAATATAGATGTTCCAGGCTTATTATGTTTTCATTTTGCATTAAATTTCATTCCATGAGAAAAAGAAGAAAAACACATTTGAAAAAAGAAATCTGAGTTAGTCTGGAAAACCAATACTTTGAGTGCCAAATGAAATCCTGACTGCTCATGTGCAATGGGAATCAGTGATCACAAATGTCTTTACAAATTTTTGAAGTATGCATTTGTCAAAATGTGTCAGGTAACATCAATTAATGGCTTTAAAAATGTTCTCTCTCACTTGCTGCTGAAAAAATTAGATTTCTTTCCCCTTTTTGATTTGCTGAATGCTTTCATTTGTGGTCTCAGCTTCTCTTTGTCGTTCTGTTGTATTGGGTAAAAGATGCCATTGATGTGATTGTGATCATTCCTACTGCAGTCTCTTATAACATCCTTTTTCAATTGCGCCAATGCCAAAATACTCCCTCATATTTAATATAGCTAAACAAGAACTTTAGTTTTGACCCAGGTTGAACCTTGTCCGTGACAACTCTGCTGGTATTATCAATGGTTGATAAGCTTAATGAGCTTACCAAGCGGCTTTTACTCTTTTCACAGCGTTTGCTTCTGTGGACTGAAGTGCTGGCCAAGACCAGGATCAGGAAGGATACTGCAGCCATCATTTATGAAGAGTCTTCTGTTTATCACTTTGGCAAAGTAGAGGAGGCATCTGCCTAGGCTGAAGTTTGTTGATTACCCTGGAAGAAGTCAAGGGACACTAGTTCACACTTTGATAAAGGCCTGAAACATCACCAACACCACCAACAATGGGTAACAGCAAGAGTGGGGCTGTGTCCAAAGAGATCCTGGAAGACCTGAAGCTCAACACCAAATTCTCAGAGACTGAGATCGTCCAGTGGTATGAAAACTTCAAGAAGCAGTGTCCAACAGGCCGCATCTCAAAAGAGGAGTTCCAGAGCATCTACAGCAAGTTCTTCCCAGAAAGCGATGCCAACACATACGCCCAGCATGTCTTCCGCTCCTTTGACACAAATGATGATGGTACACTGGACTTCAAGGAGTACATCATCGCCCTCCACATGACATCAACAGGGAAGACCACCAGGAAACTGGAATGGGCGTTCTCTCTGTTTGATGTGGACAAGAACGGATATATTACCAAGTCAGAGGTCACGGAAATTTGCGCGGTGAGTTTTGGGGGAAAGGCAGTGATGTAGTAGCTTGTGGAAGCCTCGCAAACATTTGCAATCTCCGCATTGTGTTTGAAAGGTAGATATTTACTTCCTTTGCTGGCAAAAATGACTCTCAGAGGAATAAACCACAGTTTTCTCTTGAAAAATATGACGCTGACGTTGTCACCATCATCTAAACCACTCCTCATTGTTTATCAACTGGTCTGACTTCTATCTGTAAGAACAGTTTTGTGTAGTTAGAGTATGGCCTCCATTTAACAGATAAGGTAAGAGATTTGAATTAGCAATGACATACCAGCGGATATTGGACTGTTCTGAATGGTATCTTTTATCAGCTTTTAGGCAAAAGTTAGACAGACTGCAGATCTAACTAGTGGATAAACTGAGTTTAAGTTGGTTTATGTTCCTCTATCATTTTGGAATAAGAATGATTATTATCTGTATAAATCTTTTCTGGATTTAGGTAAGAAGAGTTTTAGTTGGACTGTTAATTGGTGGATTATAGGTGATGGTGATGAGAAAAGGATTGCGAAAGGAATGAGGAGTTTAGATAATTAAAGTGTGGTTGGAAGATTAAAGTGATGGAGATTTTCACAAGGAACTGTTAAGGAAGAAGATTTTAATTATATGAAAGTGATCTTAGTTGCACATTGAGATTGAGAGGAATAGAGAGCTGAGGCATATGATCTGAACATCTCTAAGGATGTCACTTGATTTGGATGTAGAATTAAAAAAAAAAAAAAAAAGTTTCCTTTTTTGACATTTCTAATCACATCGCACATTAACACCCACTCACTCTGTGTCAGGAATACCTTCTCTGTCACCAAATTTAACTTGCTGCATTGAAAGCTATTCTCCATCTCACAGTCTTAATCTGGTTAGGTAACATTTTTAAAACACAGGAATAGACTTTAATTGATGCTGATGAACAGTTTAGGATAAATTAAGAACTAAGCCACCGCAGAGAAAGGGCGGGAGGACATTTGTAGAATAAATATAGATTACACACTGTTAAACTGAAGATTAACTCTAACATTTGTTTTTCCAGGTAGATAATTAAGACTCAAATTAGGAAATAAAACCAATGTCAGACTGTCTACCTGAAAACTTTGGAGTGGTTAGAATATGCCAAACACTTTCTGCATGATCAAGAAATAAATTAAATATAAACAACAGTATCATCGGCATACAAGTGGATATGGGACTGTGCTGTAATATTTATTTTGGAGACTTCTAAATGGTCATAAACAACTAACATATGTGTACATCTGATGTCAATGCACTTTACACTTTAAAAACAATATATACTGCTAGTAAGTAGTCTCCTTAAATATAACTTGCACTGCAAAAATAGCCATAAAAAAGACCATGCAAGGCTTACAATGGGTGAAATTGGAGAATGAGAGAAAAAAAACAAATCCTTCCTCAGAGTATGTCTGAATAAGACTCCTGATATGACAACATGATCAATTTGCCTCCATGGTAGTTCAGATATAGATCCAATCTGTCATGAACATCACAGTTAAAAGGGAGATGAATGCGTGATACCAAAGTGCTGTTTGATAATTATGTGTTAGCCCCAATATAGCACCCAACAAATTGAAAATACCCAGTTTCCTGGTGTATTTTAAATCTTTGCTACCCCTGCACACCTATTTATAGTCACCACATTTCAATTTAAAAGATTATAGTTCATACTGAATAATCACAGAACAAAGCCAAGAGGGGTCAAGCAGCTGGTCTGTTAATCCATGCCACCAAAGCAGTTTGTTGCTGTTTTTGTCAGTAGACACATCATCGGCTCATAGATGTGACAAAATTGACATTAAAGGAAGGCTTGGGTGTGATGCTTCCACTCCCATTGCAGGAATTAAAGTAGAATTCATATTAGTTGCAGCTAATGATGAAAATCACAAAGGAAGAAATTCATCTCGTCACCATACCTCACATTTTAAATTACTGATTAAAGGTAAAATGTCATAACAAAATGCTCCTCTATCTCTTTATCAATTTGTGCCTTCTTTTTTTCCCTCTAATAGTCGATTTTCAAGCTGATTCCTAAAGATGAAGTGGCTAATCTGCCTGATGATGAAAACACAGCTGAGAAGAGGGCAGATAAACTCTGGAAGTACTTTGACAAAGGAGATAACGGTGAGATTGTAACTCTTTTGAGTCAACCAATGAAAGTATTATGCTTCTGAGAAATGTGTGTATGATTGTAACTCCAACCACTTAATAGTGTAAAGGTGGGATGGACGAGGGAACGGCCTGACATTAGAGAATGAAGCTCTGAGGCATGCTACAAACCTTTTAGGAAGTTCGGTGTTGAAACCTTATGCAAACTGTGCTTCATTCAATCAGTGAATCACATTTTGGCTTTTAACAAACCCAAATTTCATGCAAGCAAGCAAAAACATTTTTCAAAACAAAAAGGTTAATGCAAAGAATGCACATAACATATTAAAGTACATGTACAGCAGTTATACATTATAAATTGTGGGTCTTAGGTGAAAGATGCTGCATTTTGTAGTGTAATATTATAAAAAATGGGGTGATGGTTAACTCCAAGAATAATGACTTCCATTTTCACACACAAGATGCATCAAGATCTGTTGGCCTATTGTCCTGATTTGCCGGTCAAATGTGAACAAAAGTAACCGCTGATGGTTTCCAAAACAGGAAATGCATTCTTGAATTTGTCAGTGGTGTAAGATTACATCTATCAAAACTGAATTACCAGTAACCGAACTGCCAAATCTGCCTCATTTGACTGTATTACATTTGTTTCCTCCTTGGACTTTGTTAGCTTGAGCTCTGTAAAATGAACTTATTATATGCACTTATTCCTAATACAACCGATTGCCATGCCTCAAAGTTTCTGAATGCTGGAATACCAATTTTGTGTGTTTTTGTGTGTGTGTTTGGGTCATGTCAATTACCTGAACTAAATTTCTTCTTTTTCTACTCCTTTTATTCTTTCCAGACCGAGTGGCAGAAGGAGAGTTCATCCAGGGAGTGTTGGAGAATGAGGCAGCCCTTCGTTTGATTCAGTATCAGCCGGGAAAATAACTTTCTTATCAAACAGATTAATTGTATCACTCTCCATTCATGTCTTTTGCACTCTGCCCTTCAATGCGATACCCGACAGCACCTTCAGAAATTGAAAGTGAAGTTACAGTAGATGCCACCGTCACTCTGCATTGTTCAAATTGAACTGTAGTGAATCTTCTTATGGGTTTTACAACTTTTGTTACCAATGTGCATGCACCGTCTGAACAGTTTTCTTAATCAAGATACACACACAGATTACTCCAACTAAATGTTAAAGTTAAAAATGTCCCCAGAAACTATCTCCACATATCAAAGCTTCACACAAAACGACACAAAAAGAGATTTAAGTGTAAAAAACATTAATAAAACAAAACAATCTGCACATAATTCAGCTTCAACCCTCACTCCTATTTCATCTGCAATATTCCATTACATGTTTAACCTATATAATACTAAATCCTGCAACTAAGTAAAACGTAACTATTTACTTTACCTGCTGAGATTAGCTTCTTCTCTGAAATTGCAGTATATGAGGCACATACAGTATTTCTGAAACTGGCAGTGTTTAGTTTACATTTATCAAGAAAAACTAAATTTCGAGGGTTTGTTTTAGCAACTCAAGCTTTCATTTAAATAAAATGTCATGTACATTAGTTATCTTGTTTTTCCTCTACTGGGCTTGGATATTTTCATAAATCCCTGACCAACATGTACGAAGTTGGAAAAGGGTAGGCACTTTCAAAAACTACTTGGCAAGTGATTGGATGAACCATCTGCCTATCGCCGTCTATCACAGTCTCACCTTGCGAGGCAGCTGGATTCGCAAGATCACACGAGGATCCTCATAGGTCCGCTGATTGGTCCGAACCAACGGTGGTTCAGACACCAGCGCATGACTTGATAAGATGGATTCTCGCGTGATCTTGTGACGTCGTCATCTCACCAATCCAGCTGCCTTGCAATATAAATAAATGCACTGTACCAGGGCCCTTATTATTGTCTGATTTTTTTGTCTTTAACAATGTTCAATTCTTCCATGTGGCACAATCCTTCTTGTATGATGTTCTAGTTAAGTTGTGCAGATTGGAGTAGAGGTTTGTTCATGTACAACGACAGCTACGAATAAGTGTTGGTCTTGGCCGTCCCCAAGAAAATAAAATTCCAATAAATAAAAAAAACATAAAATTGTGAAAAAAAGTAAGTTGTCAGAAGTTTTCCTTTTTCACATAACAACTGGGGTTGTGTGATAGTGTTGTCCAGGTGTATATTTTTATTCTGGTGCTCTACTGGAGTGTCTTTGTATGATTTAAAAAAAATATGGACATAGTCACCATGATGTCACCCACTGGTTTGCTGACTGCCGTTTTGAAGCCTCGCGTTTTGTGATTTTTACTGTCACCATGTTGGATTTGACTGTCCATCTTGGATTTTTGGAGCCAGAAGTGACCATATTTGGACGAGAGGGTGGAGCTGACCCTAGCGCTAGGTGCTCGCTTGGTTATTTTTTTCTCAGGATGGCGTAGTCATGACCGGCCCTACCCTGACTCTGACTGGCTGGCAGGTTATGACTTTGCCATCCTGGGGATAAAAATTTGGCGCATGGTTAACTGTGATGATGCTAATACTAATTTCTGCCAGCGAAAACCAAGCCTAAAACCATTAAAACAAAATATACTCAACAGAAAAACTGACTAGCCGACTCCTTAGAGGGATTTTTAATACAACCAAACACTGAACAAGACTTTTTTTATTTTTATTTGGGTGACCAAAATGTTATAATTAACTTTCATGAGCTTAAAACACTGTGAAATAGCAGCAGCTACGCCTTTACTCAGTGAATCTGGGGTTACGCCATGGTTAAATTACATTATCAACGTTGTCACCGTGGTAGCAAGTTGTCAATCACAAAGTAGCCACGCCCTAAAGCATACTCGCTTAATTTACAAAATGAACATCATGCTTGAAATTAGCGACCATAAACTCATTAGGAAAGTGTTTACTGAGGTAATAAATCAAGTGAGCTGTTAGCCGCAGCGTGGCTGGAGGGAAGCACAGCCAGCAAGCCTCTGCTACCTGTGCTAAGTGGGAAGAAACAGCGGGTCTGTCGGGCAGCATTGGGACCATCAGGGTGCAAGAGGAGCTGTTGTATTCAGCTGCACAAAAAACTTCTTTTTGGTTTAGGGTGGTTAGAAACCAGTGTATTCGGTGCATCACTGCCACCTTCTGCTTTGGTTTGTGGATCAGAGATTAAATCCCACCAATTAATCCTGTCTACGGAGGGCTACAGAGGTCTGGTAACCTAATCATTGTGCTGAGATATGTTACAGCTAAGCTTTCTGCTACAGTTTTTCCTCCTCACACAGTGTGCGTATGACGTAAGTCTGCATGTGCTCAACCCAGTTTTTCACTAGTTCATACAGTGTGAGACCGCTGTCACAGGTTAATCTCTAATTATCTGCAACTTCAGTTCCATTACTGCTAAACCGCAGACAAATTGCACTAGAAAAGCTGTTATACACCAGATAATCCACAGAACCCGCTGTGGTTATGTTTGATTGGGAATGATTTTCTCTGAAGGAACTAAAACTCTTCAAAGTCAGATCTTTGGATTAACCAGATCATTTTTTCTGTAAAGTGATGTTGTAGCTGAGATTTTCTGATGTCTGATGTCAAACTAGTGAAATATCATTCACCTACTTTGTATTGGGGAAACAGGAGAAATGCCAGCAGTGTAAAACTGATAGACTAGAAATCCAGATTAATTTTGATTCATTTTTTCTGACTTTTTACGCATTAATTTTTGTCTTTAACACCTTTAAACTGTCATTCTGACCCCCACATAGTATCATATGTAAGTCTAGGTTATAATTTTGCCAGTTTAACAGAGTATAAAGCTACCAGGAAGCTAAATTACAGAAAAATGACGAAGGCATTCATGAAAAGGTGCAAATCTTTTGGAATAATCACTGAAAATAATGTTATAGAATAACATAATTATTCATACACACAAATACAACAGAAGACTGTAAGACATTAAACTATAATACAGTCTATTTACATATAAATTGATTGTATCCCAACTTATTTTTGTGCCTTTTTCATTAAAAGTGTATGTATCTTACTGTAAATTACTGAAAATATTAATTAACTTTTTAAAAAAAAATTCTTTGAAGCATGTTTGATGGTCTGCAGACATAAATGAGACACTGTGGGAAAGTCCATCATCGGCACTTTCAGCTGGTTTTCTCAGCTTGTCTCTATATGATATATAAATAAATTTGCATTCCTATGAATAAAACATGCTCAGTGTATTCAGATGAATGGACAGACTGCAGAGGATTTTAAAATCTCGGTAAATTAAACTAAATCCAGCTGCATGTCTAGACAACAGCAGGGGGAAGTGAGGAGATACTGCTGGATTTTTGTGAGTCGGACAAAGTTTCCTCCAAAACTGTGAGCATAACTTAGTTTAAATGGTCAAAAATCTGAAAATATATTATAATGAGTGCCTTTCTTTTTCTTTTTCCAAAACATATTTTTTTCTTTTCTGTTTTAAAATCTTTTAGGGTTGAGAAATGTTGAACTGCTCCAACCTCCCCAAATCTCCAGATGTTCATGACGGCTGCGTTTTTAAGTTACACAAGACACTCTGAGATAATAGTCACCATATAAAAGATTAATATCATTTCGTAATCAGGAGACCTGGTTCACTTTCTTGCTCTACTTTCTGACAGACATCTGCTACGTTTTTTTTTTAGTACACAGGCAAACATACTTCTTATTTCATTATGAAGTCAAACTCCTTACCGGTTCACTGGAGAGGAAATGTGTTTCAGTTCCTCACTAAAAAGAAACCATGTCCTCCAGGCCTGTTTCAAGATGCATATACAATACTTTTAATGGCGCTATCTGGAGGATAAAGTTAGAGATTAGTTTACTTTTAATTGATTTATTATAAAGTATTCAATAGTTAAATCATTAAAAGTCCATAAACTGGGGATCAGCAGCCTTTACTTTACTACAATTTGTTTTGTTTTTTGGCTGCAATTAAACACATGCCATCGTGATCGAGCTGCTGGTGACAGACTGAGCACATACCGGTCTGTTTACAATGAATAAATGAACGAATTAACCCCTTCATTTCTCTATATGTTGTTTTGTTTTGGAGCAACAATCCCTAGCTGTAAAATACAGTCACAAGTGGCGCTCCAGGCTCATCTTACATAAACTGTTGTATAATTCAAACTCTTAATTTACATTTTTAATTACTCCCCACATACTGCTCAGTGACCCGGCAACCTTATTTATCTCTGCTTCACTGCCTATATTATGTCAATCACTCTCTCTCTCTCTCTCTCTGTCTCTCTCTCTCTGTGTCTCTCTTATTCCCCTGACTGGGGAGATTATTGACATAATCTTCTGTAAAGCATTCGAAAGCATCTGTCTTAACGTCCAAATCTCTCTGTTGCTGTAAGCTTTGATTTCTTTCTTGCGTAGACGTACATAATCGCAGGGAATGAGGGAGGGAAACACGCAAAATAACTATGTGTACACACTCCCATGCCAGACAGGTATTTAGACCACTGGTATAAAAAAACACAACAAAAATATTGGAAGTTTTAAAGTACTTTTTTTTGCATTTGTCTCTTCAATTAAGTTTTTAAATGATTAGAAATAAATTGTACTGCTACGAAACAGTTAAAAAAACATAAAGCATGCTTATTTCTCTTATTTAAAGCAGCTATAATCAATATTTTTCTTAACATCAACGTATTAAATGACAGTGTGTAATGTCATCCAGTTTCAGCTTATTGTTTATCTGTCCGGCTGTTTCGGTTCACTCTCATAGCTCTCACAGCATCATTTTTGGCTGCAGCAAGCAGCTTTTTTCAGAGAAGAGGCTCTAAAAAGCCACTCTACACTACCTGCTCAGCACCGAACATCAAACAGACACAATTAGCTGTAGACTATCTGATGAAAATAGTGGAGCACTTAGCAGCTAAAGAGCCAGATGTTTCCTCCAGGAGTTGGTAGAGAGCTAAAAGAGTTTTTGACAACATAACTGTTTGGCGTCTAATCTAGCCTTCCCATAATTTGTGTCCATAATAATGTAATCTGCATTACAGAGATTGTGCTCATGCAGAAGTCTCATTTATAAAATGATTACATGATTACAAGCACAGTGTATTGATAACATGCTGTAGATGTGGTTCGTTTTTATTCATCACCTTACTGCAGGGGTTTTTCATCCATTCATGCAAACATAGAATAAAAATAATACATAAAAATGTAAATAATGATGCATCCCACATTCCAGTCATTCCTGCTCGTTGTTGTCTCATGAGTCATATTTAAAATCATCCCTGAAGTAATCATTGCCAGGCTGGATTCACACAATTTTCAAAGAAAATTAAAACTTAAATTTTTGGTAAGTGAAAGTTGACATTTTTGGATATTCCTGAAAAAACAAAAGATTATTTCTATTGCATAGAATCACAGGAACATTTTCTTATTACTATCCCCTTATTCAGCATGTTAACAAGTTTATTATGAGACATGCAGTAGAACATCCAGATGTTATAAAAAAAAACCCAAACAAAAACAAAATGGAGCGACAACTGGATGTCAACAGATCATCACATTTTATTCAACACAGCCCTACTATCAGCACATCCTCACATTAAAGCCTCTTAGGCCTTGAATATATTTAAAAATATTTTACAATTTCAAGCTACTCTGTTATTAAAAAGGAAGATAAGAAATAGTGTCTCACTTGGTGAAAAAAAACATTTTACACACAATACTTTTTGTACATATATGGTTTGACTTCACTCTTATGCAGCTTCACCGCTGTTGAGATCCTCAAAATATTTCACAGCTGAGTCTGAAAACATCAACATTGCAGTTGATTTAAGGGTGATGTAGCTTTAACGCAGCATAAATCAATATTTTTATAATAACAATGCATCAGTGACTCTGCAGCTCCCCTCGGCTTTATGGAGCTTTATTGCGAGTTTCAGTTCATTGTTTATCTGTCCAGCTGCAACTTTACTGTTTTGGTTCACTCTCAACACTCTCATAGTGTCGTTTTCAGCCGCAGCAGGCAGCTGTTCTCGGAGAAAAAGCTCTAAAAAGCCACTGAACACCACCTGCTCAGCACCAAACAGCAAACAGACACAATGAGCTGTAGAGTACTTGGTGAATAGTGGAGCTTTTAGCAGTTAAAGAGCCAGATATTTCCCTCAGGAGCTGGTAGAGAGCAAAAACAGAAGCTAAAAGAGAGAGAAGATTGGACTTACCACCACTCACCAGGTGGACAGAAACATGACTCCAGATGTCAATGATGTGTTCACTACTTGTTTCTGCTGCCCCCATGTGGTCAAAAGAATCAGTTAATGCAGGTTTCAAGTTTCTGAAAGCAACCTTTTTAACATTTACTTTAATAGTATTACTAACCAAAGCCTCCAATGTGATCCAGCACCCAACTCTGCAGCTCTATGTAGCTTTCAGCCTCCTTTAGATGGTTGTTTTAGTTCTTCTGCGCCACATAGACTGGAAGGTCTCACTGCTCTCACTAACCCTCCATATAAAACTGAAGGCAGCTGTTTCCAGCAAATAAGTTCAGGCAAGTGGAGCGCACACTGCATGGCCAGCACCAAGCAGTAGACAGGTAGAAGAAAGAGAAATATCTAGCAGCAAAAGAGCCACATTATTAATGGGAACCAAACCAAAGCTAAAAAAAGAGGGTAAGTATTGACTTACAGTCATCAGATGAACAGAAAACCAATCATCAACATATCTGGGTGAGTTTGTTATGGAGTCTTTTCTTCCCTCTAGTGGCCTCAAATGAGATAATGCAGCTTGAAATTATGTGTGCATTGCACTCCTATAACAATGTCTGTCTCACAATGGAAAGTTAGCATAAAATCAAACTCATGCATTTTGCTTCCTTATCAACATTAGCTACTTATGTAGCTTTGAGCTACTAGCCTCAAGCAGAGATAGGGAGTAGCCTCCAGAGGTCTGGTAACCTCACATTTTTCATTTCTTTCATTTTCAAACTTATAGTTTTTAGCTCTAACCGACACTAACACAGCTCCCTCTGGAGTCACAAAAAGGCCTTTTCCACATACGTAGCAGTACTCCACAAGACCTGAGAAGAAACATAGATGTGTAAAATCAGTGGGATTCCCATTGTTAACAGTCTAGAAATGCATTTTTCTACAATTTCATTTGAAACTGATATGTACCAGGAACCATTCTGATGTGTGTTTAAGTCTTGTGAATGTGGTTTCAGACAAAATATATGGAAAGTCGGTCCAAGATGTAGAGTTTGTCAAGACCACCATATCGTTCAGTCTTAGCAGAGTGAGTCCTCTCTCTCCTCCTGCAGAGCATAATCTATCTCATCCATTTCCCGCTCACAGTCTTCGCACCCCTCGGCGCCGCATCCCTCCACCACCACCATGCCATGAGGGTCCACCAGCCTTCCTCCCATCACTCCAACTCCTCCGACTCCTCCCAATGCTCCCATTGTTCCCACACCCATTCCTCCGATTCCACCTCCTCCTACTGCCCCCATTCCTCCCATTACGCCTCCCATACCCATCCCAACAGTTCCCATTCCCCCAACTCCACTTCCTCCTACTGCCCCCATTCCTCCCACTACTCCTCCCATTCCCATCCCAACAGTTCCCATTCCCCCAACTCCACCTCCCGCTACTGCCCCCATTCCTCCCATTACTCCACCCATTCCCACCCCAACAGGTCCCATTCCTCCAACTCCAATTCCTCCCCCGCCCACAAGCAGCGCCCCTCCAGCGCCACACGCCAATGGTCCAACGGCTGGGCCCACTCCTCGGGGCCACAGGGGGTCCATGAGCGCTCCCTGTTGGCCCAGCTGAATCAGCTGGCTGACGGAGTAAACCCCTCCGCCGCCAGCTCGAACGACCTCCTCATAGGAGGGGGCGCGGGCAGCAGCACGGGCCTCCTCCAGCCTCACACGGGCGCGGTGCTTCATCTCGATGATGGTCTTGGTGTAGGAGTTGAGCGTGGCCACGGCGGCCGCCATGCAGCAGCTGAAGGACAGCCACGCCATGCTGGGGAGTGCAGGGTGGAAAGATTTGGAAGAAAGTTATGACCTTTGTCGGAAGACTTATACAGATTATTGATTTCATGCAATTACACAATTATTTTGGGTTAAATTGAAGCAAACTTACGCAAAGGACCATCCGTAGTCCCAGGTCTGTGGTCTCCAGTCTTTAGGCCCGATGCTGACGGTCATTTGAAACACTGTGGTGTACATCATGTGAGCTACCATCCCCATCATGCCTGATAGAGGACAAATAAAATACAGAAATGTTGTTAAAAGGAGAAAAAGAAAGCAGTAACATTGGAAAAAGGAGATTGTAGAGAGAGAAAAGACGGAATGAATGGCTGATGGACATTTTATTATTTAGATCATTGGGGTTAAAATGAAGAAAAATCGGCTATTAGCCCACCTCAGTCTACACTATTTAGCAAACCAGCAAACACAGCATTCGTAATACAAGTTCAGCACAAGACTGAAGCGTCTCCCGTCCCCACCTGAGAGGACAGTGCACATGGCGGCGAAGGCGTTGATCTTGAGGGCGTTCATCTCCCTCTTGGCACAGAGGCAGATCACTTCCACGCACATCAGCAGGAAGCCCATGGCCAGGAGACCGATGTACATGAACTCACTGATGACGGACAGCCAGAGGACGCCTGGAGGCAGCGGTGAAAAAAGAGAGAGAGAGAGACGAGATTTTAAATGGTTTCTTTTGGTTAAACAAGTTTTGTTTGACTTTAAACATCACATGTCCCACTAAGTGAACATGAGTGAATTGGATGTTTTGTTACGGTGAAGTTAAATGTTAATTAGAGGACAGGATACTTTCAGAATATTTTGCACCAACTAAATATTTTGTACCAACCTTGTGTCTCTCCCGGCGTCAGCTCAATGAAGCTGCGACACTTTTCTTCCTGATCTTCACCTGAGAGAAGAACCACAACAGATTTCAGCTGTCGAGTCGTCCGGGTTATCTGATTTAGGTAGGTCGACTTTTAGTGGCTCAAAACAAAACATATGTTCTTTCATCCTTTGGCATAACATCAACCGCCAGGATCAGAGTGTTATCTTACAACTGCAATATGTACTTTTTTATAAAATAATCCCTCACAAATACTGAGAATTCATGTCTGTACTCATTGCAAATGCTAAAACTGTAACTGAAAGAGCTGCCTTAAGCCCAGTAGTTCACCTACCAATGGGAGGAAGAAATTAAGGCGAAAATGTTGGCTTAGTGTAAGAAGACAAACAGATAACCGACATAACGGTGATTACTTTCTGTTTCCAGGGTACCTACAGTCTCGCGTGATGTTTGCTGAAAACACGCCAGGAGTTACTGCAGTAATAATATATTCTGATCTTAATGGTACAAAGAGCTTGAAGCAGATTTGTCTTTTGTTTGTTTTAATGTCAAAGTGATAAATTCAGTATTTTGTGCAGGCCAGATTCCTTTACCGCTGCCTGCAGAGTAGTTAAAGTTATACAACAGTACATTGACTTATTTGGACTCAAATTGATTTTTTTTAAATATAAAATAATGAAATTTCAAAAGTCACCTGCAGTGTGTTGCTTCCCTGTTTGAACATGACAAAGTGGACAAACTCCACTGATCTAAAGCTGCACTAGTAAACAGTTTACTGGCCTGTTCAGCCTGTGGATACTTGTACAAATGATCCTCCTTAGCGAGTGCTTAAAGAGAGGCTTAACTGTATATAATCCATGTTTACTAAAACACATACTTATTTACGGCAGCGGTGGTTACAGGGGGACAAAATGGCCGCAAACCTTTGACGACAGGTCAATCTTTCTTCATCTGTAACCTGTGTTTACTGTGGTTACTGGGGCAGCAGTTTTGGATCAATACTATCATGCACAAATGTATTCAAATATACACATAGAGCCAAGCCTTATTGCCCAACATCAACTTTTACCGCTAATATTAGTAATTCTGTGATGCTTTTAAGACTTTTTTATTGGCTGTTCATGTTGTATTTCTACTTTGTTTTGGTGTAAGGTTTATGACGCACATGTGGGTGACCATCTCTTATCTTATCTCTTATCTGAGCAAGTTCAACTTCAGTTCATTTAAAGTGCATATCGCACAACTTTACAAGCTTGCTTCCCAAATATGCAGTTTATTCCAAAAGTTTACTCAAAAGAAGAGGAGGTGGATTCAACCATCAAAATATTTGTAGTTAAAACAAGCATCATCATGGCTACAGATATACGAAGGAGCCGATCCATTTAAAGCCTTATCAGTGAGAAAGAGGATTTTAAAATCAGCTCTTGATTGAACTGGTAGCCAGTACAAAAACACCAGGACAGATGTTGTATGATCCTTGTGAGGACTCTGGCAGCTGTGTTTCAGACCAAATTGGAGACCTTTTATTGCATGAGGCATAGGTGGGCCAGAGAAAAGTGAATTACAGTAGGTGACTGTGGATGTTATAAAGGTATGTACAAGGATTTAAGCGTCTGAATTGGATGAAATGGGGAGTATCATGAAAGAAGTCTGTTCTCATGTTGTGGCTTAAAGGTAAGAAAGGGATAATATAAACAGAGACACTACTCCCAGAGTCTTAACAATAGAAAAAATGTAATTTTTCAGGATTTAAGGGGTCTGTATAGAAGAAATTTCAATTCCCAAATGGAGGGAAGTGATTTTGAGGTACTCAAAAGATGGAATGACTTTTATGAGAGAGTAAGAAACAACACTACAACTTAAAGAAAGTAACTGATTTCTTTACTGAGGAGCTTCCAACCACAAATCCTGATCACCAACCTTCGTTGTGCTTCTCACAGGACAGCCAGAAGCCGGTGTGGAAGTAGCGCAGCATGTACTTGTCCTCGCCCGTCTCCCAGATGTAGTGGACGGCATTGGCCAGCTGTTTCCTCTTGATCCTGGCCAGTTCCTCCTTCTGCATGGGCGAGAGCGTCACGTTGGAGACCGGGTTCCTGGGGTCCGGGGTGGGGGTCTCTGGGTGGAGAATGATGGAGAATTAGTGATGAGAGGAGTAAAACTTTAAAAAAGGGGGGAAGAGGGGAAAGATAAAGGGGTCAACGGAGGAAGAGACAGTGAAGAAGAAAAAGATTTGAGGGGAATTAGCAAGAGTATAAATGCAGATAAACGAGGGAAGAGATATCCATTAATCAAATCTGCACTATATTGCGTTGTGGGATTGTCTTCACAGTCAATGTGCGAAGAAACTGTGACATAAATCCTTGCGGGTCCCAGCGTGAAATACTATCCATGGCTGAAACACACGTTCTTGAGGTAATCTGTCATTTTCTATGTAGCGAAAATTGAATATTACATGGAGACAAATAGGCTTAATGTAGCGCCGAAAGATAAGACGGCGAGTCAGTGGATCCAGATAACATGCAGCTGCAGATACAGAAGAAGAGAAATATTAGCAACAAAGCCGGGATTACGTGAATCACTGCCAGTCAAGTCAAGTGTACAATACTTGAACCCAGGTTGTGAGAAATATTGTGCATAAAATCACTGCAATGAACTACTGTTTATTAAGAAACATATTTTTTTTTGGAATTTTTGGATTATTCCAACATTTCAGACAAATCCCCAGACAGATGGTTTTAAAGTGAAATATTATATAACATCATGATCACATTTTCAGTCTTTTTTTTCTGTTTTGAGTTTAATCTGAATTGACTGTTGGTTTCTGTCCTTTTGGGCCGATGAGCATATTTCTGAAGCTGTCAAAATTTAAACAAGATATATATATTTTTTTCAATTTGAAAGGTGCTCTCCTTGATTTGTTAAAGACGCCCCCCCCCCCCCCCCCCCCCTTCCAAGCTTCTGCTGCTCCATAAGATACGTAAACCAACAGCAGTAGAAGGATTTCACTTCTTTTTCCCAGTCGTTACTCAAAATATAAACTTCTCACGTCCATCCATACATGTTCAAGCCCAAACATGGGTGTAACTTTGCAAGCGGAGCATTCACAGCAGGCTTTTGACTCGCAGGGAGCATTTTACATATGTGATGTCATAATAGGAAAAGTAAAAGTATAAAAAAATAACAGAAGATCACAAAAAGCATGTTATGTCCCCATTTAACACTTTAAAACAAGCCCTTCCTAGTAAGAACAAACAAACAAAAAAGCAACTGCACCATTTGGAAGCTGTTAAGAGTCAATCAAGAACGGTTCATTAAAGGTAATCTGCAGAGTTTTTGGAGTTTTACAAAGTGTTTGCTCTCATGCATGCGCTCAAAGATGAACATACAGATGGGTGACACATATACACAGTATACATCCCAGCCAATGGTTTCACATCTCTGATCTACAATTGGTAATAGTTGAACCAAGAAACACTGCAATACAACAACAAAGAGGTGGCAACAACCATGGCAATGATGCTCCAGCTGACTTTCCTCTCTGATGTATCTCACCACTGTGTTACCATGACATTTCATTAATTTAAACATTAAAGTCTTCACGTCTTAATGTCAGTCAGTACCTCCACCAGTGAGGTTATGCTTTAATTGCTGTTTGTGTTGTTTGTTTGTAGAATACCTCAAAGAGATTTAATCACATTTCAGTTTAACTTGGCGGCTAGTTTGAAATGTCATCGCAGCACAGTGGTGAGATATCATCAGTCTCCCAGGTTCCCCGTTAAGCAGTGAAAGGTTGATTCATGGATCAAAAGACGTGTATATATTTGAGGTAGAACTGGGCTAAATTTGGTTTAATAGCTTACAGTAGTAGACCTAACTTGTTTCAACAGCATTTCAGAGTTTTAATGTCAAGGCGTCTTTTGACTTTCACCAAATGTGGAGGGATCTGCAAGCCTGTACATTCACATCATGAGGGCGCCACTCTGAAACGACCACTTGAGGAACAACATTTTATTTGACAGCGTTTCCCGCCCTCACCTGTGGTGTACGGCTGGCTGTTGTTCTGTCCGCAGTTCTTCATCTTGACCGGTGACAGACAGAGCGGCTTCACCACCTTGTGGGTTCCCTCACACCAGTAGGAGGTGCAGAAAGCCGAGACGGACAAGGTGAGAGCCAGGGAGGTGAGGGAAAGGGAAAGCAGGGAACGGTTACGTCTGGACATTTTCTCCAGCATGGCGGCGGCTCGGGTCGAAGAAAACCAGAGAGAAATGAGAATGATGGGCGATGGTTAGAGGGGTGCAGGGATAGCAGTAAAGGTGGGTGACGGGTTGTGTTTCGGCTCGACTTTTAAGGTTGATCCTGCTCCAAAAAAAAAGCTAGGAAAGACTCAGGTTCTGTGTTGCTTTATGTTGAACAATCAGGATGAGGATCAGAGGCGTGAGGGTTTTTTTTTTTCCGTGACACCAAGGCAGCAAATTAAGATTGATTCATGGAGGATGGTAGCGAGGAACGGAGAGAGAAAGCGAGGAAAGGGGATTAGGGATGTTTGAGATGTGGACCAAAGGTCAGAGGGGAAGATGAAAAGAGGTTGAGTGGAGAGAGAACAGTGGAAGAACAGTCTATGAGCAGAGGTCAGAGAACAGTGGAGTGGAGGAGGATGAACTGCTGGGATTTAATCACATCCAGCAAGCAAGCAAGAAAGAAAGAGAGACAGATGTGTAGGCCAGAGGTTGCAGGAGGAACTCAGCATCAGAATAAAACAGGGCTTTCCTTCCTTCTCTCGACGTTATGGCACGACCCAGGCAAGACGTCTGAGTCCACACATGTCTTCTCATCGAGCTGACACTCTATCCCATCTTTCCACTGCCATCCCAACTCACGTCCGCTTTCTGTTTCTGTTTTTTTCTGTCAGTTTATGTCTTCCCACTCGGATGAAGATAAACGTCTAAATCTTATCCTGCGGATTTCGCAACTAATCAGTCCAGCTCTCACGGCACATCTCGTTTCTCAACCTGTTCTTCCACCTCTTCGGAGAGGGATTGAGTTCACAAAAGAGTGATTAGTCCAGTATCTCAGGGCTACTTCTGGGTCGAGTAATCTGTGTTAATCTCGCAGGGTTAGGTGGATGAGATTAATGCCCACTGACACTCGTGATGCTTTTGTCTGGACGACCACCTAAATGGAAAGAAGGGGGACAGAGCCAAGCATCTGGATTAGACGTCATCAGGAACAGTTGCATCCTGTCTGCGATGAAGGTCAATAATTAAACATGGATGCAACACTTTCCCTTTAGCCCCATTATTTAGCACTTATAAGCAGTATATAAACATTTAATAAATGCTTTTTTACACACTATTATAAGCAGATATAAGTGTTTGTTAATATATTTGTTGACATATTTTATTGTAAATTTCTTCTCGCTTTGTATAGTTACTTGTATTTTCTTGTACTTTTTAGTTGTTATGCATCACAACATCAAGGCAAATAATGCATGACAATACAATAAAACACAGTTATAATTCTATAGGATATGGCTTCATAGGAAAAATTATGATTGTTGACAAAGACTGTACATTAATAAACACTTAAAATGTCATCATATCTACTTATAACTACATTATAGTGTGTTTTAACCATTTATTAAACATTTGTCTACGGCTTATGAATGTTAAACTGGGGGACTTAAAGTAAGTCTTTAACAACCAATGGATTTAGGTAACACTTGAATGAAAATAGGCCAATACATTACAAGCACTTCTACTTTAAGATCCGATACAATTAGTAGTTTTCATTAGACAATGAACTCAAACTCATTGGCGTCTTATTTTGGCTTTTTCTCCCTCAGGCTGACATGTTAAAACCACAACAAGTGAATTAAAGGGGCTGCACCAGTGCAAATTAAGGCTTTATTGGTGTGTCAATTGGTTTTGATTGGACCAAATGTGTCATATATGTACAATGTATGATCTAATATATCAACACACAAAACCATACATAAAATATATGTGCAGTAATAACACTACAGCAGCTATAAAAATAAAACAATGTACATTAAAAAAGCATGTATAAAACATATTCACCACCGGATAAGTAATCAATTAAATGACATGTGTGTAGAATTTAGTGGCATGTAGTGGAACGGACTTGGCAGAAATGAAATATAATATTCATAAGTATGTTTTAATCAGTATATATGGTATGGTATATCTACATAGGGAGCGGGTCCTCTTCCGCAGAGCCTGCCATGTTGCACCCCCATGTTTCTATGGTAGCCCAGAATGGACAAACTGGCTCCAGAGAGGACCTTTGCATTTTTTGCAAGTTTCGTGGTTCTCCTGCATGCTTGGAAGTTGGGAGATGTATTCATATGGTTGCACTGACCAAGGTTTAAAAGGTCTTAACAGTTACTACTTGAAGGGTGATTCTGATATATTGATACCAGAAGAAATCCCAGATGACGTACCATCATTTTAATCAAATCATCGTTGTCGGACATTATTATGTCATGATCAGCCAGGTATTAAGCTTTAATTTAATGCATCAAATCATCTCATGGTGTGAAACTGTAATCCATAAAGGACACTGACGCATTTATTGTCCTGTTTGATTTTTACATACATGTCTACATGCACCTGTCCATGTTATCAGTGTCTGAGGCTTATAGATTAACCGATCCAGGCGAAGAGCTTTAAGGCGTAAACTCAATCAACTACATCAGCACCCAACGTTTCCTGTCACACCACTGGACATTTAAAGGATCTTAGCTGATAGCGTTGTGTAAATAATGTCTTAAATGCCACTAAAGAGACAGAAAATATGAATATATCCCGCCCGTCTTTACAACAGCACAGGATTCATACAGTACATTGTGACAGTAGAATACTTCATATATTGCTCGCTCACTATCATCTCATCATCATAAGCTGAAATCTTTCCCTCCATGTATGTGATTGAAAACCCAGCTGCTGTTCACACTCAGCTTTTGATCAGCTTACACTCGTGCAAAAATAAAAAAAAAACAAAACACAAAAGCAATTCGACTTACGGTGTTTTGGGACTGTTTTCCGTCACGTCTCCTTGAACCCGGGATTCAGTTTCCTTCACCTTGTCCTCTGCGCTTATTGCTTCTTGCTTCCTCCTCCGTCTTGGGTGAGTTTCCATCAGAAACCCACCCAGATTTCCCTCTAATCCTCACAAGTCCATCTGTTACTTTCCCTCCCCTTTGCTCCCTATACTGTGTCTATTCATCCATCCTCACATCTCTCTCTCTCTCTCTCTCTCTCTCTTGTTTTCTTCATCTCTACTCCGCTATCACTCATAACCCTCCTGACCTCTGGTCCTATAGTGATTAAGTTGACAGCATGGTATGGAACAGCTTGGATTGAGATGAGTGTGACAGTGTTGTGATCTGGTGGTCTTGCACTGCTCTCTAAACTTCGACCCATCTTAACACAGACCAGTACAGCAGGATATATAGAGGGGCTGGCTTTAGGCGATCTCATGACTGGGGAAAGGGTTTGAATCGCTGATTGGAAAATGAGTGAACCAGGAACAGCACGTTTGGAATAGTTTGTCCAACCCCTGAAGGTTTTCTTGCTTTACTTCGGTTCGTTTGTCTCTGTGACAATTATTAAGAGGCCTTACACTGGTGCTATAGTGTGGAAATGACATGAAAGGGGCTTAAAGGAGTCAAGTTAGGACTCATTTAAGGTCACAGATTTATGATGAAATCCTGAAATCCTCAGTTACATTTTTACTAGCTAGGCATTTCAGGATTTATTGTTTAGTTTCATGTCTCGTCTTGTCCTCCAATATTTGTCTGTGGTTTATAAATGTTAAATTGGGAGACTTAAAGTAAGTCTTTCACAACCAATGGATTTAGGTAACACTTGAATGAAAATAGGCCAATGCATTATAAGCACTTCTACTTTAAGATCCAATACAATTAGTAGTTTTCATTAGACAAGGAACTCAAACTCATTGGTGTCTTGTTTTGGCATTTTCTCCCTCACCTTGACATGTTAAAACCACAAACAAACCAAAAAGCCAGTGCAAATTAAGCTGTATTGGTGTGTCAATTGGTTTTGACTTGGCCACATGTGTCATATATGTACAATAAGGTAGGTTCAAACAAAAATCAACATACAAAACAGTACACAAAGTATACGTACCCTAATAACACTACAGCAGTTAGAAAAATAAAACATGCCTTTTTATATTAAAAAAGCATCTAGCGGAACGGACTTGGCAGAAACAGAATATAATATTCATAAGTATGTTTCAATCAGCATATAATCACCTGAAAATAAGAATAATTTTGTTTTTGTTACCCTTTATATCTACATAGGGAGCGGGTCTTCCTACACAGAGACTGCCATGTTGCACCCCCATGTTTCTATGGTAGCCCAGAATGGACAAACTGGCTCTAGAGAGGACCTTTTTTGCAAGTTTCATGGCCACTGTAGGTTCTCCTGCAGGCTTGGAAGGGTGGAGATGTATTGCCCTGCAACCAAATGAATACATATCCCTTCAATCCCAAGGTCCTCTCTAGAGCCAGTGTTTGGTTTGTCCGTTCTGGGCTACCATAGAAACATGGAGGTGCAACATGGCAGGCTCTGTAATAGAGGATCTAATCCCTATGTAAATATAAAGGGCTCATTCTAAGGTAATGAAAACATAATGATTATTATTTTCAAGTGATTATACACTAATTACAAAATGGTTGTTAAATACCATTTCTACCAAGTCTGCTAGAGGCTGCTAAATCTTACACATTGGCCCTTTAAGTCAGCATAATGAGGTGAAAACATGAAAACAAGGTTTCAGTTGTCAAGATAATGATAGCTATAATTAAATCATTATCTTGAGTTAAAGCCATTATCTTGAAATAAAATAATTAAGTTGTGATCCTGAACTAATGATGGGTTTTAAGACATTAGAAACTGGCCGCTTTTGACCTCCATATGCTAACACACTCATAATTAATATAAGTGAATGCATTTTGTTTTGACAAATTACAGAAGTTTAATCACTTTAATTATTTGAGGTGCTGGTTAGGAAACAACGAGGCAACCAGGTTGAGAGAATCAGCAACAGTAATGCTGTAAATAAGATTTTTTGGGGGGGTATGGATTATGTAATCTGACAGGCTTGCCTAAAAAAGGCAACACAAGGATTTAACTGACCATCGTGTCCTAGTGTAACACATGCCGACTAAATATCAAAATCCCAGTCTTCCCCCTTCTGTTTTTAGACACTAAGCTGTCTCACTGTGAATGGGGAGACTCAGATCCGGCTCAATCCCGTCTCAACAAATTCTGTGATGGCCTCAGTTGACCCCGCAGCCCAGTCTCCTAAATTAATTGGGAGAGATTAGAAACGAAAGAGTAAAACGCTCAAATAAATGGAGAAATACTGTTAAAAAAAACATATAAATCAGTAAATTTAGAGGTAATTGAGAAATTGAGATCCCTTATAGTGAATCAATTTAATTCATTTTATTGCACTTGAGCAGAATTTATTTCCCTTCAGCAGGATATTCTCATTTCTTTTATGTTTAATGATCAAATGATGTATTTTTTATATTTCATCTACTGGTTGTAGTGGTTTAGCATAACTGGAATATGTTGGGTCGAAATGTGTGTGTTTATGTCCCTCTTGTGGTGACATTAAGCAAATTCTTTAAAGGTTTGAAGACAAAAGAAATCTCCAATAAAACATCAGATATCAACATATAATAAATCTTCTTGACCACATGTGGAATAGTGACATTAAGAAAAGGAAAATATGTCAATTCTTGTATCATTTTATTTCTCAAATGTACTGTATACAGTCACAGTTTACAACACAGCCTCAAATTTAAATACACAGCAAAATAAATTCATTTCATACAAAATTAAATCTGAGAAATAACTGTCATCGTGATCCTTCACTACTGATCTGTATTAATCGTCTTTCGGTTAATTTTTCCATCAAAGTTCACATTTAAAAAGGAGACAAACATACAAGATGTTTTTGTACAAGCCCATTTAAACACAAAGAATGCAAACAATTCAACACAATTTGACCTTTTATACACGCCGTCGGTCCTGTCTGTTTTCAGGATGGCTTTTGATTTGCTGAGCTGTAATGTTTTCATGTCATAAGCAACGTGTGCAGCTGTGTGTCAGGATACGTAAATCGATGCAGGTAAACTTTAAACAAAACGTCCAATGGGATCTTCAATCGCGTTTTCACACAGGTGTATGACCGAATATCTCATTAATCAGTCACACTCCAAATAGATGAGGGGCAGATACACACACTTACAGAGTAGGATCCCCTCAGACAGCATGCACATTATAGAAGTTGTTCAAATTATATATATATATTTTTTTTATTTAGCCAGAACTGTAGCTAAACAGCATACAACAATACATTTCTGTTTTTTGTCTAATGGCAGGAGCTACAGAGAAGACAATGTTGAATTACACAACAAATCCAGAAGGACTACAAATCTAAACAAGGAAGATAAAAAGCCACCATTGGTTACTGAGTTCGTTGATAATGCAGTGTGTTTGAACAACCGATCAGATTAAAACCAGTCGCACTTCTCATCATATGTAATCACTACCGCCAGTACAACCTGTCTGATAGTGCACAACAGCACAATGACACTGTAATGAGTTAACCTGATGTCGTCTTTGTCGGAGGCTTTTGCTGCATTGTTGCATCAATAAATCATCAAGCAATAAAATCAATTAATAAATAGATCAATAAATAGTTACTCATGATTGTAACACTTTGATATACAGCATATTTCAAGGTTTATTTGTGATTACTTCCATTATTTACATCAGCACAATATATATATGTATATATATGTACTGCACAACCACTGTGTGCATACAGGTCACACACACACACACGCACACACACTTCGTCTTGTACAAACACATGCTCACTCAATGAAAACCTACAGCGACATGTTTCCCAGATCAGTCTCTCGTCAAGAGTTTTACAGGTCCAGTCACAGAATCATACCACGACAAAAGAAACAGTAATCCTTTAGTGTTTCCACACAGACACTCACACTTAGGAGCTCTTGGTTTTATAGACTTGTGCATGAAAAAAAGATAAATAAAAAAAATTAAGACTGGCTGATTCAAATGTTTTGCTTCCAATATTGTGTCTCTCGATCTCAAGGACAGAAAGGGAGGTGTTAGTACTTAAGGATTATACAAATGGATATGCATGTTTTAGCATGATGAGTTGTAAACATGTTACTGTTGCCCATTTTCCAAAAGTATACCATAAATGCTTATATTGTTTCCTACAGTATCTTCCAGGCTGCAATTGATTTCAGTCCAGCAAAGTAAACGTTTAGTTCTTATCATTATAACAAATTATTGCATGCTAGCTCGGTTGCAAGCAGGAAATCTCACAATTCAATTTGTTTTCCCAAGAGTTTTGGAAACTCTTGGCTATTAGTTCGTGGAAATTAGTTTTGCAAGTGGGTTTTCATGATATAATGAAGATAACTGAAACCACTAGCAGCCTGGAAGTTACTTAGAAAAGTGGTATACGGTCTTATGAGTATGTTTTGGGAAATGATTGGTGATGAACACATTAAGTATACATGTTATACAAGGACAAACATGCATAATCCTGTGTGGTCCTGTAACTATATGTGCAAAAATCAAACTCAATTATCCTTCTCAATCTGGACGTACTTAATTGGAGGGTTTACGTGGTCAAGTTGTCAGAACAGGAATGGATTCTTGTTTTTGTTCATGGTCTCTCCGAACCCGCTGCCAGAGAGCAGCTGTGGCTGTAAGGGGACTCCACCTCCGGCTTGCGGGGTGGAACCTCCCAAGTGGTGACTCCCTCCAAAGAAACTGGATTGGACCATTCCTGCTCCAGATAAAAGGGGTTCTGCCCCCATTTCTGGAAATCCGGAAAAGCCCACTCCAACTCTGGTGGGGTTCATGTTAAATCCAATTTGTGGACTCCCTCCCACAGGAACAGGTTGAACCATTCCAGCTCCTGAATGCAGAGGAGCCACTTGAGCTGCCTGAAACATATTCAAGCCAGAATGAGACCCTCCCATGGAAAGGGGTGGTGGCTGAAACAGGGGAGTTTCACCGGAAGGATTGGCAGCTCCAAAACTGAGGAATGGTGCACCATAAGAGGGTGCAGGTATGGAACCAAATGGACTGCCAGGTTGGGCTGATGTTTCAGGGAGGGACACCCCTGCAACAGCCCCTGAAATGACCATAGGGCCAGACGCCATGCCCCTGACTTTAAAAGTGCCTGGGAAATCAGCGGGAGTAATAGGACGATAGAGGGATGTAGGGGAAGGAGGGAGGGATGTACAGTTTGGAGTATTCCAGCAGAGAGAAAATGCACCAAAGCAGAGCAGAGAGAGGGGTGAAAAGAGTTATATATCTGCTGGTTAACATACACTAGTCTCTATACAGGGTAAGTTCAGTAGTTCACCAATGCTCACACACACACACACACATACACGCACATGACAACATCTATACACTACAGCGAGACCACAGGGGAGGGTTGGTTCAGCAAAACACAGAATCACAATAAGCTTTTTTCATATAAACCTATTGATAGATATTTATTTGTCATTCATACTTTCTCCTCCCCTCTCTGTCTCTCTCTCTCTCTCTTGAGCAAAACAATTGTGGAATGCATTTCAAACATTACAGGGGAATGACTGATATTTAGTATCCGTGATTGGCCAGTCTTTGAAGTTGATCATGCGTCCATTTTTTTAATCAAGTGCACCACAGATAATCCTGCATGAAACCTTTGTCAAAAATGGTTGAAAAAGGCTGAAGCATGTCTACCTCTCCTTACCAAGTGCTTGGGTCTGGGTGGCGGGTGTGTTGATAGGGGGGCGCTGTTTGGGGTTAGAGGAAAATAGATTGTCCAAGTCAACCAGCGTCGCCCCCACCGAGCCCAGAAATGAAGCAGTCTTTCTATGCATGTCCTCTTCTTGCGTTGTTCGCTTTCCTGCAATAAAATAAAGGTCCAATTCTACTCTAAAAGGTGTTTTCTTTAGGAGACAGGTCAGGGAGGAAGAGAGAGCAAAGCAGGAGAGAAGGTTAGTTGATTAAGATTGTTAGCTGACTGCTGAGAGATGGGAAGATGGAGGTGAAATGGAGAAAATGGAAGACAATGGTCACACATGCTAATGACCCTTAACTTTACACAAGAAAAGAGTATACTTAAATACTTATACGTAAATGCACATAAACACACACGCAGGCACACAAACGGTTTAGTTTTTAGAGTCACTATTCTGAGCCAAGCACTCAACCAGCTGGTATAATATTGATTACAAACAAGCCCAAATTTGAGAAAACATGAATAGATTGAGTTGATTAAATTGATTTAATCAGAGTGAGGTGCTGAATTGCTGAATATAAAGTGGAAAATGAGATTTTACTCTTAAGAAAATGGATGAATCACAGAAATAAGCATTCAGGCGAATGTGAAGTGCTATTTACCTGTGCCGTTGCTAGGTGCGTTGCTCGGTGCACCCCAGGGATCACTGGATTTAGATCCTCCGTCTCCAAAGGGGTCACTGGAAGAGGGGTCTGAGGGTGGAGCAGGTGAACCCCATGCATCATCTGTACTGGCTGGAGCTGCAGCTAAAAAGGCAAAAAAAATGACAGATCTGACCAAACTTTTAGTCTAATGGTTTTATTTCTGTGATAAAATATTCTAAGCACAACATTCAGTTACTAGATTATCACATAGCCTTCACTTATACCACATGGCTTCATTCAGGGATCGGGAACTTGTCCAGGTGTCCTAACATGACCTAAGTGCAAATCTTGCGTCATGTCATGGTGGCAATGGTGAGATATATGGTTTCATAAATGCGCCCATTTACCATTTTACATGATAATAAGTGGTCAGGTATCAATGTCAATGTTTAAAGATGATCTCTTCGAACAATAACAGAGATGTGAAAGACCTCCTTGATCCTTCTCTGACTGTCCATTGACTCCTGGTCAAAGACTTTGATCCCTTTCTGGTTGACGCTGTTTTGCATTTTACACAGGGTCCCTGCTAGTTGCAAGTTGCATTCGCTGAAGAGGGTCATGGGACACAGATGTAAGTACTGGAAAAAGCTAATAAGTGATCACACCAAATTCCAAGAATGAATATCAATACTCAAGCTTTGCTATTCGGTCTTACCTGGGGCTCCCCATGGGTCATCGTCTGGTTTGGATGAATCCCCGAATGGATCAGAATTGTCAGGGACTGAGGAAGCGTTTGTCCCATCCCCCCACGGATCTGACCCAGTGGCGGGTGGAGAGGTGGCAGGGGCTCCCCATGCATCTGCACTGCCTTGGGGTGGGCTCACCTGAGGGGCATTGAAGGGATCTGAGGCCTCATCAACTGGTGGGCTGGAGGACACTGCAAATGGGTCCTCCTTAGGGGCTGTTGTTGGTGAAGTGAAGGGGTCATCTTTTGTAGGTTTGGACGGTGCCGAGAAAGGATCCTCTTTGGGTGGTGTTGTTGCTGCAGCTAAGGAGTCGTCTTCAGTAGGTTTGGACGGTGCTGAGAAAGGATCCTCTTTAGGTGGTGTCGCTGGAGCAGCAAAGGGATCGTCTTTGGATGGTGCAGAGAAAGGATCCTCTTTGGGTGGTGTTGTGGGAGCAGCAAAGGGGTCATCTTTCGGGGGTGTTGATGCCGGTGCAGTAAAAGGATCATCTTTTGGGGTATTAAATGGGTCATCTTTTGGGGTGTTAAATGGATCGTCTTTTGGGGTGTTAAATGGATCGTCTTTTGGGGTGTTAAATGGATCATCTTTTGGGGTGTTAAAGGGATCGTCTTTTGGGGTGTTAAAGGGATCGTCTTTTGGGGCATTAAATGGGTCATCTTTTGGGGCATTAAAGGGATCATCTTTCGGGGTGTTAAAAGGATCTTCTTTTGGGGTGTTGAATGGGTCATCTTTAGGTGCATTAAATGGATCATGGTTAGACGAACTGAAGGGGTCTGGTTTATCTTTTGGAGCAGCAAATGGATCCTCCTTGTCTTTGGGTGCATTGAAGGGGTCTGAACTATCTTTCGGTGCGTTGAAAGGGTCATCTTTTGGTGCACCAAAGGGATCTGAATCATTTTTCGCCACAAATGGATCTTGTCCATCTTTTGATGCAGTAAATGGATCAGGCTCGTCTTTTGGTGCTGCAAAAGGATCTTCCCCATTCTTTGGTGGCGCGAATGGATCTTCTTCAGTTTTCGGGGCTGCAAAGGGATCTTCTTCAGTTTTGGTTGGAGCCCCCCAGGGATCACTGCTGGCTGCTGTGTCAGTTGTGGCGGGTCTTGAGGGTGTTCCCCATGGATCAGTGGCCTCTTTTGGTTCTTTGGGGGCACCCCATGGGTCTGGTTTCACCTCCTCCTCCTTTTCCTTGTCCTCTGCTTTTTTTCCTCCCCAAGCTTCTTCTTTGTCCCCAGTGCCTTTGCCAGCATCTTCCCATTTCAGCTCATCTTCACTCATTTTGGCCTAGGAAATCAGAAACGCAAAATGAGTAAACACAAACAACAAATGGTTTCTTCAGTGGTTTGACCAAATCTGAGTTTTCCTTTTAACTCAAGTGACTACTACTTCACTTATTTGGTACTCATGATAATCCCCACATATGCCTGGCACCCCCTGTTTTTGTAACAATGAGTCAATTTGCCAGGAACGCTACCTTCATCTGACACCTCACTAACAATGCATCAGTCTGTTTTATTACTAATACCACTGATCCATCCACTTACAAAAAAATAGATAAGCTTTCTCAGATTAACGTAATATTTTAAGATTGGTTTCCCTAAAAGCATTCTTGAAGCAGAACAATAGAGGAGCAATGGCTCAATAGACAAACATACAGGGGGCACTTCAATAAAATAGCCCTGCAAAAAATATTCAGAGAAGTTCAGTTGTATTGAACTACGGATATTTTTGACACCACGGTTTCTGGTATAATATTGATGCTAATGTGTCCTCTTGCTGTAATTGCTATATGCTCACCCTCCTCTCTGCCTCTTTCTTATCAGCTTCCTGTTTAAGACGCTCCTCTTTGCGAGCATTAAAGGAAGCAGTCAAGTCAGCCACGGAGGGTATGTTGTCTAGGGAAGGAAGCCCTGTGGCCCCGGCAACATAGACTGGCTTGTAGTTGGGATCCTTGACAGCGTCCGAGGATGAGGCTATTGTGAAGAATTGGAAAAGAGATCGTGTCAGAGAGAAAAAGAGAGACATAGACAAGTAAAGAGCATTTTTTAAAACATTTGAAACAATGGAATCAGACATAGGAAAGAGGGGCTCACCAGCAGCGCCTTTTGACGTCTTCTCTCTGGTCTTGAAAGCAAAGTCTCTTTCCTCCTTTAGTTTCTCATCGTCCTCCATGAGAACAAGGACGACCTTTGCCTTCTCTCTTACATTTGCACCCTAAAAGAGATATATTCGCATTAACCTTTGATCTGTTTCTGTACATTTAAACAAACCATATCTAAACCTGAAAAACTTCTGTTTTAACCTGAAATAAACCCCAAATGGTGCAGGTTCTTACAAGACCAAACGTAACTCAGGGGTCTACTAGAGCTTGTTTTGTAAGCATCAAGCACTGACACTCTGGAAAGCTTTTGACTCTAGGCTTTCTTATATCTGTGTGAGACAGACAATCATCTGTTGTGATTCTTAGACTGTGAACCTGGCACGAGGTTAAAAGAAATATCACTATAGAATCAGTGGACATTAAAAATGAATGCTCTGTACTTTGCAGGGATTAGGTATCACCTGATCTTTGCCATCCTTCTCTACAAAGCGGTACTCTGTGAGCGCTTTGACAATGTAGATGTTGTCTTTCATTTTCAGAAGCACACGGTCGTCACCAGTCTTCAACAGGTACTCCAGCAGTGTCAGGGACTAGAATGGAAAAAGCAGCACCATAAACAATTGTATGTAAAACCAAAATATATATATGCCATATATATTTCATATGGTAGACACCAATTCAAAGTCACATGGCTGGCAAAATTACCTTTTTTATGTTACTGTGTTACTGATACCAGTGACTTAATAGCAGATGTGTCAGTGCAGTTTACATCTCTACTGACGGCCAGATAAATAAATCCTGTCATGTGATGGAACAGCGAGTGCTTTCAATTGAGCTTTAAATAGCTGTTCAACTGGTAAATTTGTTTATCCCTGTGTTGGTATGGTCAATCTCATGCAGGCTAATCAGGTTTGTTAATATAGTATAACACTTAATTCTAAATCAAATTCAATCAAACAGATTCTGATGTTGATTACAGGGCTACACTGATACAGCAGGCTGATTGTTCATTCAGTGGATCCTCATTGAGCATAGCCAAGCAAAACCTGCAGTGAATATTTAATTTCTCTGCATGTATTATGTGCTCATATAAGTGTTCATTTATGAAATCTTATAAATTACTTCATTTAAAAGCTGGTTTATCTCTTTTACCCATTATTAGTCCGATGCTAAGCCTATAAGAATTAATTAGTCTGGGACTGAGAGCAGAACTTTTGTGTCCAATTGCTTACTTTTGTAGGAACTTACTTAACCCTAAGAGGCCCACGGGAGTGTCTGTGATCTTGGCCTACATAACTGTCTTACAGTGGGCTCAGTTTTAAAGCGTGGAGATACTGGTATTACATGAAACTAGATGCTCTGAGGCATCCATTTGTACCAACCATGTCATGATAGCTTGTTGGAAAGGGGGCTAAATAACAGTCCAAAGTTTGGCTAAACTTTGATGGCATGGCCATTTTCAAAAGGAGTCTCTTGACCTCTCACTTCAAGATATCTGAATGGAAATGTAGTTTTTGCATGCAGTATAAATGGGTTATTTTTAAAAGTGGTGTATTTGAATATTTCTGCATACTGGCTAAAAAGTCTTGGCATTGTGCAGCTAACCTTGACAACCTAGCTGTATTTTGACAGAATTGTGTAAAGAACATAGACTAAGCTAGTCGAAGCTAGACGAGCCTAAGCTTCAGGGAATTAAAAAAAAAAAGTATTTTAATGTTTTCTAAACTAAAATATGTTATACAAGTAGTATAGCTACTTTAAGGAATAGCTCAGTGTGCAGTCCAGATGGAGACAGAGGGTGTGTGTGGTTGTGCTGACACTGGTCTGTAAAGCACACAGACGCGGGGACAAGCCAGAGGACAATGGCCGCTTAAAACCAGAACTGAACCAGCCTGCCTGCCATCTGGGGATAGACTCACCGAGAGAAGGCAGATAACGGGAGATTTCTGCCAAAAACAAGCAGCAAGTCTGTAGGAGACATGAGAGCAGCTGCTTGCTAACAGTTACAGCAGAGAGCAGGAGGGAGGACAGACGTCTCACTCTGCTGCATTGAGCTGCGACTCTCTCTGCTGCTGCTGCTGCTGCGGTCTCACGGAGCAGGTACTTTAGTTTGTAACTGTAGCGTCAGTCGTCTGACTAAGAATTGATAACACAACAATCATGTTTAGATTCAGACTGCACACGGAGAGGAGGGGGTATTCATAAACAGGTCTGTTGTCAATGTGTTTGTGAGAGATTGAGACAGAAAGAGAGAGAGAGCGGAGCAAAAGGGGCTGAGTGAATCAATGTGCTAGACGCAGCTGCAGTGTGAAATAGTAAAAAAAACAAATGGAAAAAAAAAAAGAAAATCTATATGTGGCGGTCAATGTTGATATTATGTCGGGCCGCCACAAATAAAGGATCAGAGGAATGTTAATGAATTTGTTTTAAATAATAAGGCCACAGTTGAACCTTTAAATACCCTCAGATACCACAAGTTAATATACATTCTTCCTCCTCCTTCCATCCCTCACCTTGTGGATGTGTCTCCAGTTCTTGTCGTCTTTCAGGCGTTTCCAGAGCATCGTCATGATCTCGTTGCACGCCACCACATTGTAGGTTAGGTCGGAGAGGTCCGCCATCTGAGAGCTGGATGGGCCCCATGGGTCATTAGATGTTGCCTCTCTCACCTGCAAATGAAGCAAAGTGAGAAATGTCAGCACATTTAAAAAGGTGGAGGCATTGCGGAGATGCCAGCATATGATAAGGAGTTAACACTTTGAAATGTCAGTATCCGCTGCACTGTGGCAAATCTTGATTGCCATTATCTCCTTTCATCATGCTAATGATAAGTAATCAGTTCTGCCAGGATGTTGCAGATCATGTCTCATCAGATCAGCATATCAGCAAGAAATATGTCCCCACCTTTACTTGGCTCCAAAAGCTCTGAAGTTCAGGATCAATGAGTCTGTCTCACTGTGACTCTTTATCATTATGGTGTAGAAACATTACTTTAATTATTTATTCTTCTATCAACGTCTTCATCTCAACTGCTTCATCTCCTCTGCATCTCAACTTGTGCAGACAACCATCATTCCAAACCACAGAACTGTATTTACATTATAATTAAAATAAAAAAGGTTTACAAAGATGCCACAAATGTGATGTTCAGTAAGAAGGTGTATAAAAATGGTGCATAATACATCTATGATTCATGTTATTTCATGTAACACTATCAAAAAAATGGCATCTTGGGGACATCCTGGTGTTCTACAGGTTTAAGATGCCCAACAATGTGATGACAATATTACTACCTAAGATTAATAAAGGCATACATGCCACACTAAAACTTAAAGATTGGCAGCCTGACAAGGTTTTAGAGATTACAGTGAGAGAATGGTTTTTACAGCTTGAGGGAAAATTCAACAGGAATATTGGGAACATTAGGGTTGACATTGTCACCCACCCTTTTATTCCAGTGTCCCTTACCTTGACCTCAGCCTCAGAGTAGTTCTGGACCAGGTTCTTCAGCTGTCTGCGAAGCATAGAGGACGTCATGGTGTCTGACAGCAGGGATGGGGAATCAAACCTCCACGATCTGATTCAGAGAAAACTAGTGAACAATCTTGCACTCTTACCGAGTTGGCACAGAGAGTTGGACCGCAAATATACACACACAATCACAAAACAAACATACCTTTTGAAAAGGTACACCTGTCAAAAACTAATATTTGTGTAGCTCGAGTGCAGTTCTCAGTGGCTCAGTGAGCGTTCATCCTGCTGGTCTCTCTTCCCCCTGACTGCATTGGTTTATCTCAGGATACCAGAAACCAGATCCTATAGCTGCAGAGAGGAACCAGTCAGCACACACACACACACACACACACACACACACACACATAAAACAACAACAACAAAAAAAACGCTGAGACAGGATTGGCACTGAGTGACAAGCAATTATGATGTTCCCCTGCAGAGGTGCGCCACATTGGGGCGACTTGAGGTGTGCCCACACCTGCTGTGGGTGTTAGCTTGTGTTTGAGTGTCAGTTTGTCATAGTCACTGCGACAAACACAGATCCTCATTTAACAGTTAACGTTAGCTATATGGCTATGCTAACGTTACAAGCTAGCTCATGTAGGAAAATCAAACTTAAATCCCACGTATTCAATTGAAGGTTGATCGGTTTAACCCATATCATCTGTAAGTCGACGTGCTTGCAGGTGAACATGTCTGTCATAATACGCTACGTGTTTTCAGGACCTCGGAGAGCGACTGAAGACGGCCAGCAGCCGTCAATACGGCTAACGACCGAGCGTCGCTGTCATCCAGCACCAATGAGCTGAACTATATCACTCTTTAGCAACCAAGAGAAGCGTTATATTTCGACAAAACTGCAGCCACCTTCAGTTCAAAAACACACCCACTGACGCCCGCTATTCCGCGTGTTAGAAATGCAGATTTACAGCAAAAATAATGCACTAACCCTGAGAAGATAGTCAGGAATCTTCTAGGAGACGACGGGACGCTGCAGTTTCCGCTTCCGCAGTTTTCAGCACTTGCGTGTCTCCGCCCCTCGCGATAAATATTTAATTTTCCCTGAAAAAAACACACACTTTTCTAACGATTAATGCTTTAAGTTTTAATATAAAATGTAATAAAATATGCCTTTTGATTTAATAAATAAAACAACAAGCCGTTTTTATTTTGGAGAATGAGGAACCGTTATAACATTTCAGATATTTTGAGTTGCTATGTAAACTAACGCCGACTGTCGGTCACGACGTCGCCACACACACACACACACACACACACACACACACACACACACACACACACACACACACTTCAGGGAAAAAAAGCTGAATAAATGAGTCACAACCCACAACTCCCACCTCAATAACAGTTGAATCAAGATGGCGGCTGAGGGCGAGTACGAGTCGATCCTGTGCGTTAAACCCGATGTCAACGTTTATCGCATCCCGCCGCGAGCTTCAAACCGCGCATACAGGTAAAGAAATAACGGTCGGTCGCTAACGGCTCTGTAAAATATGGTTTAACGGTCGTGGGTGGTCGTTGTTGTTGTGTTCTGTTTTGTTCACTTTTCACTGCTCGCTGCCAGTACATACGCGCCTTTCAAATCACGGAGAGGAGCACAGGCGGCGTGTGAAATGTTGTGAAAGGGCCGGGGATAAAAAATTACGTTTCCAGTGTTTTTAAAGTTGTAAAGCTGTGGCCCGTTTTCTGTGCCGCTTTGTTTGTTGTACGGAGCGGTTGAGCCGTCAGAGATGTGACGGGGGTATTCGTCATCATCAAACCACCGGTCGATAACGGGCGATCTGCCAGGAGATGAATGTCCTCTTTACACTGGGAAAATATCAAGCTGAGAAACAACGATAAGGGTTTTTTTTGAGTGCAGAGTATTTTTCCTGAGGTTGTCAGTACAGATTAAAACTTTTTTTTCCCTAACAGATAATACATTAAAACTAACCAGATTAGCAAATAATTATCATTAATCAAGCTAAACGGTTAAATCGGCAGAGACAGGATAACTAAAGGGTTGAGAGATAGAGAGAAAATAAGTAAGTTTTTCACTGTTTTTGTTCGTTTCTGTTTTTTCTTTTGAGCTGGAGACTTTCACCTTTTTGTAGCCTACTTCTAAAAATCCTTCAAATTAATCAGAAAAGGAAATAAAGAGAAGATTGACCCAGAGTGGAGAGTTTTGCATACAGCTACATATAGAAAAATACAAGGTACACAAACTATAGGTGCATAATCTCCATATATATAGTTTTTCTTGTAATCATTCCTTCTGTTCAGTTAGAAGATCCCTTCATAATGAACTTGCTTTGTAAGTAATGGGGGCAAAAATCCAAAAATGTACTTTAAAAGTGTGCCTGAAGCTAATAAAAGGCGTTTAAATGATTCGAATCAAGTAGATATCTTTCAACATTACAGTCTTTTTAATACCAAAGTCCTTCTTTTTGTTACTATGTTTCTACCACAGCTCAACATGGAAGCACAAAGAGGGAATTTGATGCTAAAAAGACTGTAAATGTGTCAGATATCCACTTGATATGACTAACTCAGACTGCTGAAGCCTCATAGAAGCTTCACATCAACTTTTAAATGACTGTGTGGAAACACTGTGGATTTTGGCCTCCATCACTTCCATTGAAAACACATTTTAATATCCAGTATGAACAGGAGGAATGATTACAGTGGAAAAAAAACCTCTTTCACTGTTCATATGGACGCCTGACTGCTGTGTTTAAGACAGACTTGAAAAACTGTGAACACGTCCTGTAAAAAATGACAACATTTTTCCTCTATTTTCTGAGATTTTATACACAAAATGATAAATTGTTTAGTTGAGAAAATATTCAGCAGATTAATTTGTTAATGAAAATAATCGTAAGCTCTACCCCTCCTTTCTCACATCCACACTAAGACCTCTACTTTAAGGGCTCACAAGCCAAAAATTTACTGGTGTAAAAGATAAGGTTTGTTGAAATAGTTATTCATATTTTTCTCAAAGTGTAACAGTTTTGTTTACGACTGCAGCAAAGACATGCAGGTAAAACTGATATGAGTAAAATATTGATGTTACATCATGTTTGCCTGCAGGGCAGCTGACTGGAAGCTGGATACTCCAGACTGGTCTGGTCGAATGAGGATCACCACGAAGGGAAAAGTGGCGTACATCAAGCTGGAAGACAAAGTCTCAGGTATGAATTTACTGTTCATTCTACCTTAAAGACACACTTGGTCATATTTTCTATATTAACACTGACTCAAACTTCCTTGCTGTAATGTGAAAGACATTTCCATTGAGAATTAACAGCCATCTCTACACCTTTATGCTGCTTTTAGCCACTTTCAGCTGTTTTCTTGAGGTTTTTGACTGTGCAAACTAAAACTAAAAAGAAAGGGACACTTATTATATCCTCACAAGCTAACACCTCATCACATGTCTGCTATAAAACAGCTGAATCTTAGCTCTGTGATAGATTGATGACCCCCTAATTGGCTCAGATAAACAGTTTGGAAAATGGAAGAATGAGCTGTTTGTATTTTCCTGTTGTAATTCACTCTCCCATCCTGCAGGGGAGCTGTTTGCCCAGGCGCCGGTTAAGGAGTACCCCGGTGTTGCAGTGGAAACGGTCAGCGACTCCAGCCGATACTTTGTCCTGCGGATACAAGACGACAACGGTGAGTATGTCGATAACACTAAAACAACTCCAGATCATTACTTATGTTTGGTTCGCACAGCATTGAAACCTTTTCCCACAACTGCCTGTTTGAAGCTGATTCACTTTTTAACCAGTTACCATCATCTCCTCGTCCGCAGGTCGCAGTGCTTTCATCGGAGTTGGCTTCGTGGACCGAGGAGACGCCTTCGATTTCAACGTGGCTTTGCAGGACCATTTCAAGTAAGCGGCGACCGACTGCTTTAAATATGATAACAAATCAAATGTGAAGAGCCAACAACCAACAACAAACTGATCTACTTACAAGTATTGTGTGTGCCGTAGTCACCCAGTGTAGCAGTTTGGCTCATTGACTTGTTTTTTAATGGTTCTTGGACAACAAACATCTACAAAGTCAATATCAAAGAGGAATGAGATCTATCAGGCTTTGGATACACACACACACAACACTTGTAAGTAGGATCTATAAATTGTTGGTTTGGCTCTGCACATGAGATTTGTTGGCAATAAGAAAAATATAGAAAATCACCAGCTTTATCCTTTTCAAATAAATGTATTGTACTGGCAGAAGGTTGTGCATTAATTCCTGCCTGTGAAGCCTCACTCTTCTGAGTGAAATATCCAACATCTCACTCTTCCAAATCTAAATTCATCCAAAAGAAATCAGATATAAAGCTGTGTTATTTCCATATGTAGGGTATTTCTCATCAAAACCCAGATTCTAAGGATTCAAATAAATGTTTGTCTTTCAAACGACTACAAGAGAAAATCTCTTTCATCACATATATACGAGCTACCTTTAGTCTCCTGGTCAAAGTATTGATAATATTGATGGTGGTATTGGATACAACATGCTTTGCATTCTCTGCTGTCCTGTATCTGTAGCCATCTGCAGCATTTGCAGTCGGTATCAAAACAAAACGCCTTCTGAAAACTGCTGAGATGTATTGTTTATTTCTGTATCAGTGCTGATGGTGTCTCTGTGTGTGTGTGTGTGTGTGTGTGTCCCTGCCTCCCTGCAGATGGGTGAAACAGGAGAATGAACTCAGTAAAAGTGCCCAGCTGGGGGATTCAGGACCAAAGCTTGACTTGGGCTTTAAAGAGGGACAAACCATCACACTCAATATAGGGGTAAGAACCAGCATGTTCACAGTCTTTCAAGTCTATGAGGCTTCAGCAGTCTGAGTCATATCAAGTGGATATCTGACACATTTACAGTCTGTTTAGCATCAAATTCTCCTCTTTGTGTTTCTTCAGACAGCACCAAAGAGGAACTGTGGCACTAAAAAGACTGTAACCTTGAAAGATATCTACTTGATTTGACTCATTTTGACGCTGAAGCTTCATATTAGTTGAAGATAAATGTTTGAATACATTCTTGCGTAGAAGGAGGACTGTGGATTTAGTCCTCCATCACTTACATATACATGTGTAAGTGCATTATGAAGGGATCTTCTAATGGTCAGTATGAACAGGAGGAATGATTAAGAAACACTTGAAAAACCATCAAAATGTGAAGCTTTTACTACATTTTTTTTAAATGAAATAAAACGGGAGAGGTGGACCGCTAATCTAGCTTGGAAGTAGTTATAATAAATCATAAATGACACAAGATTTTAATTGGCTCTTTAAAAATATCTTTATGCTGCTTGTAAAACTAAAAATGGAGCTCAAGTGAAACTGGAGATTTAAAGCAATCAAAGTCGTAATTTCCATTTCTGTTGCCAGTTTTTCCGAACACACACAGACACCCCAGAAAGCATAAATATCATCACGTCTCTTGTTGGTATATTCAAGAACAGGCGTCTTCTATTGAAGCTTTAATTTAAATGGATTAAGCTAGACGCCATGTGAAGAATCTGACGTCTTTTACCAACAAATGTGTTTTTTTTTATTCTTTTCTTTATCTTTAGCAAGGTAAAAGGAGGGATAAACCCCGCCCACAGAGCACAGGTGGGCTCGGACTCCTTCCACCGCCACCTGGAGGCAAGATAGCTCCTCCTCCTTCATCAGGCTCGTCCAATCACAACATAGTCCCCCAGACGGGAGGAACAGCAACAGGTGAACAGCCCGCAGAATTTAACTTGGCCAAATAGAGACATTAATCATATCTCCAGGCTGTAACAATCTTGCATCACGTACAGCTTACCCTGCCAGAACGACCTATTTTCTTAATTGTCATGTTAATTGTTGTCCGTTTAACGACTCGTGTGTCTTTCAGCTTCAGGCTACAGGACAAAAAAAGTGAAATGTGTGTCAGTGTGGAAGCTATTTTTAATGAGATCTCTGTTTTTTTGTTTTTTTTGTTTCAGGCTGTCTGTTGGAGCTGGACAGTAGTAACTCTAACACAGTGGTTCAGCCAAACCCTAGTTTAGATCTTTGGGGAGACTTCTCTGCTCCTGCAAGGTACACCACCAATCTCTAATGCACCTGTTTGTGTGTACATAACATTACACCCATATGTGATTTTTTTCCAATACCATGGGCATAAATCTGCCGCTGTAACGACCTCCAGTTTTCTGGGAAGACTTTACGCAAGATTTTGGAAGCTGGCTGCGTGTTTGGAAATGATATCCGGCTCACAGTCGGTTTCAGTTCATCCCAAAATTGTTTGTTGTGGTGGAGGTCAGAGCTCTGTGTAGACCAGTTCTTCCACACTAAACTCGGGAAAACCATTTCGTTGTTCAGGTTTCTCAAATGGTTTCCTCAAAGGATGGACGCACGCTATTGTTTAAATATCAGAATGCAAAAACACCCCGACCCCCAACATACTTTAGGCCATAAAGTGTGAACATATGTGTAATATTATGTTATGTTTTTAGGGAATATTGCATGTTATACATCGCATTTTTTTTAACACCAGTCGCACTGATTCATAATAAGCAGCTTTGAAAGCAATTTTAACTTTAAATAGTTTGTTTGTAGTCGCTTTTTTCATGTTTTTTTTAAATAATATTTTTAATTTGACATTATATATGTATTAGAAATATGCACATTATGAGGGGATATACATTACAAGTGCTGCTCTTGAAAGATTCATACAGATTTTATTGCCCCCATTTATTCTAAATTTTAGTTCTACTTACTTTACATCACTGTTGATCATTTTCAAAGTATAACATTGTGTCTTAATTAATGTCGACATTAATGTAAAATATATAAACACTGTAATTGTCTTTTTGATATTTAATGTAATGTCAGCAGATCAGAGAGGAAACACTTTTGTCTTTCAAAATAAAACTAACATCATTTTTTTTGGTGTTTCCAGCTCTGTCCCACCACCATCACGACCAGAGAACGCCGCAAACTGGATCCAGTTTTGAGTGTGCAGCGGCGGTCACCACGTCGACGGCGATTCCCATTTCACCTTGCATCTTTGTCCGTAGCTTCCTGTGCGTCACACTTGCGAGTAAATCCCAACACACCGATCCCAAAGCAGAGACGTGAGAAGAAAAAAAAACAAAAAAACACCCTCCCCCACAGAGCTGTAAAAACAATTCATGGCATCATTTCATTTCAGAAAGAATCACAAGTTCTTTTTTTAAAAATGTTCTTCGACAGGAAACGAAGCATTAATCTATTGAAGCCATTACATGATATGAGCCATTTCCAATAATATTTAAGGGCTACGTGTGATGTCCTGAGTAGCAGGCGCTCCTCTTCTATGTGTCTGCATCGCCTCCCCGGTAGATGGCTCTCTGAACAGAGATTTATCTTCACATGTGGAGTGTTTTCTGTCTCTCAAACAGCTCCCCCTGCAGGCTTTAAGAGAGTGCAACAACGTTTTGATGGAGGCTCCGACGCTTTCTGTAACCTACTGTGAATAATGTGCAGACTGACATAGCTCAGCTTTAGTGAACTATAAGACATAAAGCATAAAGACAACCCCATTCTGGTAGCTTCTTTGATGTTCCACAATTGGCACTTAAATCTTTATTTTTGTCCATCAGTCTTAATAGTTTTAATGAAAATGAGATTTTGTCTTTTTCCTGAATCATTTTGAGTCTAACTTCTAGCTACATAACGCCCCCCTTTACCTCACTGGCAAGACTTTTTCACTAGTTTGAAGTTAATCCCCTTTTAACGACTTAAAAGGGGATTAATTGACTCGCTTGTTCCCATCCGCTCACTGTGAATCATGGAGAAGTACGGCTCGGTCTTCAGGCTGGAGGAAGTTTGTCAATCAGAAATGAAATGGCTCAAAGTGTGGTTTGATTACATAATAATAATAATAATATTGTGGGTTCAATTCCAAAAGGTTCAGGTTACCTTTTATTTTTAATGGGATATGAAAATTAAATCGTCAATATTTCCCGTTTTCTCTGAACGCAGATGCGACCTTCAGCTTAAATCACCTTTATAAACACACACACACCAGAATTAAGAGTCGATCCGTTCTTCAGTATTTAATGTGTTTATAGAGTCGCTGAATCTACAGGAAACCTGAGCCGCAGCGTTAACTTTCCCTTTCTGAGGAATTTAAACTATGAATCTTTTGTGTTTACAATGCAGATGCATACGTGTGTTTACTACTGTGTGCTTGTTATCAGCAGGTGTATTTTTGTCGCGACGTTGAAATCTAACGTATTAATTTCCATGACGTGGATCATCGTGCACTTGTCGTTTCAAGCTGTTCAGAAATAAGCTCAGAATGAAATATTATATTATATATCGCGTGATTATCTGCTGAATGTGGCGCAGCAGTACATTTAAAAACACTACTGAAATATTTACAGGGCTTCTTAATCCCAATCAAGTTTTTACCTCTTATTATTTAAACCTCTTTCATCCCGATTAAAGTTTAGAAAGTTGAAATGAGTAAATGAGGTGAATCAGAGCAGGAAATGTAAAGATTTCTGTTTCTACCGGCGGGATTTTGTATTTATAAAGTCCTGTTTTTGCCTTTTTGAAAAGTGAACAGTTGAATAGTTTTCTTTTATCTTTGAGATCAGAAGGAAGCTCTAATGTGGGGATTATCAGCAATTAAATCACAGAATCACTTTGCGCATTAAATCTATAGTAAATGAATGTTGCTGCACCTCCAGAGTGCTCCTCCTCTGTATTGAGTCTCAAAGAGAAAACAGACTTATCACCTTATTTTGATGTGCCATTTACAGCACTGAAAAAGAGTCAATAAATTAATTTTCTTTTTCATGTTTACGAAATTATCAAAAGGCTTTTTTTTTTTTTTTTAAAAAAGGCAAAATGTTTACCTGCACAGACATCCCTGTGTTGAACTCATGGCCTTGGGTACTAAATATGTTAGAGGGATGGATGTGAGGATAGATCTTGATAAATAGAGTATGAGAAGTACAGTTCTAGATGCAGAAGCTGCTCAACGAGAGTCTGAAACAGTTTGACAGCAGATCCAGCTGTGAATAAAAGAAGATTTAGACAATCTGAGGGAAATATATGTAATTTCTAGACATAGTCTGACTTTTTGGGAAATGCTCTGATTCACTTTTGTGTGACGAGAAGATTGATCCCACTCTTATGTTTGTCCGTTAAATATAAGGCTACAGCTGGCAGCCGGTTAGCTTAGCTTAGCATAATGACTGGAAACGGAGGGAAACAGCTAGCCAGCTTCCTAAAAAGGGATTTACGAGCACATGCTGACACACAGATCACAAACGGCCCCTGGTCCCGTTTCACGAATGATTCTCACTGGCAAATTGCAGATAAATTTGCTACAGACCCCTCGCATGCTCACGCATGGACCACAAGTACGGTTTTCCTTTTTGGATTCGTTAAATATGTCAAAATTGACGTGAAAAGAAGTGATATCATGTCGCAAGTCGCAGCTTTCGTGTTCCAACGGGCCCTTGGATCTGTGCAGAGGAAACAAACTCTACCTAGTAGCATCTCTAAAGCTCACTAATTAACACTAATTAAATCTAGTTTCTTTATATTTGCCAAAAAATTGTCAAAATATTCCTTTTTAATTTATGATAACACTAAGTGGCATTCTACCTGAAGCATTGAACCTATCTGATGCGATGATCCCCGTTCAGACTGTAAAATGAAATTAAAAAAAATGCTCTTATTACTGAACCGATGTGCACTGTTGGACTGACGGTGGTAAAAAAAACATTTTAACGATTGTCTTACTTCATCTGATGAATGTCTTAACGGCAGCAAATGATATGTTAAAACTGGCTGATTGTGACTTTAGACCGTGTTTACAGGACTTTGACAGATGATTTGTCATAAACATTTCTGGACTGTGAATTCATTTGTTTGCATAGATTTAAAAAAAAAAAAAGGTTTACTGTGATCGGATCACATGAACTGTATTTAATTGGCAGTAAGATACAGGGCTGATTGATATCTTGATGATGTGTTGGATATGTGTGTCGTGTTTACATTGCTTGTATTTGCTGGCTAAACTATAAAAAAAAAAAAAAAGTGTCCCATTTCTCACTCATTCCACTCTGGCTGTAAAATCACTGGACTAACACTTTTGATTTATGACCAATTTAATGAGAAAGAGGCAATAAATCCTTTCAAAAGGGTGTGTGGAGTCTTGTCCTTATTTTAATAATTAGAGCTGTCGTTGCAAAAAAAAATACACCAATCAATGAATTCACATACGATCCTTCAAACTTTTTACACTGCAACAGGTGAAATATTTCTCTTTCTCTTGAGTTTAACTTGCATTGATAAACCAGGAGGTGGCGCTAAAGCTCCGTTCTGATTAAACCAAAAACAACTTCACTTCTCCTCACCTCAGAATCACTGAAAAACTAGTTTGCTCTTATGTGACCCCTAGAAAATTAATATATTAGAAAACACGGACTGTAAACAGGATTAGAGCTAAAATAATGTAGTTTAGAGGTTTCTTTGTCACTAGCAGACACACGTCCCAATAAATAACACCATAAAATACCTTCATAATCTCTTAATCTGTCTCTTAAATGGCTTCACTTCATTCCTCAATATCATTTTACTTTATAAGCTAAGATAAATATATATATAGTTTAAACCCTTTAGTCATGAGTTTATGAGCAGCAAATGATTTAATTCATTGAAATAATATGTTTTACTCCTTGAAATCAATTATTTAATTCACTTTTTCATAAAATAAACATGAAAAAAAGATTCTAATTTATAGATTTTAAGCCTTACATACTGTTCATAGTCTGACTCTTTACAATATCCCCTTCATAATTAGTCTGTGCAGTATTTCTAAATCTGTTTTGTCTTCATCTGGGTGATTGATGGAGAGCAGATAGAGTGTAATAAATACTCACAGTCACATTATATGACGGTACTGTGTCACCTTAAAGAGGAGAACATAACAGCTGTCAGGCGTTTCATTGAATGTGAAGAACAACATGATAAATGGTGATTTTTTTTTGAATAAATACAGGTTGAATTTAACCCAGAAAACCCTTTTATGTACAAAAAGTTGAGATATTTCCATTTTTTGTATATTCTTTTTGGGAAAAGTCATAAACTTTGAGGTGTTTAAGGTTTTTTTTGCTGCTCTTAAAATGTGTTAAATGTGACATGAAGAGCGTGCGAGGGTTCAGTGATTCCGTTCCCTAGCAACCCTAACATCATTATTTGCTGGACCTGAATGATTATATTGGACACGGATGCCTCTGACGTCCGACGCAGCTGTAAGTCTTTTCAACACACTATGCGAGCCGAGTATGTTCCTATCGTTATCTACAGTTGCATAAGGTCAAGAGGGAGACGATAAGTCACAAGCAGCAGTGTGATATTACAGGGTCACTGGCACTGAGGAGGTGTCACACTCGAGGGGGAGGAGGGTGATGAATTGGCCTTCGACAGAGAAACAGGAAGTCAGTGGTGACAGAGAGGCAACCAGAGGAAAAGCCTGTTGTTGATTTAAACATTGTATGTTTTGGACTGTTTGAGCTTGAATTTCTTTATTTAACTCTCCATGTTTCTTTCAAATATGTTCATCTGGATGAAAGTCAGTCAACTGCTCTACTTGATTACAATTTTTTACATACTTTACTCGAGCATTTCCATTTTATATGCCAATTCATACGCTGACACTATGACAGTTATAAATATTGTAGTTTTATATTTCACTACATATTCTACATTTAGTTATTTAACATTTTAATTTATTGTAGCTTCCATCCTCATGAACATATTAGTTTTTGCATTGCTGTGGAGTTTTTAGAGTCTGAAGAACAATTACCAGGATAATTATGATTTATTTTTATTTTAAATTACTCTAATAAATAAATTAATATACGCATAATACAATAATAAATTGAATAATTGAATTAGATACTAAATAATACATATAAAACAACTCAAATTGGTAAGGCAAGGCAAGTTTATTTGTATAGCACATTTCAACAACAAGGCAATTCAAAGTGCTTTACAAAGATCATAAAAGGCATTAAACAGAATTTAAAAGGTAAAAACAGGTAAAAGACATGAAAAAAACCCAAAAAACTTTTTTAAAGGACCAGCATGTAAGATTTTATTGTGTCTAGCTGTGAGGTTGCAGCAACGAAATGAACACATGAAACCAAAAAAAAGTCACTTCCCACTTGTCAGTACGCTTCGCAGCAGGACTGCAGGTACAGAGAGGAGGTGAGAACAAAAAGACCTTTATTACAAGGCAAAAACTCAACATAAACAAGATCTGGCACATGGACGAGGGACAAGGACAGAACAGAAAAACCAGAGACAGAACTGACGAGGGAACGGGGAACAGGTGAGGGGAACAGGTGGAAACACTTGGGGTAATCAGACAGACACATGAGGAAAGGCAAGTGACCTGTAACGAGGGGAGTAAGTTTTCAAAATAAAACAGGAAATGACAAGACAAAACAAGGAGAGAGGACAAAAACCCCAACTAAACCTCACCACGGTGTGACACCACTATAAAGAAATAACCCAAATGTAAACAGACTGCGCTCATACGCCCATAGAGCATGCTCATTAGAGGCTTCAGCTGGCTGAGATGGTTAACTTCCAGTTTAGCCCTTTGACTAACTTAAACCAGGATAAAACAAATCGATCATGCAGTTCTTCTACACTTTCGGTATGTAATCGTACCAACTGGATCAGATTCTGATAATGAAACAAACCATTTTGTGAGAGCTATGATGACTGTTTTACATGCTGCTCCTTTTCCCATGACTTCATATGGGAAAAATGCTTTCTGGGCACCTGTCAGACCTGAAAGTTGTCACCCTCCCATTTCAAGCATGTAGGAGAACCTCTCGACCTCTGAAGAAACGTGAAAGCCCCTCTCCAGAGCCAGTGTTTGTTTGTTGCTTCTGGGCTACTGTAGAAACATGGAGGTGCAACAGAAGAGGAGTCACTCCCTCTGTAAATATAAAGGGCTCCTTCTAAGGTAACAAAAACACGATGATTCTTAGTTTCAGGTGATTACACACTACTTAAAACTTATTACAATTCATTTGTTTCCCGCTTTAACGTTTACAGTTTTGATTTCTCTTTAATCTGAGGATGCTTTTTTGCATTCTTCACATCGAAAAGATCATATTACACATGTTTAAATTAAAAAAGACGTGTCTCTAAGCTACTTTAATCACTTCAGTAAAGGATCTTGAAACCACCTGTCTGACACAACTATCTCACCGTTACACCCTCTGTAAGACGCAGGATAGTCTGGAAAGTCACAGCAGAGGTGAAAAATATGGTGTGAGGTCGGGACATGACCTCATCGGGCAGAGCAGTAGCTTTTAGCTCTGCTGACAGACAGAAAACGTCTCACCGTCGTCCTCTGAGCTCCGAGAGGGAGACACGATTCATCTTCCTCTGATTTCCTCGTTACCTCTCTTTGCCCTTGAGGCCCTTTTTAGGCTTTCCATATTTGTCTAGGTTACCTAAAACACTGCAACAGATCACAGCTCTGTATATGTGTGTGGATGCATGAGAAATATTTGAGCGCAAAACCTGTTCTGAATGTGACCTATGTGACCTTATAGCCATTTATTAGTGTGTTGATGTTTGTGTGTGTTAAACCCACTCCTCCTCTCCTCATCTAGGTCACCTCCCGCTCTGTAACCCAAACCCGATCATCTCCCCCGAAACACCATCACACGTGTCATTTTGATGGACTCATCCGTATCTGGTGCCACGGCCAAATATAATTTATAGAGAAATTCAGGACTTTTGATACACCTGATACCCCCCCCTCGCTCGCCGAAGATTTTGTTTCCCTTTCCAGAGAACTGACCCATCTGTTATCATCACTGTGATGAAGTATCAGATTCAAAGATTCATCCCATAACTCACATACACGCTGTAAAGTATGTCCACCTCAGAAAGCTCCACTATAAAGTGGGATTATTCACTAAACACCAAACATATAAACATTTAATTTTAACCTTGATTGATTTAGACGAGCTCTTCTTCTCTTCGCTCAAGGGCACCTAAAGGTACGTTCACGTTACACTTCCATCCTATTCGCTCCGTTTACCCATTCACTTCTAATGAAACCTGCGCAACATGTTTCCTGTTTTCGGTGCATTTTTCCAACCAGCTCAGACAGATTCACAGGTTTTGAGTTCGACTTTTGTTCGGCTTTGATCGAGGGGATGGGCTCTCGACACTGCTGCACTGCGTCGTCACCATTTTTAATACATTATCACACTACCAGGCTACAGTTTGCGATCCCTTTGATCGATATGTATTCATTACCCGCACCAGAAACATGACATCATGTCTTTTTTTTTTCAGGGGGAAATACGGTTAAACAGAGACATAACAGTAGTAGCGATAATGGAGAGGCGAGCGCTGCTGTTCCTCATCCAGATCTGCTGATCCGTGGATTAAACCAGCGACCTTCTGGTCACAAGGTCTGCTTTTAACATTAAGCCACCATCTCCCCCTCCTCCTCCCTCTTAAATGTACCTTGAAGTTGTAGGATGCTTACATACCTAAAACTGGTCAACTGGCGTAACTGTGTCATATTAATTTTTTTGCACAGGCCACTTTATTAGTCACACCTGTCTAATCTAAAAGTAGAAGTCATGGTAGAGCTGTTGTATTGGATTACATTAGATTGTAAAGATGTACCCAATAAAATGGGCAGCGAGCGCACACGTGTCGACAGTTCTTACTTGTGTTAATATACGTGACAGGCATACAATGTTAAAATCATCTATGAAGTCAGTATTTAGACTTATCTCTATATTTTCACCTCTTTCTTTTGACATTGTATACACTATATATGGCCATAAGTATGTGGACGTGCATGCTATTGGCTGTTCTCCTGCTGCATGTTGATGAACAGGACGCACTTTGTTTGCTTTGTCTGTCAAAATAGCGAAATTTACTGACAAAAAAAGGTCCAAAAATATCCAGTAATTTTCAGAAACTAAATATGCTGAGCTAAAAGTAAACTTCCTTGTCAGAAAACAGTGTTTTCCAGAGGCTGAGTGAGTTTATGCGGCCTTTGTTGCATGTGACTCCTCAGTTTTATCTTCCCTAATCTGTCTAATGTGTGTCTCTAATAAAGGCATAAACATGGCCCTCGAAAACATCAACAAACATGGTAATACATATCCAATAATCGTCACCATCTGTTCTCTGTAAACTGCAAAAATCAGGATAATGGTTTTATTACAGAGTCAGGACGGTGGTAAGTTAGACAGACGGGCTGGATGGCCAACACGCTCCTCGAGGACTTAGATCATAAAGTCTAATCTTAGTCCAGCATCGGTTTCAGAGCTACGAACATCAGCACTTCATAAAATAATCAGACAAGTAAATTTTTTTATTTGGTTCAAAGTTGTGATGAGATCTATTCGGAGCCGATGCCCGGAGACACGTATCCATCACAGGAGATCTGTTTGCCTCCGTCAGATCCAAACGAGGTCTCAGTGTGTGTGTGTGTGTGTGTTCACGTGTTACCGAGAGGAGGCCCCGGACCCCGAGATCGTTCCAAGTCAGCTGCTGCGCAAAACTGCAGGCATGGAAATATCAGTCGGTCGTCAGGTTGAAATATTTTGACAAACACTGGATGGCTTGCTATGAATTTTTGGAGCAGACATTTGTGGTTTTCCAGAGAATGAACTCTAAATGAACTGTAAGTCGTTGGCTTTCGTCAGAAAACAACCGAGTCAGAAAATCACTGATAATAGCTCGCTAGTCACTGGTTTCATAATGGAAACTACTGTTTCACACTCAGAGATGTAAACAGCAGAAAATTAAAGGATAATTACAGTTTGCTACAAATTGGATCCTGGAAGTTTCAGCCATCATGTATATTTATGTTAAAATACCACAACATTTGATGGGGAAGCAGCCAGCAAAAGAATAACTGAAATGTATTTTTCTTTACTTTTAAGGCTGCTAGTATGCTTGAAATGAACGACATATCGTCCAACCACATCTTAACATAAACAGAAACTCCTCCGCGTTTTCTTCTCTACATCCTTTTCGACATTCTTGAACTCGGAAACAAAGTTCTTACGGGCAGATGTGTCGGATCATAAACTCTTGACTTTGACAGGACAAAAAAAAACCCCCCAAAAAACAATTATATATAGAAAGTCGAGGAAATGATTAAAAAACTTTCCTCTTCAAGATGCAACATTTATTTTGATGTTTGACACGGAGAGAGCATTTGTTTCCTTTGAATTTGTGTCTCAGGCCTAAAAAATGTAAATTCGGTAGCAGTAAAAAGGTTTTTGTCATCTAAGTGACAAAGTTAAGTAAATCTTCGAGGTAAATCCCCCACATTCCTCTAGGACTGAAACCTTTTTAACCTTGTTAAAGTGAGCAGTCGGTCCTTTCACAGCATTCCTACTCTCATAATAATCCAAACATACTTACCAGTAAGGCCTGTAAGAAGTTATCCTACTCGATAAAATCCTCTGACAGGACAAGAAACTGACTTACTTCACCGTTTAAACATGTGCTTCTCATCTTTCCGGCAGCACCTGAAAAGTTAACAACATAGTGTAAATACCAGCTACTGTGTGTGTGGCAGCATCACGTTGTTGCACATTTCTATTAGTAGAAACTCGTCACTTTTACTGTGCGTAAATATATATCATTATTATATGAGATAAGGTTTGTAGCATTCGGTGAATTTTCAGTTTTGCGTTTACTTTTTTATCACCGCCTTTAAATAACACGACACGTTTATGATCTGTCCTCACTCCTTCCAGCCTTTCTTTTCACACTTTATCACAAACAGTTAGACCCACGCGCTCGCACATACTGATACAAAACCCTGGCACACCGAAGACACATAGCGCTAATGCAACATATCAGGTGAAATGTCAGGAGTGGAGTAGGGATCGGAATAGTTCTCAGGCCACCGCCGAGTCTCCTCCCCTCCCCTCGGAGCCGCTCGCCCTCCCCGAGCGTGATACGATAGTGAAACTGTCTACCCTCTTAATAAGCTGGCTAATTCATGAGTTTTGGCTCAGGACAGTCGTGAGATAACTTGTAGTTCCTCCATTACATACCTCCAAGTAGATGATCTCTTTATCTCAACCTCTTTAATTACACCAAGTGCTGTTTTTTTTTTTTTTTTTGGTTAAAACCAGGACCTGAATGTGGGGATAACTCAAGGGAACTGTTGAGATAAGAGCAGGGTGTTGTGAGGATAGACGTTTCAGAGGGTTAAAGGTTAGAGTCACTCATGCTCGTTTTTGTTTTAAGTGAAACTTGAACCACGAGTCCACTTAAATCACCCAGGTGGACGTGATTTAGGTGGACGTGTGTGTACTTGTCGGTGGGATTGAGGGCAGTGGGTCAGTATGTGTGAATACCTGAAACGGTTGAAACGTGCGTGTGCGTGTCACATGAACGTATAAATCCTTCAGTAGTGCGCTTTCACACCTTCATTTCCCTTGTTTGACGTTTCAAAGCCGTAAAAAGCAGAAAAATATTTTCAAAGAAGGTTTAAATTTACGTGTCTTCGCATAAAGTTGTAACTTGTGTGTGGAAAAACTTGGAGCTCCCTTTTTTGAACCTTACAAACTTCTGGGTTTGAATTTTTACAGTTGAAAAGTGGTTCACGAGAAAGCTTTTATCTGAATTGAAAGAGGCTGCAATGACCAAAACTGGAGCAAAAACTGTCTGTGTGATATATGTGGAGCTGTCAGCGAGGCCTTAGAGGGGCGGATCGGATCGGGTCAATGAGGGCCTCGTTTTTTCCTCAGCAGTGGATTTACTGTATTTAAACCATCACAGCTTTCCTTTTTTAGAACTTTTCTTTTCGGTCCTGCAACAGTAAATCACATTGTTTAAATAAACAATAAAAATTGACAGAACTATGTGGGGTTTTTTTTTTTCTTTCTGAGGAACATGAACAGGAAATAATGACCTACTGTTTTAGTGTTAACAGATGTTTGTTCTGAGGTGGTGTGAGAGTTTTGTTTTCTCCTCAGCTTGTTATTCAAAAACTCTAGTTTTTATTGGACCGAGCAGCAGTTCAGCATTCTGCGGTCTCTCCCTCTAACTTCACCCTCATCTTACTCACTAAATGCTTCTGACTTCCCCCTTTTTTTTTTTTACAGAAGTGTCGAAGATCAAATGCTTTCCGGTAAACTGATTATACAGTAGCTGACTCTGCTACCGTCACAACAGAAGTGTGAATAAACAAACTCGCTGACATCAATGAAATGCGAAATAAGAGAAGTGAAGAACGTGTGTAAAAGACAGAACCAAAGAAGTGTTTTTAGTTTGTGAAGTGGCAAACTTGGATATATAATTGATCTGTATTGTATTGTATTCAAAGTCTGATATGTCTTATTGACCTCCAACGATTAAAAACACGTCAGCAGCCAGGAACGCGATTCATTTAATATGAGTGTTGCTTATTTAGAGCCACACCGCTGCCCTGGCTGATGTGCTCCTTCACCCCCAAAGATTACAGTTACATTACTTTGTTAAGAAACAGCTGCAAGGACTAATAACAGTCTCTGGAGAGTTGTTCCTTGTACAGCGGACACCACTGAGCATGTGCAGGAACCTGATTCTTTTCACAGCGCCTCACTAAGTTGAGTTCTTTACAATATAAAATGTAGTACAAAGTCAAGAAGTGGTGATATGTAGCACAACAAGCTAGCAGCGTGCTGTAAACTGAACTGCGTCACATGTTTTTGATCATTTTTGGGCAACAACAGAGGTCTACGGCACAGAGGAATAAGATATGTCAGGTTTTGGATGCACACACAATACATGTAAGTATGATAAACTGACAGGATTGGCTCTGCACATGAGATGTACTGACAGTAAGAAAACATAGGAAATTGTCAGCCGTATCTTTTTTAAGTATATAGTCTCCAAAAAATGTTGTGTAGTCTTTTTTTTTAGTGACCCACCTTGTGTTTTTCCTGTGTACTGTGAATAAACCACCTGTGCTGTGGATTTTGTGGATCGTACACCATCTTCTCACCTGTACCTGGAGCGACACACCCGTACTGACGCAGGCCCCGAAAGGCAGCGCTGTTTCTGGTCTGAACACCCGCTAATGTGATCAAACCCAGCCTCTGCAGTAGCTTTTCCATCCTTTTGTGTTTGCGTGAGAAACTGTGTTCAGTTTGTAACTTGGCCGGTCTGTGAGGGGTCAGAGCTGTGTGAGACTGCGGCACATACACGGTGCTGAAAGGTTGTACCGTCAATTAACGACTATGGGTCTATTTTTGAAAACATCTGGGGAAGCTCTCCAGATGATCCCCGCTGTGTGTGTGTGTGTGTGTGTGTGTGATTTATTTACACTGCTGTATAATCTTACAAAGACATTACTGAAATATGAGCCTGTCAGGACATGTTTTTAAGGCCAAATCAGTTTAAAAAAACAATTTATTCGCAGAGTTTTAGCTGATATGTGAATATTTTGATGCACAGTAAAAACATGAAATGATTCATTGCACTAAAGCTTCTTAAAACAAAAAAAGTCTTTATTGTATTTAATATATATTCAACAAACTGCAAATGTATGTTTCATAAATACAAAACACCTCACAAGATTTATTACAATTACATGTACAGTGTATTAAATAAATACAGCTTATTTTTCAGTGTGCAGAATAAGAGAAAACTTTATTTCATGTTTATGTACAAAGTGCTACAGAAACAGTTGCAAGTGCTGCTGACGCTAACATACAAAATCACATTGGCTAAATGTTGCTAGCTACCTACTAAACAACATACTACACATGTGCTACTAAAATATTCATAACAGATAAATCTTTACTTCCAAAAAGTGCTTCTGAATAGTCTGATATTTGCTCAACTTGAAGGTATTTTAGACCCCGTTGAAGCATTTCTTTTTATTCTTTCAAGCAAAGTAGAAAAACTCAGTGCGGCTGTATTTAAACTGTGCCTCTCAGTCTGATTGCGGACGTGTTTACGGCTGTATAAACTGGGCACTACTGCAGTCTGCATTCAGTTGATAGCCTGTGACGTGTTACACACTCTAAAGTCTAGACCCAAATATAGATACGGTTCGCTAAGATGGGGATCTGTTACAAGGACATGATGGCATTACAGCACTACTAAACACAAATAATCCCCAGAACTGCAGCTGTGACACACTTCTGTTTTTTTTTGTTTTTTTAAGTCATTTTAAATAGCACTCTGTAGTAAATTGCAAGTGTTATTGCAAAATTCATTTCATAGTAGCTGTGCAGAGCATGACTGGAAGAGCTACCTAAATCCCACAGTTTCTGCCTCTCAAGAAAAAACTCATTTCCCATAATGTTGCTTTCATTTATCAAAGGGGGGGGGTTTTTCCAAAGTTGCTCATGTTTGAAGAGGATAAACACGCCGATTTTTCCACCAGTGTTTTACTCATTGAGAACCCCCACCTGCCATCTGGCTCTAAACGCCTCATTTCTGGATGAACAGCGACTTTCTTTTCCCTCCAAATCCGACCTGATGGCTCACATAAAAGAAACTGTTGAAAAGAGGATGTGGTCTCTTTGTTCTTTTTTTTTTAATCTAATGCAAATATCAATGTGATTCTGATTTGCTGATGCTAAAAATGTGCATTTTTTTTCCCTCCAAATTCATGCTTTTCTGTACGCGTGCAACTAATGATCGTTTTATGATTGTTTAATCTATCCAATGAACATTTAAAACCTTCCTGTAACAAGTTATGAGAGCATTAGGTTTGTTTCGTCCAACCAACAGCCCAAAAACCAAAGTTATTCCATCTACAGTCATATAAAGCATATAAAAGCTCATTATTGTCCGTAGCTTGTGACCACTTTTTGAGAAGCAACAAAATATGTGTCTCCATAAAACAGTGTTGACAGGTTTAGTAAAATAAACTCAACAAACCCTGGAGATAGAGCACATTTAGTATTAAAGCTAACCAAGAGTCAACAGGCGCCCCTAGCGTGAACCGTCTCTGTTTATCGCTCTCCTCTCCCCTCCATCTCTTTCATATTCCCGATGGCTCCTTTCCCTCTGCTCTTCTTCCTCTCCTCCTCCAGCCGGACCCTCTCCTTCTCCATCATCCAGTCCCCTCCGAGGTAAGCCAACACGTCCTCGGGCCGCCCCCGATGCTGGGGCCTCGGGTCCAGAAGCGACAGAAAGAGGGAGCGGGCCAGCGAGGTGAAACAGGCGAAATGGGGCGCTACGGGAAGGCGGTCTTTCTCTTCGAGCTCTTCTTCGCTTTCACTCATCGAACAGTCCATGCTCTCCCCCTGCGGCTCCGCCCACACGTCCAGTTCGTCGTCGGGGGCTTTCGCTCTTTCGAACCACTCCTGATACTTCAGGTACGAAAGGCAATCGCTGGTTGTCTCCGCCCAGGGATGACTGCCGGTGAGCATCACATAAGTCAGGATCCCCAAGGCCCAGCTGTCTGTGGCGGGCTCCACAGACACCCAAACTCTCTTCTTCTTCTCTTCATTCTCCCCAGCACCGTTATTGCCGTTTTTGACGTCCTCCCAGCAGTCCTCGTTTCCTCTAGCGACCTCGGCCTCAGGGGTGCAGTAAGGGGAGCTGTACCAGACCTCTGGGACCCTGGTGCCCTTGGCCTTCACCTGAGGTAAAATGTTTCCGAAAAAAGATTTGCAAGTTTCACAGAAGACCAACTTTGACGGATGTGCTGTTTTGACGATAGGTTGGGCTACCGGCATGCTAGCGGCACCGGACATTTGTACTCACCATGCCGAAGTCTCCCAGTTTGACCCAGCGGCAGGAGGAGTCGCACAGGAAAACGTTCTCTGGTTTGAGGTCTCTGTGGACAAAGCCGAGAGAGTGCAGGTGGGACAGAGCGCCGCACAGCTGAGACACGACCCGCTGGCAACAGTTCTCGTCCATACCGACCTGGGGAGAAAAAGAGTGACTGAGGACAGAAGGAGGAAAAAATATCAGATTAAACGATTTGACTATCAGGAACTTGATGAGCACAAACCGTACAAAGAGTCTCTTGCTGTAGGAGAGACTAGCGAAACAGACTGCAAGGATATAGTCTTTATCAGTATTATGAGGTGCTAAACGTTATATATCATGCCTATTTCCAGTATATTCATATTCTGGGGCTCTACTGGAATATCTTTGCATGATTTACAGTTAAAGAAACTCCTTATTTATCTTCTGCTGGTCCTTTATTCAGCCCCCTCAGTTCAGCCTCTGTCGTAAACAGGCAGTTTTAGTTCCTGTCTCTTTAAGGCCCCGCCTCCCAATGAGCCTGCTCTATTCCGATTGGCCAGACTTCCGCTGGCTCCGGAGGCTACGTAAACAAACTTTTTTTTGTGTGTGCTTTACTCAAAATGCTAACTTCTCAATTACATCCACACATGTTCGAGCCTGATTCTGATCTGAAATATGCGACAGGACAACGCAAACAACCCGTGAAACCGATTTAACAACGACTTTAGCGACAAAATACAGAACAGACGGTCGTTTGTGGGCATGTGTGAGCAATCTGACGTCAGTTCAAAGGGGAAGTAGAGGTACTGTTGCAAATGCTGACTCATATGTAGCATTTTTACACAAGTTCCTCACATATTTTGGCACTTCTGACATTATAGCTGTATATAAGCCTGATTTAACCCCTTTAAAACCACTTTATACCTCAGGTATGATGACATCGAAGAGATCACCGAAGAGACTGGCTTGTTGAGCGAAGACGTAGTGTGACGACGTGAAGTAGGCGATTCCCAGGGCTCTGGTCAGGGACGGATGGGTACAGAACGACAGCGAGAGGTTGTACTCTCGTAGGAAAGAGACGAGAGAGGTGGACTTACGGGGGAAGAACTTCAGAGCCATCGGAGTACCTGGAGGAGAAGAAGGAAAGATATTCATACAAGTGTAGGAATGTTTTTGCGGTTTCTGGAGGATTTTATTAAAATAAATCTATGTTAAGATGAACAGACTCTAGTTTCCTTCCCTCACCTCTCTTCCTGTGCACAGCCAACATGACTTTCCCGTATGAGCCTTCACCCAACAGCTTTAGCACCTTGAAGTGCTCCGACGTGTCCATAGTTATCAGAGACTGAGCCGTCAGATGGCACATCTCATCCAGAAGCTTTGTGGCAGCCTGAACACACAGACAAAGAACAAACAGGTGACGTTAAAGGTGTCGTGCATTGAAGTTGTGCAACCGTGGCAAGTAAGTTGCAAGTAATTCAGGTCTGTACTTGACGTTGAGGTGCACAAACTGTACAACTCATGTCAGTGTGATGTTCTTTAGATCATTTTCACTGCATGCATTGGTTAAATTTTAACGCAGATAAAGCACAAGTGGAATTAAAAGCATTAATAATGGCTAATAATGAACAGACTGATGTGAGATGTCCATGTTTGCTTGCTTTTCAGACACCTCCTCATTATTAAGCGCCAAATCAGATATATATTAGATATTTCCAGAAAAAAATCCCACTTTCCCGAGCCAACAATTTTTGAGGAGTTGCTTCGTTTCAGAGCGGGACAGCCAGCAGCTCTTTGAAACCTTTCACAGCCGGTGCGGTGCGATGAACGTCGTCATAGTGATGCTGGCAACACTCATCCATGGATATAAACATGTCTGTTAATAGCTTCATGAAATCCTTTGAGACACACACTGATCTTTGTTTTGTCTCGGTGGAATGTGGATGTTTCCACCACAGCTGGCACCCCCGGTGTTCCAGGCGAGGGATTTGGTGTCACCGTACATCGCAGACACGCAGGACAGCTCGTTACAGACCATTAGGGAACAAGTGAGAGCCGTCAATGTGCTGGAAACAGATACGGCGAATCACACAACTGAGGTTTTGTTCACACCGGCAACCACAAACACGATGACTTGCGGTATTTTAGCCAGATTTTATGATCAACTGTGCAAGAAAATCCTATCGAATGATGCAAAATTTGATCAATTGAAGGCGTTACATCAACGACAACAAGTGGGATTTTCATGGATTTCTAATCTCATGCCAAAGCAGTTACACCACGACAGTTTCATATACATTCACGAGATAAGAATAATGCTTTTGACTCATTTGTAACCCACTTGCAAAACCGCTCTGTTTAAACTTTCTGATAACTAACAGCAACAGCGGCCGCAGCGCGTGTTATGTCATATGGTCAAAGCTCTAATCCTTTAGCACTATGCGTGAGTACATTTTTAGTCTGGGTGGTCCGAGGCGGAAACTAAACTCTCCACCCTCTCTGTGTTTATACGCCGTGCTCCAATTACCGAGGTATTCCAGACCGTCTGAAACAAATGTTTTTGATGCTGAAAATCCTGAAACGAGCTAATTAGCTGGTCTGTAGCTCAAATAAAAAAAAATCAGTTTTTGTTTTGACTGGAGTTTTTGTTTGATCGTGAGCGAAGAGTTTATTGATTCTTAGATTTGACTGAATCCAATTGAAGTCATTTTTTTAATGCAGTGCTGTCATAAACTGTGCAGGATTTTCATGTAGTCAGGTTGTTGGATTAATTATTGATGCTTCGGCAAGTTTAGTCAGTTACTTTTTTACAGTTTTTACAAGTGTTTTACAAGTTGAAATAACTTTTAAAATAAATTTCCTTTCCTACAGAGACTCTGTGCTCCTGTACAAATTATATACAGTATATATTTGTTTTAATGTTTGTATATTGCAGCGTTTGTTGTTGTTTGATATTAGTTTGTAGTTGGATTTTTTCTGTTTTATATGCTTTTCTGTTGTTGTTGCTGTTAATGGATGTGTGTGTGTTTGTTAAAACTTAAAAAACTGTACAAAAAAACAAAAGTATTGAAATGAATGTAATCAAAATGACTCAAATCTGGCAGGAAGTAATTTATTGGATCAATATTTAATTTCAAAACATCAAAACTTGCATCATATTTATCAAAGCAGAAGCACTTGTAGAGTCAGTTAAAGTGTTTTTGTTGTAAACAAAACTGGCTGCGGTCTGTGGAGTCATCAGGGTCTCGGGGGTTAAAATTCAGTGAGCAGCATAGCTGACGTGCTCAGAGTTGGTCAGGTTTAGAGGAGAGTAAGAGGAGGTGACACTGGTCTCAGCCAGCCCAGAACAACTCCAACAGCTTCCCTGTGGGACGCCTGGCCGAACACTCAGGTTATGTAAGAGGCGAGGTTGGACCTGTTTTGCTGTTCTCTGTTCTGTGTGTGTGTGTGTGTGTGTGTGAGAGAGAGAGAGAGAGAGAGAGAGAGAGAGATGAATGTCCCAGTTATGTCCTCTACATGGAAATTGACCTCTGCAGACCACAAACACCGCTGTGATGAATGAAAAGTGTGTATGTGGACATACACACTTCTGTCAGCACTGGCACACACCCAGAAGCCGACTCAACTTTGAAAGTGTTGTCCAACTAAAATAGCTTTTAGCTTAAGAGCTGGCATCTTAAATTACATTTCAAATAAACAACCGTGAACATAATGTCTAAAGTATACAATCAGCACTTCACTTTTTCAAGATTTGGGGCAGTTTTGTCTGGTTTTCCGGTCATTATTCATGCATTTCATGAGCTATATTGTAATCCACTGCATTTTCATAACATTAAAGAAAGAAAATGATGCTCAAAAAGTTGAAGTTATTTCTAAAATATACAGTCAGATGTTGAGTGTTCATGTTAGCATTTGTTAAGAATGGTGAGTTACATGAATGAAATGTATTTTTTCTATATAATAAGACATCAAAGCATCAACATGTCATTGATATACTGTAACGGCTTACTGCATATGAAACATTCTTAATGAATATATAAAGATTTATTTACATGTTCTAATTAAATTTTAATAATCCAACTTGTTAAAATGTCATTTACGTGTTACATTTTTTAAATTTAAACTTTCGTGGGTGCTTTTAAAACATTACAAAGGAACGTGTCATTGTGGGCAGACTGTACATTTAATTACTGTTACAAGAATGTGATGGAATAAATGCAACAGTATATATAAATATGACAATATATGCAAACAGATTACATAATGTGGTGCTCAAGGGGGGTGAATGCTACATTTGTGTCACATTTTTACTGTAATACATTATAAATATTGTGTATTTGAATGTTTATTTACATTATGATTATTGTAAAATACATATAAAATTGTCAAATAAAAAATAAAGAGGTCATAGATAAAGCAATTTATCTTTTTTTCATTGTACCTGCTAATGAAATGGTCAAATTATATTTCATGTATACATCACATATCTGATTTAAAGGGTAAATCTACCCTAATCATTTTTCTCCTTCACTTATTGTACATATTATATTTGTATTCTAGCACGCTGTTCATTTTAGTTTAACCCACTTTGACTTTTGAGTTGTTTTGTCTGTGAAATTTCTGCTTTAGAGCAACTTCTATCTTCAGAAACAGCGTCCTTGTTACTCTGGATGATCGACATATCTCCCCGTCAGCAGTTTTTGGTTGCGACTGCTTCTTCTGTGGGAAGCAGCTCCGATGAAAACTGAGACTGTGTCTGTGGATTATCAAAAGTAACCAGGACTTTGTTTCTGGAGGTAGAAGTTTCTGTTGAGTTGTATTATTGCAGTTGTGTTATTTATTCAACACCACAGATTAAACTCCATTTACCTTCATGCCAAAAAAACACCAAAACTATCTGCATGGTGAGATTAAACCAGAGATGAAACTAACTATTGGGTGAATTGACCCTTTAAGTCTACAAAAATGTGTCTCAGTTTGGGGAATCCCTGCACCAGCTTCGACTTACTGTCATTTCGTAGCTTTGGTTCGGTTTTGTCGCCGCTGATTCTCAATAAGAAATCTGTCCAACAAAAACGTACGTCCTGCTCTTCATTTAGCAGGTACACCTGTCTGGAAATCCTTCACAGATCCTCATCTGCTGCAGGTACAGCAGCACACAACCGTGGAAGTCTGCTGCAGTCTTGGCTTTGTTTGATGTAGTTTGCAGTCAGTGAGGAAACTTTCCAAACTGTCCAATGGGCTTGTTGCAGGTTTGCATGTCTGCTGCCGCTGCAACTTTTATCCTAAAGTGATCTGTCCTCACCTCCACTCCTCCCCCTGTCGTCCCTCTGCTGCTGCACTGCAGGGCGGATCCCAAAATGTGTATGTGTGTGTGTGTGTGTGTGTGTGTATAAGTGAGAAGTGAAAGTGTATGAGGTTCCTATGTTCATTACTTGCCTCAGTGGACACTTATAGGTCGTCTCTTCTTCCACCGTAGTCCGTCTTTCCTTCCTTCTGTATTGTGCCGTGTAAAGAAAGAGACGTGTGTTTAAGGGTGTTTTTGTCTGTTTGCATGTGTGTGTGTTCGTGTGTGCGTGTTCTTAAGAAACCGTGCAAGTTTTGAACCTCGAGGAGCGGTGAGGAAATCTTTGGAAATGAGGGCCTTTTGGACAGGTTCGCAATCTTTAAAACAACAGTCAGATATGAACACTGCAAGATGTTTTCCAAACTGTAATCATTCCTTTCGCTAATATCAGCCATTAAAAGACCCCCTCTAAAATGCTTTCACAATATAACTGGCAAGATAGGAAATAAATGAGCAAAAACATGTGTTTGTGTGTCTGTTGTGTCTGGACTTTACAGTTTATCCACGTGTGAATAAAGCAGAGAAAAGGTGAGTATGTAGGTTAATCGTGCACCATTAAAGGTTTAAGGATTACCTTTCCACAAAAAAGCACAACTGCCACATCAAAATCCTTAAAATGCAAAGATTCAAGTATCTATGAACGTGAAAAAGTGATTTCATGCTGCATACAAGATGTCTCCTACTTCACTATAAGTGTGTCTCAGTGTATGTGAACCAGAGGCTTCAAGTTTCCACATCACACTTTTTACAAGTTGCACACTGCGCCATGCAGGACTGTCCTTGACTTGAACTAGTTGTGATGTCACAAATCATAGGCTCGTAGGCCCACGCCCTAAAAATATTTATTTCCAAGAAGTATTGAAAACAGCCATCCAGTGTCAAACTTCAATCTGCAGCGTGACGCTCAAACATCCAACTGTAGGAGCAAGAAAAACATATTTTTTTGAGCGGATGAGGACTTTAATCAGAAATACCCTTTGTAGAATAGCACTCTCATGTCAAAACAGTGATTATTTATGTTCATACAGTGCATGTGCTGTGCAATAAGTCTAGAAATCAAGGATGTGAAAGAATACTAATGACTAAAAGGTTGTTTCATTGCATAAAACAGCGGCACAAATTGAGTTGAAACAAGCATCTGATACAAAAGTCTGGATGAAAATTGGATAAATTACTGAAACATCATAATGAACTGCAGGGAACAGAGTGCTCCAGCAGCAGGAATCAGGAGTTTCATGTGGAGATAATGACACTAATTAGCAGCTAAAACTGCAAATATTATTGTTATAACATGTTATCATCCCTCCCCCCGTGAAGACAAGAAAGCACAGATGAATGTTCCAGCGTTCCTTCGACCTCCTGTCGTCCGGTCAATATTTAGCTGTTGATCTGTCAGTCAAAAAAAATGCATCAGCTGTCACTCTCTGCACAAACAAACACTTTTCTTTCTTTCTTTCTTTCTTTCTTTCTTTCTTTCTTTTCTTTCTTTCTTTCTTTTTTCCTTTCCTTTCCTTCCCTTCCCTTTCCTCTTTCTTTTTCTCTCCAAATCCAGTCAAAGAATTTTCCTCTAACACCCAGACCCCCATCTGAGCTACAGATCCAGGTCTCAGCTGCCAGCAGTGACCACACATACAACTGCAGGATCACTCAGACTTTCCCTGGGGGGTGGGGGGGGGTGGGAGAGGGAGGAAGGTGGGAGGAAGGGGTGTCATTGAGTTACAGGGAATGTCTGTCTGTGTGTGAGATCATCTGTCTGTGGCCACATGTCAACACGATGACATTATGCAAGTCGCCGTGTGCAACTCCAGTTCACACATACGGCTGAACATCAGTGGTCTGTACATTCCCACCCGTGTGTCACACAGCTGCGTGTGGACCGACGCTTTTAAAAGCTCGGCTCTTTAACGAGTGTTTGCGTTTCGCCAGCAGATGTGATGAGTTTTTCTAATATTTGTCAGAAGTGGAGCTGCTCTGGAAGCTCCGTTACTGTCATTCATTTAGATAATTAAACCTCAGTGGAAAGTAGCAGCTAAGTATGTTTGCATAGCTGTATGGGACTATTCAGCTGAATGTTTAAAACAGTTTTCTATTGTTTGCTTTGGAATATATACAATTCAGACAATAAGTATTTAGACAGCTACAAAGTTGTTGCTCTTCAGGTTTTTGAAATAAATAAATAAGTCTCAGCTTTAATATGATTAGGTTCTATATAGATATCGCCCTTGTCACATAGAGTTCCCACCGTTTAGGGGTTCAAACGTAATCGGACACTCGGCTACTAGTTACTGTTTCTTGGGCAGCTGTGTGTCCTTTCAACAAGTCCTCCCAGTTTAAAGCGAACAAATATGTCGTTTTGACCATGTGACCCCGGAGCAACACATAAGAGCGTTTTCTGTCCTATCGGCAGCAATCAGCAGGACGACGTTGTTTGTCTGTGCTTTCCAAAACTGTAAGTCATTGTTCAAAAAAATAATAAAAATAATGTTTTATGATGTGACAACAGTGTGGTTAAAGTCTGGTTAGGTTTATGGAAAGATCATAGTTTGGGTTAAAGTTGGAGAAACACATGGTGTGGGTTAGAGTTACTGCTTCATTAAACTTAGGCAACCTTTGTTGTCATGGCTGCAATAATAACCACGTTAACGTTAGGCGATGATTATAGTTCATTTTAAAAAGAAAACACAAACTGTCCTGACTTGCAGTTGGAAACACTCCACTGTTGGGTCCATCCATCCACCCACCCCTCCTCCGACAAATGAGGAAACGTGTCAATTTGCACCACCGCTCTGCGTCATAATTACTACGGCCACTAGATGGCATCTGTCACTCAAACGACTGACATTGTGACCTGTTGTATTGTTTTTCTTCTTCTTCTTCTTGGAGGACAGTCTCACACATGGCTCAGAGTTGAGAGCTGCCAGTCAGACTGAGGGGAAGTTGTCCATCAATATGTAAAGAGGTGACCGCTCTTGATTTTTTAATGGGCGTATTCACCAACGCCAAGTCAGATCTAATATTTATATTGATAATTAGGTGCATCTTTACAAAAATATAAGCTGCATTACAGGTTTATTCTCTTATATTTTGTACAGTAAGCTGCAATATTTAGTACATGAGAGGAGTGTCAGTGTGAATCAGCTGTGGCGGGAAGCTTTGGGAAAGGTTTTGCTTTTACTTAAGATATATCATATCCAACCTCCAGCTGTTTACTAAGTCTGCCTTTGTATATATGAGGGAATTGACCTTTATACTTAAAACGCTCTGAAGTGCGTAAGCTTTTTTTCTAACGTGATGCGAGCCAAATAAACAAGTGAAATGTTAATATTTGGTCCTTTTTGCCTGGAAAGTTGAGATGTGCTACCCTTCTGTTTACGTTTCTGGAGCGTTCCTGCTGGGTTTTAGGTTCAGCGCTTGTTGTCGAAGCGCCACCTCCTTCGATTCATATCATATCTATCATAAGCTACTTATGAGGCCGGGACAAAAGTCCAGATTGCTGTCATGGTGCCAAATTTGGAACAATTAAACACTATATTATTATCATATGTCAGAATATATAAAGGTGTTTATATATACACATGTTTATATCCATACTTTTATGTGTATGCTCTTGTTTATTGTTATTATTATTCTCCACTTATTATTATTAATTTAAAATCTTATGTGACTACAAGCAGATGAAATAATCTCACCCCACCCAAAGAATTAAAAACAACCAATACAATTTGATCACAAAAACAAAACAAAAAAAGCCCCAAAAACCAAAACCTGTATTGCAAAAACAACTTTTAAAACAGCGTTTTATGGCTACAACAACAGCTTTATTTTGTATGGCTTACTTCATTCCTCAGGTAAAATCATGATTTTTACCTGTAACAATCTCAGGTTAAATCAGTTACTAGCTAGACTGCTGCCCTTCAGAGTGAGACTTCACTTGAAAAGAAACAGTAATGGTCACATTACACTGATGATGACGAGTGATTGAGGCAGAATAAGAGGTATAAAAAACGGAAAGATGAATCAAGTCCACGCTTTCTTTCAATGCAAAATTTTATTAATAACTTAAAAAAAAAACAGCAAAAATTAAACAAAATTCATAAATAGTAATGATGATATTGCTACCGTATACTTAATTATTATTAATATTATTAAATATTATAAAACAAATTAACCGTAAAAAAACATATATGACCGATGCCTGCATCTGTCATATAGATAATACAAAAAGCTCATAAATAGTTTCCTAAATAGATTCAGAAAAACAAAACAAAACAACAACAGTAGAAAAATATTTGTTTTGTTCCACATATTCTCATCCCTAGCTCATGAGTAGGTCAACACTACGAGGCATTGTGAATGTAAACAAGGTCGCTGGTGAACACAGTAAAATTAAAAAAAAAAAGCGACACGTTTTCCTGTGATACACTAACTATCTCTTTGTTTTCTGTATCTTGATGTTAAAGGGGACATGAAGTGAATTTGGGGATTTTCATTATAAAATAAAAGGCCTGTGTTGAACTTGATAAGAGCTCCAAAGATTGAGGTGAGCAAGTACCAGATCATTCACGCGCTCCCACAAACTTTGGGCGGATTGGTACTCAAACATGTTGCATAAAGATAAATAATAAGATAAATAAGGAGATTTTTGGAACTGTAAGTCAAGTTGTTCCAGTAGATCCCCAGAATATAAATATAGACCCGGAAATGTGCATGATACGTGCTGTTGGGGCCTCAATCATGGGGTCACACAGAGAGGGCCTGCATGTAACATAGAGGGCCTGACCACGGCATGGGACCGCCTCTTTGGCAGAGACGCTCCTTCACAGCGCAGCCATGGCATCTCCGCCCCTTTAAAAACGCCCGCACGCTTACAGACTTTCAGGTCGGGGTTTGAGAAACGTGTGAAAACAGCCTATGTTGCCTACTCACAGCGGCGATGAATCGCCATCTTGGCATACACGCCGTACAAAAATAATGCCAAATATCCATTCTTTCTTAAATAAATAGCGTTTGGGAGCCGCTGAGCAGCGCTGTGTCGTTGCCATGGAAACTGCAGGTAGCGTAACTCCTCAGCCAGTGAACGGTCAAGCGAGAAAGAGAGAGAGAGAGAGAGGGGGAGTGTGTCTGAAATAACAGTAAATGTGAACCATTGATGTATGAAGAGAACGGAGCAGAGGGAAACGGTTAGCAGCAGCAGTAAGTTGTCAGTCTGGCAGTAAATGTACAGTACAGTGTGTCAGTTAATAAAACGCTGCGGCTTGTCAACGCCATGAGAAGTGACGTGATGACACCATGTAAGACATTAGCGGTGGATTATCTTCTCAAGGTGGCGGGCTTAATGTTTAGGGCAGTGGAATTTCCTCTGAAGATTTCGTAACGTTGTTTTGGACCAGTGACAGAAGACCGTTAACCGTTCAGAGATCTCGATGGAGAACCTGAGCGCGTCGAAGGCCGTCGAGGCGACAGGGAGGGAGAGCGACGGCGGCTGAGGCACCTCCTGATTGAGCTACAGACAAAAGAGAGAAAACAAGAAAACAAGTTTAGTTTAAACGGGATTAATTCTCATCTGTACAAAAGGAATTAGCACAACAGAGTTCAGTAATAATACTTAAAATGCTGTGAATGCAAATGGTTCATTTTCAACCTCTTGGTCTTTCTTCTCATGCTTTTCTCTTACAAATATTCTCTTTCTCTGCAAGTATAAAGCTTTATTTTATCATATTCAATTTAGATGAAGCTCTTCTATGTTTTTATAATCAAGCACACCTCAGAAGACTTCGGAAAAGAGTTAAATATAGAGATACTGGGGGATATTTGGGACGAGGCATTGAAATATGTTCGAATTTTTTGTCGATTTTTTGTTTAATTATGGTTCCATTGCCATTTTTAAGCATTTCAGTTTATGCTAATCCATCTTCCAAATCTACCCTCTATTTTTAAATTACCATTTTATCTTATATTTTAATTTATTTTAATTTGTTATCTTATTTAACTTCCTTTCTTATTGGTATTGTTGATTTATTTTCTGATTATCTTTATTTGTAATTTTCTACTTATACTTTACTTATATTTTTAGTTTTGGCTGGAGTAAACCTCCATATAACCCAAACGATAACCAGTACTGGTCCTGGTCTCACCTGTTGGAGAGATGTGCTGGTGAGGCTGGTTAGGTGCAGGAGGTGACTTCTGGTGCTCTCAACCGACTCGAAGGGTAAACTGACATTTTCTTTGGCTGTTTTCAACCAATCAACATGCAGTTTGAAGGACTGAGCGTACGTATACAGCTTGGAGAGAGACTCCTTCGTCTGTGGGAACATTAAATAGACAAGAGTTTAAAACAGTTTACTTTGACATCAACAAAATATTTCTGCAATAACCAAATGTTGTAGAAAAAAAAGAAAACAAATGATTCGACTCCAGAAACTTTACCTCCGCTGATCCTAACTCTTCGGCAGATTGTTGTATGTGAGGAAGAGTGTCCAGTCCGTTTCCCACACCAACTGAGTTTATGAGGTTATCATCTGTCTGTAGGGAATACAATCAGAAGTGAAGTTTACTTTAAGGCTGAGGTAATACATAACTTTAAACCTCTAGAGAGGAAACGTCAGAGGAAGTTCCATCTTAATCAGTGCTTCTGATGAATAAACAGACTTTCTCTTTGTATAAGTCTAATAATATATCTTTGGGAAAAAAAAGACATGATCTTCAAGTAAGATGGACTCTTCCCAGCCTGTCCTCTTACATATTCGTGTGTTTGTATGGAGGACTAATCATGACTAATAAAACTAAATGCATAGACAAGTGCCTAATTAAATGTTTATGTATAAATATATGTATTGTTGGGTCTAACATATAAATAACCAAAAAACATGAGGAAAATATTTGTTGAATATTCACTTCATGACTGATTGCATTAGAGCTTCAGTGATTAATCAATTAGTTATTTGGCACCAACTATTTTCATAATAAATCAATTTAGGAGTCATTTTTTAAGAAAAAAGGTCCAAATTATCTGCTTCCAGTATCTCAAATGTAAATATTTTCTTGTTTCTTTAGTCTTCTATATAGTAAATTAAATGTTTTTTGGGTTGTTAGCTGTTGGTTTCACCATTTTTGGACAAGTAATCGATTAATTGAAAAAAATAATAAACGAAAATATTCTTTGTTGCAACTGCATATATAAATCATAAGATATCATCTACTTACAAAAGACTTATATCTACTCAACAAAAACAGTTTAAAGAGTGTAATTAGCTTGAGTAAAGCTTTTAAAAGTAAAGGAGGGTGCAGAGAAATCTTACCAAGTCATGGAGCTTTTTTGATAACTGCCTCAGCCTGTCCACCTGATGGCTCATTGGTTTTAACGTCTGGCAAATGACGTTCGGGCTGGGACGAGATGATGAGCACACAAACAGCTCAGCCAAAAGCAGAAGGTGGAGAAGACAAGGTGTGGAGTCGTGAATTACTGCAAAGATAAGAAAAAAAAGATAAAAAAAATTAAAATAACTTGCAACATTTCTGTATGTGTTTGTCTTTTCTGTCATTGCCAAAGTTGTCAAAGTGTTTTCACCATGCATTGAGCTCACACAGAAAGCGATTATCTCTGCCTGACTGCATCCTGTGTAGACACATGTACGGAGGACTGAAGCTGGCAACATTTTTTAAAAGAATGATGCGTTAACATCGAACTGCACACACAGTTTAAACAACTCAGATCCTGTTGTGACCACATGGGTGTCACATGGCTGCAACTGTTTTTCATTATAGATTAATCCGCAGGTTAATAGTGAAATAACCGCATTCATAATTTCTTAGAGGCCACAATGAACGGTCCAAAACGTTAAGATGTTCAATTCGTTGTCATATATGACAAAGAAAAACAGTAAATTGTCACATATGAGAGGCTGGAACCAGAAAATGTTTGGCATTTTTGCTCGAAAAATAACTGAAATGATGATTTGTTTATCAAAAGAGTTGCAGATTAATTTTCTGACGACGTGTCTGGAAATCTTACACCACTTGCTTGACATATTATTATGACTTAAGGTGCCTTCCTAAGGAGAATTAACAAACATAGTGGCAGAAATTCATCCAAAGCTCAACGGCTTGCACTGTAAACTTGTTTTAACGAAGCAGCAGCGCATACGTCAGTTCATTCTGGTATCAGATGTGTGAACATGAACCGTCATTTGAAAAATCGGACAATATCAGCAGCTCATATTTGAGCCTGTGGTGTTAATGAGGTCAACAAAACAGGTCAAAGATTAGACTAGCACACTGTGTGGTTGAATGTGTGTGTAGGAGGAGGAAGTAGACCGATGGATTTCGAGAAAGTGTGACATCTTGTATTTCAGAGAAACATATATATGAGGTCAGTTGACAGTTATAATATAGCTATCACTGTTTTTTCCTCTGAAAAACCACCGGGGTGACGAAGTTTTTTGTTTACGAGATTATTTCCAGTTAAAAACACGTCATGTTTACGTGTTCTTGACAACATACGTCTTGTGGTCCTGTGAAAAATAACTGTCTCTGTTGAGAGATGGATCAGCATTACGTTCTCATCCGGTTTCACATACACTCTTGGTGAGAAGATCGGGGCGGAAAGGATAATTCTGCTCTGTTTCTACACCTCGGGTCTTGAAGGTTTGGCCACTGCTCCTGTGTGTAATAACATTATATTGTACAAAATCTTATTATAGCGGTACGGGAAAAAGAAGTGAGACAAATCGAGACGCACAAGCACTCAGGCGATCGTACAGGTTTTAAACAAACCCTCAGATCAGACCAAACTTATTTGGATGAGAGGTTTGGATAAGAGCTAAACCATCCACTGCAAAGATCCATCAGAGTTTACAAGCCAACTTTATGATTCAGCGTTGACCTTTATGATTATAACTGACATTACGGGGGCGTTCACTCTCAGTTTTACTCCTAAATAAAGTGGTTTATGGAAACTAAACGGCTGTTGTTTACACCCGGCATGTCACGGATTGTCTCACTGCTTGTGTTTCTTGACCTTTTCAGATTACTTTTCTTGACTACGATGAGATCAGAAATGAGGAAAACGAGAACGAGAAAAAATAAAATTATCGGAAGCCTGGGCGTTGAGATTCCCGCAGGGAGTTGTAAATCAATCTTAGATGTCGCTCGACGATTAAAAAGCAAGGAAAGGTTAAAAAAAATTGTTATAAAAAGTTCTTCACAGTTATCTTTAACGAGTTTGTCCTAATGTTTGAAACTTTTTACAGTGAATTACTGGATTGTTTTACTTCATCAGGACTTAATTAAATTATCTAAAGACGGAAAAATGTCACTCTTTAGTTAAACTGGTCATAACTGGTTGACCTGTGCAGATACTGACGAAGAACAACAGGTTCACAAACAGTCAGGTGTCCATCTGAACACTGAGGGAGGTTTTTCCTCGCTGTCTTCCTTTTCATACTGGCTATTAAAAGATTCCCTTTGAATCCACAGTGTGTCCACAGTCATTGAAAAGTCTTCTATGAGGCCTCAGCAGTCTGAGTTAGTCATATCAAGTGGATATCTGACACATTAAGCATCAAAATCTCCTCTTTGTGTTTCCCTGTTGAGCTGCAGGTGGAAGTATAGAAACAAAAAGAGGGACTTTGGCACTAAAAAGACTGAAACGCTGAAAGATATCTACTTGATTTGACTCATTTGGACGCTTCCAAAGCTTCATATTAGCTTCAGATAAACTTTTAAATGATTGAAATATTTTTTTATATTCATTTGGGCTCCTTGCTAATATTGTGAACCTGTCCTTTAAAGGGTCACAAACCAAAATAGTTAGTAACCACTGCTTCGAGCTGAGTGCGGAACTTTCCCAGACAGGGAAATGAAATTTGCTCATTTTTGCCCCTTGTGGCTGTTTGAGGGGGGGGTGGGGGGCAGGGGGGGGGGCGGAGGGACGGGGGACGGAGGGACTACCACCACAGTTCTCACCAACCGTCAAGTACCAGTGGGTGTTTTTCCATCCTTGAGCCTGAGCAGTAATGAGGCAAAGAAGACGTTGCACTTGAAAACTTTCTTGGAAAAGCAGCACAAAGGTGAGATTTATGATTCATCAGAAGTGTTTTCAGACAGTACTTTTCGGGTTTTTTTTTTTTTTTTTTTTACAAGAGAAAGCACTGTTAAGGTTGAAGACTGAGTGGTTGGTTTGGCAAACATACGTCTGGTTAACCACCCCGACTCCCGGAGCTTTTCGACGGGAGAGTCCTGAACGGGGCTACGCTGCTTCAAGGGGCCTGGCTTTGATACCATAAACCTCTCAACAGTCAATATTTCCCTTTTACCACAAAGCACCATCTATTCACACTAGACAAAACACAACTGGTGTGTCTTTCTTCTATAGAAGAGGTGCAAGATCAGCAAAATGTACGCCGCGTTGAATACTGTAACTTGCGTTGCGTAACTTCGTGTACAGACTGAAATTTCCTCTATAGAAGACAATAAAGAATGAATGTGAATCTGACTGACGACGTATTTTGCTGTTGAACTATACAGACTTGTTGATTATTTTGGCGTATGAGCCGTGTGAGAAGCTTTCATACAGTTAATGAATGGCGCTCTATGTCTCGATTGCCTCATCCTGTCTTTAGTGCAAGAATCACCCAGCTGTCATCTGTTTGTCTTTTCAATCCTGAACTGTTACAATCAATCTGAAAATGAATAATCCCCCCCCACCCCTGAATCCTTTGTGGTTTGTTTCGTCCTGGCCTGTTGAGCTTTCTTCTCAAGTGCTTAATCAATGGTGATCTCTATTCAAAAACAAAACAAAAAAAAACACTCTAATCAAGATTAGCTCTAGTCTGTAAATCTATCCGCTGTTTTTTTTTTTGCAACTTCAAAAAAACCCATAACCCAGAGCAACAAAGAAGTGAACTGTCTGTTAGTGTTAGATCAGGGATAAGGAATGAGAGGTATGCTGTGGGTTTTTTTTTTTTTTTTCTCCCAGCCTGCTCTGGGCCTCCTGTTGGAAAAGGAGAGGGGAGCTGGCGCAGCGGTCTGAGTCAGATTAATCTCTGTGTGGTGACATCACCGGGCAGACGCCTCAGGCTGCACTCTTTAGAGGGAAAACATGCACTTTGTGTCATGAGTGTCTGACACGGTGCACTTTAAACACTTTTACTACCACTCACACACCTACGGCAGTGAATCTGCTCCGTGGTTGTTCACCGTCAAAGGTCACAATGAGGAAAATCCCGACCACAAAGGAAAAAATAGCAAACTCTCTAATCACTTGTGTCTCTTTGACTTAAAACAAGTAATTCAATGTTAATAATTATACATAATGTTCATTAACGTCAACTACTGAGCACAGAATTATGTTTGCTTCCGTTTAACCTCTGAATATTTCTATCTTATTTCCTCTTTGGACGTTTATCAGCTGTTTTGTTGACGTGCTCACGCCTTGAACAGATTTATAATTGATATACATTGTTTTACTGTCGCATTTCTATTTCTTATCATGAGCTTGTACGTCTTCTGTAAAGCACTAAACTATATGAAAACTGCTATACAAATAATATTTAACTGAATGATCGATATTATTTCATTATATATTATAAATAATATATATATATAAGAAAGGTTTTGTGCAGACTTAGTGTTAAAAAAACTCACAATGCCTCTGTTTATTTGTTTGTTCTGTGATTTAAGGACTATTTACGAACTGTTTACTTATGAATTAGTTCACATTTTTATGGACATTTAAAATATTCAGGGAGAAGAGACACAAAGCAATTCAAATGCTGTAAATGCTTTGATTACAATATATTTTAATTGTACTCTTTTACCTTATTTTAGAAATATATAAATAATTAGCTCTTAACCACGTACTTGACAGGAAAACAGGAAGTTGCTTCTCTGAATGTCACGCTTCCATATTTGTAGGCGGACAGTATAAACTTTGTGAAATAAACATAAATTCCGCGTTTCAGAGAGCAAAATATGAATATAATACCAAACCTCAGCATGTCTACATAACATGCAACATGAACCATTTACTGAAGAGTCCTCTGTCATTCCTGTTTTTGTTTTAAAATCTGTGTCAAGCTTTTTTTATTTTCCCCTCAGTCAGACATTTTATTCACTTGTTTATTCCTGTCCAAGGTCACATGGCAGCTGCAGCCTGGTAAACTAAACAGGATGCATGAACAGCTGATTAAAAACCATGTCTACTTCTTATTCCACGACTTGGAATATGATTTTGTCTGAAGAAATATTCCTCCTATACAGTGGAAAATAAATATTGTATGATATGTGTCTCACTGTGAGTCATGCGGTCGTTCCCAGCCAAAAATGACAGAGTCTAGTCTGAAAACATTTTTAGTGCAGACAGCTGTGCAGAGCCCAGGTGAGGTGATGTAAGATAGCATCTGGAAGTGAAACCTTCCACTTCTGTATTCTGCCTGAAAAAAACTGCAGCTGTAAGAAAGTTTCCGCCTCCGAAGCGGAGCAATACTTTAACTCATAAACACTCATAATCCCATTAGAGCACTAAATGACAACAAACAGATGTTCACTTCATAATAATTTTCAGTCAGCTAAGGATGCAAACAAGACGTTTGGAATAAGTTCTTATGGCTGTTGGAAAATTACTGAAGAAAACATCAGCAAACTTAAAAAACATCCCCAAGCACTGTAGTGTACAGTCACTTATCTGGCAGAGCAAAGCGCTGCAACAGCATTACAGCTCATACTAAAACTGCCTAAGAAGCAGAGTGAACTGGCCGCCTTTGATGTATTTAGCAGGTCATTTCATCAGCACACGCTCACTCACACACACGCAAAACATCATCACACACACTCATACTTCCACGGCTTCCGTTCTAGTTCATGTCCCTCTTCTTTTTTTTTTTTTTTGTTGAGTCAGACGCTGCGCAGAAACACTGGAGTTTCCTGTGTTGTGTTTTTTTTTTTTTTTTTTTTTTTGTCTGACACAGTGAAAGCCTCGAGAACTTCCGATGAACTTCTTAACAGAGGTGAACAGGAATTCAGTTGCCCTGACTATGCCCTGACATTTCCTCTGAAACCGACTGAGCCAACCAACAAAACTTCAACTTTCAAGGAACTGGTAAACCACAAGTATACTGTAAAATGTTTGGTGTTTCAGAAAGCAGCAGAGGAACCATATTTAATATGCTTTTGAAGTGCAATATGAAGACTTGCTTCTTAAGGTGAGAAATCTATTAAATCATTAGGAGACCGTTGAGATCATTTTAAAGCTGCAATAATACATATTTATATTAATAACAGCTCAAATAGCTTACAATGACGAACCCATAAAGAATAACTAACTCATTTTTAAGCTTCTTTCAGTATCTTTCACTTCACAAAACTGTGATAAATCCACTGTATGTTACCTGCTTAGCAACATAAAGCATACAGACAAAGTTAGCTACAATAGCTGGTGAACATAGTGAAGCATTTAGCAGCTTAAGAGCCAGATATTTCCCCTCTGAGTTGGAGGAGACCGAAACACAGTGAATATTAAGTTATATTTACCAGATTATACGTTATACAGCGACTATATTATGTCAAAATGGTATTTACAGCTTGTTGCGTTGTCCTCAAGTAGCCAGAGTTTGAGTTTTTCTGTTACTTTTGCTCCTTTGGGCAGAAAACCAGGAGAGTTTTTTTTTTTTTTTTTCACTCAGCAGCAGCAGAGCGAGAGAGAGAAGACATCTGTGAATCCTCAGATGATCAGGATCATGTTTAGGCATGTTGGAAAGTGCTGTAATAGTATATAATTTCAATAACTCCACTTGTAAATCACATTACAGTCACATGGAGGTGCAGAAGCCAGCATGCACTGTCATGAAAAGTCTTTGTTTGTGTGTTGAAAGATTAGTGAAACTGTTTAACGCAGTAAATGACCAGATGGACGTTTGCTCTCTTGTATGTAAACAGTTGTAAACCTGCACCTTTGCATTTAGCAATCTCCTGTTTACTTACAAACTCATCTACAAAAGCTTGACACTGACAGCGTGACGTCACTCGAGGAAGTGACCATGCTAGCATCATTCACTGGAATCAACTATTAATGTGTCAGATGGGTTTTTCCTCTATTACAAGAGCTGAATACGTCTCAGTAGCGTCCCTTTTCCTGAGCTCGCCTGCTGAGCCGATAATCTTTACACTGACAAAAATACAGTAGATTTTTTACAAATGTTAAACCTTCATGGTTTAAAAAAATCTAAATGAAACAATATTTACACTTCAAGATGTACCGTCGATAGTTTCGAAGATGTATCTTATATAATGGGAGTGATTTTTTTTTTTTTTGTTGCAGTACCGCGGTCGGCCACTGGGACGCATATCTGACTCACTATTGATTAATTGACCTCTTCATACATCTATCATCTAGTTCTGGACAATGAGTGTGCAAATTACATTACACTAAGTGCCCTAATGATGTGTAATAATGACATCACTGTCTGCCCACCAGACTACAAACACACGTGTGATGTTTCATGGTTACTATTGGCGACTAATTTGATGATGCAATTAAAAAAGAAAAGAAAAAAAAAAAAGACGTACGGATACAGTTATCTATAGCCAGATTCAGATTACATGATAGTAGCCTGATCATTGCTCAACTCGACAGGCATGAGGCGTCAGGAAGTGAAACGAAGTGTAGATCACATGACCCGGCTTCTGGGATGCCTGACAGAACGTCTTTTGACTTCTCTCGCCAGGTTTGGCAACCTCTGTCAGGTGTTCGTGACGTTGACCAATTGGAGAATAAAGCACGACTGTAAACACGGCAACCTATCACGGCTGGGTCAGAAAGCATTACTCAACACCTGTGGGTGTGACATTACACATACGTGCAGTATGCTGCCTACCTTCAAAGCCAAGTGAGCATGAATGGTTCCTGGCTCACTTTCATTCATTAAACTGCACATACATACTTAGTCATTTACTGCGCTGAGAGATAACACCTTATACTCACCCAACAATGTATGTCAGTGTGTGTGTATGTCACACACACACTGTAAAAGACAGGAAGCTACGACTGGTTGGAGTTCACCATATATAGTTATCTGCCATGACATGATAACAGTTTATGATTGCCCCTATGATTGCCTCTATGATTTCCTCTATGATTGCCTAATCATCTCAAAGATCAAAATATTGCGTAGTAGTCCGCTCCTGACGTGATATTGCTCACATGAACCCACACAGATTATAGACATGATTATATATTCAAATTTAAATTCAGTGTGAGAATATTACAACAACAAAGCTGAAATACTGTAACATGTGTCTAAATATGCAAGAAAATGCATTTTACGACTGACAATAAAAGATGATGCTGGACAAAATCATAATCAGGACAAGTTCAGACAAGTTGGTGAAGCCCCTAATACACACACACACACACACACACACACAAACAACACACACACACACACACACACACACAAAACCAGCCAATCACAGTAAACCTGACACTAAACAGCGCGTTGTTTTGAAATTCAAATGCAACTCTATGACGGTTAAACACTTAAAATTGAAACTAACAACGTCTGCCAGCCACACCAATGTCATATAATTACTCATTCATTCATTCACTCACTCACAAACTCTCTCTCTCTCTCTCACACTCAGTGAGGTTGTAAGGAGAAGTAAAGACCACGTGCAGTAAAGCACCCCTCCTCCACACGCACACACACAGACACACACACACACACGCACACACAACATCTTTACTCAGGCTGTAAAAGTATCATAAACAAACTTACATTTCATCTTTCTGCTGCCGCTGTAGTAAACAAACCTCCAAAACCCTTCTGAGTCCAGTGTGTGTACTGTGTGTGTTTGTGTGTGTGTGGGGACAAATGTAAAAGTTCCCTTTTATAGCATAAGAGCATGACACATCACCTGAGTCATCAGCAATCGTCGCATTCAAGCATCGACGCCCACACTGCACGCCCCCCCCCAGACTGAAAAAGCTTCAAGTTTCTTTGTTTGTTGAGATGATTCTGAATCAAGTAAATCATAATTAAAATATATTAAAAAAAAGTAAAATAAAATTACCAAATTGAGCAATTCTGCTCTTTCGCTCCCTCCTCCCTTTCTCTGTAGCCTTTTGTCAAAACCTCACTTTCTTCTTTTGTTTAGCCAAATTAAATTTTGAAGCACAAAACTCTCTCTCTCTTTGTCTTTTGTTCACACATAAATAAAAATGAAAACTCTATCCCTGAGGAGGAAAGTAGCAACATGGAGAAAATATATTTCATTCAGATTATGGAGAGATCCTCCTCTCTCTTCTTCTTATGTGCAGATTTTCTATGAAAGAAGTTATAAAAAAAAAAAACAAAGAAAGTCAACAGAGTCAAGTGTGCAAATGAAGAGAAAGCAGCATAGTCCATTAATAATAAATGTATGACAGATGATAAAGTAAAGTAAACAAAGACCCCCTCTCCCCCTCTTGACCCAAGCTGCCTCACTAGTTACATGTCTGTGATCATACTGGACATCTCTCAACATGACATCCTGTCGAGTTGAGAGATGTTGAAGAAACCGACTCAGAAACCAGAAATTAGAAAAAGAAATCTGGAAAGGGGTCCACTTTTTTTACCCCTTTACTGCATGTTTGTGCTTGGGGAATTCTAGTGTTTGAAAAAAACAGAGATTTTCACATTTTTAATTTAATCTAAAAGTTATAACTTCCTGGCTGGACAATTTCCTTGCAAAAGAAACGGCTGTTGTTTCTTGTAAAATTCAGGAGAAATTCTGCAGAGTTTAGACGTTATTATTCAAAGAATTTTTTCCTGTTATGCGTCTTCAGCATTATGCTTTTCCTCTCAGTGAAAGTCATCTCTGTAGCACAGAGACAAACTTTCTGTTTCAATTATTCATGTATGTAACAGATTTAGATAACAACGCCTATCTTAATTGTTTAAACCGTTTCAGAGGAAATTTTTATGATTTTTATGGTGTGTGCCTTGGCAAAGCACAAATAGTGTTTTGTTTTTTTCACAAATGTTTGTTTCATACAAATATTTTAAAAATTATTGAATAAAATATAAAAATGATATGTTAAAAGAAACAAAACACCAGTGTGCAGGTCGGTTACATTGCTATCTCAGTCTCTCTCCTCTGCTACGCTGTTACATCTATCAGCAGGTCTCGACGAGGGGAGTCACATCCACCTGCTACATGACGCACATTTCCTAATTTGGGCATCACTCCTGGAGTTGGGGGCGTTCTCCAGAGAAAAAAACTTACTTACAAATACTGGGCTCTTTGTGCATCCCTAATAAAATTATTTATGATTCTGGATTGTTTCACCTCCTTATTTGCAAGGATAGTAGTATATTTTATATTAAAACTGAACACATTGTCACATCTTCAAAGACTTTGTTGTCAATGTAATGAAAAACTAACTGAACTGGACTCCAATCTGCATGCGTTGTAGGGGTCATGTTGACAGTCAGGATGCCCAGGTAGCGCAGGCGTGAATCTATTATGATGGGAAAATAACACCAATAAATGAAAGGTAATATCATTAAACCTCAGCGATTAAACCTCACACAAATCTGTTTGGGTTAAATGCAGTCATTAAGCAGTACATCACTGGGACAATGCCAGTTTTATCAATGTGATACGGTCTCCTATTGACCACCCTAGTAAGCACAAATTTTGCATTCTTGAGGTAATTAGCATGTATTTCATGACTCAACTTTAGAAATCTTCAAACCTCACTGATAAATATCACTGTCACATAGCAGTATGTCTGCATTATGGGTGTTACATTAGATGGAATTATCCATTTACTGTAAAAAAATATGATTAATAATATTTTGTTACCATGCATATCATCAGTGTCTAATTACTAGAACTGTATATGTTATCCTGGAACTAAATAAAACATATGTGCCACTCCTGGATCACAGAGGACAACGTCTTCCTGCTCATCTCTGTCTGTCTTTGTCTGAGCCTCCTGCATCTTCTCCCTCCTCTTCTTCTTCTTCACCATCCTCTTCTATCCCAAGTTCAAACTCATCCTCATCTCTCTCATGATCTGACAGCTCTGAATCTGAATCCTCCTCAACTACCCACTAATGAATCCTCTCCGCTTCAACAAAAGGTGATCGTGCCTTTGAAGTAGTGGCTCCAACACTGTGGAGCGCTCTTCCTTTAGACACACACTCTGTGGTCTCTGTAGAAGTTTTTAAAAAGCAACTAAAATCTAAACTAAAAACAACACAATACAAAACAATATTTGATTTACCTCTCCTCCAAGGAAGAAGAAGCTCCCAGCATCCTAGCCTATCACATGACATATCAGTGGAGAGCCCAAAGTGTCCTCGTTACAATACAGCAAGGAGTAAAAAGAAATGGATGTGAGCGAAATGTCCAGTCATTAAGGACACAAGTCAATGGGCTGGGCCTCAGAAGGAGGAACCACTACGTAGTTACAAATGTGTACAGTGGGAAAACAAAACTATAAGAGCACTGAAAGTGAACCAAAACAGCAAAGTTGCAGCTGGACAGCTAAACAATGGTGCTGAAACTCGCTGTGAATCTCTGTAAAGCTGAGGGGAGCTGAAGAGTCGCCACAACCAACACATGATATTTCATACGAATATTGATTATAGATTCAACCAGGTGTTTTGAAATGCTGTTATTGCACATTTGTTGTGTATAAGCGGAAATTTTAGGGGATGTCATGTTCTCCCCAGTAAGTCATTACTTACTCACCTAATGTCTGCTCAAAAAATTTAAATTGCACTAGATCATCAGTTACTTTACTCAGTTCAGTAATTGAACAGGGGTTGGGCTTCTGTTAAACTACACCCTCAGCAGGAGAAAACGGCGTCTGGGGAATGACGTTGCACAGTTTCCAAGAAGCCACTAGTTTCCTGCTTCTTATGAAATGTTTTTGATAGTTATATCTCCTCCCACCAGGATATGTAATACTTGACGCATAAGAACTGTGTCCTAGAATGTAATCATCAAATATACTACCTTACTCAATTTTTTTTTTGGTTTTTTTTAATGCATATGTCACCAGACTGGTGTCACAGATGGCGCCTGGCTTCAAATGCTGAACTGCTGAACTTTGCGTCAGTGAAAGTTACCTCAGAAATGATGCATGGAAACAAAGGAAACTACGTCATAACGGTCGCTTGCCCTTCTTTTGTCATCAAAGATAATGCCTTATGGGTAATGACCACACTGTGTGTGTGTGTATGTGTGTGTGTGTGTGTGTGTTAGGAGGGGGTTGAGGGGGGCTTCAATAGGCTTGTGTCATCATTTCCCCAACCACCCACGTTCCGGATATCTCCTACCCCCCCCCTTGACCCCCACCCACCATCCCCTTAGCTCTCTCTCTATTTTTTGGCCTCTGTTGAGAAGGGGAATGTGAGGAATGCATCAGTGAATGGCTGAGTGGTGGAGGCAGCATGCAAATGACTGACAACTGCAGTTTTTTGCTCATTGAATCTGATATGACTACAAAGAAAGTTGGAAAGGTTTGCTAAAGGTGTGTGTTATTTTCATAAGAGAGCATGCTCAGAAGAGAAAAAAAAAACAGTCCAAACATGCAATTTTGCAAGCCAGCAGCTGCTCTTAAGATCTTTCACACAGATTGACTGCCTTGTGGGGATCAAACTTTCTACCGCTTGGTTTCTACCTTACAGACTAAACTGACACCAATTTAACCATCACATTAGGCAGGAATTCAGCATGGCAGCCAGACAACAGCCAGATCCCTCTATAGACAATAACTGAGGCATGAAATCAAAGCAAAAGCTGAAGCAACTGGCGTGTCAGTGCTTCCTGTGGAATTTTTTTCTGAGGATGTGGGGTGGTCTTTCTAAGACCCCGACATAGCTCTGATCTCATCCATGGTTCTGCGGACAGTCATGTTTCTCTTTCTGAACCAATTCGTGTCTATTTTTAACCATAATAGTTCAAAACTTTACATATTCTGCTCATGTCTCATCTCTTTTCTTATTGTTTAAAGAGTTTCCTAGACGTCACATCTGGTGATAAATGTCAAAAATAGCTACAAAGTTTCTGCCTCAGATGCCAGGAGAAACATGCAGCAGTCTCTGGATGCTGCTCGGAAGCCTATCAGGTGTTTTGTTATGCCTGGAAGCTGACTGTTGTTCTAGAGAGACTCATTTCTTGGACTTCTTGGAGGAGCACAAATATAGATGCCAAAAAGTGAATGCGTAAAAATAATGAAATGCAACAAACTACATTAGAAATGATTTACTGTTTCCAACATCAATACCAGCTTTTCTCTCAAATAGTTTTACAAAATTGAGATCAAAGTTCATGTGTTGTTGTTTTTTTGTCAGTCAGAAATGTGTGTTTGATGTGTCATATAGGTCAGGAAAAGTGCATCTATGCAATAGTATGTCTGCTGATTGGTTGACTACATGTAATTATTGCTTAATAGTGCAAAAAACTTCCATCACACACCTGCATATTCATGCGCACTCAGTTCTTCTTTGCTGATTAAGGCCTAAAAGTTTCAGGTTTTTATTCTGTTTCAGCGGAAAGAAACACGGTCGTTTTTTGTGTCATGCATGTGTCATGTTTTGGCTGAAAACATGTAAGTGGTTGCATTTCTAACTCATAGCAAATATCCATGCTGTGTTTTTAACCTCTTAACTTCAAGTGTTCACAATTCTGCATCTATTTATTTTGTTTTAAACGCTTACTCACCACATATCACTTATAGGCTTCAGAGCATCACTAATGGGCTAAAAGGGTATTATGGTGAGAGTAGGGGAAGCTGGAAGCTATAAAAAACTAGGGAGTGCATCTTTAACCCCTTAGTCAGCTATTAGTCATTGACATTAGAGTCTTTTTCCCCCCTTGATCCCTCTTAACTCACTGGTAGGAACTCAGTTCAAAGGCATGTCATGCATTCTTCACATTTACAGACATTTATTGTAAATTACAAATATATGAAGACATAAAAAATGATTTAACTAAATATAACCATGAAACTATTATTAGATCATTACAACAGTTAGAAAAAGATTATGTAGCAATGTTTATCACTGCTGGGTAGAAAAGCTGCTTAAACACATGCAGAGCACTCCGAAGAAAACTTCAACACATGACTTCATGTCCGCTTTGGCACTGGATTATTTTTGCGAACGGTTTGCAGGGCGACCATGAGGATGCGGCTGCGTTTTAGGCTGTTGATGCTTGTTGGAATAAAAGAAAGACACAAAAAGAAACAAACAGTAGAGTTCATATAAACAGTAGGTACATGAACATATTGGTATTTATATGTATATATAAACTGCATATATATAAAAAAAGACTACAGATTGTATGTGGAACATGTTCTGACATGTTAAAACATGCTCCAACATGAATAAGATAAAAATCTGTTAAATCACCCTTTCTTCCTGCTTCGGTTTGTCTTTAATGTTGATCCTACTTTTCACAGAAAACCATGAAGTTGACACTTTTTCTAAACTAGTTTATCTTTGTCTATTTAAACATTTGTAGGAAACCAGAAAATGTATAACCTCAGAAATATTTAAACAATGCTTTGCAGGTACCTGGAGTTGTTCATAGTCGGAGGAGACATTGCTGCTCAGATTCATGTAAATGTTCTCCCCGTTCATCTCCAGCTGCTGATAAATTAAAAAAAAAAAATCTTATCAATCCTGTACAGACCAACTGACCACACATCACTACTATCCTCCTTCACACTCGTTTCAGAAGTTGACAGACTCTAACAACCTAGACACAGACATAAATTGACATTTAAAGTTCTAAATCTTGGCTTTAGGTTTGGGAAAGTTGAATAAAAGTTGCTAAAAACAAACTCTGAATACAATATTTGACATATGCTACGGTAAACGGGGCATGTTCCCAGTTCCAGTTCAAGTTCTGCCTCAAATATTTAAGGATGTGGGAACAATATTAGACACCAGGACTGAATTTCATTAATCTGTGTAGTGTGTGTGTGGGTGTGAATAAAAAATGAATGAATTCTAAGGAAGTAAACATTGAACATGTGGCACCATATGAATGATTTACAGCTGGTGAAATGAGAAGAAAATATAATCCTTTATCTTCCTTGTTATTATACAACAGGGAAAGAGGAAGCTAGTATATATATACACACACACATACACCCATATGTATATGGGTGTATGTGTGTGTGTGTGTCTGACTGATCAATATAAGACCAATATTCACTTTTCTTTTAGCTCTGTTTTGGTGCTCCACCAGCTCCTGAGACGAAACTCTGCCTCTTTAGCTACTAGAGCTGCAACTAATGAATATTTTCATTATCACATAATCTGTTAATTATTTTCTTGATAGATTGAAAAGTAATTTGGTCTTTGAAAATGTCACAAAATGGTGAAAATGGGCCGTCAGTATTTATTAAAGACCAAGATGCTACCTGACATTTAACACGTTAGCCCGACCACAAACCAAACACATTCAGTTTACTGTCATAGGGAATTGTAGAAACCAGAAAATATTCACATTTAAGAGCCTGGAATCAGAAAACTTTAACCATTTTGAAACAATTATCAAAATACTTGGCAATTCATTTGATGTCCATTGATTAATCAAGTAATTGTTGCAGCTTTTTTAGCTGCTAAGCGCTCCTTTATGTTCACCCAGTAGCTGCTAACTCGTTAAAACTGCTACTGTTTGGTACTGAACAGGAAGCATAGGTGGGGTTTACAGCTTTTTTTTTACAACACAACAAGTACAGCGGATTCAGGCAATAATTCTTTGTGTGCTTTTCACTACGAGCAACTCCTTTCACACGCAAGTAGCCATGTGATCCATTGTTAATAAAGAAATTTTGATTATGGCGACTATAAGTTGAAATCTGACCAATTAAAAGACATTGTATATAACATAAGAACAGATGTCTAAACATGCTTTTAAAATAATATTTTTTCAAAATCTTAGGTAGTTAAACTCTGAGGCAAAGATTACATGTTGTTGACACTGATAGTGTGAAGTGTACATGTATGTTTCCTTCATCTCATAAGTATCACAATAAGTTGTACAATAACACATATCAACCTCCTCATAGACATTACGGTCATTCACAACTAAATTGCAACAGCAAATTTGCTGTATGCTGGCTGAATCTCCTAGCATAATGAAAAAAATGTTGTTGATTAACCTATTTGTTAAGTTGAAAAAATGTTAATACTGAATGTTTCGGTGATATCATAGCAATTTTTTTTAGCTTTCGAGCACATCATCCAGTGAATGGACTGTTCTCAAAGGTCAAGAATGAACTTTAATGCTCCGAATAACACCCATTTTTTTCATGTGTGTCAAGAAAAGATTAGGGGGCTAAAGCCTGTTCTGTTATATGCCGAAATGTAAACAGTGTTATAGAAAGGCATTAAAAATGTAAACACTGGCATGAATTGCAAGTTGGATGCGATTACTCTCACCCATTCATGACCTCGGCTTTCGCATCCTAATCATGTTTCCTGCATGGGATCCTTTCTTAGGAAAACTGTTTATCTAGCTCACATTCACGGAGCAAACGCTACATTTATAATTGCCTTTTAAGGCTGAGAAAGTTTGAAAATCAATTATTTTGTGAATGCTGCGGGGGACAGACTCTGAAAATGATGTATCATGTGTTTAGAGATTAGTCATCCTGTTCATTCCCTGAGCGAGTGAGGATGTCAGCAAGACTAGACTGTGACTATATCGTGACGTGCAGAGGGTGTCAAAACCCCTTATCAGATCTACTGTATTAGTGCCGCTCCGAGGATAATATTTCACGCCGTGTGTTGTCTGGCTCTAAGTGTCACTCAGTTTGAAGTGAAAAAAAAAAAAAAAAAATTCCACTTACCTTCAGCCTCCTGGAAAGACTTGGGAGGAGAAGAAAAACAGAGAAAGAATGTTATCTAAAAGTACCCGGAAGGATGTTTTGGCAGAGTACTGAGATGTAGGTGTGTTGTTGTGTAACAGAACTATGTGTATTTAAAGAACTGAGAACGTCTAATAATTAAGCTATTAAATCAAAACAATACTTTTGGCACGAAGGGAGATGCCCGGGCAAGGAGTGAGAAGGTCAAACAAGCACGCAAGCACGATACACAACAGGTATATTCTTACCTTTGATACTTGTACAGATCCACAACCACAGTGAGGATGTAGAGAATCACCACAACTCCAAATATAACGTAGTGAAATGTGAGGAAACACTCGCTGCTGCCTGAAAGACAGAATTACAACGTGATAGAACAACAGATATTAAAAATATTTCTCTGTCAGCAGAAATAACCGGTAACAGTTAAATGATATCAGATGAAAGATCAATCTGTTTTGAGGACGTCTGTATTTTGCAATCAAGAAGGGGAGTTTTTTTTTTTATTTTTATCTGCTTTCCCTTAACTTGCCTTGTTTGTTTAAGTTGTCCGTTCCCGAAAAGTCCTCTTATCGTGTAGCATTATATCACTTTACAGCTTCACTTTGCTTTATTGTGTGGCTTCACTTTACATCACATTACATCATAAGTGTCGCCTTGTGGTTTTACTGTAGAATTTTCCTCTGTTTACATTCAGCTTATCTCAGGTAAATTCCTACATCAGCAGATAGTGAATCATTATCCGCTGTCTTTCTGTGAATCATAAGTCATGACCGGCAGTATAATTCCATGCAGCGTACGACGACATATCAAATCAACAACACATCTGCCCAGTGCTTGTAAGTCTTTAGTTTAAAGTTATGAAAAATAATTTGATGACCGAACATGGATGGTTACACTTGATTGAGTTTGGTGTTGATCAACGATAAATGCACTACAGTAATATAGCTAATGACAATGACAATTAAGGTTAAAGAGAGAAATGTTCAAAGGGTTTGAAGTCAGTAAACATGTTATGTGACCTTATTCCAGACTATTTTAAAGGTTCTTACTACATTTACATTCAACTCAAAAGTCATTTTTATAATTATTTTATACATTTTTTATATGCCTTTTATGTTTTATGTAAAACATTTTCAATTGCCTTGTTGTTTAAAGGAGCTACAATAATAAACTTACCTTGCCTTACTCATGTGGAAAGTGACGGTTACTGTTGACCGGAGCTCAGGTAAGACCTTTCATGTGCAATTAGGAAATTTTGCGATCTGTAAGTAGCCTTTGTTGTTTGCTCTGTATGATAAGATAAGAAGATGAGCAGTTGCCACATAACCAGCGACCTTGCCGAGGAATAGTCGAGCTCATAACCCACAGTAAAACGGCAAACTGTCATTTTACACTTTGGTTTTTGTGCAGATAACACAAACTAATATATTTTGTTAAAATATATTGTGACAATTAAAGAGCTTTAGAGGTCTTGGTAGGTGGATTTTGTTACCTTCAGACAGAGTCAGGCAAGCGGTTTCTCCCTGTTTATAGTCTTTGAGCTAAACTAACATAAGATAACAAGCTGCTGGCGGTAGCTTCCTGTTTAACGGACATTTATGAGCGCTGTCAATGTTAGAGGATAAGATCATTTTTAAGATTAGCAACAGTGACAGTGTTAGCTTCACCTTCTGGCATACAGAGTGTGTGCACATATAAAGCATGTAGTCTAAAAGATGAATAATTGATTTCTGTTTTTACCTGCTTCTTTGACCTCAAGAGACACCAATCTGGACCTCTGAGAGCCTCTCTGGTTATGAGCTTCACACATATACAACCCGCTGTCCCTCATGGTGACCTGTAGGACCAGCGTGCTTCTGTCACTCATCTTGGTCAGCTGGGATGTGGAAAGATGGCACATGCTTTAAATGTAAATAAAAAATTTTTGCAGTCAAAATAACTGCCTAAGTAAGAAGATACCACACAGTATGACAAATCCTACATTGTTTTTTTTTTCATAAAAAAGTCCAGGTGGATTCCCAAAAGGGACATTTAGAGACTCCATATTTTTGTAAACATGTAATTATAGCAAAACCAGAATGAGTGTGACTTATCAAGGCAAGAATGGGAGAGTGGGCCAACTAAGCAGACGCTGGTGTCCTAGTGAAGTCAGTTAAATTCAGATTTATCTCTTTTGTTTGGCACATACATGTCAAAACCCAACAGGGGAAAAGCGTGTTGTGTTTACGCATCTGAAAATACATACTTTCTAGGAACTGAAGTTCAGTTGAGGATCTGGTTTTCATAGTTAAATTTGAGTTGCCTCTAATAATAGCACAAGTGTATACCATTACAGGTTGTATAGCCTCAAGGCAGAGTTGTCATGCTGAGATAGGAGAGAGGTTTTTCCAGTCTGTTGCACATTAACACAATAACACCTTGAGTATTTTTACTCTAAAATGCTAAGGGGCCCTTTGAGGAGCTCAAATCGTGAAAAAGAATGAAAATACCCAAAAGTATCAGGAGTGAATTATCCACATATGTACATTTTGAATGATTATTCCAAAGTGAAACGATCATAAACTTAAAATAAAAAGTAAGTAGCTACATAAATAAATCAATCAATAAAATCTGGAAGAAGTGAAAGTAGATTTTCTCTCACCATTCCACTATCATCTCTGTACCAGGTGTAGTTCCTCGCGGGAGGGTTAGCATCGGTGAAACATGTGAACGTCACAGTGTGGCCCTCAGAAACAGGACCAGACACGCTGAGCATTGCCTCGGTGAATCTAGGGGCATCTGGAGGACAAATAGGTACTAATATTAGGTGCTAAAAATATAGCGTGCAATTAAAATCCTTGGTTAACAAAACAACACGTAAGCAGCCTGGATCCTCCATACCAGAGAGACACTTTGTGATGTGTGCAAAACAAAAGCAATTCTGACACCTGGGAGACCTTTGACCTTCAGCACGGGTGCGCCTCAGGGCTGTCTTTTATCACTGAGGCTCTTTTCTTTACACACAACCAGGTTCATATCTCAGCACAGTTCAGTTATCATTTTTGGCTACTTTGAGGAAATGAAAATACACACAACTCTGACATATAATCTCTGTATAAATTGATATGTTGGACCTATTAGCAAACAGCTGTTTATTTCCACATCCAGGACTTATGATGCAAAGTTATTATTCATTTAGAGTTGTATTTCCGTCCATCTGGTGAATGTAAGTCCAATATTCTCTCTCTTTTAGCCTCTGTTTTTGCTCTCTACCAACTCCTGAGGGAAATATCTGGCTCTTTAGCGGCTAAATGCTCCACTATGTTCACCAGCTAGTCCACAGTTAACTGTGTGTGTTTGCTGTTTGGTGCTGAGCAGGTAGTGTACAGTTGCTTTTTTAGAGCCTTTTCTCTGAAACCAGCTGACTGCTGCAGCCAAAGAAATCCATTAATGCAGGTTTAAATTAAATAGAAGTGAAGTGAATAATTCTACCATAAAACAGGACTTTCAATCAAAACATGCTTTTGCAGAGTCATTTTTGCTGAATGTTTGCAACTACTGAGCCGGTAATAAATACATTTCCACTGCCTGCAATACAGTAGCAATGATATTTTATGTTCTGTTTTCAGCCAGTGGTCCATTACTTCTGTCAACACCAAGTTAAGACAAGTTCAGCTCTTCAAACCGTGACGACAGGTATAAAGAAATACTTCCGCCTGTGCAAAAAACAACAAAAAAAAAAATTCCCTTCGGGTAAAGTCGGACGAAGTCATGTAGAAACAAGTCACCTGTACTGCTAAACTGTGTTATATTGTGTCTGACACATTCACCAACACTGGGCAATAAATCAGCATCTGTGCACTCTTCATGACATGAGGCGGTCAGAGAGGAAGCAGAAGGACAGAAGAACTTGTCATATATGTCAGTGAGTAAATAAATGAATGAACAAATGAATCCGGAAATGAATGAATCATCAATGTCTGGGTATTTTGTAGTAATTCCCACTGTGAAAGCAACCAAATGAATGATGAATGATTCTGTTGTTTTAACACAGTACACTCTGTGTGTCATTCAGTTGTATTCTTGTTGTATTCATAACACTTATTGTAAAGCAGTACAGTAAAGATTTCATTGACAAATACATTCAAAATTCCAAAGTCCACCTTAAAACAAAGCAATGTCTATTTGTGACTGCTTGTTATGGGTTTAATATTGTACGTATTAACCTTTGAGTGATTTTCTTTCTTCAGTTTTTTTTTTCTAATTTAAAGGAATAAAAATCTAGTGTTGTGTAAGAAAATAGCCGTGATTGTGAAAGTGTGAAAAATAAACACAACCTTGGACAAGGAACAAGGAAGAATGTTTAAAAGTCAACACTCAGCTTCAGTGAATAATGCTAAAAACCACAAACCAAGCCAGACATCTTGGTGTAGTCATGGACTCAGACCTGAATTTCAACAGCCACATTAAGACAACTACTAAGTCAGCCTACTATCACCTGAAGAACATATCAAGAATTAAAGGACTTATGTCTGGACCTATGACTTGTCCATGCATTTACCTTCAGTAGACTTGACTACTGTAACACTGTCTTCACAGGTCACCCTAAAAAATCGATCAGACAGCTGCAAGCTGATTCATAACGCTGCTGCCCGAGTCCTCACTAAGACCAAGAAAGTGGATCATATCACTCCAGTTTTCAGATCTTTGCACTGGCTTCCTGTCTGTCAAAGATTTGACTTTAAGATACTGCTGCTGGTTTATAAAGCACTGAATGGTTTAGGGCCAAAATACATATCTGATCTGCTGCTACATTACGAACCATCTAGACCTCTCAGGTCATCTGGATCAGGCCTGCTTTCTGTCCCCAGAGTCAGAACTAAACATGGAGAAACAGCTTCCAGTTTTTATGCAACACATATCTGGAACAAACTGTAGGTCTGCAGCGACTTTTCTGTTTGCTGCCTTTGATTAAACCACATTAATATTTTACGCTGCACTGTTACTTTTATTCTCTTCTTTTATCTGTTTTATTTCCTTTTTAGGTTTTTTTTAAATTTCTAAATATAACACTTTTAATTGTTTTTATATCTTTTTTATCTGTCTTGCTATTAAATTCTCTTTAAGGCCTTTTATGATCTTTGTAAAGCACTTTGAATTGCCTTGTTGTTGAAATGTGCTGTACAAATAAACCTGCCTTGTGTTTTTGATTCTTTAATATTTGATGAATGATCTCATGACATCTCAGCAGTGGTGGGAGAAGCATTCAGATCACTCACTTACACATACAATGCAAAAATACTCCACTACAAGTAAGCCCTGCATTTAAAATCCGCTTGAGTAAAAGTAGAGTATTATCAGCAATATGTACTTTTTAATCTTTAGTTGAATCTTTTGCTATTTGTGAATTGGATGAGCTGACCTCTTTGGCCCTCAAACAGTTACTGTGCTGGTAGTTAACTACCAGCACACCAACTACCAACTACCAATCTAGGTATAAATCCATGGTGTTGAGCTCCCCCTAGTGCTCACATTGTTACATAACACCCACTGCATCATGTTTCATTTTTAGCTGATGTCTGAATGCAGCCGGTTTGCAGTTCAGCAACTTCTTTGAGTGAAGTTTTCAGAATATATGCCTGTGAGTATCACATATGTTGATTTGCTGTGTATTAATGATAACTTAATTACAAGTGTATCCCTTTTTGAGTTGTTTCTGTAAATATATTCAGCAGATTTAGTTGCTAGCTCGTTCATGCTAGGCTGTTTAGCTAGCTAAGTATGTTGGCTGGTTAGCTTGAGGGGGTGCTTAGACTCACTTCAAATTGTATTATTATTTCCTACCTGGAAACATTGTATTTTGGTAGAATATTTTTTTATAGTTTTACAAGAAAAGATTTGATGAAAACAAGAAAGCTGGAAAAATACAAAACTTAGTAAAGAACTTAAACGTATTCAAGCTTCAAGTTTTTCTTGAATCTCCTGTTGACTATCTGTCTAGTTTGACCCTCACTTGTCAGACGGGGACAGAATAGTTACTCAAATGAAATCTTACAAGGAGTTTTCACTCTTTGGTCGAACTGCTAAGGGGCCGATATACTCCATCAGAACTGCTTGTCGGACAGTCGAATAGATTTGGAAAGAAACTCCAAGAGTTCAAGTACAAATACCTAAATAATGTTTGTATTTACAGTATTTGAGTAAGTACGCTTTCCACCGCTGCTCCAGTTTGGGAACCACTGGTCTGGAAAGGTTCTTGTGTCATTTTAAATATTATTTCGACTTTTATCTCTGTAGCCTGCTTGTTCTGTTGCTGAAATGTGTGAATTTCCCTCCTGGGAATAAAAAAAAAATCATGTCTTTAAGTCTGCAGTTTTACTAAATCTGTTCTAAATTAAGTAAATCTGCTGTTCATCCCTACATAAACATATTTTTACTCTGCATTTGGACTGACTGGTCACCAGAGGAAAGAGTTTCTTAAACTCTCTTTTTACTTTTACTCTTGCGGACAGTTCAAATGAGCTTTTTTGTCACTTTCACTTTAGCAGATTATGATATCAGTACATTTATTTTCATGTGATGACATGAATATCAGTACTTCTACTTATACAAACACTGAGGTCAGAGTCTCTCACACAGGATGTTGAGTGTCTGAGTTGTTGCAGATGGCTCAGTGCGGCCCCCTTTTTTTAGAGGATAGGAGACAGAACAGATGATGCTCTGGTTGTGAAGGTCGGCTGAGGCGATGAAGGTCAGCGTGGACACCATGGTCATCTGTCCATCCTCATTCTGCTTTAATCAAAAGAGGAAGAAAACACACCTAAATGTGCTGAAATGGTCAACGCAGGTGACATGAAATAAAAAATGTAATAAAAAATTTTGAAGTTGACACAAAATAACTGGGACAATAACTGCAAATCAAACTAAACTTTAGCATTTAGAAATATTACTAGCTAAATATCTTTAAAGTACCAAAGCAAAAGTGTTCTTTAACAGAAATGTGACTGTCATAAGAAGCATTTTATTGTTGTCTGGTTGAGGTGGAGCTAGTTTGAACTGCTTTGTAAGGGTCACAAGATAAATCTCAGTGGTTTTGAAAAAAAAAAACAGTTCTGCTACACATTTGGATTACAGTTTTAGAAATTTACTTTAATCTCCCACATTTGTGTGAAATAAACAAAGAGTTGTTTATTTAAAAAAAGGAGACATAACAGATTTTTTAAGAGTTTGGGAGCCAATGGTCTAATCTTTAACAATGCAGTGTAATTTATGAGCTCATCATTATGTTATTTTTTACTCCTGTTAATTCACCACTAGGCGTTTCTGTAAAATGTTTAGATGATAAAGCCTTCTAGTGGTTGTAGGAATTATGACTCTTGTTCGTCAGGAGCAGAGGAGGAAGCAGTGTTGTGTTTTTACTGAACCGCAGAGGGGGGGAAGGATTTTGATTCCTCTTGACTCCTATACTGACAGATAACATTGGTTTCTTTTAAAACACGACCACAATCATTAATCAATCTTTAAAAAAGAGATTATTATTGTTTCCCCAAATCTAACAAGGTTGGTTTTGTGCCTAAAACTCATCAGATCTTCACCATAGTGATCAGGAAACTGTTTTATTGTGTGTGATGTGTAACAGTTTTCGAAGGCACAGACAAATGATGTTGACAGATCATAAAACACCTACATGATTCATCCTGGAGCGGTGTTACGAATCGGATTTGGAGGACTTGTTGCTTTCAGAGTAAAGTACATCTGTATTTACTTTTCTTTCTTTTCTTTTTGTATGTTTCCATTTTTTACAGAATTATACATTAAAGTTATAAAAGTTCCAAATTCCCATCAGGTTCAGTCTCAAGAAAGGCCGCAAATACATGGTTGAGGGGTAAGGGCAACCTCATAGTGTCGAAAGGAAATTACTTATTTGATCTGACTTCAGTATACAAATAATAGAAAAAACTGCTTTTGGTCACTTGAATTTTTAAACCTTCTCTGTGTGAGTGAATGAATGAGTTCAATGAATCCATCACCTGCAGTATTTCCGTCTGCTGCTGCCTGGAGTCATCCCAAGGGAGCCAGGTGATGGAGGGGGGCAAAGCGAGGCAGGGCACTGGGACCGAACACTGCAGTCTCATCTGGGTTCCCTCTAACTTCTGAGTCATGGAAGTCAGCTTGGGAGGAGACAGGTCTGTTGTTGATGGTATCAGATAAGAAAAAGATGCAAGGCTATATCACAATAGAGAACAGAGTAAAATAAGAAAGCTGGTTGAGCGTTTCATAAGTGGATCACAAGGGTAACACCGACTGAACGGTTATTCTATCTTAACAACATCCAAAATAAATGTTATTGCGACAGTGTAGATTTAAAAGAAAGAAAGTGGAAGTTTCTTGTCTGACTTGTGTAGAAAAATAACATATTTTAAAATCATACAGCTTTTAAAGCAGCTGAGCATCATAAACATAAACAAATCTATCGTTCTACATTCACACTCCACGTTGTTTTAGTCCCTCTTTAAGGTTTGACTTGTTTTCTCATCATCACTGTGAAAATGCTTCAGACTCAGAACAATATTCATTAAAGGGGACATATTATGCTTTCTGTTATTTTATACTGTTAGGATGTCTATGTTGAACAAACGCAAAGTTCCAAAATTTAAGATGAATGTAAAAATCCTCCCTGGAAGTCAAAAGCCCAGACGTCAGCCTGCTCTGAACGCTCGCTTTGCAAAGTGACCTCCACTTCCCCATCAAACTGACATCAGATTGTTCGTACATTCCCAGAAACGGCCATCGTTGTTGCTAAGGTTGTTCTACAGGTTATTCATGTTATCCAGCTGCAAATTTCGTATCTGTTCGTAGCTCATGTATGGATGTATTTGAGAAGTTTTTTGTTATTTTGAGTAAAGAACAAGAAAAATAAGTGAAAACTCACTATTACTTTTTGTTCACATAGCGTCTGGAAGCAAGCCAATTGAAACAGAGTGGGATGAGCGGGAATGAATATTGAGGAGATATTCCAGTAGGACCCCATAATAAAAGTGCATGATACAATCCCTTTTAGATTAATTTTATACTTTTTAGATTTCACCACAAACCTTTTTTTCCGGCAAATTTTAATTTTGATCTTTGACAACAAAGTTTTTCCATTTCTTTAGTCATGGTAAGTCACTGAAGAAGATACTGAAGAACCACAAGTCACTGTGTCGTGAGCAACTCATACCTGGTTGAATGCTAATGAAGACTCCGTTTAAGAAAGTGAACTTGAGACTGTTCGGACACTCCAGCCTGAAGTAGTAAATGTCACTGTAGTTCTTTGGGATGCTGTAAAACACTGTGGTGCAGTTCTTCATTGTCAAGTCCCCGAGTATTTGACCCTGAAAGAGTTTTGAGAGCAATAAGTGTCACTGGGAGCTCAAAATACTTTTTTATTTAAACTAACAAACATCATCATGGGTGTCTGGAGCTTTTAAAATAAATGTTGGGCAAGTCAAGGCACGTTAAATAGTCAAGCATTGTTCAAACTCACAAAGATCCCAAATGTGTAAGGCAGAACTTTAATCAAAGTATTATAAAATGATGCAGAAGACATGAGGAGAAAAAAAAAATCCGTCAATTACGACAGACATCAAAGACTACTATAAGACTTCAAATCTTATTAATGGAGCAATAATTTCCAAAATAACCACCAGCATTATTGACTTAGTATTTCTAGAGAAAAGCTGATGATTTTTTAATTGGAGTCAGTTGGAGCAGCTGTTGGTGGCACTTTAAGGTACTTCCACATTGGCTTTAGCCTCAAGCCGTGGTAGTTGCTACTTGCTACTTGCTAGTGTTGTTTTTCACAGTATCTGGAGGGAGGCATCAAAGTCAGAAATTTTGAAACCCTACAAATCAGGGCTTTCAGATATATGACCAAGGCATTGCTTGTTGGTGTTGCTATCAACTTCCATGATGTCCAATAGGTTGAAGAAGAAAAAGAAAGAGGGGACTTACATGTATGATGTTACCGTAAGGATTGCTTACACTGAAGACCGGTGGACTAGTAGGATCTCCTTTCTTCCAAACCCCACCTCTGGAGCAGTTTTGGACCTCCGATTCATAATCCTTGTGGACCTTGAAGTGACATGGTATGGTGACACAGGAGCCACTGATGGCCGTGATGCGTTGGGGAAGCGTTATATCCCATTTTTGACAAAGCACAACTGGAAGGACACAAAACAAATCTTTACAGAGCCATATCCAGACTATTGCAGTGCCTGTTCAAAACATGCCATTCTATCATATTGGACTCTTAGATCATTCTTTAGATATGTTTGCTCCAGAAACTTGTGTTTTTTCTGTAGCGATGCTTCACAATCGCCACGGTCTTGGGGCATATAAGACAAACCGGTTTTGAACTGGGCTCTGAGAGCCTCCAAAACGCAGGTGACCTACATTCAACATTGTACCTGAATGTTTCCTGTGTAGTCACCTTCTGCAGCTCTGTTTTTGCTGTCTACTTTTCTCTTTTTAGAGCACTTTTCTCTGACATACATCACACCTCAACTCTGGCGAGAAGTGCACAGCACAAACTCTCTATCTTCATGTTCATCCTGCAACTTAATTTTGATATTTAACTTTCCCAGAATAAGGAGGAAGCTGTATTTGGATTTCACTGACAAAGAAAAAAAAGAAACAACTTTCACAAAGAATTGGAAATACCCGTAAGACTATATGCACAAATGGGGAATTACCAACCTTGCATCAGAGTGATGAACAAAGTGACCTCTGCAAGACCAACACCCATCTCTGCTGGAGGAGATGAAAAGTTTAAACCATTAGACATTTGAAAATAAAAAATCTAATATAACTTATAACAGTCTATTGAGGAAATTAAACCCTAACTCTACTTTCAGTGCATCCAAGCAAAAATAAAATTGATGAAAATGAGAAAAATGTGAGAAACATCTATTACCCTGTTTCCCAAACACAACATCTTGACTAAATTAACAGACATTAAAGTTCAGAGTACCAAGGAAAAATAAAAGTTAAACATGATTCTTAGGAAAACCTAATTACCACTTTTTAATTCTTTTATGCAAAAGACAACACACATCTCTACGTCTTTACCTGCCAGATAATAGAGCAGCTAATCCAAGGCAGACTTCTGTGTGTTTGGATGAGTGAAAGAGGAATGAACCTTAAAAAAGGAAGTGGTGGAGTAAGGAACTTGTGTAAATGTGGTGTTCCTGCATGTGAGGTCAAATGTCAAATGGTGTGTGTTAGAAAAACGATCTGATGTGAATTTGTAATAAATATGTGAGAGCATGTATATATATATATATATATATATATATATATATATTTATATACTATACACTATGTATAGTACCTCTAGAATAACATCATAGAAGTCTAAATCATTTTTATCTGGTTGCAGCAATCTCCTGATGGTCAGTGTGCGGGACGTTTTTCAGTCGATACATTAGTTCAGGATGCAGACACCCAAAATAGGTCTGAAACCTCCTGTCTTCTTGGGAATCAGGAAGTATGCGGAGTAAAACCCCTTCTGTCTGTCTGTCATGAGTGGGAACGATCAAGCCTGTTTCAGCAATCTCCTTGGAGACAGACTCTATCTCCTCTTGGGAAGACAGATTTATCTCCCTAATGTCAAAGAACAGAGGAGGCACATGGCAGATCTGGAGTGAGTAACCCAGTCTCAATGTTTTGTCCGTCCACGCCGATAAAGCGCGGCCCTCTCCAACCGCCAAACCTTCCATAAATGGAAGATTGGTCCATGGGAGGACGATATCGACAGGGCCTAGCTGGTTAAGCAGTCCATGAACACATCACCATCAGCTGCCTCATCAGAGCATTAGATGTCGTGCGCCCATCACCCTCCATATTTCTCAAAGAACTTGGGCTGTGCTGCCGGCCATGCTGTTGTAAAACCGAGCAATGAGCTGTGTGTTCAGAGCACCGATAAAACCACTGTAAAACCATACACCTGCGCAGTGCCACCTATGCCTACACTCAATGTAGTATAAACACAATCTCTTGCACATCCACTGTCCTATCCTATCAGAGCCTTTAGATTGCCTTATTGTAATCCTGCAGTTCTCAGAATGTAAAAAAAAGGTTAAATTTAGGTTTCACTAAGTTTGCCATATCCTCTGGGTGCTGTCTAACTTAACCTGTTTGGTGTGTTTGCCCATCTAAAGAAAGTGATCCATGACTTGGAATTTGTGTGAAAGCGAATAGAGAAACATTGAAGCAACACTCCCTCAAACTTAAGCCCTCTATTTCACGGTTGGCCTCTTAACAACCACAGCTGTGGGCAGTAAACAATTTCATCAGATCCAACTTTCTGTTTGCCAGCAGCATTTTACGCAATTAACTGAATGCACATGTCTCCTTGTTTCACACGTTGATGATCCGAGACTTTATTCATCTTCCATTTGTCTCATTGCTGATCTAACTTAATTAAAAGTCCTGTCAACTGCATCAATCAGATTTAATTCTCACTCACTGCCATGGTTAAATCTGATAATGCACCACCAATGGATTGCATGTTAAAAGTATAATGGTAATACTTAGTTTGAGCCACTTGCAAGAGGCAGATTAATAAAGGGATGTTTAAAATGGGTGCAGCAGAGGCTCACGCATTCTGACTTTCAAAGCTCTAAAAACTCTGGGCCTTACATTTCCCATAATGCAGCAGAATCAGCAACTGAATCTTTCATTAGGCTGACTTTCTGTGCCTGGTCTCAAAGATCAAGCTGAGATAACCTTGATTACGTCACTAGGACATAATCAGGATTATTCTCTCAGATTTGACAGCCTTCCTCCAAAGCCACAGAAGACATTACACAACAGTTTTCACAGCATGAGGAGCAGTAACCATGATGAATAAACTGACCTGTAAGTTTAAAATTGGTGGAGTGCCCCTATAGTTAGAGGGGATAGAGAGATTTTAAGGGATGCACATGTAGAAATGATAATTAAATTAGACACCTATGACAGTGCTGCATTAACATCTCTATTTAATTTGTACTTGACTTTGTGATTACACTCAAGTTGTGAGGGTAATGCCTACAGGACTTTTATGGAAAAAAGATTCTGGGTTGTTTTCAGACACGATGCTGGCATGTCGATTAACAGCACGTATATGAAGTGCTTTTTTTGTTGCTTTTTGTAAGCAAGCTGTCACATGGACTAACACAAGGAGAGCTCATGCCGCACTTGTCTTTGCTTTGTTTATCTTCTCTGGTGGTGGATACAAAGTTTAGACAGATATACTTTGGTAGGAGCGTCAGTAGAGACTGCAGCTGGACTCCATCTGTCCTAACAACTTGCAACTTCTGAGTAAAGGAAATGAGGCATTGCAAAACCAAATAGATGACATGATGTCAATTGTTTAGATTTTTAGATTAGACTTTTGAATTCATACAAATGTCCCATATCATGTTATCCTGTGGTTGTTCTGTTTGCACCACAAACAAAAAAAATACAGAATGGAAAGGTTCACCTTGCAATGCACAGGTGACCTGCCCACATTGTCTCTTATTTTTGACAATTATCAACCAAAAGACACTTGTCAGATCATTCATCACAACTCCTACAACAAAAGACACAAGATTTACACTGAAAGTAATCTGGAAAGCCAGATGTTTTGATGGCAGATGTTTAATCTGTTTGAACTGAGCACATCATCTGTTTTTATTTTGTGCCTTGTCTTTCCACACACATCAACTTGAGCATCTGTACACTGAAGGAAACATGTTTTAAATAAATGTTATTGTTCATTTGGCTTATTTGTGAGCGTGTTGTATAATTTTATCATCTTCACTAACCTGTTGTTAACCCTCTGAATGAATATGCCCTATTACAGAGGCAGTATTTTCATTTCCTCTTAAAATATAATGAGTACTTGAAAAGACGCAAAAACCAGGCAAGCAAACATGAAGAGAGAACGGTTGGAGAGCATGTAGACACTAGGGCAACTATGACAATCTGGCAGAGGCCGTGCCCATAGCTGGTCTTTTCCATCCTCCATTACCTTCACAGTTCAGGAAACCTGAAAGCCTGACAGGTGAATCTGTTTGTTCCCAGTGAAAACACAAGATCTACTACTGAATAACTGCTGCAGAAAGGACTTTGTTCCACAGCACTGTAATACTTACTGTTGTTGGACTTAATATTGATAACTCAATACTGTATGGTTGGACATTCACAGTGCTGCTGGAAAGGTTGTGAACTCTTTAGAATTTGCTCTATTTCTGCATAAATAGGATTTAAAAAGTGATCAGATTTCCATGCAAGTCCTAACATGAGATGAAGAGATGTCAATTAAACAAATGAGACAAAAACCTTACACTTGTTTGTTTATTTGTTGAGGAAAATGATCCAATGTTAAATAAGTGTGCGAACCTCTAAGTTCATTGTTTCATTTGAAAGGGAAATTAGAGCCAGGTGTTTCAATCAATGAGATGATAATCAAGTGTGAGTCTGGGAGGCCCTGCCTTATTTAAATAAGAGAAATTTTGAGTTTTCACTATGTGTGTCTGAGCTTCACAACACAGGTTTGTGGAAGTGTGTTATTGCTCAAACAATGGAGATTTCTGAGGACCTGGGATCTGCGAAGAAGAGTTGCTTATACTCACCAGGTTGGAAAGTGTCATAAAGTCATTTCTAAAGTCATTTCTAAAGAGTTTGGACATTCACCATTGTTACATTCCCTAGGAGTGGTTGAACGACAAATCACACCAAGAGCAGGCATATAGTAGTCCAGGAGGCCACAAAGGACCCCAGGGTAATGTATAGGAAACTAAAGTCCTCTCGTGCAGTTCCTACAGTCGATGTTGAGGCCACTTCTCTCCAAAAAGAACATTGCTGCTGTCTACGATTTGCTCAAGACTACGTGGATAAGCCAGAAGGTGACTGGAAAAATGTTCCGTGGATGGATGAGACCAAAATTGAACTTTTTTGGCTTGAATGAGAAGTGTTCTGTTTGGTGATTAACAAGAACCTTAACCCATCTGTGAAACATGGAGGTGGTGGTAGTATAATGGTTTGGGCCTGTTTGCTGCCTCTGGACCAGGACAGCTTGCAATTATTGATGGAGCCATGAGTTCTGAGTTGTAGTGAAGCTCAACAGAAAATGAGTCATGTAATAAGACAACAAGCCTAAACACACAAGTCGTGGAAGGACCTGAAGCATGTAGTTCATGCAAAGAAACCCAACAACATTCCCGGGTTGAGACTGTTCTGTAAGGAGGAATGGGCTAAAATTCCTCCAAGCTGATGTCGAGGGCTGATAAACAGTTACCAGAAATGTTTGGTTGAAGTTATTGAAAGCAAGGGTTCACCTACTTTTGACTCACAAATATGTGGATAATATATTGGATAATTTTCCTCAACAAATAAATTTGTCTAATTTGTTTAATGAGGTTCCCTTTTATCTAGTTTTAGGAATTGTTCAAAAGAAATCTGATAACATTTTAGGTAATTTTTATGCAGAAATAAAGAAACTTCTGAGGTACTGAATAAAGGGTTGCACCCAGCAAAGTCATTCAAAATAAAACAGAATTGGGGAAAACAGCCAGCAATAAATGGAATTAAATCAAATGTGAGATGATGTAATAAATGTTATTACCAGTGGTGGAAGAAGTATTAAAGGGACTAAAAACTTACTTTCTCGAATTGTTATAAATGATAGGGTCCTACATGAAGACACAAATTTCTGAAAACAGAGAACAGCACAACTTAACATAAAATAAAATGATGCAAAACCATCAAATTGATTATGTAAAGGAAAAAGGCTTAATGTATATGACATTATTTCTGCTGGTTGGATCTGGTTGATCTGGTTGGTGTGCACATTAATAACTCTTATTACACCCGGAGGACTCACAAAAGTTGGTGAGTGCACCTAAATTTGCTGTCTTGGTAAACAGGAACCTAGAAACTGCATACCCCTGTTTGGCTTTTCATCATCCTTTGATGTATGATAAAATTTGTCATCTGGTCGATGTACATGTGTAGAAAATTATACACAAATGGCAATTGTTTAGCATTTTGTCTGTTACATTTGTCCCAATGGTCACTTTAAGTGGCTTTCAAGTAAAATGTATCCACATTTAATCATAACATTATGCAATGATCTAATTATGGTATATAATTATTAATTAAATCATTATGTAACATTGTGCAGGTGTTTCTGAGTCCAGTCAGGTAATTATATCTCTTTGCACTAGTGTGACATTGCACTCAAAAGTCCTTGAAGTCTTTAGATTCCCAGACCATTCCTGTACATGGATGAAACAGCAAATGAATAATGCCGAAGTTTTTCCAAGATTAAGTTCAATTTTGCCTGATTTCACTTGACAATGCACATTGTCCAAATGCTTCAAGTCTTTAATAGCACAATTTAGACTGTTCTGTGCTGTTTGTCTGAGCAGGTGACGAACATCATGGACAGTTTGAACATTGCAAAATAAATCCCTGCTTTGATCCCAGTCAGATAAAACTCTGGCAACAGATCAGTGCTTGTTTTCACGTACTAATATATGTATATAAAAAAAACCTTCCATGTTTTGAGGAGTTTGTGTAAGCTCCAAAGTTTCAGCTCAGATGAATGGATGAATGCTGGCCTCTAGTGTTTGCATTTGTGTATTTAATTTTATTTTGATATGATATGTGATAGTTTGCCCCACATAATTTAGTAAGGGCAGGTGAATATCAATGTAGGTGTCATACCATGTTTTTTTTTTTCAGGTCCACAACTTGTTTGGCGACATAGCTTACATTCCTCAGTGAAGGTAAAGGGCATGTGACACAAACTTGTACAGAAAGAAATGTGAGTGATGTCAGCTCTAAACTAACAAAAAAAGGTTCAGCCCTCACCTGTTTTTATTGTCTGTATTTTTGGTCCTGCATTACATTTATAATCAAGAAACCTGAAAGACCGACAGGTGAATCTTGGAGCTGTTTTTAATCATTCTATCCTGGTGAAAAGGTACGATCAACTAAAGAATATGTTCCACAGCACTTTAACACATACTGTTGTTGAACTCAATGTTGTTTCTGTATGTTTGGACATTTATACGATCAAGTACTAAATGAGTTCTAATGAAGGGTGTGATTCAGTCTGTTTACAATAAGTAGTGTATATGTTGCACCGATAGCTTTCAAACTGACTGAAGGGGTGAAATATTTTACAAATTATTTATCCTGCAAGAATATATAAAAATAGCACAATAGCTGAGTCAGCTGATCCTCAGCGGCTTTATTGGTTCAGGTTTTAACTGCCATCTGGACTTTTGTTGGAACAATACAAATGACAATGTAAAACAATAACAATATAATATCAAAATCATAGTTTTATATCAATATATCTCATTTCAAAATATGCCGATAGACATATTTACCAGATATTTCCAGACTAATCACAGTAAACATAATGTAGGCTGTATGTGACAGTAGGTTATTAAAAATGATTCAGTTTCAGGGGTGTTTTTCTTACTTTACTGCTGCTGATTAATCATAAAACTTTTCATAAAACTTTACATGAGAGAATACAAGAGCGGAAAAAGAGGAGGGGGTTAGGTGGTATCTATAGGATTGCTGGAAGTAGCGTGGTTGAGATGTGGTCCTGCCCCCGAAACTTTGCTTAATAGCTTTGAAAAATGAACTCAAACCAGGACTGTTTTCTGCTCTGTGTGTCACAGCCATCATGGCTATGATGATCGGGGCAGTGACAGCAGTTGCACAACTGCTGCCTACACATCGTCAATGCACGATTGAGATTGAAAATGGATGCTCTACCTATGCTCTTTGTAACCCCAGGTGACTGCACGTTTTCTGTCTTACATTTAAAAAGTTGTCCTCAAATATCCTCAGATCATGAGATTTTTTTTCTGTTGACCCCATGAACAGGTTTTACACTACAAGTGGAAGCTGTACCATACCTCTCCCACCTACTATTGCCCCTTGTGCATCTGGGAGTGCAATGTTCTCCAAGACTCCTCACGCAGCATGCGGAGCTGTTGGCGTCTTCACTTACGATCTCCTCGACAAATGTACAGAGAAGTCCTCTGAGAAAGTAGCTGTCATGTTCTCTGTGCCGTATGACTTCAACCTGCACTCCAACTGGTACGCAGTGGGGCTCTTTGATAAGTTCAAAGAGTGTAATTATGATCTTTATTGTCAGATGTATTATGAGATAGACAAAGCATTCGTCAGAGGGAAAGCAAATGGCCCCAGTCTTACTTATAAGGGTAATAGAGTTACCATCATGGCTACAATGTCAGACACTTACCAGCCTGTCATGAAAGTGCAAGTGAGCAAAAACTGAAGTGAGTGAGTCAGAGCTGGCTTTCTATAGCAGCTCATCAGGGGTGGAAGTGATGGAAAAACACTGTTAATCACAAAGCTGAAAACAATCAAATGATAAAAATTAAAAAAAAAAAAACATGTTCATGGAACGATGATATAAATATCTAAAAAATAAAAGATTTAAAAGGATATATCTACTCTCCTTACTATAATGAAGGATTTTCTATTTTATATTGGTGCTTTTTTGAGAACTTTAAAAGTCAGTAACCATACTTATACAAGTTTTATATAGAGTTTTATATTACAGACTATGTAAATGTCACATGAAAAAGTCTTGCTAAACTGTGAGAAAATAGAACAAAAATAAAGGTGCTGTTGTGTCTGTGACCTGCAGGAGGACAGGGTGGGCATGTCCTCGCTGTCTTTCTCTTAAAAAATGGAGGAAACCCACTCTGTGGTAGGGATGGAACAATATATAAATATCATATAATCATTGCAAAGACTGATTTTTCCACTGAAAAGTCTCTAGTTTATTCTACTATGAGGTTTTGCCTTGGTTTGAGTTACTTTTTGGGGTGTCACTGTTGCTAAATGAGTTGGCATGGCATGAACAAATGTGCAAATAAATAATTGACAGGGATCCGATGTCTCACTGTGTGTGCCTGGAAAAAACAACAGGAAATCATAAAGAACTGTATTTTTCTTTTGTGCAAATGAAAATGCAAGTTGAGTTTTTAGACACGAAAGACACAAGATTTATACTGACAGTGATCTGGAGAGCCGGATATTCTTCATATTTTGTGTTTCACTGATTTGAACTGAGCACGTCATCTGTTTTTATTTTGTGCCTTGTCTTTCCACACACATCAACCTGAGCAGCTGCATACTGCCTGAGGGAAAAATCATGCTTTAAAAAAATGTTATTGTACATTTGGCTTGTTTGTACACATGTTTTATAATCTTATCATCATCACTGACCTGTCGTTAGCCTTCTGAAGGAATATTCCCTATTATAGAAGCTGTATTTTCTCATTTGGACTTGAAATAAAATAAATACTTGTCCCAACACCTGTCTTGAGTTTGCTTGTCATTCAGTTCTATCTCACTCTCTGGGTAATATGTTCCTCCAGTCACACCAATTTTAAAATGATGCACAAGACAGTTTCATTTAATGTAAGAAAAAAATGAAGAAAATCTTTAAATGTCTTCAGGCTACTTTAAAACACCCAGGATGCTGTGCTGTTTACTGAATGATTCAGGACAAATGTCTGTCGACAACTTCTTGCCACACTCACATTTACACACACCGATATTTTTGTCTTACAAAATTTCAAGGTTACTTGTTTTTAAATAGTTCCCCATGACATTTTAAGGAGGTCACAGCTGTCAATTACGACAGACATCAAAGTTACTATAATCTTCAAATCTTCTTAATGGAGCAATAATTTCCCAAATAAACATACACTTTAGAGGGCCTGAATTTAGCAATTGAGACCATACTGACACATTGTAAAAAAAACAATTGACTCAGTATTTCTAGAGAAAAGTTGACACTTGAATGGGACTCGGTTGGAGCATCTCATGGCTGTCGGTGGTACTTTAAGGTACTTCCACTTGAGCCTTAGCCTCAAGGCATGGAAGTTTTTCTTCGTGTTATACATTTTTGTTTGTTTCAAATGAGGTGTCTTTTTTCACACTACCAAAGTCAAAGTCAGAAATGTTCCAGTTGCATTCACACGAAGGGCTTTGAGAAAGAGCAGAGAAGCAGCGAGACGGTGACACAGTAATGGACCAGGACCAACTTTTTATTTACAGAATTAAAATGTGCCATATTGGGATAGGTATCGTTATTAAGATATGAAATGACCTATATCAGGTTATGAGATTTTAGTCATATTGCCCAGCCCTACCTACACATCAGGGCTTTCAGGTATATGAGCAAGGCATTGCTTGATGGTGTTATTTTTGACTTCCACATAAAAACTTTGACTTCCACATAAAAACTTCCACAAACAACTAGAAATACCTGTAAGACTATATGTACAAATGGGGAATTACCAACGTTGCATCAGAGTGATGAACAAAGTGACCTCTGCGAGACCAACATCCATCTCAGCTGGAGGAGATGAAGAGTTTAAACCATCAGACATTTGAAAATAAAAAAATTGGCTAAAGAATACATTTTAGGAAGCAAATACAATTCAACATACAGTATATAGTACATTTTATAGTTGGTCTGAAACCCTAACTCTACTTCTGCAAATTGGCTAGAAATAGATGTTACACTGATGAAAATGAGAAAAATGTGAGAAACATCAGTTACCCTGTTTCCCAAACACAACATCTTGACTCATTTAACAGACGTCAAAGTCCAGAGTACAAAGGAAATATAAAAGTTAGACATGATTCTTATGAAAACCTAATTACCACTTGATTCAAGACAACACACATGCACACATTCATACGTGTGTGTGTGTGAGTGAAAGAGGAATGAACCTTAAAAAAGGAAGTGTTGGTGTAAAGAGCTTGTTGTGTAAAAGCAATGATGCTGAATGTGTGGTAAAATTTGGACTGTGCATGTGTATGTTGTAATAAACGTGAGAGCATGTGTGAATGTGTGTGTGTTTACATTTATACTGTACAGTATAAACAGTGTCTCTAGAAAATCATCATAGCATCATAACTTTTACCAGCTGTATTTGTGATGTAATTAGTGAAATACCTGGTTTGGATAAGTGACTCCTTATGGAGTAGTATGGAGGAGTTATGTAATTAATAATTTGTAAATAGCCTTCACGTTGACCTCCAAGTGGTAATGACGACTCTTATATATCCGACTTGGCACTACAATATGGAAACGCTGGAAAACCAAGCAAGTATGGACACCACTCGACAGCCAGTCTGTCACTCAATGTAATTAAACCCAAAGTTAATGAATATAATGTCGTTTTATCAATGTACAGTATTTCAAATCCTCATATGACCAATTCAGTTATCATAAAACCTTCCCGAGTTGTCAGATGAAATGAGCGCTTGGAAGTCCTTAAGATAGGGATCTTTTCAATCCATCTGTCATAGAATTACCATTATAAACTTGTTCAGGTACAACCAATCACACACTAGGCTAACCCCCCCCAACCCCCCATCTTACATCAGTTGTGGTGGTTTTGATGACTTCAGAATAAAACCAGCTGTTCCTTAAGGACTAGTAGTCTACGGCAATGTAAATAATTCACCATGGTTGGAAAGGTGCTTTCAAAAGGGCTCTGGGATAAAGTTGTGGAAAAGCACAAATTAGGAGGAGGACAAGATCTCAAAGGCTTTAAATATTCCTTTGAGTACCGTTTCAGGCTGTAAGATAAAAAAAGTGAGTATATCAAAGTGGCATAATGATTTCTTGTAGACGCTGTGTATACTGTGTGTGTATGAAACTTCATGGTTCTTGACTTTTTTTCTATACTGAGAGAGATTTTAGTAGAGCTTGAAAATCTGATAAATCACAATGAATCAACTTCACTTGACGCCAGCAGAGAGCAGTGTTAGCAGAAGAATTGGACACACATATACACACATACACACACATACACACACATGCAAACGCTTTTGCAAACACATCTATTTAATATTAGGAGTGATAGTGGCTGCTGTAATCTACATTTCTGTGTAACCCCAACTGTAATGTCTAGAGTAATATACTTGTCAGGGCCCTCATCGACATACATTTGTCCTTAACATTAAACTTTAACCATCATTATTAAATCCTATTATCCTCAACTTAATCAAAACCTTAATCTAATCTTAACCTTAAAACAGGTAAAAAGTACAACTATGCAAATGTAGATGTATAATTTAACAAATGGTAAAATTAAGTTAATATATTCCCTTCTGGTTGCTTTCAATTTTTAATACCAGGGGATTTACTTTTTAACCACAAATCTTAAAATATGAGACGTTTAGAAGTTTGATTGTTTCTGGGTTTGGTTTCTCAGACAGATGTCTTTTCTCAGTGACTTCTGTCTGTGTGATGGTGATATTTTTCTCATGAGCTATTACAACGCCAGGAGGTCATGTTTACTGCTTCCTGATTAACCTAGGGGGCAGTAAAAGCAAAAGAAGAAGTCAAAAGGAAGTGATCGCACACATTTGAACATTTCTCAGAAGCATGCAGACAAGGGGTTGGTTAAACCTCAATAAGTGGAGCCAAAAAAAACTTTTTTTTTTTAATGCACATCCAAAATTGTTGAAAATTGTCAGTCCAGAGTTGCATCAGCTCCTCTTTTGCAATTATTTTCACTTTTAGTCTTCACTTTCTATTACTGAAAGCCTTTCTTAGCCAAAGGTGACAGTGTTTCCCGTAAACAGAAATGAACAATTTCAGAAAATGAACTTAGTTACATCTTTGTATTTTAAGTGATATTTTTTTGTGGGGATAATATATTTAAAAAATGGAGATGAGACTAAACTGTGTACAGAAATGTTTATTCAGTCTGTATCAAAAAGCATCACTTGGACATGATCTCCTTGTGGAATACAAAGTTATTCGTGGTACTAACACAAGGTCATTGTCCCCCTTTGGAGGAATATGATTGGTTGAGGACACTGAGGATGAACTTTATAACAATAATGTTTGATTAAGACAAGATGGCTGTTCACTCTGTTTGTTTGTGTGTGTGTGTGCGTGTGTGTGTGTGTGTGTGTGTGTGTGTGTGTGTGTGTGTGTGTGTGTGTGTTAAATACAATGACAGGGAAGCAAAGTGAGTGCGACTATGAGAGAAAAAGAGAAGAAGCCAGAAAGGAAGACAGAACCAGACACACATGACATAAAAAGAGATTGAAAGAGGAAGGGTCTATATGTGTGTCTGTAAGAGAGAGAGAGAACACACACACACACAATAAAAAACACTTGAAGTCACACACAGACACACACACACACACACAGAGCTCATGAAGCGTCTCTATTTCTGCCTCTGACCACCGAGACTGAAGCAGCTGACCTCATCGCTGTGATATCAGATAAACATCTGCAGGTAAGAAATCAAGATATTCACGTTTTTTTTTGGTTATATTTTACTAACCTCTTATTTCCACATTTAGTATGATTACACTCTGAGTTTTGTTACACATTTGGTGATGTATTAAGCACTTTTGCTGCTTGATATCTCATACTTATATGTGAAACTGTTAGAGTAACTAGTGTTTGTTTTCCAACCTTATCTCTCAGAAGTATATATATATACTGTATATAGGGCAGTGATGCAGAAAAGCAAATGTGTGACTTGAAGGTCTTGAAGGTTTAAATCCTGGACTGGCAGGATAAATCTGGGTGGAGTAAGTGAAAAAGCAATGCTTGCTCCTCCTCATTACCACTAACTGGTTGTGTCCCTGACTATTTACCAACCACTCTTTAAAAAACCTGGTTTAGACCAATTAAATTACAGCAACTACAGACCAATTTCTAAGCAGATCTTTATAGCAAAACTCCTTGAAATGAAAGTGACTCTACAACTCAAGGAGGATCTGAAAGATAACCATATATATGAAAAAGGACTAGAGAGGAAGGACTGAGACTGCATTGTCACGTAAAATAGCAAAATATCTATTAAGGACTGCTGATTCAGGTGATTTTTCAGTTCTCATTTTACTAGACTTGTCCGCAGCCTTTGATACAACTGATCACAGCATTCTTATCAATAGACTACAACACTGGGTTGGTTTATCTGGGACAGTTTTGGAGTGGTTCACCACATTTTACAAAGAGTCAAAAGTACAAAACCATAGCTACATGTTGGGAATGTGAGCTTTCTTTACTTAACGTTGGCTAACATTATGCCCTAGCCTTTTTTGCTAGCATTTTCCTATTAAACATTGCTATTAAATGCAATGTTGAACAGAAAACATTTTGGGTTGGCGTGAACATTAACGTTATACAACTGTGCCCCATCAATACAATGTAATGCATGACGCCCCTGTATGTCATGTATAGCCTACACCTAAAAAAAAAAAAAAATTACATGCCTTAATGAGTTTTTTTATTTGGTTTTGTTTTTTGATCAAGACATACTTTGTAGCCAGAATGGTTAAAATTCACTTACTTAATTATTTTATGTGAGGAGCACCGTTTGGACATGATTTTTGTGTACTGTAGTCAAAGGTTAAAGAGTGAAAGTTTGTTTCTTTTCGGCTAAAGCTGTGATCTGTGGAGACCAAAAGTCTGAGGCTCACTGCTTTGTATAAAGTTAAAATTATTCAGTACAAGAATGCTTAAATAGGTTCAAGCTATTACTGTCTACCGCAAGATGGATGCTTCCATTTGCTGGGTTGTTCACAGACTGTCAGCAGAATTTAAAAACTTGACTGCTTTCACTGACTAACAGTTGGTAAGGTTAGCTATGAACTAACAGCTCAACTGTGACAGTCACGCCAATATAGTTCACTTAGTGGTTTGGTTTGTGGTTGCATGACATGAAGACTTGTGTTGAAACTGTGGTGAATGAGCTACAGTGAATCATGCAGGTTTTTTTCTGTAGTATGCTGATGAACTTCCTCTCACCGTGCCCAGTGCAGCAATGCTCACTGATGCAGCAGTTGCTTCATACTGACAAACAACAATCTTCCCACAATCTAATCCAACAGTAACAACAACTTTATTCAGCTCTTTAAATATTTTACATTCTTGCTCTAAAAAATTAAATTTGTGCTTTTTTTCATTCACTCATGGAAACAATCCTCTGCTACACAGGAAGTAATGTGTTAACAGTGTTTTAAATAGTGATGAGCTGCTTAAGTTGTGAAAAGAGCACAACTTCCAGTCTCCACTAATTACTAACTGAATATAGATTCATGAAACATTGATTGATTGTACCCTAACAACATGGAACATCAAAAAAAAAATCACACACAATCTTACAGCTGTTTAAGTCCAGTAGGACTGACATTTAGCTTGGAAGAGAAACAACAAATTATAAAATTGTTACTCAAGGAATCAGCTGTAAGCATTAATTTCATTTTTCAGAGTAACGTCCCGGTTTAACATATAGAGCAAATGTGCACTCTGTGCATGTCTTATTCTGCACAGGAGATGATGGTAATTAAAATTTTGCATGGGTTCACTTTTGGTAAAGGCTCAGTGTTTAAATTAGACCACAACCACATCTTCCGGTCTATATCAGTATCAGGATTTTTTTATTACATACATCTAAAATTCACTTTTACACACGACAAGCTTTAGCTAAAACCCGTCAGTAATTTATTGTAGTAGATTATAACAAGTTTAAGGTAAATAATCCACAGTAAAATAAGAAAATAACACTATAACTGGATCAGAACAACTGCTTGTCCTGAGTGGTGGTATTTTGTTGGGCCACAAACCCGGTTTGCTTGTGGCTCAGATCTGGTAAACAGGGGCGGACTGCCCAAGTGCCATCATTCCATGCAGTATTTGGGCCAAATGAATGTGGGTCAGTTCTTGGGCGGCTGTGGCTCAGGAGGTAGAGCGGGTCATCCACTCATTGGTGGTTCAATTCCCGGCTCCTCCAGTCCACGTATGGATGTGTCCTTGGGTAAGATACTTAACCTCAAAGTGCTTTCAATCAGTGTGTTAACAACTAGATTTCCTCTGATGTGTGTGAATGTGGGGTAAAAGTGCTTTGAGTGATCAGAAGACTAGAAAGGTGCTATACTGGAAAACAGGAACGGGCTGCCCAAGTGCCATCATTCCATGTGATATGTGAACTGGAAGAGGACACAAAATGTGGCCCAATCAGGGCCAGAATAAAAATCAACTCTGGGCCAGATCTAGTTTATTTGTTTAGATTCTGGTTAAATATGGTTAGCTTGTGGCCCAGATCTGACAAACAGGGGCGGACTACCCAAGTGCCATCATTCCACACGGTATGTGGGCTGGATGAGGATATTTAAGATCACGGTCAGAATAAGCATGCAATGTGGTCTGGATATGAGCCAGATCTGCTTTGTTTGTTTAGTTTTTGGTTTACATGTGGCATTGCTATGGTTTGCTATGGATTCCATGAGATATGTGGGCCACATGAAAGTGATGAGTGTGGGCCGGATATGGACCACAGAAATTTTGCTATCTAGGTATAAATGACAGAAAATCACAAACAGCATGTTATGTCCCACTTCAATAGTTGGACCTGTCAGTTATCATTGCCCAGTGAAACATGACAAATCACGAGGCCCTGCAGCGGATATCAGAGTGTGCCATCATATATCTTCTGGGCCACGTGGATACTGTTCTCTAACCCTGACCGAACATACCTTATATCTACATTGTATCTGCTTAGGCTAAGCTAGAGTGGCTACCTCAACTGGCTTGATAGGCAGTACAGTCCTAATGCCATGGCCCACCCAGTAGTCCAAATAACAAAACTAGTTTTCCAGTTCTACTAGTTTTACCCAGGCCACTAGTTAGCAACCCCTCTGGTTTGAGAAACTTTTATGAATTATGTCCCTTCTCCTGTCTTTTCAAAGAAAAGTGAAGGCACAACAGTGTGTTCCAGTGTCTCAGAACCACACCACAGCACTATGCTGTTGAAACCATCACACAAATTCAGCACTGAGAGCTAGGCATCATTTCTGTTTTTCTGTCGAGGTTATGCAGAAGTTTGATCAGATTAACTTTCTGTTTAGCCCTCTGAAACTCATGAAGAGCACGCAGTCAGAGAAAAGACACACTTCTATTATGTGTTTGGTTGCAGACACTGCAGATATGTGTCTCACAGACTTGTGCCCTTGTTGGTGCACTGTTATCTTTCTTGACTTGCCATGTCAAAACCACAGGATGTGATCTCAAGATCTGTCTGCCATTGCGTCCTTGTGCACATGCATGGAAACATCAAAATGGAGACCCACTGGGTACCTTTTAAGTAACGGATCTGAATACTTTTTCCATCACTGCTGGAAACAAACCTTTGCAGAGCCAAAACTGATGTTTTGTCACATTACAACAAGCCGTGTAGATAGCGAAGAAAATGTTTGAATGTGCAGATTTCTTTTGTTTTGCTATCGTGTCATCATCCTGCACTTCTTGTAGATCCATCAGCTGACTGCTGTCCATACCATGTCATATCAGAAATTTACCAAATCCTGGAAGCTTTTCAAAATCCTCCTCATCATGCATCTGCAATTTGTGTTCTTCTCATTATAGAGATTCTTATCTGTTGTCCCCAGAAGTTCATGACACCTTACATTTTTGTTTGTCATATGATTTCTTGGGTTTTTCAGATTAGGGGGTGGTTGAGGCCATCTTGCTACAGGGCACATGGGTTTTTTCTGATCTCTTCTGAGATTAAAGGAAGCAGTACTGTTGCTGCACTGTCTTCTTCATTTCCCCTTTGAGGGCAGCGGCCTCCGTCCAATCCTTTTCTGCTTGTGTGTTGGATTCTTCTCTTTACTTTGAAGCCCAGCTGCATTTGCTACCACTGGTAAGGTTGCCTTTGGTTTATGAAATGTGACATCCTTGTTTTGCCACACTTTAACAGAAATTCTACACCTTGTTTGACCAGATAAGGTGTTTTTTTGCCATGTTTATGCTTTGTAACACACTCCACTGTAGTGGTTTTTGGCCCAAAAAGTTTTATGCTTACATGTCAGATTTCACTATATGTGAGTCTATGTCTCTAGATCTGATACATGTCCAATCTGTGACCACTAACCATAGTTTGATCTGTCATATTCATGGTTTTTGTAGGTCACACTTCACTATACTTCTCTCTTACAGCCATACAGCTTTAGCTGATAATACATCTACAACTTTGGAATTTGTTACCTTGTTGCTCTCATGCTCAACATCTAGTTTCCACAGCCCACAATCTTTGGCCTCACTGTTATGTCTTATTTGCTTTTTAGAAAATCTGCCTTTTTTCATTTATGTTTGAATTCAGGGCATGGTTGTGGCATTATTCACTCTAGTATAAGACCTTTAGGAGGGCTTAGCCCCTAATGAGAATGTGACAAGAATACAGTGCCTTGCAAAAGTGTTCAACCCCCCTGCTACATTTCACTAGATAACAATTGATACATTTTTTTCTTTAACTTATATACTTTTAATTAATTGCCTGTTAATTCAGTTAATTAATGAAAACTGCAATAATAACTAGAACTTTCCAAAGTAAATAAAAGTCCTGGAGCACCCCAAAAGGAGTCTAAAATTGTCAATGTGCAGTTCTTTCTCTTGATTATGAGTCACTTCAAGATCTAAGCATTAAATGAATAATCTGCTAATTGGGGGAATGTTGCTTATTTGCTGATTTATCAAGGGTAAAATAATAAGATAGATATTGATTTTAACTCTATGCAGTCAGAGGTACAGCTCAAGATCGCTCCTTTTTGTCAAAAGGCAAGGCAAGGCAATTATTTGGATAGCACATTTCAACAACAAGGCAATTCAAAGTGCTTTACATTGATCATAAAAGGCATCAGACAGAATTTAAAAGTAAGACAGGTAAAAACAATTTAAAAAAAAGAAAGCTAAAAAGGAAATAAGAATAAAATAAGAATAAAAGATAAGAATAAGAAAGAATAAGAATAAAAGTAACAGTACAGCGTAAAATAAGCCATGATGTTGTTTAATGGAAGGCAGTGGCAAACAGCTGCGATTTACTGAGAGTCTCTGCAGACCTACAGTTTTCTGGGAGTTTGTTCCAGATATGTGGTGCATAAAAACTGAAAGCTACGTCTCCATGTTTGGTTCTAACTCTGGGGACAGAAAGCAGGCCTGATCCAGATGACCTGAGAGGTCTAGATGGTTCATAAAGTAACAGCAGATCAGATATATATTTTGGCCCTAAACCATTCAGTGCTTTATAAACCAACAGCAGTATCTTAAAGTCAATTCTTTGACAAACAGGAAGCCAGTGCAAAGATCTGAGAAAAGATAACTGCAATGTTACCCAGTTTTTGGGTTTTCTTTCTACTCACATTTAAATAGACACAGACATTGTGAATTAACATAGTTTTGAGTTGTTAGAAAGCACATTTGAAATGTATACCTATAGTTTCAGATTCCAATTAAGATTCATTCTTTATTGAGGAAGTTTGCTTTCACAGTCTGTATAGAAGTAACACTCAGAAAAGGGTATAAACAAACAAAGCACAAGTCTCTTATAACGTGTCTGGGTTATTTAAGGCTGTGATAGCTGAGGGCACAAAACTCCTCCCAAAGCATGTTTTTTGGCAGTGTGGTTGTTTGTATCTGCAGACTGAGGGGAGGAAGGTGAAACTTCCTACTTCCATTTTTTGTGCTAAACTGGGTCAAACATGTCACAAGGATTGGTGGATAGATTTAGAAGGAAGAATAAAAACAGAATAAGGCCCATACATCTATACTGGACAAATAGAGAAGAAACTGTTCATCTATATGGTGGCCCCTATGGACAAAACACATACAAAAGTGAGAGCTAAAACATTAAGGCTCCAAATATCCCAAAAATAAATGCAACAAACACATACAAAAGACATACAAAAGAAAAAACACAAGCATTAAGAAAATGTCATTCACTTTCGTATGTGTTTTACAACTTGTTCCATTTCTTTTTTGTATTTACTTACCTTTTTCTTTGCATGTGTTTTGTCTTAAAGGGGTCCTGTGCAGTTCATCAAACCTCTAACTCTTACTAAGACAGAATATTAGCAAATTTAAGACATATAATGAGTAAAGAGATGAGTATACAATGGCACAGAAACACACACACAAACTTCCAGTTGTATTTTAAAGAAAGCACACATACGGTACAACCACATACATACTTATACAGACACCTTAGCACATTCTCAGACACCGAGGCACAATGACTCAGCTGGGTGCATCTGACTTGTCAACATCATGCACCTCACACACACACACACACACATACACACTCCAAATATGTCCTACTTTTATCTTTATTCACAATCCCGTGTTCATTCATACAGTATCTATTTTCATAGCATCATACGCCAATTGAGGCTTGTGATCAGAAAAGATTATTCCTTTGAGAGTACTTTTTTTTATAACTCACAACTTATTTTCCTTGATCATGACTGTCTGGCTTCAGATTTGTATTTATTTATTTTTGGCATGGTATGTCTCAGTATGAGCAGTGTTTTTACTTTTAGGATGGACTGGATTTTTTAGTATCAAAGTAAAAGAGGAAGTAACTCAAAACCACACAGCATTCATGAGTTTTAAAGACCAGAGTCTAATTTAGACACTGTCTTTGGTTTCACATGAGATCAAGAGATCTGTTTATTTACTGCTGTGGTGAAAATAAAAGAAAAACAGGAAGAAAACGCAATAAGTGTTGTTATCAACACATATGACATCTGCACTATATTTGAGAATTAGAGTATTTTCCCACACTAATCGGGTAGTTGTCTACCTGTCTTGCAGACAAATGAACCAGAATTATCTGATGCTGTTCTCACTTGTGAGAAACAAAATTCACTTTAAAATAGGACCAACTGAGCAAAAAAAGCTTTTTGGGTGCAACATGTGATGTTGTGGTTGAAAGTATTTGTTATACTTTCAACCACATGAGCTATAACATCCAGGTATATAAGCTACCTATGAATGCTCCTCTGGGAGCCTTTTCTCTCACTTGTGTGTTGCATTGTAAAACATTCCTTCTTGTACAAGAAAATAAATTCAACTCAAACTTTGATTCTTTGGATCCGGTCTCCATCATTTAAAGGTCATTAAGAAGAAATTCTTATGACAACTATGTTGGATGGTCAGCTTTTATGCCTGATGTCTTCTCATTTTTGTATGTTTGGAAAAGTTGTAAAATGAAGGGTTACATTTGATTTTTCTCTCTTTTTTAGCTGCACCATGTCTTCCAATACTTCTGTGCCTCTCCACATCCTCAAATCTTCTAAGAATGAACAGGCGACAACGGTGGACATTGACGCCATCATGGACAACGTCACCATTGTCCTCTACACACTGACTGTTGTGCTCGGCATCACAGGGAACTCTATGGTGATCTGGGTGGCTGGATTCAAACTCAAGGTGGATAATGAATGTGATACAAAAATAAGTTTTTCAGGAAAATGAAATGATGTATGTCATGTATGTTGCTGATGGAAGAAGAATCACACTGATGGTCTCATGTTTTCTGCTAAATTGTGGATAATTCATTTTGTAGAAACAGCAGGACTAATGTGTACAGATATACCAGATATTTTATGGCTACTTTTCTTTGATAGCCAGTATGTTTCTGCTTACTGTAGAGTTTTCTGGTCAAAACATCATTATTTCTATGTACATGTACATATGAGAGTAAAATGCTAATATTAAACAAGTCTTCTTTGTTCCCTCCCCATATCTTCTTCTCTTTTCTTCATTTATTTTCTTCTTCTCTTCTTCCTCCTCAGCCAAAGGTTACCAATGTATGGCTGGTGAATCTGGCGATCGCAGACCTGATCTTCTGCTTCACACGGGCCTTCTCGCTCATTAAGAAACTCTTCTTTGACTACTGGCCCTATGGCCTCTTCCTCTGCAAGTTCAACGGCTATTTCAAATATGCCAACATGTTCTGCTCCGTGTTCCTGTTAGCTGTGATCAGCCTGGACCGAGCATTGTGTGTCTGGCTACCAGTCTTTGCAAAGCGCCGGCGCACCCTAATGGCAGCAAGGGTGGTGGCTGTCTGTGTCTGGATTCTTGCGACTGCCTTCAGCACTCCGTATTTCATGTACCGCCATGTCTACTTGGGGAAGAACAACTTGAGTAAGTGCTCTGTGGATTCAAAGGATGCAACAGTTGGGGATAACAGAGCAAAAGTGGCTCTCTACTCTATCCGCTTCCTGTGTGGCTTCATGTTGCCCTTTATGGTCATCCTCATCTGTTACATCCTGGCTGGACTTGGCATCCGACGCACCCGCCTGTCAGGCAAGTCCCGCCCCCTACGCATATTAGCATCATTAGTCATCGCTTTCTTCCTGTGCTGGGCGCCGTACCACTGCCTACTGCTGGTGAAGATGGTGGACAATAAGAACAAGGTGGTGAAGATCTGGCACCCTCTGGCAAAGGGCATTGCCTACTTCAACAGCTGTGTGAACCCACTGCTGTACTTCTGCATGGGGCTGGACGTGAGGGGAAGGTTCAGGCAGAGTCTGGCAGGGGTGTACAAGAGAGCTCTAGCGGACGATGTAGAAGGACAGACGACTCAGTCCAACGAACGCTCTTTGGATGACAGTAATGGATCAAAACACACTACTGTTGCGGTGTCAGGAAGGAGTCAGCCTCCAGAGGATGTAGCTAGATTTTAAGTCTTTTAAGATTTTAAGTCTTTTTAAGCCAATGATTCATAAGCTTTAAAGGACCATGCAGGTATTGTTTGTGTCAACTCATTAAAGGATAAGGCTGCTAATTTTCTATATTTATCTTTTTGCCAACAAAGCTCTTGTACAGAACCAAACCAACAATCAATTAATTGTTGGTTTGGCTCTGTCACCCAGTGCGGTCACCTGTGCAATCACCACTGTGTTGGGTAAAATGTTCCTAAACCGCATTGAGTTTGGTCACATTAGTTTGTTTAGATACAGCTCCAAAGACTAATGACAGTGATCACCTTTTCAGTCTGCAGAGAGTAGTCCTGTGTAAGGCAGACACCAACGACCCAATGCGCTCGAATGTTTGAACCTTTGTATTACATTGTCAATTTCTCAAAGAACTTGTTAGTAGCTTATTGTTAGTTTGGTTCTGCACATGAGATATGTTGACAGTAAGAAAAATATAGAAAACCGCCAGGAAAATCCTTTAACTACAATTACAGGTGACCATTTTCTGTTGGCCTGGTTCCAAACCACTGAATTGTGATTCAAATAGATCTGGTGTTGTGCTTTTGGTCTAACCAGAGCTTTATAGGAAGGATTAAGAATGGGGGAAACAGTCCTCCCAAGTAAATCGAAATGATCCATTGTTTATGTAAGTTCCTCTTAAACAACTTACATTCAAGTTACTAAAACCCTTTTAGCGGCCATAGTAAATATGACAGGAGCAAGGGAGGAAATCAGATGAGGAACAACAATCTCTCGTGTTAAAGCTTTGTCATCATGGTCATAATGGTCTCCTAACCTTAAGGAAGTAGTAGTTTTAACCCAAACTTTTTGTCATTATTGCCCCTAAACCTAACCATACCTTAACCACAGCGTACATCTTTAAACATGTTTATTTTTAATCGTGATTTGTAATGGTTTTGGAAAGTACAAGCAAATGATGTTGTCCAACTGATTACTGTGGATAGGGGCATCAGATTAGAAGTCTATGTGTCGCAATGGAGAGCATTGACCAACAATGTGTTCTGTCATTAAATTTGGCGGAGTTGAAATGACTTTCTTTCATCTTCAACTTTCAACTAGGCTATATGTTAGAACTGCTTGCTTTTACTTTCAGGTTACCAGGGAAGACAAATTAGTTTCGCATCAATCTTCATGACAAAAAAATCAATCAGTCACTAATGACTGGTTATGAAACTATGCCATATGGTCCTTTAAGTGCTGAGCCTACCTTTCTTTTTAGACCAGTGTAAGTGTAATTTCCTTCTCAGACATATGTAAATTCTTGCAGGTATATATGAGAAAATTGCTCTCACCCAAAAGAGTAAGCAAGATGTTTTGGGAAATAAGGATATAATTTATAAAATGCGGTTTTGTTGAGCACTGTAGACAATTTGTTGTATATATCTAAATTTATTTTGAATTTTATTTGACTTCAAAGCTGGATAAATGTTAAAAGTATGAAAGTATGAAGTATATTTTGGTCAGATGTAAAGTTCCCTCTAAAATATTCCATCTGACAGGTTTCACACTTGAAAAGTGGAACTGTGGAGAGTCTGAAGAGACGAGAAGGAAGACAGAGGGATGTGAAACTAAAGCCAGTAATAATTTAAGTCTTGACACACTGAGGTGTCAAGACTGTCTTCAGCATCACACTGAGGGTTAGATTCACTGAAACTGTGCAGTACCTAAAATCTGTTCTGTCCATTGTATTTCAAAAAGTCTGTCACTCGGTTTTTATGTATACTTTCATTTTTCAACCCATCATATCAGAAATCAAATGGCATTTCGTCAACTGTATGTGTGACTGAGTTGTTATTACTAAACAACTAACATCTAAGTACAGAACTGGGTAGAGTATTTTTGACATTTATGGAGGATATGCATACAGACAATAAAAGAGTGGACAGCTGGTCAACTGTTAGCAACTACCAAGGCAACCTGCTCATAAAACCCAGCTGTACTTGCGCTGTGGATTACTTCCACATCACTAGGATACATCTGTGCAATCACACTGTTTAGCTTGAGCTCACTGTTCTTTAAAGGTTTAATGGCTTTTATCGGCTGTGTAGCAGTGGTAACATCTTGAATTGCATGGCCCTGAGCTCACAGTATTACACTTTGACACTTTTCTATTATACTTTTTTTTTGTAAGTGTAACATTCTGTAAAATGGAATGATATTACTTTGTAAATATTGCTTTAAGAAATATAGATTTATAGACAAACTGATGTCAAGACAAAAGCTTGTAAAGGTTTAGGAAATTATATCTGTTTAAACTGTTTGATTGCTCAAAGTTGTCAACACATGTCAAAAGTTGCAACAAATCCACCAGTGTTGGTGGTCCTGTAAAAATAAATGTTACCTGTTAAATGTGTTTTTCAATGGTTGAAAAGCTCATGTATATAATATATAGACGATTGCCTACCAATTTACATCCAATGCCAATTAACCAAGTGTTTTAGTTACATACACAACAAATTATTCACACAACAATACTTGCCATCTATTGACAACTGTAGTGCAGCCAGTGATGCTAGCTAGCAGAGCTGACTTAAGTTCAAGCCGTGATAGTCTTTCTCTGTCCTGGTGAACTAGCCTAGTTATGCAACTAGTTTGCAATCATCCAAGATAATGAGTGGCATTGTCACAGTGAAAGTTTAAGAAAGTACTACATTCTTATATGATTGCTAACCTGTTCTACAAAACAGCAACTTAGTTCTCTGTCTCTGTCAAGTGAGGCTCAACTCCAAGAAATTAGGTTACTAGTGATTATATTTCATTGTACAAATGTAAACTCAAAGATGAAAAACTGTGATTGGACTCAAGTCTTCTTCTTGCCTCAGTCAAGCCACAATACCACAATGCAAAAGTATTTTTGGCAGTTTTTGTTTGCAACATGCATTGAAACAGATTTGCAGTAAATGACAAGACTAACATACGGTATGTCAATGAAAGGTACTTGATCTCCTTACATTACACAGCCACCTCTGAGTGGATTGCAACCAGTTTCCATACATGGAAAGCATGACCACACATTTACACCTCACATGTAAAACTTAATTCACTTGTAGCCAAACAACTGTGAACATTTGCAAGATGTTTTTTAATGTAGAAACTGAAAATAATGAGCCCAAGCTGTCAGCCATTAAGGGTATTTGATTTACTCCCCTGGTATTGCCTGGAGATTTCAGCATTCCTGGTGTGCACCATAATGAGACTTAATGACCTCTTTAATTAGCGTTTGACAGATCATTACCCAAAGTGGTTTCATAACCAAGAAATTACTATAAACGGAAATTTAATAAGAATCCGGCTTGAAGGTCAGGCTGAAACTGTGCCTAAACTTCTACCATCACAGCAATTAATCTGATGGTGCTTTTGGGAGTTCATGTCAATTCAAAATTATCCAAATTTCTCAGCAGAAACTAGCTCTCAATTGTTTAACAGAACGATTGAACTTGTGAGCAAACAAGTTGCATATTTCTAGATTGAGCAGGAGCAGCATTATCATTCATTTGGAGTCATGTTTCTGTCCACCTGGTGAATGTAAGTCTCTTTTAGCTCTGTTTTTGCTCTCTACCCTTGAGGGAAGCAGAGGGCAGTTCATAATTCTGTAGGTTCATGACTTCAAGCCACACACAACACATTGTACATTGTAATTTAATACGTTATTACTATAAAAAATGATTACAGTTGCTGTGATGCCCTGTGATTAAAGAGGAACTCACTAAACATCAGAGTCTGTTTACTGGTTTTTGGAGTATTCTTTTAACTGAATGTTCAGCCTCCATTGGTCTTACTCTAATGAATATTTACCTATGATTGATAACTAACTGAATGCTAATAACTGGTAAAATCAATGGGGGTGATATTTCCCAACCAGCACTGAATCCTGAAAGTCGCGAATGATATTTTGATGTATGCCGATAAAAGGTGACTGTTCTTATTGATATTATTCTGTTTTTGTTGGATTGGGAGCTTAGTGGCACTTTGTCTAGCAATGTAGGACATGAAACTCCTGCTATAGAACTGTATAATTTGATGACACTGCACTCTTGCTGTTTTTTCTTTTAATATAACAAGCTTTTAAAAGCCAAAAGCGGCAATGTGTGCCATCTCTCAGTATTTTCTGACCTACTAACTACTGAAGATGCACATTTTAACAAAAGATTGCTCAAACTCAGCATTACTCATAGAGGAGCAAATTGAGTTTGTTGCTGTCTATTTCAGCAGTGGATTAATGCACATTTGGTACTGCTGATATTTCCAGCAGCACGACGATGTGTGTCAGACTGACTCAAAATAAACTACAGTGTGTTCATTTTAAAGAGGGGAACATGCCACCCAGTGCAACAGTGTGGCTCATTGATGTGTTTTTAAAGGGGACATATGACGTACATTTCCAGGTCTATATTTTTTTTTATTTTGGAGATTTACTGGAATATTTTTGCATGATTTACAGTTAACAAAATCCCTTATTCATCTTATACTGGCCCTTTATGCAGCCTCTCAGTTCAGCCTCTGTCTGAAACAGGCTGTTTTAGCTCCTGTGTCTTTAAGGCCCCCTCCCAGTGAGCCCACTCAGCCAAATTCTGGCCACTCTGGAGGCTATTTCAACAAACAATGACTGTAGCAGTACACTAGGACTTTTTCTTGTTCATTACTTGAAATGTCAATTTCTCAAATACATGTGTACATGTTCAAGATGAAGTTTGATACAAAATATGAGAGTGGACAACGCAAACAACACATTCAAAAACCAAAATCACAAAAAATACATGGCACCTTTAATAGTTTTTGAACAATAAGGCTCAGAGGAATAGCCTTTCTTAAGGTTGGGCATACAAGGACCAACATGGTAATTGATATATTTTCCTCCTGCTTTGTCCATTAATGTCTAAAGTCTGAGTGCCATATGTGATGTCAGATGTTGGCTGCCTCAAAGGAAACAAAAGTGTTGCCCACTTGTTGAATGTAAAGGAAGTTTAAGTTCCCACGATGAATTGAGAAGCAATTTTAATATTCATCTTATGTAACCTAATCAAGAATCAAATGCATTTATGCAATACACATAAAGAAAACAACTGCAAAAAGAGCTAAAAAAAATAAAAAAACAACCAAAATCTAAGTTTTATCTGTAATATGAATTTTAGAGTAGTTTACCGTTCTGGTAGTTTATTGCAGATCTGTGGTGCATAGAAACAAAAGTCTGCTTCACTATGTTGTCTCATCTAAGGTGTATTTCAGGTTTAAACCATTTATTGCTCTATAAACCTGTAATAAAACTTTAAATCCTTTGACACAGTATGCAGTGATTTTGTTCTAAAGACTGGATTTGAATCAGTCCACCCTGACTGAACAAGCGCTGCTTTGTTGAAACTGATGTTCTAGTGTTTATAATAGCACACAGTATGTTTTTATATTATTTTGATTTGTTGTAGCATCATAAAGAAACACCTCCTGAGGCTAAAACTAACAACCCAAGGCCCATTCAGTTTGTCTGTATAGAGGGTGTGTTGATGTACCAGAGCATCAAAGCACAAACACCGTTTCAGGTTTTTTATGACACCAGCATGCGTCAGAGGTTATGTGTAAGTGTGTCTGCAGGAGTGTTCACCTAATTATCATTTCTTTAATGTGCTTTTGCTGCTCTCCAGTGGCATAACAATGTTTCTGCTTGTATGCAAATGTGTGTATCTTTGGACCTCAACTCTTCATATATGTATACATGCTGTAAGTTTATTGAATATGTGTTTGTGTGTGTCTACAGACTTTTATTTGGATGACAACTTATTAAAATCTCATGAAAATGCAGATGAAGTGGAGTATATCCAGGAGATGTCTGCAGGTGATGACGGTGTTGATTCACTGTTAACTTTTAGAGATCTTACTGTTCTTCACAGCAAACAACACATCCACCACCAGGTTGACCGCAACAAATAGGTTCCAGGCTTGTGGACACTGTGTACATACACATTTATCAAATAAAGAGACCGTATTGCAGCATTCTTAATGGAGTGACTTTGTCACTCTTTAACAGAATGGGTTATTTATTATTTATTATGTATATTGATTGGATTCCATTTACTTGACTTTTTATTTCATAGTTTTTATTACTCCTAGTTCATATCGGTTTCCTTGTTTCCTGCACTACTGTAACATGTGTGCTTCCCTCTGAGGATCAATTAAGTCTTAACATCATCTGATTTCCTCAGTTGCTCCTGTAATAATTATTATGACCACTAGAGGGCTTTGTCACTTGAGCATTTGCAGCAAGCTTAGGCTATAAATGCTGTGGCATGTGGCATAAATTCATGCAATATAAACATTAAATAAAAAAACATAAATATGTTGTTTTTGGGGCTCTTGCTGAAACAACCGATCCTGTTGCTTTTCCTGGAAAAAAAAAGACTGATCACTGTTAATTTAGTAAATTAGGTCATTCAGGAAATGTAACTAGGTCAACCCCATCCTTTGATTAGGGTTTATCCTCATTGAAACATTTCGAAGAACTCAGTAAGGTAGGGTTTTTTTTTTTAATGAATACAGCCACTCAATTTTTAAATCACTTAATTAAATTGTGAAGTCATGTAACTGAAGTGGTTGTGTTTGTGACCTACTTCACCAACTTTATGACATACCTGTATCTCTCTGCAGGCAGGCATTCTCAAAACCAGTCTATCTGGACCTTCCCTTTGTGATACAAGCAATTTACAGAAAGCAGTTGGTTCTAACATTAGAGCAGCTGATAACTTGAAAGTTTGAGATAAAAGAGCCAATGGATGTTCGGTTGGTGGGTCAGAAATATCTCAACAACTTTTCAACAGATTGCCTTGAGTTACTCTCTGGTGCTACCAGCAATGATTCAGAGTGAAATGTCTCAACAATAACACTTTACACAGTATGCCAACAGTTACCATCGGTAGCAAGGTGCCAACCTATTCAACCTCTAAGCCACAGCCACTGCAAAACATCAATTTAATTTTTATTCCCAGAAAACTGTAGATCTGCAGAGACTCTCAGTTCTTTTAAATTGCAGCTCAAGACTTTTCTGTTTGCCGCTGCCTTCCATCAAACAACATTATGGGTTATTTTCCGCTGTACTGTTACTTTTATTCTTATTCTTTCTTATTCTTATCTTTTATTCTTATTTTATTCTTATTTCCTTTTTAGCTTTTTTGTAAATAATTGTTTTATGTCTTTTTACATGTCTTACTTTTAAATTCTGTCTAATGCCTTTTATGATCAATGCAATTCAAAATTGCCTTGTTGTTGAAATGTGCTATACAAATAAACTTGCCTTGCAACAAAACTGTAACATAACACTGTAGCATTGTGCCATTTAGATGTTAATCTAGTATGCACAATACCAGAACACTGGGAATCAAACACTTACAGTGAATGGCCACCATTTGGAAAACCCCTTGTTAGGTAAACCACCATTTGGAAAACCCCTTGTTAGGTAAACCTGTTTCTGGCAATTCAAAACCACCATGACAGCCATGAAGTGTTTTTTCTGTGTGAAGTCACCTAAGCCAACAGGAAAAACAAAAACATTTTTGGCTTTAATCATCATTTATCATACCTGAGCAGGTTTAGTTTCTGGAAGAATCTCAGGTTTTACAGTATATAACAAAGTCTTTTGCAAAAGGTTATGGATATTTTACTTAATAATAGGCCATGTGGTTACAAATGTAGTTATGTAATTTATTAAGGGTTCTCCAAATATCTACCATATAAATAAAGAGTTGTAAATGCTATGCTTTTAACAGGATTTTGATAAAACGGTGCATTAAGGTGGTAGAGAAAAAAAGAAAAAAAAAAAACAAAATCATGGGAAAATCATGGGATAATATTAATCCGATTAAAAGATTTTTTTCATAACCTGGAAATCCAAACCTTCTAAAAATGGTTTATTGTGTAAAAGGAACAAAACGTCTTAACCCATTTTGAAGTATGCCTCATGAGAAAGTGTCATTGCCACAAATGTGACTTTTTGTCTGTGTTGAGAGAAGATATTGTAGCAGTCTTCAAATCATTGTCAATGGGCTTGTTTTTAAGTCAGCAGTAAGATTGCGATCAGGACCTTGCCTGATCCATTGCTGAACCTTTGTTTTTTTGGGTTCACTGCACTCTGTTTAAATAGGAAGAAAACATTATGGTGAGCAAATGAACCACAAAGTTAATAAATGAAGAGTAGTCACCTGTTTGAAGGGCCACTTCACTGATTTTATGTTTAAGTTGAAGAGTATTACTCACCTTTGACAGCAGTTGTAGAATGTCTTTTGTAGCTCTGTTAAGTTGTATTAAGGTCAAACATGCTCACACAAGTATAGATGCATGCTAATGTATATGTGTGCAAAACTAGATATACCTTTTAATTATATATGCTGCATGTTCTGATGAATTATGACTATACCTATAATTTGCAGCCACATGGGAACTTCACCTGTATTCATAGGCCACTCCTTTGTTGTTGTTGCTGTTTTTTAAGAATAATTAAAACGTTGCTGGACTAAAAGATATAATTAACAGCATTTATTCCAGTTTTGTAAGTTTGGCAGCCAGAGGAATTCATGTAAAGTTAAAATGAGAAGGTGTGAAATGTAAGATAATCTAATGAAACATAGTCAGGGGGCAGGACTTATGACCTATACTACAGACTATACTGCAGGGGAGCTGTCATGACATCTATCTTTATATACAGTCAATGTTTGAGGTGAATAAATTCATGTTCTTACAAACATTTCTTGACTCAAAGTAAAAGAGAAAAAAAGTGACTCTAAAGTTCCTAACATTGTGTTTCTACCATGTGAAACAATTTGTTTGCTTCTCCTTTGTCTCAAAAAGGTCGAAACATTATTCGGCCATTTTACTATTGCCCATTTACTACTAAAAAAAATTAGCATTTATTTGTGTGCAATATTTAGAAAAAATAGTCTAAATAACTAGAATTTGGAATAAGCCATCTTAAAAACATTTGTCTAATTATTAAAAAAAAACTTTACAAAGTGCTTTATTGATGAACAAAGAACAGCAAAACAAACAAAATTCTTACAGTAATATCGCATAAATGGCAAAATTACAAATGCAGCTCAAAAATATAATTTCACTATGATTGTTTTGTCTCCTTCATTCAAAATAAATACAAACAAAGATCAGGATCTAATATTAGCTTGAGCTCATTACAGTTTTGGTGGCCACTGTGCCTGCTCTGATACACATGACATCACAGCGAACCATCCAGGCACTCAAACCTTTACGTATTTAGTATTTAGCTGAAACGCATATCCACATATTACAATGACAGTAGCAGTACAAGAAGCTACTCTACTAATTACCAGTTAAATCTTAAATCTCCCATGTTAAACAACCAATGATAAGGACTAGGGGTGTGACCAAATGCAAATATGCTATTCGGCAAGTGCAAATAGAGGATTTTTTTTTTTTACAAATATTTATTTCATACAAATTATTTGTTTTTCAGTAGAAAAAAATAACATGTCAAATACCAGCATGCAGGTCAGTTACATCATTATTTCAGTTTCTCTCCTCTGCTCCGTTGTTACGCACATTTCCTGACTTAGTTGTTTACAGATTCCCGCCAGACCTAGACAAAGCTGTGAGCAGATGCAGGCCGAAGCTCATACGTCAAACATAGTATATCACTTTTAAGGCTCTACACATCATACATACATACATTTATACATGGTCTGACATGTTCTGCAGTTAACCATAAAACCCAAAGGAAAGAATGCACAATATTCAATGCAATGTATACATGCTTCTATCAGACATCACTCCTGCAGTTGGGGGTGTTCCTCAGAGATAAAGCTGAGCTACTGACACACACAAAGTGCTCCCAAGGGACTCTCCATAACCTGTTGTTCCCCTTCTACTTCCCACAAAGTTAGGTTGTAAAAACAGGGAATAAATGAAAAGTGCAAAGCAATAATTGCCTTTGAAGTTCTTCCCTACACGTTACATGGTGTGCTGTCTCTGTGTTATGGGTGTTTCAATAGGTAGAGGTCTGTCTGCAATGAGACGACGAGTAAAGTTTTAGCTCAGTCATCGCAGTCGTATATGATTCTGGATATTCCAGTTTGAGATCCTGTGTGGGGGCCTCCTTGGTAAGGTAGTTTATTCATGAATACTAGTTGTAACACTTAGGTTTTCTAAAATTAAAAGCATAATAAAGACAAAAACAAAATCAGGATTTTCAAGCCTCTTTCTACTTTTATTCGAATACAAATATAAGTACAAATAATTTTGCTCTATCAACAAATATAGATACAAATACAAATACTGGGCCCTATCCATATCCTCAGTAAGGACACAACACAGCAGCTATGTAATTTATTTCATTTATTGACTATCTTGGGACAAATCTCATGCTCTCTAGTGGGATATACAAATACTTTCAGAAAATCATAAAAAAATATATTTTTAAAGCTCAACATTTTTTTTTTAATTAATTTATTTTTTTTTAAATATTTGGGATCCAAGATTATTTAAAAATACAACAGTGCAAACTACGCATTTTTGGGCTGTCCTCACTATACAACAATTTACAGTTTTTAATGCTGGAAAAGTCTGACAATTTATCAGTTATTGGCTTTGATATACACATTTTTTAAATCCCTCATTTTTGACATACACACAAAGTCAGGATTCAAGTGACTCAACATCCTACCACATTTTCCCATTTTATTCAGCACAAAAAGATCAGTTTCATTCTTCTTTACATTACTTCTTCTACTACATTACTTTACATTTACTAAACTTCATTCATTCCTTTTCACATTACAGTGCAGTAAATACTTAGTAAAACACACAAGAAGCAAGTCCAAAGAAAAATATAAAATATTTGAGATATATAAATTAACTTCATATCATTCATAAATAGCGATTGTCACACCATGATTCATGTGAAGCATAGCCACCCAGTGTTGGTTATGCACACACACAAATGACTGTTTTTAGAAGTTGTGTTCTTTCATTCTGTCCCTGAGTTGTTCTCTTTTATATGCAGTTTCATTTTAATATCATTTGTTTCCTCTGAAGCACTTCCTGACAAAGTGGTTCAATAAAAGCTTTTTTTAAATTAATAAATCTGACTTGATTAAACATAAACATAAATAATTTACAGTACATAATATGACATTTTTTGGTAAAATCTCAAAGTGCTTAAAAGTTTGGGTGGTGCACAGAAAGTCTGTGTTTACACCAGAGTTCCACCGTTGTGACGTCTGTACAGCATCGCAGGGAACTCATCATCACTGTCGTCTGACTCAGAGTTGGAGTTGGAGTTGGAGACAGACTTGACCTGGGAGGAATTTGAATGAACATCAGTACATGTAAATGCCACCACACCTGGAATACATCAAGCAGGTGACTAAACCATTTGTTCTACTCTAATGACAGTAGCATAAGGGTGCAGTTTGACGTATGTCAGTAAATTAAGTTTCCATTGGCTTTATTATTTAAAGAAAAGTATTTCTAGGGCAATTGCATGTTCTCTACTGTGATTAGTGTCTTACGTAGCACAATCCTGTATAATTGGTGGGAGGTAAATCCTAATCATGTTGTCGTTTTTGGAGATTAAGATCAAGGAAAGGCCCCCTGTGTTTCTACCAAAACTATGTTGAAATGTGGTTTACAATCATTTATGACAATGAACAACCTCATTGTTTGGGTTTTGTTATTTTAGTTAGTTCTCCTCCTGCTTTTCAAACTCAACAAGACTTTCAAAAATATTACTTTTAAAAGTTAGAAGCTCATTCAATCAGATGCCAAAAGTAAGGGGTTGACTGACTTTATTTTGCTCAGCTGCTCGCTGTGCAAATGCGGATAGAATTACAAGTAGAAAGCATGATTGGTGACCCTTGTTGAATTGGTAGAAAACAAAGATGTGTATGATTATCCTGTAAGTTTCCTTTTTTTAATATTTATTGTTGCTTTGAGGCCTAAATGATTGATTTATTGGACTTCATTTGCAACAGAGTTTCTCAATACTCAAGCTTAAATAGGACTTGAGTTGAGAGTATGTCTGGATCATATCTTTAAATGACTGGATAGTAGAGAAAATCACAAAATTTTCTGACACAGATTTGTACCATTTGCCAGCAGTACTATAAAACCAAAGAAGCAACAAATAGCAACAGCAGTAGTAGTAGTAGTGACAGTAACACTTTTTATAGTCATAATATCAGTAGTACTTTACCTTTTTGCCTGGTAGGTATGAATCTTCGCTCTCAGGCTTTGATTCTCTGGGCTCTGTGTCCATAAAGGCTATATAATGGATCAGGGTGTGTATTCTGGATAAAAAAGAACAGGAAAATTACATTTTTAACATTATGAGCATCAAAAACATGTTGATAACTGAATAGTGATTTGGTATTTTGTACCTGTGGTACAGCATGGCAAGGAACTGGATCACAACTGACACAGCAAAACCCAGAATGAACATGAAGGCAATGGGATCGATCACAACATTTTCTCCAGTATATTGCAATTGGAGGTTGACTTTGGGGATCTGGATGGACAAGTAGAGGTTGAAGACCTGGAGGGTAAAGGTCGCCACCAGCCACATGGCATTCATGATGAAGAAAGCGAAGTTTATCTGTGTGTTATGACAAAGATAAGGTTTGTTTAATTACATTGCACATTGGTTTCCTGTTAAGTATGCAACAGTTCTTCACACTGATTGTACCTTGTTTCTCAGCTCTTTCAGGTCACTGGCAATTTTTTTCTGTCTCTCTTTGTCATCAGGCAGAGGTTTCAGGTACTTTTCCTGCAGCTCATTCCAGAATACCTCCTCTTCCTGCAGAGAAACACACAACTCAATTAATTTTAACATACATCATATTTAAGTTGCTTATAACTCATATAGGTAGGGCAGGGAACTAGCTTTGTGTATTTATTTACTTTTTATTTCCAGAGATATATTATCACTGTCACTGTTTGAGTTTAGCAGCAACAATATAAAATACATGTCAAATGTATGAAGCATACCACTGAAGAATGAGGGTATATTTTAAACACAGCACATTACAAAAAAATATTAGACATTAGAAAAAGGTGATTAAAATATAATTTGAGACAGATAATCACACTAAAATGATTAAACAAAAAATACTGACCTGGCTGAGCGTGTCCTCCTGCAGGTACATGTCATCAGACAAAGTCTGTAAGTCTGTGACCCAACCTGAAGAGAAGAGCGAGACAGAAGAATATTAAACAATGTGACATCTGAGAGGGTGGTTGAAACCAATATTTTTGCAGCAAATTCAGAGTGATTTTTGTCAAATCCTCAGAACTTACATTGGGCAGGACAATCGAAAGACGGCTCCTCTTGCCTAAAACGCATTTGGAAGGATTAGTCATCAGTATCATCTCACACTTTTCACAGGTGACACATTATATTTTACTGGGTGTTCCAACTTAAGAAAAATACCTCTGCTCTTCCTCAGTGATCTCTACATCCTCCACAATGGTGTTTTGCGGATGAGGTTCAGGCTGTGCGGGCTCTGGGACCTGGGTGCCCTGGCTGACAGTGAGCTGTTCTCCATTAGCTCTGTGGCTAGATTTTTTACAACATTTGGCCCACGAGAACAAACGTTTGAAGGTACCTTTGGCTGCAGGCATGAAAATTAGTTTAAGTTTAGTCAGCTTAAGCACTAATACTTGTTTGGTGTTACTCTGTGAATGGAATGAACTTGTGCGTCTCTATTTTTATGTTATCTAGGTTTAATCTGCTATCTACCTTTCTGGGCTGTTGTTTGTGGCTTGGTGGTTGTCGGAGGCGTGGCTCCAGCAGCAGGCTTTGTCTCCCTGGTGCCCCAGGACACGTTGTTCATGTTGACCATGGAGTAAATAGTGAGCAGGAGGTAGGAGCTGGGAATGCAGATAATGTAGAGAAGGCCGTGGAACAGCAGTGGAAATTCTTGTGGATGCATTATCGCAGTGATGATGTAAATGATCGCCATAGACACAACGAAGATGCTGCTGGGTGTCAAGATGGTTTGGTCCTTCACCATTGCGCCTGATGGAAAGTAGAGGGGTGGAGCAATCTTAGGGTTAAAGGAGCTTTAAACAGGTCTTCATGTATAAAGTAGCTATGTTAATTTCTGCATAGTCATATCTGTTTATATTTAACTCACCTATAATGGACATTGACACCACTAACATTAGAAATGCATATATGACACTCATGACTGCTGCAATAGTGATCTGAGTGTCTGTCTTGAGCTTGAAGCAAAGACCCAGGTAGATGGCAGGAGGTATCACAGACAGGATCAGAGCGCTGCTTGAATTGATGTTGAAGATGAAGGTCAAACTTCCTGAAATATACAATAGATGGGCCTGAGTTTTACACATTCTACTTGCATTTTATTTGCATACATTTCAAAAGTCCAGTTGATCTCAAAATTATATTTTATGTCATTATCCACAAAAATGAACCTAACCTGCGATCAAAAGACAGATGGTGGCGGGCGACAGTATAGCTGATGCCATGGCGAAGAGTTGGTAGAACATGAAGAGTTTGGACATGGACTTGTTCCTCTTGGAAATCAGGGTCGTCGTTCCCAACAGATCCACAACGTTGGCCATTGTGGATGGTCCCCAACGCCGACGCTGATGGTGCAAAGGTCCATTAACATGATTAATGTGATGACATAAATGATTGATAATGATTAATGATCTTGATCAGTCCCAGCACTCACCTGGTTGTAGAGTTCTTTGAAGTCCTCTGGGGCGTTTGTGTAGGCATCAGATGCTGCATTGTACTCCACTCTCCATCCCTGCTTCAGCAGCAGCGTACAGAGCCAGCGGTCCTCACCTGCAGAGTACAAAAAATGTACTTAAATAAATGAAACAGAGACGAATCATGAGGGATGACATCAAGACCGAGTTCCGAGACAGGAAGTCTAAGAAACGGTGTCTGTTACCTTGGTCATACTGGATGTAGTGGCTGGCCTCCATGGACTTGGTGGAGTATCTCTTCATCACATTGTCGTCCATAAGTGCCTCTGCTCTGAACAGGCTGAAGCAGCCGGGACTGCACATCACACAGCCAATCACGTGCTCCGTCGTCTTCTGTAGCCAGTGGCTGACAGCATACTCAAACTTCTGAAACCATACTGCAGGACCTGCCCAGAAAATACAGAAGCTTTATTAAGCTCAATGCAATGATGTTAGTTACTGTTAGCTTTTCAGGTACAATGGTTGCCATTAAAGCTATTTGTTATTCATGCTTAAAGCTTTACCCGTTAACCCCTCTCTGGTAAACCTCTCAACAGTTTTTTATTGTACTATGTACCAACCTGAACCCGTGGGGTGAATCCTACCACATGCTGCTCCAACACGTGGGTACATTTTCAGACGATCAATGAGGAACATCACAGCAGCCGGCTGGAAGTCTGTGTCCCCGTCCAAAGCAAGGAGGTAGGTGTTGTGTTTCTCTTTCTGAAAGAAGAGGAACAGTTTGCTCTGTCTTACATTTATGCTGCAGCCATTTTGTCAAGAAATACTGTCCATGCTTATGCATTTCTTCTTTTCTCACCTGGACCTCTGATTGCAGTTTTTTCTCGTCCTCTCCTTTCTTCCAGCGTCCGTAGTATTTGGTCATGAGTTTCCAGCCCAAAAGATAGTAAAGGTACATGACCTGGAAAATATCAAGTAACAGTTAAAGCAAATATATCTCATGGTGTATTGTTGAGTAGATTTCATGAAGATATGAGTCTCCAGCAAGTCAATGTCATACCTGAGACCACCTCTTCTTGTGGCGGATGAGCTCTTTGTTCTTGAAGTGTACCACAATAATGTTGCCATGAGGCATGGTGACCACAAGACGACCTCCATATGGCGTCCTTATGATTTTCTGATCAGGGATCTGCTGTCGATTTCTGAAGAACTTCTGATCAATGTTCATGAAGATGCTGTTGACAGGGAATAGATGATAGTGATTTGTACTTCAAGATATCACTATCTTTTGTTAAACTACAGTCTAAAACCCATGGTAATCTTTAATCCTTAAAGTTTAATGAACCATCATTGCAGACAATTTTTTTAGATTGATCTTACCCGTAAACTTCTGTGAGGATTTTCACAAGGCTTGTTGCATATTCGTTGAGTTCAGCCCTGCAAGGCCCCTGATGCCCCTCAACAACGTTGAATGCGTCGTCAAAGTAGATATGGGCCTCAAAGGTGAAATCATTGATCTTTGGCTCTTCCTTTGGTCTGTACTTGTCTAATCTACAGTGATAAAAAATCACAAGGAGGAACTGTGAGGAAATCTACTGTGAGGAAGTCAATGATGATTTGTGAAACTGGATTCATGTACTCTCTAGCAGAGTTTATTCTTCCTCTCTTACATCTCATTGGCGTGAGGAAAATGAAGGTAATATTAAATAACAGCAAAATGACAGAGAATAGAGTCTGCATAACTCACCTGAAGATTGAAATAATGATTTTCATCATCTCATCGTAGGTCTCGTGCCACATGGTTGCACACAAATACACCATTGCTGGCTCAAAGGCTGCATAGCCTCTGAAATGAAAAGATTTGCAAATTTAAGGAGTCTTTGGAGAGTCTCTCTATTCCTAACCAAGTCCAAACACACCTTGAAGAATGAAAGATCTGACCTTTGATGATTCTTGCATTACTCTTAAACAGACACTTACCTCTTCATTCTGTCTTTGGTCCAAATGTCAAATCGGGTGTTGAAGAGTAGGGACTGCTCAATAAAGGCTCCTTCATAAAGCCTCCTGATGAACAGGTCCTGGGTCCTCTGGATACGATCCACGTTGAGGTACCACAAGTGAAGGGTCGCCAACACAAGACTGATCCACCAAGCCACTGCTTCCGCTGAAGGAAAATCAACAGAAAATTTCAGGAAAATTGATCCTCTAGCATGATGAAATATTTTAGTATATTCAGGAAAATGCAGGTTTCTGACTGTTGAAGTTTCTAAGAAATTAGTAGCAAATTTAAGTTCAAATCCATGAAAATTATGAACATGCAGCAAAAATAATAAAACAAACATGCATGTGAGCTTTTAGCCATTTCCATTTCTGTTTAAAAACAAAACTTCATCATGATACAAAGATACTGAGGCTAACAGTTCCTGCACACACCTGACCACTGTGGCTGACAGGTCTTCCACATTTGGCCCACAAGTGAATTAAAAAAAGGTTTTGGTCCTGTGACTCTCCTTTGTGACTCTCTCTCTATTAATAATTTGTGCCAAACTACATTGTAGGTAATATCAGACTCTAGTTTATTACCTGATAGTAGGCCAATATCAGTTACATTGGACATGTCCAGGAAGCATAGAGTGTGTGTAACATCCAAAACCAGATGTGGGAACACATTGCCGTTCAGGCTTTGGTTTCTTGCATACACAACTTCAGTGCAGTAGCCTGTGAAGTTGATGCTTTCAGTCCCGTTCAGACTTATTCTGTAGTCCTGATAGTAAACAATAACAGGGATGATCAGCAGAGCCATCACAGCCAGAGAGGCCAAGTACAGAGGCAGGATGAAGCATCGTCGCAGGGCGTGCATCTTGCAGGCTGCAACTGCAAACCAGTGGCACAGTGCAGAGGAGATGAGCTGGACACCGATGATGATGGCTATAATCTTTGTCTCACGACTCGGGATGGAGGTCACTACGTCCCAGTTCATCTTGGAGAGAGGAACATAGGCGCCAAGCACACAGGCAGTCACCACTATTCTGAGCAGGCTGGAGAGGATGTGCAGCATGTTCTGACACTTTTTCATGTCTCTGCAAAGCATCTTGAGGAAGATGGAACTGCTGTTCTCACTGATCAATCTGAAGTAATTATCCCACCAGTTGAAAGACACCAAGAATGACCCACCAACAGCCAGGCCAACCCAAATTGCCATCTTGGGATCATTTGGATCCTTGGTAATGTATAAGACAAGGAACAGGATGTAACCAAGCAAAATGAGGATGAAGGCAGTGATGGATGGCAGCAGGAAGCGGTTTCTTTCTTTGGCAGTGCACTGGGCGACCACCTGCAGGAGTGCAGACAGGACGCCTACACCGTTCAGTATGGTCACATTAGTCACAATGTCCAAGTGTGGCATGGCCACTATGGTTAGAACTGCTGCACCCAGAGACACCAGGAACTCAAAGAACAGAACCTGAAGAAGAAGCAGAAGAAGGTCATGAAATTGAACATGGTAAAGAAAAGGGCCAACATATCTGTCAGGCTCTGTCTTTGGCATCAGCTAAAGAGGCAAAAGAGTTAAGAAAAGTAGTTGGACTCAGTCTCACCAGTGCAGCGGTTGCTTTATTTGGCAGCTTTGATGTTTTGTAGCAGGCTTTCCAGACACTTTTGAGGAAAAGAAGGACACTGGAAGTGATGAGAGCGCAGCCGATACACAGCAGAGCGACAGGTTTCTGGTCAGCCGGGAGGGTCTTAGTGCCTTCATTGGACAAGGTGATCAGGAGGAGGAAAGATGTCTAAAAAAGAATAAATGGAAAAGTTTTTATGATTTAATCAGTTAATCAATATTGAAATGAGCAGCTGCTACATAAACAATGACTGGGCATATTACTTTGTATAATTGAGTTAATACAATGAAATTAAGTTTATATTCTAGGTTTGAAAACAGGAATGGACAGCAATGGAAATCAATCAATCAATCAATCAATCAATCAATCAATCAATCAATCAATCAATCAATCAATCAATCAATCAATCAATCAATCAATCAATCAATCATTCAATCAATCAATCAATCAATTTATTTATTTATAAGCATATTTGAGTACCTAACAAAGCACTTAAATAAAATGTGCTATTATTATTATGTTATTATTATTATGACTATTAAATACATATATATGAATGAAAAATATATTAATGAAGAGAACAAACCTTGCTACATAGCGCCAATCCAAAAACAAGCACGGCGACTACACATACTGAGATTAACTTCAGCAGCTTTATTAGTTTCCAGGGCGTCTGTTCATCTTCAATGACTGGGACCTCTTGACAGGTATCCCACGACCTCCTGATACCAGAGATACCAAAATGTCATGATCATATGAGGTATATATATTTGGCTATGATTATATAATAATAATAATATATATAATTAAAGTACACATAAAATACATACAGCATAAAATACAGATATAGATGTAGATATAAATAGATATGAAGTGGAAACCATAGTAAAGCTTAAAAATATACAATTTATAAATAATGAATAATTATGAATAATTTGAAAATACTGCAGATCAATACATTTTACTTTCCATATTACATCAAAACTTTAATAATTGCAAGTAATAAAAAATATTAAATTACAACATTAAAAGAATGAAGTGAAATAGGTGTTATTTGAAACTATTAACAACCAAATCATGACATTTTTATATGTTTAATATGTCATTATTATTGTCATGATTTTAATTAAATAAACTTCATCAATGTGTGTGTATTGTATAGTGTATATATATATAGCCATTGTTAAAAGCAGTTTATTTAAAAAATAAACTTACGTGTGCATATCTCTGTCTTCCTCCATGATGATTGTGACAAATGGAATACCTTTGATTGAAAGGCAGCTTATTAAGGTTAGCTATGTGTGTGTAGCTGTGACTCATCTCACCTGAGTACCAGTCAGGCTCGTCATCAAATGGCAACACCCAGAGTAGTGGGTGCTGCAAGTGTGCAGTCAATCCAAGTGAACATACCAGCTATACCAGCATATGAAAGTGGTCAAACTTAGGTTTTAATTTTGGGGCAATGTGAGAAAACAGGGAGACAGTCTCCAGGTCAGACTGAGGTGGGAACAGTATTCCACCCATGTGATGGGCAAGTTGTTGGGAATGAAGGAGGGACAAACAACTGGTAGAAGTCACATGGAACAGAGATTGATAAGAGTGTATATTCACTGGAGCATATTTGAGGCCTAAGTCCAGAAGAAAGCCTTCTGAAAGGACTCGACACCAACAAGGAAATTTCACTGGAAAAATCTAGCAATAAGTTTAGATAGTATCCTAAGTAAAGTTAATTTATATTCACTATTGTCAAGCAGATGTCACAAAACAACACTTAAAATACAGCTATAGTATGAGAGTAAAGGAAAAAAGACTGAACAAAGGCCACAGTGCAAAACAGGTGGGTCTTGAACTGTTTTTAATGGCAACAGTGTGCACAGACCAAAGGGTGAATTGAGGAGCCAAAACCTTAAAAGCAGGCTCTCATTAGTTGTAAGCCTGGAGGGTTGGAACAACCAACAAGCCCTGATTGGTGCTCAATGGCATTTTAACAGAGGTGTGCCTGCATGGTATACGTTGCCTGTCTGTCTGTTTTATATATTTTATGTCTCTACTTCTTTCCGTGTTTACGTATTTTCACTTGACACCAGTTAGAAAAAAAACCCTGAAGGAAACAAGGAAACTGAAGAGTAATTTGAAGAAGGGAAAAGTCTGAAACTATAAATAACAATGTCAACAACAATATTGTTATCGCTAAATCTTTATCTTTTACATCGTTCAGCGCTTCACTGGCTTCCTTATCTCTTTATTCCTTCTAACCACATCTCACATATCTTTGATGTGGGGTGGGGTTACTTTTAACCACAATATACTTTGATGGACTGGTACCCATCACTTACACTGAAAGCACATTTGATCTTTTAATAGACAGTGTAAACAAGACGAATGATTAAGCAGGAAATCTCTGTCAGTGTTTGTATGGACACCTGACTGTTGTATTCAGACAGACTTGTAAAAACTGTGAATCTATCCTTTAATGTCAAAAGTTGCAATATAAGGCATGGCTAAAATTAAATACTACATAAGGACCAGACATCTCATCTCAGCCCAGGTTCATCCTCAGTCTGAATGTCATTGGTCAGTATTGATCTGACCCTCGTCCAGCATCATGCTCTTTCCCTTGTTAATGCAAATAGTTATTCATAAACAGCATGAACACAAACTGTGCAACATGCCTAAATATGTATCCAAGAGTCAATTAACATTTAATAAATGGCAAATGGACAGGTTATGATGTGAATAACACGCCCGTACATTTGAGTTCACTAGTGACTCAAGTCCTGATTACAGGTCACATCAAACCATTATTCCCCATTTCAGATCTTTGTATTGATTATTTTTTTTGGGGCTACTTGGTACAATAAATGTCCAAACTTCTCCCTTTGCTCTGTTTTCTCTCCTCTCTCTTCCTCTCTTAAGGGAAATGTCAGGCTATTTAGCTGCTAAAGGCATTGCTATATTCAACAAATTTGTCATTAATTTTATCCATCTGCAATATTTTGCTGGATAAATAGCGTACAGCAGATTTGTAGAGCTTATTCATACGCTGACACCACTGACCTAAATCCAACAGGATGTCCAGAATCAACCTGTCATCATAAGACTTTGCCCTAATTTTGGAACCCGAACAAACGCTATCTCCTCTGAGGGCGTTATTGGTATCAGCGTCAAACTTTAATACATGACTTATAACACTGTGTTGAAAAAAGTTGTTAAAAACTTTGTAATAACTTGAATGGTTTGGATTTTATGAGCCCCGAAAGTTGCATATATATATCCTGGTTTTTCATTGTGTAACTTTTTGTTGTGGATAACATGGGTAAGTGTTGCTTTGCATTCTATTATCTATTTCTGAATGTCAGTCACGTTTATTAAGGCCAAACATGCTCACACAGATATAGATGCATGCAAATGTATGTGTGTGCAAAACTAAATATACCTTTTCATTATATATGCTGCATGTTCTGATGAATTATGACTACACCTATGATTTGCAGTCACATGGGAACTTCACCTGTACTCATAGGCCTTTGTTGTTGTTGCTGTTTCTCAAGAATAATTAAAAATAATGGATGTAATAAACATTACTTATTCCAGTTTTGCAAGTTTGGCAGCCAGAGGAATTCATGTAAAGATAAAATGAGAAGGTGTGAACTCTAAGATGATCGAATAAAACACAGTAAAGAGTCTGACGGGGGTTGGATGAATAGCTTCCCGGTTTATTCATCACTGAAATTCTATTTCATACCACCATCAATTATGTTCTTATGAAATATGCATTTACTGCAATTTACAATCTACAATATATAGACTTTGGAAATTTGGAAACACTGGAAATGTAAAATGTGTAATAAAAATATAGTACACTGTGATATTTAGCTAATTTGAAATCATTGACTGTATATAAACAAAGTTAAGACAAAATATTTCAAAATGTATTTGATAGGTATGTTATGTACAGTCAATGTTTGAAATGAATAAAGTCACGTTCTCACAAATACTCCTTGATTCACATTAAAAAGGAAAAAAGTGACTCTAAAGTTCCTAACAGTGTGTTTATACCATGTGAAACAATTTGTTTTCTTCTCCTTTCTCTCACAAAGGTCTAAACAATATTCAGCAATTTTACCATTGCCCAAATACTAATAAAAAAAATGAGCAGGATTTATTTTTATCCCGTATTTGGAATAAACCAGCTCAAAAACATTTGTTTAGTTATTTAAAAAAAAAAAAAAACAACAACAAAACTTCACAAAGTGCTTTATTGAGGAACTAGGACACAATGGAAAGCGCAACAAAATAAACAAAATTCTTACAGTAGTATTCCATAAAAATACAGTTTGATTTTGGTTAGTTTGATTGTTTTGTCTCCTCCATTCAAAAATAAATACAAAGATCAGGATGTAATATTAGCTTGAGCTCATTACAGTTTTGGTGGCCATTGTGCCTCCTCTGATACATCTGACATCACAGTCATTCATCAGTTAGCTTAAATGCATATCCACATATTAAAATGACAAACCAATGACAAGGACTAGGAGTGTGCCAAAATATAAATACATTATTCAGCAAAGCACAAGCATGTAGGTCAGTTACATCACTATCTCAGTCTCTCTCCTTACATCTATCAGCAGGTCTCAACAAGGGGAGTCACATCCACCTGCTACATGATGCACATTTCCTAAATTGGACATCACTCCTGGAGTTAAGGGTGTTCCCCAGAGATGAAGCTGAGCTACTGACACACATTGTGCAAAGCAAGAATCGCCTTTGAAGTTCTTCCCTACTCCTGACACACTGTGCTGTCTCTGTGTAATGGGTGTATAAATAGGTATAGGTCTTCCTGCAATGAGGTGATCAGTAAAATTTATGCTCAGTAGTCAGCACTGTCCTCTATGATCTGAGAGACTCCAGTTAGAGACCCTGTGTGGGGGCTTCCTTTGTAAGGTAGTTTGTTCATAAACACTTATTGTAACACTTTAATTTTCCAAAATTAAAAGCATGATAAAAAAACAGGATTTTAAACCTCTTTCCACTTTTATTCAAATACAAATACAAATTGCTGCCTCAACAAATATAAATACAGATACAAATACTGGGCTCTCTCCATATCCCCAATACGGATACAACACAGCAGCTATGTAATTTACCATTTCATTTATTGACTGTCTTGGGACAAATCTCATGCTCTCTAGTGGGATATACAAACACTTTCAGAAAATCATAAAAATTAGTTGCTTAAATCTCAACATTTTTTAAATATTTGGGAACCAACATCATTTAAAAATGTACAAATAGTTCAAATAGTGCGTTTTGGGGCTGTCCTCACCATACAGCAATTTACAGTTTATCAGTTATTGTCTTTGATATACATATTTTCAAGTCCTTAATTTTTGACATACGCACACAGTCATGATTCAAGTGATATTTCGCCCAACATCATACCACATTTTCTCATTTTATTCAGCACAAAAAGATCAGTAGTGGAAACACACAAGAAACAAGTACAAAGAAAACATAAAATATTTGAGATATACAAGGTAACTTCATATTCTTCATAAATGTCCATCGTCACACCATGATTCATGTGAAGTTTAGTAACCTGGTGTTGGTTATGCACACACACAAATGACTCTGTTGTGTTCTTTCCTTCTTTTATATGCAGTTTCATTTTAATGTCATTTGTTTCGTCTGAAGCAATTCCTGACTGACTGGTTCAATAAAAGCTTTTTTAAATAAATAAATCTGACTTGATTAAACATAAATAATAAACAATACATAATAGGACATTTTTTGGTAAAATCTCACATGCAGTTGATATTTCAAAGTGCTTAAAAGTTTGGGTGGTGCACAGAAAGTCTGTGTTTACACCAGATTGCCACCAAAGTGACATCTGTACAACATTATAGGGAACTCATCATCACTGTCGTCTGACTCAGAGTTGGAGTTGGAGTTGGAGACGGACTTGACCTGGGAGGAATTTTAATGAACATCAGTACATGTAAATGCCACCACACCTGGAATACATCAAGCAGGTGACTAAACCATTTGTTCTACTCTAATGACAGTAGCATAAAGATGCAGTTTGACGTATGTCGGTAAATTAAGTTTCCATTGGCTTTATTATTTAAAGAAAAGTATTTCTAGGGCAATTTAATGTTCACTACTGTGATTAGTGTCTTGCATAGCATAAGCCTGAATTATTAGTGGGAGGTAAATCCTAATCAAGTTGTCCTTAAAATCAATTATATGAATAACAACAAATGCTGTTTGATATAGGACATATCAGTTCAGCTGCTCACTGTGCAAATGTGGATAGAATTACCAGTAGAAAGCATAATAGGTGACCCTTGTTAAACTGGTAGAGAACAAAGATGTCTCTGATTGTCCTGTCACTTTCCTGTTTTTTAAATGTTTTTTAGTGTTTGCAAACTATGAGTGTTAAGTATAAGTCAAAAAAGTAGCAACAGCAGTAGTAGTAGTAGTAAAAATAACACTTTTTATAGTCATAATATCAGTAGTACTTTACCTTTTTGCCTGGTAGGTATGAATCTTCGCTCTCAGGCTTTGATTCTCTGGGCTCTGTGTCCATAAAGGCTATATAATGGATCAGGGTGTATATTCTGGATAAAAAAGAACAGGAAAATTACATTTTTAACATATTCAACACTATGACCATCAACACATGTTGATAACTGAATAGTGATTTGGTATTTTGTACCTGTGGTACAGCATGGCAAGGAACTGGATCACAACTGACACAGCAAAACCCAGAATGAACATGATTGCAATGGGATCAACCACAACATTTTCTCCAGTATATTGCAGCTGGAGGTCAACTTTGGGGATCCAGATGGACAAGGAGATGTTGAAGACCTGGAGGGTAAAGGTCGCCACCAGCCACATGGCATTCACGATGAAGAAAGCGAAGTTTATCTGTGTGTTATGACAAAGATAAGATTATTTTAATTACATTGCATATTGGTTTCCTGTTAAGTATGTAACAGTCCTTCACACTGATTGTACCTTGTTTCTCAGCTCTTTCAGGTCACTGGCGATTTTTTTCTGTTTCTCTTTGTCATCAGGCAGAGGTTTCAGGTACTTTTCCTGCAGTTCATTCCAGAATACCTCCTCTTCCTGCAGAGAAACACACAACTCAATTAAATATTCTGAACATACATCATATTTAAGCTGCTTAAAACTCAGTAGAACAGGGAACTAGCTTTGTGTATTTATTTACTTTTATTTGAATGAAGCACAGAAATAAAACAAGGGAGTTTGGATATATATTTTTTATATTTTTGCATGCCTATACAAAGGTGATCAAATATAATTTGAGGCAGATAATCAAACTAAAATGATCAAACAAGACATACTCACATGGCTGAGCGTGTTCTCCTGCAGGTGCATGTCATCAGACAAAGTCTGTAAATCTGTGACCCAGCCTGAAGAGAAGAGCGAGATAGAAGAATATTAGACAATGTGACATCTGCAAAACTACATTTCAGACTGATTTTTGCCAAATCCTCAGAACTTACACTGGGAAGGACAATCGAAAGAAGGCTCCTCTTGCCTGAAATGCAAATGGAAGGATTAGTCATCAGTATCATCTCACACTTTTCATAGATGACACATTATATTTTACTGGGTGTTCCAACTTAAGAAAAATACCTCTGCTCTTCCTCAGTGATCTCTACATCCTCCACAATGGTGTTTTGTGGATGAGGTTCAGGCTGTGTGGGCTCTGGGATCTGTGTTCCCTGGCTGACAGTGAGCTGTACTCCATTAGATATGCGGCTGGATTTTTTACAACATTTGGCCCACGAGAAGAAACGTTTCATGGAGCTTTTTGCTGCAGGCATAGTTTAAGTTTAGTCAGCTCAATCTCTAATACTTGTCTGGTGTTACTCTGTGAATTGAATAAACTCACGTGTTTCTATTTTTATGTTATTTTGCTTTAATCTGCTATCTACCTTTCTGGGCTGTTGTTTGTGGCTTGTTGGTTGTCGGAGGCGTGGCTCCAGTAGCAGGCTTCGTCTCTCTGGTGCCCCAGGACACGTTGTTCATGTTGACCATGGAGTAAATAGTGAGCAGAAGGTAGGCACTGGGGATACAGATGATGTAGAGAAGGCCGTAGAACAGCAGTGGAAATTCTTGTGGATGCATTATCGCCGTGATGATGAAAATGATCGCCATGGACACGACAAAGATGCTGTAGGGTGTCAAGATGGTTTGATCCTTCACCATTGAGCCTGATGGAAAGTAGAAGGGTAGAGCAATCTTAGGGTTAAAGCAGCTTATGGTAGGCCTTCAGGTCCAACTAAAGTTGCTACATAAATGTCTACATAGTTTGTTTACATTTAACTCACCTATAATAGTCATTGACACCACCAACATTAGAAATGCATATATGACACTCATGACTGCTGCAATAGTGATCTGAGTGTCTGTCTTGAGCTTGAAGCAAAGACCCAGGTAGATGGCAGGAGGTATCACAGACACGACCAGAGTGCTGCTTGAATTGGTGTTGAAGATGAAGGTCAAACTTCCTGAAATACACAAAAGAAAGGTATGAGTTTTACATATTCTACTTGAATTTTATTTGCATACATTTTTTAAAAAAAAAAAAGTGGTTTATTTCAAAATTATGGTTTACAAAGGATTATGTCTTCATCTCCTAAAATGAACCTAACCTGCAATCAAAAGGCAGATGGTTGCGGGTGCCAGTATAGCTGATGCCAGGGCAAGGAGCTGGTAGAACATGAAGAGCTTGGAAATGGACCGGTTCATCTTGGAAATCAGGCTGGTGGCGCCCAGCAGATCCACAATGTTGGCCATTGTGGACGGTCCCCAACGCCGACGCTGATTGTGCAAAGAGCCATTAACATGACTAATGTTATGGCATTAATGATGTGAAAAAATACAAGCATTGAAGAGGGGCACAGTTTTGATCTTAATCAGTCTCAGCACTCACCTGGTTGTAGAGTTCTTTGAAGTCCTCCGGGACGTTAGTGTAGGCATCAGATGCTGCATTGTACTCCACTCTCCATCCCTGCTTCAGCAGCAGCGTACACAGCCAGCGGTCCTCACCTACAGGGTACAAAAAATGTATTTAAATAAATGAAACAGAGACGAATCATGAGGAATGACATCAAGAGTTCCGAGACAGGAAGTCTAAGAAACGGCATCCGTTACCTTGGTCGTACTGGATGTAGTGGCTGGCCTCCATGGACTTGGTGGAGTATCTCTTCATCACATTGTCGTCCATAAGTGCCTCTGCTCTGAACAGGCTGAAGCAACCGGGGCTGCATAGCACGCAGCCAATCACATGCTCCGCCGTCTTCTGTAGCCAGTGGCTGATGGCATACTCAAACTTCTGAAACCATACTGCAGGACCTGCCCAGAAAATACAGAAGCTTTATTAAGCTCAATGCAATGATATTGGTCACTTTTAGCTTTTCAGGTACAATGGTTGCCATTAAAGCTATTTGTTATCTGTGCTTAAAGCTTTACCTTAAACATTCTCTGGGAAACCTCTAAAATGTTTTTTTTATTTATTGTACTATGTGCCAACCTGAACCAGTAGGGTGAATCCTGCCACATGCTGCTCCAACACGTGGGTACATTTTCAGACGATCAATGAGGAACATCACAGCAGCCGGCTGGAAGTCTGTGTCCCCATCCAAAGCAAGGAGGTAGGTGTTGTACTTCTTTTTCTGGAGAAAATTCACAGTTTGCTCTGTCTTACATTTATGTGCACAAAATATATACACAACATTTACAGTGTGTGTTCTTGATTGTGCATTTCTTCTTTTCTCACCTGGACCTCTGCTTTTAGTTCTTTTTCATCCTCTCCTTTCTTCCAACGTCTGTAGTATTTGCTCGTGAGTTTCCAGCCCAAAATATAGTAAAGGTACATGACCTAGGAAATATCAAATCATTAATTAAATATCAGTTAAAACAAATACATCATATGTTGAATTGTTGAGTAGAAAAGATTTCATGAAGGTATGAGTCTCCAGCAAGTCAGTTTCCTACCTGAGACCACCTCTTCTTGTGGCGGATGAGCTCTTTGTCCTTGAAGTGGATCGTAATGATGTTGCCATGAGGCATGGTGACCACAAGACGACCTCCATATGGAGTCCTTATGATCTTCTGATTAGGGATCTGCTGTTGCTTTCTGAAGAACTTCTGATCAATGTTCATGAAGATGCTGATAAAAGATGACAGGTAATTATGATTTGTACATCATGAAAAATGTGTTAACTACTACTTTTGTTAACCTACAATATATAACCCATGGTAATCTTTAAGACTTAAAGTTTAATGGATCATCATTGTAGACCATTTTTAAGATGGTTCTTACCCATAAACTTCTATGAGGATTTTCACAAGATTTGTTGCATATTTGTTGAGTTCAGACCCATGATACCCCCGACACCCTTCAACAGCACTGAATGCGTCATCAAAGTAGATATGGGCCTCGAAGGAAAAATCTTTGATCTTGGGCTCTTCCTTTGGTCTGTACTTGTCCAGTCTGCAGTGATCAAAAATGACAAAGAACTGTGAAGAAATCCACTGTAAGGAAGTCAATGATGAAGTTGTTAACAATGTACCACTGAAACTGGCTGAGCTGAGATCTTAAACTTAGTAGATGTAATGTGTGACGAAAATATCTTTGATATCCAAAATAGTAGGTTAACTCATTTAACGGACTTTTCCTGCTTTTACATTAGACAACCATTTTTGAATTTCTTACTATAAGTAGCATTTCTTCAACTGAATTACTGGAATCATACTCTCTTTTTTAATATCCCTAAGCATTCTAAATCATGAAATTGTGTTCATATAATCTATAATAGTTCATTATCTTCTCTTACATCTCTTTGGTATGAGGAAATTCAAAGAATAATTTACCAATTCAACTCAAGGAATCAACAAAGAAAGAAACTGATGAAAATGAAGGTAATATTAAATAACAGCAAAATGACAGAGCATGGAGTCTGCATAACTCACCTGAAGATTGAAATAATGATTTTCATCATTTCATCGTAGGTCTCGTGCCACATGGTTGCACACAGATACACCATTGCTGGCTCAAAGGCTACATAGCTTCTGAAATGAAAAGATTTTGATTTCTGATAATTATTTGTTTGGAGGACATACAATCCAATCCTATCTAGATAAACTCTCAGTACACATACATATTCCTAACCAAGTCCAAACACACCTTGAAGAATGAAAGTTCTGACTTTTGATGATTCTTCTGGGGACCAAAAGTGGAGGATTACTCCTATGTAGACACTTACTTTTTCATTCTGTCTTTGGTCTGAATGTCAAATCGGGTGTTGAAGAGTAGGGACTGCTCGATAAAGGCTCCTTCATATAGCCTCCTGATGAACAGATCCTGGGTCCTCTGGATACGATAAATGTTGAGGTACCACAAGTGAAGGGTGGCCAACACAAGACTGATCCACCAAGCCACTGCTTCCGCTGAGGGAAAATCAACAAAAAATTTAAGGAAAATTTCAGCCTCTGGCATGATAAAATATTTTAGCATGTATGGAGATTATTCCCTATCTTTATTCAAGAGCGTAGTATATAAATTTGAGAGCAAACTTCATTGATTTTACGCTCAAATTTTGTAATTTGTCCCTCAAAACCCTCCCCTTGCACTCAAACAGCCTCTGCTTGTGCTCAGATTTGCTCTGCTTGTGCTCAAACTGTGTGCTCGCACTTGAATACAATGTTGCTGGCGCACATTTCCTGCGCTCAAACTTCAACTTTTCTCCTCACACTCAAGTTTCTTCTGCGCACTCGCTTAGTTTATACTCATGAATTTCTCCACTGCGCTTGGATTTTTTTGTGTAGCAACAAGCATAGCAACCACCCTGTCAGAATCATCCAATCAATAGAAGGTCTGGTTTTGGGTTGACCAATGAAATGGAGCCTGCCTCCTTGCGTGTTTTTTTTTTAAACATTTTTTTATGCTGCTATTACTTCCTTCTATTGATTGGATTATTCTGACAGGGTGTTTGCTATGCTTGTTGCTACACAAAAAAATCCAAGCGCAGTGGAGAAATTCATGAGTATAAACTAAGCGAGTGCGCAGAAGAAACTTGAGTGTGAGGAGAAGAGTTGAAGTTTGAGCGCAGGGAATGTGCGCCAGCAACATTGTATTCGAGTGCGAGCACACAGTTTGAGCACAAGCGGAGCAAATCTGAGCGCAAGCAGAGGCTGTTTGAGTGCAAGGGGAGGGTTTTGAGGGACAAATTACAAAATTTGAATGTGAAATCAATGAAGTTTGCTCTCAAATTTATATACTACGCTCTTGAATAACGATAGGGAATAATCTCCATAAGCTTGCAGAGTTACTTGGTAATAGCTGTTGCTCAACTGTGGTTAGTTGGTTATCTTGTGTATGATAAGAGTTTTAGGTCATTAGCATTTCTGTTTAAAAACAATTGCACACACCTGAGCACTGTGGCTGACAGGTATGTAGGACAGGGTGTGGCAGCCTTCAGAACCTCCACATTTGGCCACATGTAAATTAAAAAAATGTTTTTGACCCTCCTATGTGACCCTCTATCTTATAATTTGTGCTCAATTATATTGTAGATAATATCAGGCTCTAGTTTATTACCTGATAGTAGGCCGATGTCAGTTATATTGGACATGTCCAGGAAGCACAGAGTGTGTGTAACATCCAAAACCAGATGTGGGAACACATTGCCATTCAGGCTTTGGTTTCTTGCATACACAACTTCAGTGCAGTAGCTTGTGAAGTTGACACTTTCAGTCCCGTTCAGACTTATTCTGTAGTCCTGATAGTAAACAATAACAGGGATGATCAGCAAAGCCATGACAGCCAGAGAGGCCAAGTACAGAGGCAGGATGAAGCATCGTCGCAGGGCGTGCATCTTGCAGGCTGCAACTGCAAACCAGTGGCACAGTGCAGAGGAGATGAGCTGGACACCAATGATGATGGCTATAATCTTTGTCTCACGACTCGGGATGGAGGTCACTACGTCCCAGTTCATCTTGGAGAGAGGAACATAGGCGCCAAGCACACAGGCAGTCACCACTATTCTGAGCAGGCTGGAGAGGATGTGCAGCATGTTCTGACACTTTTTCATGTCTCTGCAAAGCATCTTGAGGAAGATGGAGCTGCTGTTCTCACTGATCAATCTGAAGTAATTATCCCACCAGTTGAAAGACACTAATATTGACCCACCAACAGCCAGACCAACCCAAATTGCCATCTTGGTGTTATTTGGTTCCTTCATAATGTATAAGACAAGGAACAGGACGTAACCAAGCAAAATGAGGATGAAGGCAGTGATGGATGGCAGCAGGAAGCGGTTTCTTTCTTTGGCAGTGCACTGGGCGACCACCTGCAGGAGTGCAGACAGGACGCCTACACCATTCAGTATGGTCACATTAGTCACAATGTCCAAGTGTGGCATGGCCACTATGGTGAGAACTGCTGCACCCAGAGACACCAGGAACTCAAATAACAGAACCTGACGAAGAAGCAGAAGAAGGTCATGAAATTGAACATGGTAAAGAAAAGGGCCAACATATCTGTCAGGCTCTGTCTTTGGCATCACCTAAAGAGGCAAACGAGTTAAGAAAAATAGTTGGACTCAGTCTCACCAGGGCAGCAGTTGCTTTATTTGGCATCTTTGATGTTTTGTAGCAGGCTTTCCAGACGCTTTTGAAGAGAAGAAGGACACTGGAAGTGATGAGAGCGCAGCCGATACACAGCAGAGCGACAGGTTTCTGGTCAGCTGGGAGGGTCTTAGTGCCTTCATTGGACAAGGTGATCAGGAGGAGGAAAGATGTCTAAAAAAGAATAAATGGAAAAGGTTTTATGATTTAATCAGTTAATTAATATTGCAATGTGACAATAGACATAGGCAATAGGCAAATAGACAATGACCAGGTATAGTACTTTGTGGAACTGAGTTATTAGGACAAAATTAAGTTTATATTCTAGGTTTGAAAACAGGAATGGACAACAATTTATTTATTCATAAGCATCTTTGAGTACCTTGAACAACAATTTATAAATAAAATGTTTTATTATTATTATTGTTACTGTTATTATTAAAGACATATATATAAATATAAAGTATATTAATGAAGATAACAAACCTTGCTACATAGCGCCAATCCAAAAACAAGCACGGCAACTACACATAAAGAGATTAACTTCAGCAGCTTTATTAGTTTCCACGGCGTCTGTTCATCTTCAATGATTGGGACCTCTCGACAGGTATCCCACGGCCTCCTGATTAAAGATACCAAAATGTCAAAGTCTGAGGTAGGACATCAGTAGAAAATTATATGTATATTTGTATAAACGTGACCCAATAAGTTTTACTTTCCATATTTACAATCACTTTTTTCCCATTGTGAATCTCTCAAAATAATAAAACTTTTTAATTTTTTAAATTTTATTAATTTACAAACTAATGATTGGAGCATCTTTTGACATTTCTACTTTAAAAAAGTGCATAACTTATTCCTCACATTAAAACTTTGAATAAGTCCAAATAATAAAATATTAAATTAAAACATTAAAAGAATGAAATGAATGAGGTGATACTGAAAACTATTAACAAACAAAATTGAAGAAAATTGAAGTGAATTACCAGCTAGCTTTTTCAAATTGTTTTTTTTAATGAGCATATACTTACTTGGGCATATCTCTGTCTTCCTCCATGATGATTGTAGCAAATGTCTGAGTATCTTTGACTGAAAATTAGCTTATAAAGGTTAGCACCTGGAGCCATGACTCATCACACCACACCTTGATATTCCACCAATGAGGAGCCAGTAAAGAATGTAGGTGAATGAAGGTGATGAACAAGTTGTTGGAAAGGAAGAAGGGACATTTCTATCTTTCATGCTGCTTGTTTTATGGTCTTTATGTTGTTTTTTGTGCTCTTGTGAAGCAAGATGTTCCCACAACTTTCCATGCTCTCAGTGGAGAACTAATTGACACAGTACAGCACTATAAATACAAAACTCATGTTGAACATCTCACTCAAAAACCATGAATGTTGGATATTTGTACAAGAACAGCGCTTGTTTCTCTTTTGTTTGTTTCTCTTTTCAAAACAGAAAACATGTTATACTATCTACCATACTGTCCATATTGGATTATGGAGATATCCTGTATGTTCATGCTGCTGCCACCACCCTTAAACCAATGGACCACTATGTCTTCATTTTTAAGGCCTTGTTATCTAAGTTGCCGAGTTTTTTAAACATCCTTCGTTGTAGTACATTGTAACTTAGTCACAGAGCAGGTTCTTCAAACAAACTTTGAACTGGGGAAGACTGGTTTCAAGTACGTCACACCTCACTACTGGAATGAACTGAAATACAGCTTAGCGACACCTGTTCCCCTGAAGGACTTTAAAGTTTTACTGGCTGATGTTCTTCATAATGTTTGTTTTAAGTCGTGTGAGTGTGTTTAAGGATGTAACCTCTTCTCAGTTCTCATTGACATCAAGATTTAAATAAATAAAGCTATAATAAATAAATCTATCTATTTCTGAATGTCAGTCACGTTTATTAAGGTCAAACATGCTCACACAAGTATAGATGTGCGCAAATGCAAATGTATGTGTGTGCAAAACTAGTTATACCTTTTAATTATATATGCTGCATGTTGCATGAATTATGACTACAACTATAATTTACAGTCACATGGGATCTTCACCTGTACTCATAGGCCACTCCTTTGTTGTTGTTGCTGTTTCTTAAGAATAATCAAAAATAATGTTACTGGACTAAAGTATGTAATTAACAGCATTTATTCCAGTTTTGCAAGTTTGTCAGCCAGAGGAATTCATTTAAAGATAAAGTGAGAAGGTGTGAACTCTAAGATGATAGAATAAAAGACAGTAAAGAGTCTGACGGGGGTCAGACGAATGCCTTCCAGGTTGATTCATCACTGAAACTCTATTACACACCACCATCAATTATGTTGTTGAGAAATATGCATTTACTACAGTATATAGACTTAAATTTGGCAACACTGGAAATGTTCTTGTAATAAAAGTATAGTACATTGTGATATTTAGCTATTTTGAGATCATTGACTGTATATAAATATATATAGACGACGTGTCTTCACTTCCTACCGCTATGCAAAAGTTAAGACAAAATATCTCCTTTCCAGGAGCTGCCATCTTGCTTGTGTGATATCATTTGGAGCCAGAGTCTGTGCAGTAGTTGGGTGGGCGTCCCACCACCTGACAGGGGTTTGAGAGTGGCTGTCACAGCTGTCAACCATGACGTCAAATCCTCTTTCTATATCATCAGATAAATAATTAAAAAACAAACAGAAAAATATGAAAAATGAGTACTTTGACAAACATCAGCATGATAAGAACTACCTTATACCATCTTTGAGAAAAATGTATTTGATGGGTACTTTTTATTTTTTAGTGGCTCATGTCCCATCCACTAACATGGAGGGGGAAGGACTTATGACCTATACTGCAGCCAGCCACCAGGGGGCAATCAAGATGTTTTTTGTTCAACAAAATGAGCAGCATTTATTTGTGTGCAGTATTTGGAATAAACCAGGCCATTGTGCCTCCTCTGATACATATGACATCACAGTGAAACATCCAGGCACTCAAAGCTTTACATGTTTGGTATTTAGCTTAAATGCATATCCACATATTACAATGACAGTAGCAGTACAACAAACTAATATACTAACTACCAATTACATCTTAAATCTCTCCCTAATGTTAAGCAACCAATAACAAGGACTAGGAGTGTGCCCAAATACAAATACATCATTCTACAATGCACAAATAGTGGGTTTTTTATGAATATTTATTTCATGCCAATATTTTTTAAAATTATTTGTTTTCAGGAAGAAAAAAACAACAAATACCAGCAGGCACGTCAGTTACATCACTACCTCAGTCTCTCTCCTCTGCTCTGTTGTTACACACATTTCCTAATTTAGACATCATTCCCGGAGTTGGGGGTGTTCCCCAGAGATAAAGCTGATAGGTAGTTTATTCATGAACAGTTATTGTAACACTTTAATTTTCTAAAATTAAAAGAATAATAAAGACAAAGACAAAAGCAAAAACAAGATTTTCAAGCCTCTTTCCACTTTTTTTCAAATACAAATACAAATAATTTTGCTACTTCAACAAATATAAATACTGGGTCCTCTCCACATCACCAATAAGGACACAACACAGCAGCTATGGAATTTACCATTTCATTTATTGACTAATTTGGGACAAATCTCATGCTTTCTAGTGAGATATACAAACACTTTCAGAAAATCATAAAAAAAATAATTGTTTAAAGCTCAACATTTTTAAAAAAATATTTGAGATCCAATATTATTTAAAAATATACAAACAGTGCATATAGTGCATTTTTGGGCTGTCTTGACCATAAGACAGCTTACAGTTTTAAAACGGAAAAATTCTGACAGTTTATCAGTTATTGACTTTGATACACATATTTTTAAATCCCTTATATTTGACAGCATTTCCCCTCAGTAGTGTAAACACACAAGAAGCAAGTCCAAAGAAAACTATAAAATATTTGAAATATATAAATTAACCTCATATTCTTCATAAATAACCACTGTCACAGCATGATTCATGTGAAATATAGTGACTTGGTGTTAGTTATGCACACACCAACTGTTTTTGGAAGTTGTGCTGTTTTGTTCTGTCCCTGAGTTGTTTTCTTTTATATGCAGTTTAGTTATATGCAGTCATTTGCTTCCTTTGAAGCACTTTGTGACAAAGTGGCTCAATAAAAGCTTTTGTTAAAAGTAATAAATCTGACTTGATACATACACATAAATAATATACAGTGCATAATATAACATTGTTTGGTAAAATATCACATGAGGTTGATATTTCAAAGTGCTTAAAAGTTTGAGTGGTGCACAGAAAGTCTGTGTTTACACCAGAGTGCCACCATTGTGACGTCCGTACAGCATCACAGGGAACTCATCATCACTGTCGTCTGACTCAGACTCAGAGTTGGAGTTGGAGTTGGAGTTGGAGTTGGAGACGGAGTTGACCTGGGAGGAATTTGAATGAACATCAGTACATGTAAATGCCACCACACCTGGAATACATCAAGCAGATGACTAAACTATTTGTTCTACTCCAATGACAGTAGCATAAGGGCACAGTTTGATTATTTACATTATATATATATATATATATATATATATATATATATATATATATATATATATATATATATATATATATATATATATTTATTTATTTATTTATTTATTTTTTTTAAGTATTTATAGGGAAATTGAATGTTCACTACTGTGATTAGTGTCTTGCATAGCATGAGCCTGAATAATTAGTGGGTTGTCCTTAAAATCAATTCTATGAATAACAACAAATGCTGTTTGATATAGGATATATCAGCTCAGCTGCTCGCTGTGTAAATGTGGATATAATTACAAGTAGAAAGCATAATAGGTGACCCTTGTTAAACTTGTAGAAAACAAAGATGTGTCTGGTTGTCCTGTCACTTTCCTGTTCACAAAGTTTTCTGACACAGCGTTGTGCCATTTGCCAGCAGTACTATGAAACTAAAGATTGATAACTATTATTACTGGTACTCCTAGTATCAGTGTTTGTTTTAGTAACTGTAACTGTTGTAACTGTGGGTGTTAAGTATAAGTAAAAAAAAATAGCAACAGTAGTAGTAGTAGTAGTAAAAGTAACACTTTTTATAGTCATAATATCAGTAGTAGTTTACCTTTTTGCCTGGTAGATATGAATCTTCGCTCTTAGGCTTTGATTCTTTGGGCTCTGTGTCCATAAAGGCTACATAATGGATCAGGGTGTGTATTCTGGATAAAAACAGAACAGTAAAGTTATATTTTTAACATTTTTAACATTATGAGCATCAAAAACATGTTGATAACTGAATAGAGATTTGGTGTTTTGTACCTGTGGTACAGCATGGCAAGGAACTGGATAAAGACTGACACAGCAAAGCCCAGAATGAACATGAGGGCAATGGGATCGACCATAATGTTTTCTCCAGTATATTGCAGCTGGAAGTCGACTTTGGGGATCCGGATGGACAAGGAGATGTCGAAGGCCTGGAGGGTAAAGGTCGCCACCAACCACATGGCATTTATACCAAAGAAGACGAAGTTTATCTGTGTGTTATGACAAAAATAAGATGAATTTAATTACATTGCACATTGGTTTCCTGTTATGTATGTAACAGTTCTTCACACTGATTGTACCTTGTTTCTCAGCTCTTTCAGGTCACTGGCGACTTTTTTCTGTTTCTCTTTGTCATCAGGCAGAGGTTTCAGGTACTTTTCCTGCAGCTCATTCCAGAATACCTCCTCTTCCTGCAGAGAAATACACAACTCAATGAATTATTTTGAACATACATCATGTTTAAGTTGCTTAAAACTCATATAGGTAGGGCAGGGAACTAGCTTTGTGTATTTATTTACTTTGATTCCCAGAGATATATTATCGTTGTCACTGTTTGAGTTTAGTAGAAACGGTATAAAATACATGTTAAATGAATTAATCATACCACAGAAATATAACATAAGGCAGGTAGGGTATTTTTAATATTTGTGCATGCTTAGACACAACAAATAACAAAGAACTTTATTCCTCAGTGGCATGTGTGGTCAGTTTTTACCTGCCTTATTGAAACTGAATACAATGAGTATCATTTAAAGGTGATTGAAATATAATTTGAAGCAAATATTCACACTAAAATCATAAAACAAAACATACTGACCTGGCTGAGTTTGTCCTCCTGCAGGTGTATGTCATCAGACAAAGACTGTAAGTCAGTGACCCAACCTGAAGAGATGATCAAGACAGGAGAATATTAGACAACGTGACATCCGAGAGTGTGTTTGAAAACAACATTTTTGCAGCAGATTCAGACTGATTTTTGCCAAATCCTCAGAACTTACGCTGGGTAGGAGAATAGAGAGATGGCTCCTCTTGCCTGAAACACAATTGGAAAGATTATCAGTATCATCTCACACTTTTCACAGGTGACACATTATATTTCAATCAGTGTTTCAACTTTACCTCTGCTCTTCCTCAGGGATCATTATGTCCTCCACAATGGTGTTTTGAGGGCGAGGTTCATGCTGTGTGGGCTCTGGGACCTGGTTGTCCTGGTTGACAGTGAGCTGTTCTCCATTAGCTCTGCCGCTGGATTTTTTACAACATTTGGCCCACGAGAAGAAACGTTTGAAGTCGCTCTTGGCTGAAGGCATGAAAATTAGTTTAAGTTCAGTCAGCTCATGCACTAATCAGGCACTTGTTTGGTGTTACTCTGTGAATGTAATAAACTCATGTCTCTTTTTATGTTACTTTATCTTCAATTAATCTGCTATATACCTTTCTGGATTATTGTTTGTGGTTTGGTGATTTCAGGAGGGGCAGCTCCAGCGGCAGGCTTTGTTTCCCTGGTGCCCCAGGACACAACATTCATGTTGACCATGGAGTAAATAGTGAGCAGGAGGTAGGAGCTGGGAATGCAGATGATGTAGAAAAGGCCGTGGAACAGCAGTGGAAATTCTTGAGGATGCATTATCCCAGTGATGATGTAAATGATCGCCATGGATACGACAAAGATGCTGTTGGGTGTCAAGATGGTTTTGTCCTTCACCATTGAGCCTGATGGAAAGTAGAGGGGTGGAGCAATCTTAGGGTTAAAGCAGCTTAAGGTAGGCCTTCAGGTCCAACTAAAGTTGCTACATAAATGTCTACATAGTTTGTTTACATTTAACTCACCTATAATAGTCATTGACACCACCAACATTAGAAATGCATATATGACACTCATGACTGCTGCAATAGTGATCTGAGTGTCTGTCTTGAGCTTGAAGCAAAGACCCAGGTAGATGGCAGGAGGTATCACAGACACGACCATAGCGGTGTTCGCATTGATGTCGAAGATGAGGGTCAAACTTCCTGAAATACACAAAAGAAGGGTATGAGTTTTACATATTCTACTTGAATTTTATTTGTATGTATTTCAATAAAAATGCAGTTAATTTCAAAATTGTAGTTTACAAATGACTAATATCTTCATCCACAAAAATGAACCTAACCTGCAATCAAAAGACAGATGGTGGCAGGCGACAGTATAGCTGATGCCATGGCGAAGAGCTGGTAGAACATGAAGAGTTTGGACATGGAGCTGTTCCTCTTGGAAATCAGGCTGGTGTCTCCCAGCAGATCTACAACGTTGGCCATTGTGGACGGTCCCCAACGCCGACGCTGATGGTGCAAAGAGCCTTTAGCATGACTACTGTGACATTAATGATGTGAAAATATACCAGCATTGAAGAGGGGCACAGTTTTGATCTTGATCAGTCCCAGCACTCACCTGGTTGTAGAGTTCTTTGAAGTCCTCTGGGGCGTTTGTGTAGGCATCAGATGCTGCATTGTACTCCACTCTCCATCCCTGCTTCAGCAGCAGCGTACACAGCCAGCGGTCCTCACCTGCAGGGCACAAAAAATGTATTTAAATAAATGAAACAGAGACGAATCATGATTGATGACATCAAGAGTTCCGAGACAGGAAGTCTAAGAAACGGCATCCGTTACCTTGGTCGTACTGGATGTGGTGGCTTGCCTCCATGGGCTTGGTGGAGTATCTCTTCATCACGTTGTCGTCCATAAGTGCCTTTGCTCTGAACAGGCTGAAGCAGCCGGGGCTGCATAGCACGCAGCCAATCACATGCTCTGCAGACTTCTGTAGCCAGTGGCTGACAGCATACTCAAACTTCTGAAACCATACTGCAGGACCTGCCCAGAAAATACAGAAGCTTTATTAAGCTCAATGCAATGATGTTAGTCACTTTTAGCTTTTCAGGTACAATGGTTGCCATTAAAGCTATTTGTTATTTGTGCTTAAAGCTTTACCTTAAACATTCTCTGGTAAACCTCTCAACAGTTTTTTTTTATTGTACTATGTGCCAACCTGAACCAGTAGGGTGAATCCTGCCACATGCTGCCCCCACACGTGGGTACATTTTCAGACGATCAATGAGGAACATCACAGCAGCCGGCTGGAAGTCTGTGTCCCCATCCAAAGCAAGAAGGTAGGTGTTGTTCTTCTTTTTCTGAAGGAAAATGCACAGTTTGCTGTCTTACATTTGTCCCACAGCTATTTCATTGAGAAATACTGCCCATAGATGTAAATGCTCATTAAAAAGCCCACAAAATATATACACAACATTTACAGTGTGTGAAAAGTTGGCTTTTAGTTCTTGCATGTGCATTTCTTCTTCTTCTCACCTCGACCTCTGCTTGCAGTTCTTTCTCGTCCTCTCCAATCTGCCAGCGTCCGTAGTATTTGGTCATGAGTTTCCAGCCCAAGAGATAGTAAAGGTACATGACCTACAAAATATCAAATAACGTTAAAACAAATACATCTCATGGTGTATTGTTGAGTAGAAAAGATTTCATGAAGATATGAGTCTCCAGGAAGTCAATGTCGTACCTGAGACCACCTCTTCTTGTGGCGGATGAGCTTTTTGTCCTTGAAGTGTACCACAATGATGTTGCCATGAGGCATGGTGACCACAAGACGACCTCCATATGGAGTCCTTATGATTTTCTGATCAGGGAACTGCTGTTGCTTTCTGAAGATATTCTGATCAATGTTCATGAAGATGCTGATAACAGAGAACAGGAAAAATATGTTAACTACTACTTTTGTTAAGCTACAACCTATAACCTGTGGTAATCTTTAAGATTTAAAGCTTAATGCACCATCATTTCAATAGTTTTTAAGATGGTTCTTACCCGTAAACTTCTGTGAGAATTTTCACAAGGCTTGTTCCATACTCATTGAGTTGCCCCTGACACCCCTCAACAACAGTGAATGCGTCATCAAAGTAGATATGGGCCTCAAAGGTGAAATCATTGATCTTTGGCTCATCCTTTGGTCTGTACTTGTCCAGTCTGCAGTGATCAAAAAATGACAAAGAGGAACTGTGAAGTAATCCACTGCAAGGAAGTCAATGATGAAGTTGTTAACAATGTACCACTGAAACGGAACTGATGAAAGCAGATGAAATCTGTGACAAAAATATCTTTAATATCCAAAATAGTAGGTTAACTCATTTAACATTAGACAACCAAAAATGGTTGTCTTGTCTAGAAGATCACATCATGTACATCTCTTTGGTGTGAGGGAATTCAAAGAATAATTTATCTCAAGTAATCAACACAGAAAGAAACTGATTAAAATGAAGGTAATATTAAATAACAGCAAAATGACAGAGCATAGAGACTGCATAATTCACCTGAAGATTGAAATAATAATTTTCATCATCTCATCGTAGGTCTCGTGCCACATGGTTGCACACAGATACACCATTGCTGGCTCAAAGGCTGCAGAGCCTCTGAAATGAAAACATTTACATATTTGGGAATTATTTGTTTGGAGGACATACAATTCAATCCTACCTAGATACACATTCATATTCCTAACCAAGTACAAATACACCTTGAAGACTGAAGACTGATCTGATTTTGACGATTCTTGTGATGACAAAAAGTGGAGGATTACTCCCATGTAGACACTTACCTCTTCTTTCTGTCTTTGGTCTGAATGTCAAATCGGATGTTGAAGAGTTGGGACTGCTCGATAAAGGCTCCTTCATATTGCCTCCTGATGAACAGGTCCTGGGCCCTCTGGATACGATTCAGGTTGAGGTACCACAAGTGAAGGGTGGCCAACACAAGACTGATCCACCAAGCCAGTGCTGAACCTGAAGAAAGATCAACAAAACATTCATGGAAAATTTCAGCCTCTGACATGATGAAATATTTTAGCATGCATGGTTATTTGGTGATAGCTGTTGCTCAACTGTGTTTAGTTGGTTATCTTGTGTATGATAAGAATTTTTGGTAATTTCCATTTCTGTTTAAGAACAATTTCACCACAATGCAAAGATAGCAATGCAATGGCACACCTGAGCACTGTGGCTGACAGGTATGTAGGACAGGGTGTGGCAGCCTTCAGAACCTCCACATTTGGCCACATGTAAATTAAAAAAATGTTTTGGTCTGGTGACCCTCCTTTGTGATCCTCTAGCTTATAATTTGTGCTCAATTATATTGTTGGTAATATCAGGCTCTAGTTTATTACCTGATAGTAGGCCGATGTCAGTTATATTGGACATGTCCAGGAAGCACAGAGTGTGTGTAACATCAAAAACCAGATGTGGGAACACATTGCCATTCAGGCTTTGGTTTCTTGCATACACAACTTCAGTGCAGTAGCTTGTGAAGTTGACACTTTCAGTCCCGTTCAGACTTATTCTGTAGTCCTGATAGTAAACAATAACAGGGATGATCAGCAGAGCCATGACAGCCAGAGAGGCCAAGTACAGAGGCAGGATGAAGCATTGTCGCAGGGCGTGCATCTTGCAGGCTGCAACTGCAAACCAGTGACACAGTATTGAGGAGATGAGCTGGACACCGATGATGATGGCTATAATCTTTGTCTCACGACTCGGGATGGAGGTCACTATGTCCCAGTCCATTTTGGCGAGAGGAACATAGGCGCCAAGCACACAGGCAGTCACTGCTATTCTGAGCAGGCTGGAGAGGATGTGCAGCATGTTCTGACACTTTTTCATGTCTCTGCAAAGCTTCTTGAGGAAGATGGAGCTGCTGTTCTCACTGATCAATCTGAAGTAATTATCCCACCAGTTGAAAGACACCAATATTGACCCACCAACAGCCAGACCGACCCAAATTGCCATCTTGGTGTTATTTGGTTCCTTCATAATGTATAAGACAAGGAACAGAGTGTAACCAAGCAAAATGAGGATGAAGGCAGTGATGGATGGCAGCAGGAAGCGGTTTCTTTCTTTGGCAGTGCACTGGGCGACCACCTGCAGGAGTGCAGACAGGATGCCTACACCATTCAGTATGGTCACATTGGTCACAATGTCCAAGTGTGGCATGGCCACTATGGTTAGAACTGCTGCACCCAGAGACACCAGGAACTCAAATAACAGAACCTGAAGAAGAAGCAAAAGAAGGTCATGAAATTGAACATGGTAAAGAAAAGGGCCAATATATCTGTCAGGCTCTGTCTTTGGCATCAGCTAAAGACGCAAAAGAGTTAAGAAAAGTAGTTGGACTCAGTCTCACCATGGCAGCAGTTGCTTTATTTGGCATCTTTGATGTTTTGTAGCAGGCTTTCCAGATGCTTTTGAGGAGAAGAAGGACACTGGAAGTGATGAGAGCGCAGCCGATACACAGCAGAGCGACAGGTTTCTGGTCAGCTGGGAGGGTCTTAGTGCCTTCATTGGACAAGGTGATCAGGAGGAGGAAAGAAGCCTAAAAAAAGGAGTAAATGAAATCAGTTAATTAAAACTGGAATGTGAAATGAGCAGCTGCAACATAGACAATGACTGATTGATTCTAGGTTTGAAAATAGGAATAGACAACAATTTATTTATTCATAAGCATCTTTGAGGACCTTTTACCTTGAGTACCAATTTAAGTGAAAATTGCTTTATAAATGAAATGTTTTATTATTGTTATTATTAAATACATATATACATATATCAATACACATAATAATAATAATAATAATAATAATAAATACATATATATTAATGAAGATAACAAACCTTGCTACATAGCGCCAATCCAAAAACAAGCACAGCAACTACAAATACGGAGATGAACTTCAGCAGTTTTATTAGTTTCCAGGGCGTCTGTTCATCTTCAATGACTGGGACCTCTTGACAGGTATCCCACGGCCTCCTGATTAAAGATACCAAAATGTCAAAGTCTGAGGTGGGATGTAAGTAGAAAATTAGCATATATATATAAAACATAAAAATTGATAGATATGAATAAGTTTTTATAAAATATATTATTTGAAATTACTGCAGATGACTTGTATATATAAACATAACCCGATACGTTTTACTTTCCATATCTGCAATCACTTTTTTCCCATTGTGGGTTCCTCAAAGTAATAAAAATCTAAATTAAAAAGTAATGAATGGAGCATCTTTTGACATTTCTACTTAAAAATGTGCAAAACTTATTTCCCCACATTAAAACTTTGAATAATTCCAAACAATAAAATATTAAAGTACAACATTAAAAGAATGGATGAGGTGATACTGAAAACTATTAACAACCAAAATGAATAATATTCCATTATTTTGATTTTTAATATGTCATTATTGTAATGATTTTTAATTATATAAACAGCTTTTTGGAAATATATATACTTATATGCATACAATTGAAGTGAATTACCGGCCAAAAGTAGTTTATTCAGTTTTAAGAAATATAGCGTATACTTACTTGGGCACATCTCTGTTTTCCTCCATGATGATTGTAGCAAATACTAACTGACTAACAGCAGCTTATAAAGGTAGCTATGACTCATCACACCTGAGTACCAACCAGGTATTCCACCAATGGGGAGCCAGGAAAGAGATGTTGGTGAATGATAGTTATGGGCAAGTTCTTGGAAAGGAAGAAGGGACATTTCTATATTTCATGCTGCCTGTTTTATGTGTTTTATTTTGTCTTTTTGTGCTCTTGTGAAGCAAACTGTCCATGCTCTCAGTGGAGATCTAATTGACACAGTACAGCACTATAAATACCAAACTCATGTTGAACATCTCACTCAAAAACCATGCATGTTGAATTCTTGTACAAGAACAACACATTTCAATTTTCAAAACAGAAAACATATTATACCATCCACCATACTGTCCATATTGGATTATGGAGATATCCTGCTCATGCTACTGCCACCACCCTTAAACCACTGGACGCTTTCTACCATAGTGCCATTCGATTCATTATAGCAGACAGCTGTCGCACTCACCCCTGTGAGTTATATATAAGGCACCAGCGTACCTGTGTCTTAATTTTGAAGGCCTTGTTATCTAAGTTGCCAATTTTTAACATCCTTAGTTGAGCTCAGAGTTTAATGACAATGACATGAGGTCACAGAGCAGGTTCTTCATACACACTTTGAACTGGGGAAGACTGGTTTCAAGTACATCACACCTCACTACTGGAATGAACTGAAATACAGCTTAGAGACACCTGTTCCCCTGAGGGAGTTTAAAGTTTTACTGGCTTCATAATGTTTGATTTGTAGGAGTTAGATCAGTGTATGGGAATTGCGTGACCTGGCTAAGTACTTGGTCATGAGCTGTGGTGGTCATGGTTGAATACACACACACACAATGCTGAAGTGCCTATCCACGTTTGTTAAAGTCCAAGAGAGTAAAGTATTGGGTGATGTCGTACCTTTCCTTAGAATAGGTGTGTGCCAAGAATTGGGAAAAACTGGAAACTTAGCGGACACGCAATGTCATGCAATAAACACATATGGCCTGGTTTGGGATAAAAAGTCATGTCACCTTCGATGAAGTTGGAATTCTCTGCATCTACGTTGCTGAGAGAGAGCTGTGTGTGAAAATAAACGAGATGTTCACACACACACACACACACACACACACACTCACTCAATGGCATGGACCCCTGCCATTCGCAGTCAGATTGTGGAGAACAAAGGACTGTGAAACCCATGGACTTACAGATTTTAGACCTTGTGTAAGGCCAATTGTTGTTGTTTGTTAGCATGTGTGTGTATGTCATAGTATGTGTTGTTTTAACATACTTTTAGTTTGACTTTCCTTACATTACCTTTAAGCCAGGACATGTACCATTAACATAACCCCATCATACATGGTTCTTCTCACTTTCCGCCATGCCGGTGGAAAGCTTGCAGTTTGCTGGTCTGAAGATGTGACTCCGAGCATCTATTGAATCTGGAGTCATGAGTTGAGGGTCAAGCCCAGGAGAGCATGAGAGCAGAAACCAGGAGCTCTCCCCCAATGGGAACTTTTCAAGCATGGACCGGCCGACTCACTCATCACCACCAGATCCAGACTCCAGCTCCTCACCCCAGCACAACGGACTCCACTCTCAACAAGAAGCCACCCCAGGGAGAAAGAAAGTATTCGTACAAAACCTCCGTCAACTTGCTTAAACCCTGGTGCTTTCATGACTGGTAATTTCAACCAGCAATTTGGAACTAAGCTGTGGTACCGTTGATTTGACTCGCTGCTTCTCAGGTAAAGGTCATCTCATCTGTTTATCAGGTTTCCCATTCCAACTACACAATAGACAACTCAGCGTCATGCATTTTGAACTTTCACCAGCCATAGCCTTGTGTACCAGTTACCCTTTCCCTTGTGTGTCTTGTTTGTTGAATGTTGTAGCTGTAGTGTTAGTAATAAATGTGTGAACTTGTTTGTGTTTTCTTGTGCTTGCATCTCAGTCACTTAACCTTAAAAGACCTATACCTTTGCAAAATCATAATTGCATTTAATAACAATCGTAATTTTAATAGACCTCTCTTATGTCCCCAGCAAGGAGCAGAGGTGTGCCTGCATGGTATTCGTTGTTTGTCTGTCTTTCTTTTATGTCTCTACTTCCGTCTATTTTTACGTATTTTCCCTTTGCACCAGTTGGGAAAAAAAGATTTGGCCCTGAACAAGGAAACTGAAGAGTAATTTGAGGACGGGAAATATCTGAAAACAAATGTCAATAATCATTTAGATCTGGCAACATTTGGCACATCACTGGTTTCCTCATGTCATTGTTCTTACTCACCATACTTGACCGGTTTTGTCATCGCTTATCATGATGTGGGTTTGGACTGATGTGACCCTCAATACACTTAAATATACTGTTTTGCAAAAAGTTCTTGCCATAATCGTTCCTCCTGTTCATATCGGCTATTAGAAGATCCCATCATAGTGCACTTACTATACAAAATCCACAGTCCTCCTTCTGTGCAAAAATGTATTTCCAGTTTATCTGAAGCTAATACGAAGCTTCAACCATCCAAAATTAGTCAAATCAAGTAGATATCTTTCAACATTACAGTCTTTTTGAGTGAAAGTCCCTGTTGCAATGATTACTAAAATTAAATTCTAGTAATTACCAGACATCTCAGTTCAGCGCAGGTTCATCCTCATTCTGAACATCATTGGTTAGTATTTATCTGACCCTCATCCACCGTCATGCTCTACCCCTTATTAATGCAAATATTAATTAATTTATTTATTCATTTATTTATTCATTAACAGCAAACTGTGCTACGCACCAAATATGTACCCAAGAGTTAAATAACATTTAATGAATGGCAGATGGGCAGGTTATGATGTGGATAAAACACCTACCCAGTCTTCCCTGGCGCAGGAATGCAATGTTAATTGATTTTTTTTAAGATTGATTGCTTTAATTACACCTACAGCTGACTTTGATAAGTCTAATGAGAGAAAAATATCTTGTCAAGTTTTACACATGATATAAGAAAACAGTTTGAATTGGAAAACAGATGAAAAGAATGAACTATCAGGTTGTGATTAAGTAAGAGGGAACATGAGCATAATAATAACAATAATAATAATAATAATAATAATGTGCCTGAAGTTTTTCACACGTGACTCCCGCATGTTGCGGCTTGAAGCAGCAAGAGACCCGCATGTTCATGTTTTCCAAGAGGATGCACAGACGGTAAAACACTGAACTTACGGCAAATGAAGTTAGATGATCTATTGTTACTGTTAGTTATCTGCTGCAGCAAAAATGTGTAAGGAGATAGCTACTGTGGAGGCCATGCCTTTAGTTTTTTTTTACTTTTTAAAGCTGGCCTTTAAATATGACTGATGTTAGGTCAAGAAGTAAATTAAATGAAAATAAATGTTCATATTTTCCTCAACCATCGTGTAGGGAGATAACATTTAAAGGAAATATATCTGAACTAATAAACAAATAAATATGATCTAAAAAAAAATACAATGAAATTTGCTTATTTTTTTGGGTCAAGTGAAGCATTTCTTAGACAATTGAGCTGTGGGAATCATTAGAATTTATTTCTGGTTCTAAGTTTTTACACATACATTTGCATCACAGATTTGACCTTTAAAACATGAAACCTGTTATATAAAAAAAAAAAAAATTAATACATCAAAAATCAAAAAATAAAATAAATAGAAAAAAATTAATTTAATAAATCAAAATGTGTTTCTTTGCTGTAAAGAGTCAGTTTCTGCAGGTTTAATCCAGCAATTTGATTTGATTTATCTGCCTTGACTTAGATAAATACATGCAATGGCATGGAGATCTTAAGATAATTTTCAACCCAGTCATGTGAAATCCCCATCACTTCATGACCTACTTTAAAAAAAAAAAAAAAAAAGGGGAGTTCCTCATTTTTTAGCTTTACCGCAGGGCATTTTTCATTTTCCTGAGTATCTGGGTCTTGAAACAGGCCTCAATATAAGTAATATATAAAAGTAGTATATAAAAGAAATAAGTGACAACATTAAAGTAACCAAAACAGGAGCTGGGTCATTTTAGGAAGTATGTCACTGTCATTTTACAAGATGTGAAGTCACAGTGCAAAAAAAAAACACGTGTGATGCGTCCCAAAGCCTTTCAGTCATGCACAGACGATATCAATTTAGTGAAGCGTAGATTTTAGTTAATTTTTACTCTAAATTGTTGCATTCAAATGTGTTTACTGCTGGTTTACTCCTCTTTTTATACGCTTACCTTTTTATTTTCTGTTTTAATGTTTGTCGAGGGTTAGTGGCCCTGCACAAGGAAACGGAGGGGGAAAGCCCAAAACCAATTATAAATAATAATTAAAATTATAATAACGTTAAAAAGAACATCAATGCTCAGGCCAACTCACAGGTTTCCTCATGTCTTTATTCACCACAGCCCACATATCTTTGATGTGGTGTGAGACTCCTTTTACCCAGAAGGGATGGCCTCACAATCATTTTTCTTGCCATATTTATTCCTCATGTTCATATTGTCTATTAGAAGATCCCCTAATGATGCACTTACAACGCAAGTGATGGGGCCAAAAACCACAGTCCTCCTTCTGTGCAAAAATGTATTTAAAAGTCTATATTGTTGCACTTAAATATGTTTACTGCTGGTTTACTCCTGTTCTTATACTCTTTTTATTTTTATGTTTTATTTGCAGTTTTAATGTTTGTCTAAATGTTTAGTTTTTGCTTTTGTGACACTTGTTTCTACTGCAGAAGGGAGCAATTCTGCTCTCATTGGGCTTCACTGTATGAATTAAGGTTGAATTAATATACAAAATGGATATACAAAGATATAAAACGTCAAATATTGTATATTGTATATGTAAATGCTGTGTTTTTACTTTCAGGCCACTGTGTATTTTAATCTCAGTTCTGACCCATATCAAAGACAAACTTCTATCGCATTGTTTGAATGTTTCAAGTTAAGTTGCGGGAAGGCAGTGAGAGGAATGGAGTGGCATCCACACATGTGTTGACATACAAGGAAATAAGATCGAAATAAGATAACATTGAATAACAACCGTGAAGGTCATAAATAAACCGCAAACACGGCTCTGCATTTATAGCCATTCAACTACAATAACAATAAAGTAATTTATTTCCCCTTTAGAGATTGCAACAACAGATGCCACGTGTAGGAATTTGTGCTTTCAAATATATTTATGATGTTGTGGTTTTTTATGAATTATGATTTATTATTGTGCACAACTCCAACATGAAATTATTTTTCCAGTGACAAAATTCATATTAGAGTATATGTAATAACAGGGAAATAGCCCTCTTTGTTTGGCACACAAGAGAGGTCTATTGGAATTATGATTGTTATTAATGGTAATTATGATTTTGCAAAGGTATAGGTCTTTTAAGGTTAAGTGACTGAGATGCAAGCACAACAAAACACAAACAAGTTCACCTTAGTTAAACACACATTTATTACTAATGCTTCAGCTACAAGTACTAAACACTACAACATTCAACAAACAAGACACACAAGGGAAAGGGTAACCGGTACACAAGGCTATGGCTGGTGAAAGTTCAAAATGCATGACGCTGAGTTATCTATTGTGTAATTGGAATGGGGAACCTGATAAACAGATGAGATGACCTTTACATGAGAAGCAGCGAGTCAAATCAACGGTACCACAGCTCAGATCCAGATTGCCATTTGAACCAGGGGTTTAAGCAAGTTGACGGAGGTTTTGTACATATACTTGCTTGCTCCCTGCTTGCTTCTTGTTGAGAATGGAGTCCGTTGTGCTGGGGTTAGGAGCTGGACTCTGGATCTGGTGGTGATGAGTGAGTCAGCCGGTCCGTACTTGAAAAATTCCCATTGGGAGAGTTGTTGTGTGAGGCTTGTGCTGTCTGCCTTTGAAACATGCAGGGACTTTATCCTACACATGAGACATTGAGAAATATGATTCATAGTTTAAACATCTGCCTGCTACTCCACAATCTTTACACCAGTGGTTCCCAACCTTGGAGCTGAGGCCCCACAAGGGGCCACAGTATGAATTTTAGGGGTTCAAACTCTCCAGCATAAAAAAATGGATCATTTTACTTTTGGGGCCTCCTCAAATTATTCTAATGAAACTTTCTAAGAAGATAAAATGTGTTTAATGGATACGGCTAGCCTATTATCGCTAGTATGTTACATATTATAACCTCCTGACATTGTACTACATTGTACATTACAAATAACTTTAGTATTACATCAAGAGGTTGTGACATATAACACAACAAGCTTGTGAAGTAGAGGCAAATTCACACAAACTTCTTCATTTCACCTCCTATGTTTTGCTTTTTCTGTGTGATATGGATGCATTAAGGAGAACAAGGGTGTTTTTCCTCTAAACTTTATTCAAAAACCTGCTCTTATGAAATGCCAAACAGGTGTTATTATATTTATTCTGTGTTTATTTATTCATGTCGTATTCTGATGGTTTATTTGTAGACAAGGGTCGTAGTCACATAGTGAGAATTTGGTCCTGTCGTTGGTCGCCAAAGCTTCAAATTAGTCATTGATGGACGAGTCTCACAGTGAGATAGGACACTGTTTTGGTCTCCATGTTTCTCTCTCCTTATCATCTCAGGCAGACCTTTACACAGAACTACTCTACAAAGACTGAAAATGTGGTCGCTGTTATTCGTCTTTAGAGCCATTTCTGAGAAAACTAACATGACTGCAACCTTAATGGCAAAGGAACATGTCACACATCGCAGCAGTCTTGTTCACTGATGTGTTTTTAATGGTTTTTGGAACGCCAGCTCTTTCCTTTAATTGAACAGCTTACAACTAATAGACGTGCACCATAGTGTGGTGTTCCAAGAAGATATTGCTTTGTTTTTTAAAGGGAAACAAGTTGAAAAAAGGTCGCACCCAACTCTAACAAAACATGTCCACTAGGGTCCATCAGAGTCTACTGTTTTCTGAAACTAGTCCTTTGTTTTAAACACATTTTAAGTCCTTTCAAGTTTATCTATACAGCCCAAAATCATAAATCAAATGTCTCAAATGGTTTTACATCTATACAATACACAACACGCTCTGAAAGGGAAGATTTTCTTTTAATTAATCAGTAACTCATTAGATAAATAACAACTGGATTAAGTAAGTTATTAAGCATCTTTTCCATTTGAGATGTGTACAGTGTAAGCTTTGATCACAGATGTTAAGTAGATAGTCACATGGATATTAAAGTTGTAGAACGTGTACAGAGCAGCAGGATCCCATTCAGTGGCAACACGCTGGTGTGATTCTTGTCAGCAAGATCAGTATACACACTTTACTCGAGTTTCATACTTCCGCCAATCTGTCATGGGTCTTTTCCAGGTAAATGTTGAAGCCATTAAAAATAGATAAACATAGCAACTTAACTGAGTGAATCAGTAGTATCTTTTCCATTTGAAATGTCTACAGTGTAAGCTTTGATCTTTCCCAGGGAACTCCCAGGGAGCCCTCTTGTGGTCAGTTCTGTTAATAGCAGATTATGTCACAAAATCTGCTTCAACTCAGATTCAACTAAATTCAAACAGTCATTTACAGATTAATCATCACAGCACAGTCTCGTTTTTTACATTTTCAAGTATGTCTTTAATCACAGATTATTCAGAAAATCGTTCATCACTTTTGAAAATTATGAAGCTTTTATAGGGAATGTTCATCTCAGCCGCAAATGTTTTCACCAGTTTTTAAACCATCAGTTGGGGGGGAAAAAATGATTATGAAGGAATGTCTAAAAGTAAACATAAAGAAAAAACAAACAAAAAAAGTCCTTAGTAAATACAGCTGAAACACCACAACAGTTTATTTATATTTAGCTTTATTCTGTGGAATGTAAAAATATTAACATTCAGCATTTCCAAACAAAACAACATTAAATGTGTAAAACTGATGTGACCTAGATCAGTCCTGCAGTGAACACAAATAAACCAGGCCATCCATTTATTTGCTTTTCATTGGCTATAAAACTATGAGATGTTTCATGATTTAAGGAACATTCACTTGCCAATTTTGGTCTTTATGGTTGGAAAAATTACATGAATTTCAGTGCCTTTTGGCGGGAGCAATTTGTCAGTTTAAGCTGTAATCAAACTCTTAAAAACGCAGCTGGATGGTCCGTGTAGTGAAAGTGTTGACCGGCGAACAGAAAGAATGAATCTTCCTGTCCTGACAAAGGCCCTCAGTGAATAACACAGCAGTCCTCAAAAGGGTTTTTTTTTTTTTTTTCCTTTCTTTTCTTCCAGCTCTCAAGTCTTTGCTGCTGAACAGTTTTTAAAAAAAAGACACCTTTCCTTTCAAAAAAAAAAAAAAGAAACCGTAACATAAATCAGGGATGAGACCGTGAACTGCTAAGAAAACAAAAATCATCCATTGGTGGCGTTTGTCTCTAAACAGAATATAATAAAAAAAGAAGAGATCACACCCCTGACAAAAAAAAAAAAAACTTGAAATCAATTTAAAACCACCTTTCTTTTCTTTCTTTAAACCTTCCTCCTCTCCGTCTCTCTGTTCCCTCCCTTCCTGTTTCACTAGAAGTCGTTTCCGTCCGCTCCTGCCGCTGTCTCACTCGTACTCGGCGATCAGCACCATCATGCCGACTCCAAACAGCAGAGCCAGGATCTCCATCAGAGACTGGCCGAAACTGGAGCGACCCGCTAGCAGCTCTGGGAGCACGGTCACCGTAGCGATGTAAACAAACCCGCCGGCTGTGAACGGCAGGATCCAAGCCGTCGCCGCCGCACCCACGCCTTCAGCCAATAGGGAGCAAGCTGTACCGGCCAGAGCTCCCAGAGCAGTCAGCAGCTGTAGACACATGGCCTGATGGGAAACAGAAACCGATTGTCAACATTTTAACACAACTTATAATATTTTATCAAACATTTTCTTTGCTGTTAAGGCTTCATTCAAAGGCTGCAAATAATGATTCAATTATTTTCTCAATTAATTGATTAGATATTTGTTCAATAAAATGTCAGAAAATGGTGAAACACAACCATCACTGTTTCCAAAACTCAAGATGACATCTTTAAATGTCTTGTTTTGTCACGACCAACTGTCCAAAAATCAGAAGCCAGAAAATATTGACATTAAGAAGCTGGAAACAGAGAATTTTTCTTTAAATAAATGACTCAAACGCTTAATTGATTACCAAAATAGAGATAGAGCTGTATATAACTTAAGCTGCTGATTAATTTTTTGGTCTATAAAATGTCAGGAAAAAAAGAAAAATGTCATAAAAGTTTCACAAAACTTAATTTAACATATTCAAAAAGTGTATTTTTATCCAACAAAATGCCAAACCCAAAAAGTATCAAAGTGTCACACAAAGTGAAATTTTGGCACTTTCGCTGGAAAATGACTAAAAGTTGTTCTGACGATTGATTAAAATGATTAATTTTTTCCAACTTTTGTTTTTTTCATGTTGTGAAACTTTCCACATTTCCAACTTTGAACTGCCTCTATTTCAACGTGAACGACGGCCGTACTCGTGAGTCACACTGTGATCAATCAGAAGAGAAGATAAAGATGAAAAGATGCCTCGGTGAGATGAGACAACAGAATTCATGGCATCGCGTTTCCTCTTCAACACTACCAGTAATCACACTCTGATTTCGTGTTCGGGCTGCAAAGTTGCTCACAGCTCATTCTTGATGATGAATTATGACACATGAATTATGTTGCAATTCTTGACATCAACACTGACGTTCAAAGACTTTGGGGCTCTGGAACCTTTAAAAATAGATGACTGCAAACTACATTTACCAGCTTTTATTTACATGACATGGTTTCCGGCAGTGTTGTGAATAGCAGAGTAGGTGGAGGACTACTCGAAAAACTAGAAAAAAAATGTATTCACTTTAATTAAACAGAATATAAACCTCAGAGGACAAAATTCACACAGTAAAGAACATTTTTAAGGGCTACTGCTCATGTGGAAAACTCTGTACAGTACTGTATTGGTCTGTTAGTTTCCCTCCTGAATGTTTGTTCTTGGCACAGTGTGAAATTACACTGCTTTTATGTTTTATGTAAATAACTCTGAATTGCCTTGTTGTAGAAACATGCTATGCAAATAAACCCGCCTTACGCTGAGAGCTTCTGATATAATAATCAGATTCTGATAAAAGACTTTCTCAGAATTTCTAAGATGATGGAAATATTCTAAATTCTTCTTTTTGACTCTTGACTGAAGCTTTAAGCAGTCTACCTTCCTCTTGGTGCAGCCAGACTGGACAAGGATGGCGAAGTCTCCGATCTCGTGCGGGACCTCGTGCAACAGGATGGTGAGGGTGGTGACGGCACCGACTGCTGGACCAACCAGGAACGACGCTCCGATCGCCAGGCCGTCGGTGAAATTATGAGTGAAGTCAGCTGCCAGGTTCAGATAACCTGACACTTTGATGTCTGTGTTAGAGGAAAAAAAAATGGAGAAAAAAGTTGTAGTAAAGATATTTAAGAGTGGATAAATTCACTGTTATTCAGCCAGACTGCATTTGGAACACTTTTCATTTAAGTGGGTCAGGGATTAAGATTCGACAGTGGAGCATTTCTGTGCTTAAAGGATCTCTAGTTTGTGTTGAAGAGGAGAGGTCAAAATGTTCTGAAGAAGATTTCCACGATGCCAACAGCACATATCTTCCCTGACATGATTGACTGAGGTGAGGCCAAAAGAACAAGTTTCAGCTGCATGGGAACAGCACAAAAACTGTCTCCAGCCCCCGCAGGCAAATGAAGATCCACAAGATGTTGACGATAAATAAATGATTGATAAGCATCTTCATAACAGCCAAGAAAACCTGTTTGTGGCTCCAGAAAGACTCAGCACCGCTATTACGACTCACTACATAAAGTAAAAAACACTTTAACACTAAGTAAGGTCATAAATTGTAATTTTACTTATGAATCATCATATTTCAGGAGCATTGGCAGGTGTAGTGTGAAAACTACACATTTATTATCAAAAGTAATGAATTGCATTGTAAAATTCAATTGTGGGATTTTTTTTAGGGTAAAAGTGCACATTTTATACATTATTACACTTAAAATTCTTCAGACAAATTACACAGCAAATGTGAATATTAAGTAACAAACAGGGAGACACAGTGCAAGTATTAAAATAAAAAAAAAAGTAACAATTAATATTTTGATGATCAAATAATCGTTTGTCATTTTAAAAAAAAAAGGAAAAATACACAACATTTGCTGGTTGCAGCTTTGCAAATATATTGATTATATGATTCTTTTACGTCAGACATGATAGTAAACTGAATATCTTTGGATTTTAAGAGTGTTTGCAAACTTAATTGATTAATGGAGGAAATAATCATTAGATTAATTGATAATGGAAATAATCTTTAGTTGCAGCCCTGATAAGTGTTGTGTCAGCATTTGCAGTATGAAATTAAACGTACAAAATGCATCACTGACTGGTTGAATAACTAAATCATTTTTGATTTTGCACTGTCATTACTGGGCCCTCGTACAGTATCAGGAAAACAGTGCAGTTTGAGTTACTTTTGGTCCATCAAGAGTGGGAAGTTTTTTTTTTTTTTTTTTTTTTTAAATACCAGCAACCAAAACTGAACTTTTTGTGGTATTTCACTTTCCACTGATTTGATTATTTGCTTGTTAAAAGAAGTCTGGGCACCGAGGTTAAAAGTAGGCAGAGTTGTGTTTAAAAGTGTATTATATTTGATCACATAATCAATAAAATGCTGCTAAAACAATCATTATAAAGTCACAGTCAAACGTTTTATTGGTGCCTAAGACTCATCAGACCAGTTTTAACATGCAAATCTGTCAAATAAGTGCTCACTGTCCTTCTCTGTATACATCCGTTTTCCAAAAACAAAATCTAAAATTTATCTAAATAAGCTCATACATTTCTTATCCATTAATAAGTGCAAACAAGTGTACAAGAAAGTAGCTTAAATAAAATGAATTTGTTATATTAATAAACAACTTAGAAATGTTCATTGTCAGACACACTTTGTTAGATTCAAATCTAGGACTCAGCATTTATGACACAGGAAGTTAAATCTATTTCAATTCAAATAGCTTCACTAGCATAACAAGATATAGTATTGCCAAGTATCTGGTATTTCTATAACTCATTTCTGTTCTACTGAATCAGATTAAAGAGTCTTTGGTTTCTTTATAATTGCTTTGTACAGATCAGTTCATCTATTTTGTTTCCAAATTTAGTCTGTGAAAATCTTCTGATCTAATCTTTGTGTTTGTTGCTCACCTGTGCTTGGCTCCTCTTTCTTAGGCGCCTTCTTGTCTGTTTTCCCTTTCTTCTTCTCCTCTTCCTTCTCTTCTTCACCATCGCTCACCTTTTCCTTGGGAGCAGCTGAAAATGTTACACAATGTTCATTTATTTAAAAAAAAAAAAAAAAAAAGATTAATCAATCGACAGATAGTTAATTAGCAAACTATTCTGATAATCAATTAACCATTTCAGTCTTTTTTCAAGCAAAAATACCAAAACATTCTCTAGTTTCAGCTAAATTTTCCTGTTTTTCTTCAACATATGTGACCGTTTACTGGACAAAACAAGCAAATTGAAGACATCATTGATCCTGATTTCACAGACCAAACAATTTATCAATGAATTCTAACCCTAGCTTAGCGTCTACTGGCATACCATGTGAGTGGCTGTGAGAGTGTCCGTGGCCGTGCCCTCCCTTTAGCAGACGCACAAATTTCTCTACGACCAGGAAGGCGATGATCCCGCCGAGAACCCACAGACCCACTGACATCATGTGACCGTGGGCAGCTCCTGTGGAGAGAGGAGAGAGAGAGAGAGAGATAAATTACTTTGTTCTTTTTGATTTGGCACCTGTCAATAACCAGATTACCAGGTGACACTTGAACCAAAGACGTCATATTTTTTGTATTCTGAGATGCAAACATGTCACTTTATCGCATACCGTGAGAGTGTCCGTGGTCGTGTGATTCTTCGCTGGCGTGCGAGTGGCCGTGATCTTCGTCTCCATGGTGAGAGTGGGGCTCTGTGCAGGACAAATATGACACAGGAAAAAAAAAAAAAAAAAGACTTTAATCTCAAAAAGGACAAACTGAAGAGGCCGACACCACTTTTGCTTGACGCATCTATGTTGTCAGGGAGCGTCTGTTCATTGTCATCTGTAGCTGAAATAAAATATTGTGTGTATGTTTATTACTTTGAAGTTTGCAGGAGTGTTTTATCCATCATGAATCATTGACTGAGAGAGTCAACTAAGAGGTGACAGTATGCACTCTGTGATAAACATTAGAAACAGTGAACAGTCCAGTAACTTCATACTTTCGTAGCACTGTGTAAATAAAACAATTATTTTTTCTATTTCTATTGTCGCTGGAAGCCGAAGCTGAGCTGCTCCTTATGCTCAAAGGGTTCAATGATTGTTTGAGTATGAAACTGAGCTGAAAAAGAAATTAAAAACAGAGATTTGTGGATCGACTACCTACCCAGAGCGTGTGGTATAAGGTGGAGGAAGGCGTCACCCAGCAGACCACCGGAGGCGAAACTAAGCAGCACCTTGAGCAGGTTCTGGTGCTGGTCGCTGTTGGACTGGACTGGGATCAGGAACAGGATGAGGAAAGGAGCTGCGCTGATCAGCAGGGTGGCTCCAATAGCCTGCGGACAGAGACGGAGGGAGGTTTACGTGTCATTAGTGTCAAACGGTAAACAGAGGAGAAAAGAAAGAGAAAAGTAGTTGTGTGCGTGGGGAAGTTCATTTAGCAAAAAAAAAAACCAATCTGGAACAGTTTGGATTTGTTATTGATAAGTAAAAGGATGGTGGTGCTAATAATGGTGTTGTCAATGAAAAGAGATTTTTAAGAGCTTACATAACGAGCCCGAGGCTGGCGTGTTTTTAAGATGAAACTCTGTGGAAGTAAACTGAAAACATACGACACTGACGAAAAGCTGCAGGCGACAGTTGCAGGAGGTTCTGCTGCACACGCTGATGTCATCGATGGCGTGCAGCCCAAAAATTAATTTACTATCCTGCTGACTTTACTGCCGTCATTACCTCTGATTTATGTCTGGTGACGGAGACGAATCTGTATTAGTACTGAGTGGAATTATAATCAGCTGCATTAAATTGTAAAAAGTGTTCAGGCCGACAAAATAACACGAACACTTACAAGAGAATTCGATAGTAAAACACCAAACTACAGCTTTTAAATGCCAGTTTCTGCAGAAAGCCTTTAGCATGTTGATTTGTCTTCTCAACCTCAAAGTTTTCTGGATAAACCGGCTCTTCTCCCCCCTTTACGCCCTTATTTATCATGGCAAGTTGGCATATTTTTATTTTAAAATATGTAGACAGAAAGAGGAAACAGACTTTCACAACAATAGGGCTGCTTACTACCAGAGTCAGCATGACCCTGCAAAACACCCACAACAGTTATCTAACACATGACAGGACACTGAACATCTCCTTCCTGTGTCTAATACAGATATTCCCAGACAGAATTAAAACAAGCATCAACCCATTGTTGTCCGTTGTAACCTGCGTCCAGAGCTCCACCGTGCTCCTCTTCTCTCCCTCCGCTTCTCTCTTCACCCTCTCCCCTCCGTGCGCGTGCCCGTGTCCGCTCTCCTCCTTGTGCACCCGGACAATATCCTCATGATGAGCGTGCCCGTGCCCGTGCCCATGCCCATGTCCGTGATCATGAGAGTGCGCGTGTCCGTGGTCGTGAGAGTGCGCGTGTCCGTGGTGGTGCTCCACTTCTTCTTCTTCTACAGGAATGTTAGCCTCGGCGCTCCACTTGCTCGCTCCGTGGAACATCTTCACCTCGGAGTCCTCTCCGTGGGAGTGGCCGTGATGGTGGTGGCCGTGGTGATGGTGGCCGTGGTGATGGCCGCCGTGGGAGTGGGCGTGTCCGTGGTCGCCATGAGAGTGGCTGTGAGCGGTGGCTGAGCGGGAGGCTAACAGCAGTACTGCGGATGTGGCCAGTGTCAGTGCCAGCAGACGTAAACAGCCCATATTATTCCCTTTGACGAAAAGAAAAGTGAAGAAGAAAACACAGAATATAAATAAAAAGTCACATAATGGCTGATTATTATCATTATTATTATTATTATTATTATTAAGAGATCCTGTTTACATCTACACACAAAGCTACTTTATGCGTCTTGGGTGCAGCTACTGAATAATAAAGGAAACAAACATTTTCTGTATGGCTATACTGTACACATGATTTCATTATGCAAATAAAGCTTCAACTACGTTTTACTAACAATAACATTTCACGGTGGGTTGAAAACAACAGAACATGCAGTAGAGCTCAAAGGAAACCATCTGGAGCTGCAACAGTTAGTCAATAAATCAGTCAGTTGCACGCAATAAATTTTAATCATCAACTCTGAGAAAGAAAAGAAGTCCAGATTCTCTGGTTCCAGCTTCATAACTGGGAATATTTTCTGGTTTCTTTTAGTCGTCTAAGATGGTGAACTGAGTGTTTTTGAGTGTTTTGGGCTGTTGGTTGAGACAAGAGAAGACATTTTGAGCTTTGGGGAGGAGTGATCTATGTTTTTCAGCATTTTCTGACACCTTATGAGCCGAGTAACTAATCGATCAACTGAAAAAATAATCAACAGATTGATCGATAATGAAAATAAATCACCCTAGAACCATCCTCCTTTTGTTCTGGGTGAAATCTGTGTGATTTGTGTGACGTTATGATGATTGTTTTTGACACAATATGCGTTTACCGTAGATACACAACAGCGCAACAGCCTCCTTAAAGAGCAGCACCCAGCTGTGAGTGCATGCAGAGCGACACTGAAGCGCTACTAGCTAGTACGGATCGGTTTAGGAAAGGACCTGAAACTATCCATCCTTCTCCCTGTGACATTTGATGAAAGAGTTAGAGGCAGAGAGCTGCTATGGTTTTATTTCATTTGTAGGGGGAAAAAAAAGAGAGAGAGAGAGAAAAAAATCACTCATAAAGCTTTAGTGTTTTTCTTTTGCTTCTTCACTTCACTCATGAATCCATAACTCTGTAAGAACAAACTGTATCTGGGAGATTTTGATTTGTTGCGCTACAGTCACATTAAACAGCTGACAAGGTGGACACCATTTGGTCCATTCACACCATATCACGCACTGTATGTAGTCAAACAAAGTGTTGCAGACTATCACCATCAGCGAGCTATCCATTCTTCAACCGGTCAGCCAATTTGCATTCTAGTGCCAACATGGAAAATATTCAAATGGCACTGGAATCAGGCCACTGCGCCGACTTAAAATGGGGCTTTTCCAGTAAAATATGACAGCAGGAATGGTTGCTGTACAATAGGGCTGCAACTAAAAGGTGATTTTATTAATCAACTGACCTGTCGATTATTTCCTCGATTAACTGATTAGATGTTTGGCCTGTAAAATGTAAGAAAATGGTGTTGAATCAGTGTTTCCCGAGGCCCAAGATGACTTCCTCTTCTTTTGTCCCAACCAACAGTCAAACAGTGACTCAGACAAAGACAAAGACTCACATTTGAGAAGCTGGAATCAGAGAATTTGGACATTTTTTTTTTGTGAAAAAATGACTCCAAACAACTAACCGATCATCAAAATGCTTCAGTGATTACTTTAACAGTTGGCAACTAATCTATTAATCTATTAAGTCCCTCTTTGGTGCTGTCTGAGGAAACACAGAGAGAGAATATGATGTTAAATAGTCTGTAAATGTGTCAGATATCCATTTGATATGATTAAGTCAGACTGCTGAGGCCTCACACAAGCTTCACATCAACTTTTACACATTTCTGCACACAATGACTGTGTAGAAACTCTGTTGATTTTGGCCTCCATCACTTACACTGAAAGCACATCTGCAGGAGATCTTTTAATATCCGGTATGAACAGGAGGAGTGATTACAGCAATGAAAACCTCCTTTACTGTCCATATAAACACCTGACTGTTGATTTGAGACACAATTGAACAACTGCAAACCCTTCCTTTAAGGTCATGCTATGCTAGACAGATGTTCATCAATACTGGTATAAAAACAATGCCAACGTTACAGTATTTAATACAATACTTGCAGATAACAATGCCTGCTGATGTAACGTCATGCACACTGTGTTCCTGTTAAAACTGTAAGGAGACATTCATTGTTAACTACCCATGTGAGTTTGGCTCAGTTTAAGCTAAATTGTGATTGTGATTGTTTATTTGCCAGCAGCTTCACACGTCGGATGTAAAGCGGATTGATAATCTCTTAACTACTGAATAGCGTGAATTTGTTAATCTCACAGTAAACAGTAAAAGCCGGTCATCAAACAATGACCACTGACCACCGGTTTCCCTAAAGTTGCAAAGAAAGCCTGCTAGCTGGCTAGCTAGCTACTAATCAACTTGCTAACACGTCGCTGCAGCCGAAACATTATCACTGCAATAACAATGAAAAGCACAAAAGTTCATTCTTACCAGATTGTGCAAATTATCACTGCCTGTTGGGCCGCTGGGTGCTTCTCTGCTTAGTAAACTGCTGATATATCTGTCTACGCTGATACTACTTGTAGCTGTGTATTAAGACGTGGCATTTACTCAACAGAACTAACCGAAATCTCGCGATAACACGTCTCACTCCGAGTGTGGCTCCTTCTGGCGCTCCCTCGTCGTTGCTACTAGTGAGATGAAAATAAAGAGATGTTTTGTTTTTTACGAGACGATTATAGAGGCACGTGGAGGATTTTATGATACTCATAAAACAAGTCCAGTCAGGAATAATATTTTTTAAAAAATGGCTTTAGATTAAAGGAGGCACAAGAGGGACAAGAAGGTGTAGATAGAAATCTCGCGAGATTAAGCTATTATTTTGAATCATCTAAGACAGCATCCTGGAGGAGAGCAGGATGCGGATCCGTCTGTCCGTTACCTCGAAGCTCTGGCTGCGATTTACAATGCAAATAATTAAAGGATAGGTTCACAATTTTTTCGTTTCTACGAAATCAACAGCCAGATGCTCATATCGACACTGAAAGAGGTTTTCCTCGCTGTAATCATGCCTCCTGTTCATACTGGATATTAAAAGATCAACCTTCAAATGTGCTTTCAGTGTAAGTGATAGGGCATAAAATCCAAAGTGTTTCTACACAGTCATTTTGTGGAAAAATGCATTTAAAAGTTGAATTAAAGGTTGTATGAGGGTTCAGTAGTCTGAGTTAGTCATATCAAGTTGATATTAGCTTCATATAAACTTTTAAATGCATTTTTGCACAGAAGGAGGACTGTGGATTTTGCTTCCCATCACTTCCATTGTAAGTGCATTATGAAGGGATCATCTAATGGTCAGTATGAACAGGAGGAATGATTGCAGCATGAAAACAAACTCTTGAAAAGTCCATATGAGCACCTAAGATACACTGAAAAACTGTGAAGGCATCCTTTAGATAAATTATCAATGGATAAAGGAGCTGTCAGCATCAACAGCTGCATTATATTATATAGATATGTATGTAAAAATATAGATTTGTTTTGGAAAATAAAATCATGACCTACAGTATTCTATAAAAACATATATACATATAAAACAATCCAGTATCATCCCTTCGATTGGGATGATATTGGATTGAGATTATTTTTGAGGTAGGCTTCCTGTAATTTATTACAACGTACAAAGTCTGATTTAACTTTGTGAGTTTTTCATTACTTCATGAATTCAGGCTTAAGTATGTTTTATCTTTACTTTGGGAAAAGCATTGAGCAGTCTATGTTGACCTGTTCTGGACAAATGGCAGCAATTTATCATTTCAGGTTAAAAAGATAAATATGGTGACTGTTTTTTTTTTTTTTTAAGAGCAATACCATCAGTTTGCAGTTTTGTTATGTCACATTCATACTGGAAAAAATACAAATTGGATTTTATAGTCCTGTTGAAAGACAATAGGCTAATATTTATTATGGTGATTAATATCAGATAGTTCCCTTTGATAACACTGGTTTCCTTGTCTGTCGCACCTGCGCTGTGAATCTTCACTGACAGACACGCCCCACATCCAAAGGTCTGTATTGAAGGTACATTTAACACCATCTGACTCTGGAGCTCTGCCTACTTATCCAAACAAGATGAAGAAATTATTTGTGTTGCTCCTCTTCTGTCACGTTGTCTCACCAGGTAAAATCTCATTTATGATTCTAACTTTTGTTCCTGTTGTTCCTGTAAAAGTTGTTTGTTTTATCCTTCTATCTGTCTCCGCTATCGCATCACTCTGTCACTGCACAGTTTTACTTTCACTTTTTTACAGTCATATTATTAAACTAACAATATATTATTATATATTATACTGTTATTAAACCAGTGCATTATAAAGCACGTACGACGAGTTTAGACTTCGTTTGTAAAATGTAGATGTCATGATCATGAAAAAAGCCTGACAAGAGGAAACCACAGCTCAACGTTGCTAGGAGACCGCAATGTATGTCAAAACGACCAATGCTGCCATCCAACAATATTATTTATACTTTAGTATGACTGTCAACATTACATATTTAAGTTATTCCGACGTATTAGAGTTACATTAACTAATGCAAAATAACATTCATAAAGTGTAATAGGCCTACTTTTAGCTGCAAACGAGCAAATACCAGCTGCAACAAGTGTGCTGTAATTGCTTGTTTGTTTTAAAAAAATGGTATACTGATCATTAACATCACTCTTTTAGTCCAGTCAATCTGTGGTTTGACCCAGGGAAAATTGCAATAGTAATCATTCAAGGTTTTATGTGATCCTTAGGGACTTCCAAATATCATATTAAAAGTATACCATTATATCAGATCAGATTAGATCAAGGTAAATTCAGGAGTTGAAATTTTGGGGCCTTTATGTCATAGCGTCACACAAAGAAGTGTGTATCTCTGCTTCTGAATACGCTATTTTCATATAATTTGTGTCTATACATTAGTTTTCTAGGGTGTTCTTTCACATACAACCATCAGATATAACCTGTTCTGAATGTATATGTGCATTTTGGGGGCACCCTTATGCAAAAATGCAATTTTTTTGAATCCAACAAATTGGCAAAAAGAAAAAAAAATAGGTTTGGGGCTAGTAGTACCCCAAATACATTAGAATATCCTTTTATTGGAAAGATTGACCCCAAAAACTTAGGAAAATACACTAAATATGTTGGATAGGTGTACAAAGACCCTCCAATATTAACACCATTTTACTGAGACCACATCACTTTAACATGTTGAAACATTACTTTTGACCTTGAAAAAAAGTATGTTCAACTAAATCTGCTTATGTATATTTTTAATATATGATGTAGGAGGGTATTAGGACAAAGAAAAACCATGAAACATTACTGTTGCAATTTCTCCTAGGTTAGGCCCTATTTTGAGTTAGATTGACTGGACAATTTGCTCAACACACGCATTTGCAACAAAAATATTACTTCATATTTATTTGTGATTTAACAGAAATTAAAAGTTATTATTAAGTTTCAGTTCGACAACAAAAAAAGTGCATAAAATATCATTCACATCCTGAAAACCTTCTTTATCCTACAGTGAAACACTCCCTGAAATATTTCCTCACTGCAACTTCTGGATTGCCGAACTTCCCAGAGTTTGTTGGCGCAGCGATGGTCAATGAAGTTCAGGTGGGTTACTGCGACAGCAACATCAAGACAGCAGAACCCAAACAGGACTGGATGAAGAGACTGATAAAGGACGACCCACAGCACCTGGAGTGGTATGCTCTCAAGTGTTTAGGTAATCAGCAGGTGTTCAGAGCCAACATTGACAGCTTGAAGCAGCGCTTAAACCAAACTGGAGGTACAGTATCTTTATGTTCATGCTTGATTTATAATTTACCTTTTTTTTATCTTCTTACCTTTTGTATGTTTGTAGTTTTTTTCTGTTTTGGTGTTTGTGGATCTGTGTGCCTCTGTAGTGAAGACGTGATATCAAATCTCTCTGTTTCAGGCTCCCACATTTTACAGAGGATGAACGGCTGTGAATGGGATGATGAGACAGGAGAGATTGTTGGTTTTAATCAGTACGGTTACGATGGAGAAGACTTCATAGCATTGGACCTGCAGACACTGACGTGGATCGCTCCAAAACCACAAGCTCTCGTCACCAAACTAAGATGGGATACTGAGAAAGCTCGATTAGAATACAATAAGAACTACTACATTCACAAATGCCCCGACTGGCTGAAGAAGTACGTGCACTATGGGAAGAGCTTTCTGCGGAGAACAGGTGGAATAACTGTACATGAGCAGATGTGGTGTTGTATGTAGACACAACTCGATTGTTATGTGTCAGTTTAAACCCATTTGTTTCTCTTTCTCTTTCTCCAGACCTTCCCTCAGTGTCTCTCCTCCAGGTGACTCCCTCCTCTCCAGTCAGCTGCCACGCTACAGGTTTCTACCCTGATAGAGCCGTGATGTTCTGGAGGAAAGATGGAGAGGAGCTTTATGAGGACGTTGAACATGGAGAGATCCTCTCCAACCACGACGGATCCTTCCAGATGAGTGTTGAGCTGAAACTTTCATCAGTCACACCTGAAGACTGGAGGAGGTACGAATGTGTGTTTCAGCTCTCTGATGTGAAGGATGACATCATCACCAAACTGGACAAAGCAGTGATCAGATCTAACTGGGGTAAGTCCTGTTATCTCTGTCAAGATTGTTTATTTGTCACCCAGCAGCATATCTGAGGAACTGCAAAATGTTTCTATGAATGTTGATGGAATGTCAGATCATAGATCAATGAATCAGATGTTGTTGTATACAGTGCCACCATGTGGCTACTTATAAATCATTACTTCTTGACCTGAGGCTTCTGTTTCAAGTTATGTCAAGTTTTTTTTCCAGGCATCCGTGGTTCAAGGCAAATCTTTTAGTGCGGACAAATGAAGCTGCATATCAGACTCAATCTGGGGATGTTTATGTACGACACAGAGGAGCCCTCTTCAAAAAAGTTTCTGATATTTTGTAGCATTAGTTTACAGCTTCACTATTCACGAAGCTTTCCAAGCTGTGGCTTATTTGACATAACCAGCATTGACACCTTGTGCAACTGCACCATATTTAGATGGCAGGTGCTGACATCTACTCTGAGAGGTCTTACACAATTTGATGGTTTTTCACATTTAGAGATGGCGCTATTGAGTCCATGTTACATAAGTTAGACCATACACCAAGGAACAAACAGATTGTGGAGCAGTTGTCACCACCATGTGGCTATTTATATTCCTGTGGAGCACTTTAGGTTATCCTGTACAGGATAAGGTGCTATATTTAAAAAAATGGCCTTGCCTTATAAAGTACTTTACTTTTTTTTTTTTGCTTTTTTTGTCCTGAACTTTGAGGTGTAGAAAGTTATTTCCTTATAAATTTACATTTTTTTGTTTAAACAAAAATGTTGCATTTTTCATTTTTCTCATGAAAAGATTTCTGCCAGTGAACAGCTGTTTAAAACCATTTAAAACAAAACACTGATGTGCACCTTTTGGTCGAAACTGTATTTGATTTAAATAATTTACAACACATTTGCTGAAGTAATATTGATTGAAAATATTGCTAAATCTGCCTGCATCTTAATAAAATCTGAAATTCAAATAGTTTGAGGGAACATGGCTTGTTACGTTTCAACAACGTGAATGAACCCAAACTGGGAAATGTTCTGTTCTGGTTCCAGTTTCTCCCTCAGACTTCCCTGCTGTTGCCGTCATTGGAGGTGCTGCAGGACTGCTGCTCCTGCTGACTGTTGCTGCGTTTTTCATCGTGAGAAGAAACTGTCAGGGTGAGATGCATTAATGTTTTACTCCACTAATGAATACATGTGATAGTCTAACATATACAGTAGCTGCATATTCTGTGTGGAACTTTTGGTAAGTGAATCATTTTGAGTGATAATGAAGAACAAAGTAGTCTTTTTACCTGAAATATTAATCATTTTGTAACATTGTTATCTCGTCTGTATTTCAGGGTTCCAGCGTGTTAACAGTGAGTATAATATCTTGAAATATTTTAATTGATCTTATTTTTCACCTTGTAGATGAACAAATCATTTCCTGTTCACTTCAGTTTTATCGTTCGTATTGATTAACTGTTTGTCTTGACAGGAGGATAGTGAAGATTAGAAGAGCTTTCATAAACAGAGATAAAGTAAATGACTTTCAGTTAGTCATCAATCCCCCTCAGTGGGGCTCTGACCCACCAGCATGTTGAGGCTGAGTACCTCGGACAGCTCCAGGATCAGGACTGTGGACAGCAGCCACGAGAGTCATCACAACATTGTGTCAACTCTTCAGACTCTGACTTTCTTGACTCTGAAGCTGCAAGTGACAAAAACTTGTCAAACCTATAAAGCAACCATGAAGACAGGCTGAAGTTTGTGACATTTACTTGGCTAAAAATCCACCTTCAGGATTTCATCTTTTTCCGTCTGTTCAAGGGAGTTTGTTCTCTTGTGACAAAGGATCTGTTCTCCATGATGTTAGTATGCAGTGAGACAGAAAATGCATCGTATTGAAAGTTTAATATGTATCATGACTTGTTTGATAGAGTGTGTGTGAGCAAGAGGGACAGTGAGAAATAAAAAAGATGACATTTTCTGATGTTCTGATATTTTCATCATATTGGTGATGCCCTCTCTAGTCTCAAAAAGATGCAGCTTCAAACCATCACTCTTAAAACTAATCAAAACATCACAAGTCTGTTTGCTTCATTTTATTGTAAGACTTGGAATTGAATCAGCTTTTGATTTAAGTTATTTAAATATATCTATTTTCTATTTATAATTAATCTTAATCTAATCATCAAAATTATGCACGACTCTAACTTTTCTCAATGATAGTTGTTGCATCCATAATGTTTCTTACATATTCTAGCCATTTATTATAATTTTACTATGTAACAGCGCTGTGGATAAGGTCTGGTTAGGTTTAGGGAAAGATCACAGTTTGAGTTAAAATGACCACTTTGTTAATATCACTTTAACCTAAATTTATATTGTATTTATTGTATTGGTGCCTCTTTTTGTTACTGTACACTTTGGCACTAAAAAGACAGCAACGTTGAGAGATATCTACTTGATTTGATTTATTTGGATGCTAAAGCTTCATATTAGCTTCAAATAAACTTTTTAATACATTTACATTTACATACATTGAAATTCTCTGCTGCCTGTCCTCAAATGAAAAAGTAAAAAGTGAGAAAAGCAAAAGCAAAGATGGAGGAAAGAAGAATTTGACACTTTTTAGAAAGCAAATTAGAAAATTATATTCAGATACAGTAGAGAAGAGCAAAGTAGAAATACTATAATAAGTTATATACTGGCCCAAAGGCTAATCTATATAGATGTTTTTATTTACATTATTGTAATATGTGTGCAAAAAACAGATTTTAACTATATTTTAATAGATTTAATAGTTAGACTGAGGGTGCTATGAAAACCATGAATGTATCAAGAACAGTATATAATTGAGCGGATGAAGACAGGAAGTAATTATTAGAAGAATGCCGATCATTTTTTAGATTATATTCATAAAAACATTTTGTGTGTTAGTAGTTTGCAGGAAACTAGGCCATCTTCATGGTTAAAAAAGAACAAACAATTTATATAAATAAAAAAGTCATACAACACATCACCATATAATTTAAAGTAAAAACAACAGCACATCTAGCTGATGTAGTTGTAATGTTATACAGGAATGAATAATCATAAGTTCAAAAACAGATTATTTTAACCTACATTATCTCAACTCAAGGACTATTTTAATGCACAACTCAGACAGTGATTATTGCTGCACAGCGCAGATTATAGAGTGATGTGTCATCATATTTAAAAATAATTCTGACAAGAGCTGAAACTAAAAACTAAAAAAAGGATTTTGCAGAAGTCTAAACAAGTTACTTTCACTGAACCTTTGACATTTTGTTAATTCAGACACTTTAATGCTGTGAGGAAACTCTGTCTGACTGTCTGGACTGAACCAACTCAAAGGGTCGTCTAGTCTGGAAAAACTGTTTTATTGGAACAAGATGAAGATGATATTTTTATTGCTCCTCTTCTGTCACGTCGCCTCTCCAAGTAAGATCACACTTTAATTCTTTCTTTTATATCCTTTTCTGTAACATTAGTTCATCTACACTGAATTTTATTCCTCACTCACCCAAAAACTGTATATAACTTGAAGTACATTTACTGATTTTAATTACTCTGAGGGTCTGTGGTGCACACTCAGCAGCCCATTTGAGTACTATCCACATTTTCCTCTTCACATTCACATATTTAAAGTATATTCTAAGGTGTTTGTCAAAAGAGGTTTCATTTCTTCTGCAGTGAACAGAATATTTCTGCCACAGGAACTTAAAAACACCACAGCGACTGTCCAGTGTTAAAGGGGATTCACAATTTTTCAAGTCTGTCTGTCTGTCTGGATATCAAAAGATCCCCTTTTAATGTGCTTTCAATCTAAGTGACAGAGGTCAAAATTCACACAATTTTCTACACAATTATTGTATGCAAAAAAATTATTTAAAAGTTGATGTTATATTAAGCTGTGTACCTTATTTTCACCTATCAAGGCTTCAGCAGTCTGAGTTAGTCATATCAAGTGGATATCTGACACATTTACAGTCTTTTTACAATCTTTTTTTTTGTGTTTCCTTGTTGAGCTGCAGGTGGAAGTATAGAAACAAAAAGGGGAACTAAAGAGGCACTAAAAAGACTGTAACACTGAAAGATATCTACTTGATTTAACTCATTTGGACGCTGAAGCTTCATATTAACTTCAGATAAACTTTTAAATACATTTTTCGACAGTGGATTTTGGCCCCCATCACTTACATTGTAAATGCATTATGAAAGGATCTTCTAATGGTCAGTATGAACAGGAGGAATGATTAGAGCAAAATATATAAATCTATTTTAATGTTTATTAATGCAGACTGTTGTTTTAAGACAGACTTGAAAAATAATTTACTGTCCTTTAAGTCAGTGTATTTATGACTGAGGCACAGACCAAACACTCCACCTACATGTAGGCTATGTAACGGGAGTGACATCACCGACTAAATACTGAGCTTCCCCTTTCTATTTTAATCAAAATAAAACCTTACAATGCACATAATATAAAACTCATATTTTGTTTGCATACTACCCACAAGAGAATCATCATTTGACAGTAAAATGAATATCTGATAAAAAAAAAGATCTCTGAATATACACGATTATTACAATAGTATGAGAATTGCTATAATATATTTCTTTTTGGCATATGGTGGTTAGAAAAGGATACAAACAGATGTAAAACATGTAATTAATAAACACTGAAAACCTCTTTTTCCTACAGTACCACACTCCCTAAAGTTTCTCTTCACTGGATCTTCTGGCGTCCCAAACTTCCCAGAGTTTGTGTATCTTCTGATGGTCGATGAAGTTGAAGCGATCTACTGCGACAGCAACATCAAGAAAGCAGAACCCAAACAGGACTGGATGAAAAGAATGATAGAAGACTCTCCAGACCATCATCCAGACAATAATTATACTTCATCATGTCTGATAAATCAAGACTCCTTCAAAGGAATCATTATAAGTTGGATGCAGCGATTTAACCAAAGTGGAGGTATATTTACTGTATTATTATTATTTAATTCAATTGTGTAGTCAACACACAGTTTAATGAGCAGCTATCAGTGGAGACATCATGACTAACTGAATGAACCAAGTGCAGTTTTTTTTGCTTGTTTGTTTTTGTTTGTGTTTTTTCATTTGTCATTTTCACTTCTCGACTTTTGTGTTCTTTGTATTTTGTTGTTGTTGTTGTTTGATAGCAGGATAAACACATATACAATACATTATTTTGTTTTTACCGCTTTCAATCATTTTAAATCTACAGCAATTTAGCATTTAGCAACATTTCCATTTTTTTAAGTTTTTCAAAAAGTGTAAAAACAAAATAATGCATTGTATATTAGTTTGTCCTGTTATCAAAAGAAGCTGAACACAGCATTGGACTGAGGCTACATGAACCACTAATCTACTTGGAAATATACCTGTGTCTGATTCTCACTGAAAAACACACCCTAAAACAACCATAACAAGCAGCATTACCAGATATACAATAATTACTATATTTGTACATTTAAAAAAAAAATGTAATGCCAAAAGTCCCATAGTGTCTAGATAGATAGATAGTTATAATCAGTCTAATCCATCTCATTTTAGCTCAATTCCTGACATGATCAGGATAGTAAAATATGGATCCTGCATCTATGTTTACGCATCTCTCACCATCTTACCACCCTTGTCTTGTCAAGGGTCTTTCTCTCACGAGAGTTTGCACAAGAGATCACTCACTGCTGCATCCCTGTGAAAAGAAAAAAAAGGAAATTGAGATTTGTCGGCGGCGTCAGAAACTCTTTGGTCTCAATAAAAATGTGTTTTCTGTAATTACACATTTACAAAATACAATAATTTTAAGCCTCTGGTGTGATACTTGAACTTTTCCCAATAACCAAGCAACTGAAATACAGGAACAGTAAATTCTTTCACATTGTGTCTGCCAGCAGTCTCACTCTGGTTTACTACAGTCTCTGTCTCTGTCTCTCTCTTCCAGGTGTCCACACTCTCCAGAGGATGAATGGCTGTGAATGGGATGATGAGACTGGACAGGTTAATGGTTTTGATCAGTATGGTTATGATGGTGAAGACTTCTTAGTATTTGACCTGAAGACACAGACATGGATCGCTCTAAAACCACAAGCTGTCATCATCAAACACGAGTGGGACAATAACAGAGCTATGATAGCAAAGCAACATAATTACCTCACCCAGACCTGTCCTGACTGGCTGGAGAAGTATGTGAACTTTGAGTGTTTGGAGTGTTGTTTAATAAAAAAAAACATATTTCCAAAGCATATAAATAGAATAAAGTAGATACAATGAAAATGCTACGTAAAAGTTAAGCAGTGATATACATGGAATGAAACAAGTAGTTACTAACAACATGTACATAATAACGTGTGATACACAAATTTGTTAGATCAATCTAATTCATTTTTCTTGGAAGGGGAACAAACACTAGACATTTGGAGAAATTTTCATTTGAAATCCATATTTTGGCCACTGTATAAAGAAAATGACTTTATTTTCTACTTTCCCTGATTTACAATGGGAACACAAACGCTCTCTCTGCAGACCTTCCCTCAGTGTCTCTCCTCCAGAAGACTCCCTCCTCTCCAGTCAGCTGCTTCGCTAGAGGTTTCTACCCTAACAGAGCTGAGATGATCTGGAAGAAAGATGGAGAGGAGCTTCATGAGGACGTGGAACGTGGAGAGATCCTCCCCAACCATGATGGATCCTTCCAGATGAGTGTTGACCTGAACCTTTCATCTGTCAAACCTGAAGACTGGAAGAAGTATGAATGTGTGTTTCAGCTCTCTGGTGTGAAGGACGACGTCATCACCAAACTGGACAAAGCCGTGATCAGAACCAACTTGGATAAGACTGGAATCAGAAGTGAAGAAGGTGGGAAATGCACGGCTGTTTGTTTGTTACCTCCACCAAGGAGGTCATGTTGTTTGTTTACACAACTTTGTTGGTATTTTTAGCTCATAGCAAAGTATTTAAAAAAATACAGTCTTCAGTTAGGTAAGAGGCAATGGGAGGATGTCACCCACACCCAACATAAAACCTTTTATAAAATAAATTACTTTACATTTTGACTCTTTTTAATGAAATGTGCAGTGTAAAAGCAAATATGTTTTTTTCTTTTCAGGATTTCTCGGTTGAAAGTTCATCTCTCAGTATAGATCATCACGTTAAAAATGATCTCTCAGTTCAATAAGGTGGAAAATTGATGCATGGGCAAAGAAAAACAGGCACATTTTGGTATAGAATGAACCAACATGCAGCATTTATAATTATTATCAATTGACTTGATTCCTTGGTTTGAGACCAATCTATCTGTATATGCCATGCCTATTTACTTATAGATTTCCAGCATGAAAGGATTGTTCTCACTTTTGAGTAGCCTATAAGGGGACAGCTCTGTCTGCAGGACTGAAATTTGTCACCACTGAGCTGTCACACATGAAAACACATTCAGAACCACCACAGCATGACTTGTGAAGTTTCAACAATGTCAGTGAGCCTAAACTAAATAAATTTTTGTTCCAGGTTCTCCTTCAGACTTCCCTGCTGGTCCAGTCATTATTAGAGTTGTTGTAGTGCTGGTCCTCCTGGCGTTCTGCATCGCTGCATCACTAATCTTCATCTGGAAAATGAAAAAAAATGGTAAGAGACAAAAATGTAACTCCATATTTTTGTGTAGTTCTTCTGGTAATACAGCGCCCATAAAATAGAAATATCTCAACTACACTGACATTTCTAGTGATTCTTCCTTCAAATTCCCTGCATATGTGGACACCAGTTAGATCAGTAACTCACTTTGACTGTTTGTTCCTTTTGTCAGCTCGAAGATGAGACGAGGATGCTGAACTCTACTTACTGAGGAGTCAACAGGATCAAACACTGTTGACACTTTTCTCATCTGACAATCATCTGAAGAGAGTTGACGCTTCTAAATTGAGCTTAAAGCTTTTACTTATTCATGCAGACGCCTCTCACCCAGGACTGACAGGACTGGTGGTTGCTTAATGGAAGAAAAAAAACAAAGCAAAAATTTTAAAGAGTTAATGCCTGCATATGTTTTCTGTGCTTTAAAAAATTGCATATGTGCATCCAGAGATCCAAGAACAGTATCTGTTTCTACAAAATGTTTTTATTGGTTTAGTTAAATGAATGCTTCACACATTGCACACATAGAAGGACTGATGGCGACACACACTGTACAAAGTTTATTCCACAATTCATGTTTTATTGTGCTTATATTATAAAATTAGATTCAAGGCTGCATTACAGTAACTCTCCACTAGAGAGCAGCATAATCTTGAAAACTCTTGTTCTGAAATTCCTCTGCTGTGAGAGAGAAGCAAGTTATCAAAGAGAATTTACATGTTTTGTTTTTTCATCTTCTCAAGCAGGTTTGTTCTCATGAGATCTACTTTCCATGTGGTGTTTTAGCCAAGACAGCTGCAAATCTGTAGCGAGAGATACATTGTGTTGAAAATAAAGACTCTCTGATAGTTGAAGAGCTTTTTGCACATGACTTTTTTCTTTCATTTTCTTGGTAATTACATTGAAATACTGTGAGACTGATTTGGAGATAAAAAAAAAGCAACAACATATTTTTCTTTTGTTTTTGCCTTGAAAACCATTATTTTACATTAAATAAATAAATATGTGCAGCAGATTAAAATTATCATTGGAGAAAGGGGCTGTCAGCATTAATAACAGCTGCATAATACATACATTATATTTTGTAGAAATGTATTTAAAACATAGAATTGTTCTGGAAAATAAAATCATGAACTACAGTCTGGTGTAAAAACATAGTTTTACAATGCATTGAGTTACATTAAATAATGCAAAATAACATTCCTACTGATAGTTTTGTCATATTGACTTTTGATTTAAGTTGTTTAAACATATAATTGCTTATTAAGGCAGCAGCTAATTAATATTTTCATTATCAATTGATCTGATGATTGTTTTCTCTAATAATTGATAAATTACTTTGTCTGTAAAATGTCAGAAAATAATGATGATGACTGTTATAATCCCCAGAGTCAAAGGTGACATCTTTAAATGTCTTATGTCTTTGCCAGAACAACAAGACCAAAAACCAAATATCATCAATTTATCATCATATTTTACAAACAAAAGCATTAAATCATCACATTTCAGGAGCTAAAAGCAACACATATTTTGGCATTTTTGCTTTAAAAATGACTAAAAAGAATATTCAATTATCAACATAATTGCTGATTAAGTTTCTGTTGATCAACTAATTGATTAATCAACTAGTCCTTGCAGCACTATTACTGATAGGATGTTTTTGATCCAAATGTTATCAAACCATTAAGTGTTTGATAACTAAGACTGCTCTGTGGTTTACTGATGCTGACAGCTGGTACGACTGCACTACATTCTTGGTGAGTGACAGGAAATTATGCGGCAGAACCCACAATCACCCACAATCTCAGTCACAACTTAATCAGATGTTTTTCACCACTTACAGTATATATTTAGACATATCTCAAATAAAAAGTGTGCACTCTCACCCTTCTCTGTTGGTTTCTGTTGGGAATCCATTTCTGAAGTTCTAAATAATAGATGAAACTGTTTTGCTGGCTTCAAACAAGCTTCTCATTGGAGTGGATTGAAGAGTCCAAGAGGCTCCTATTTGAAGTTTGTCTGAAAACTTTCAATGCTGTGTTGCTGTCTCATATGAAGGCCCACAGGAGGACATTAACAACATGAAAGCATGTTTGACAGTGTTTAATGAATGCTGAGAAAACATTTCCATGTGTGTTTTGCACTACTTGGAAGAGCTTCCACCTGTCCGGTTTGGCAGTATGGATGCCTCGGCACTACTAAGTATACTTGAGCAGTTGAGTCGAGAAGTTTCTAGCTTGAGGAGGGCCCTGGATGCACAGACAAGTGTGAGTGAGATCCTGGAGGCAGTTACTGTGGCTATGTATCACTGGATTTCAGCAATAGAGAGGTACCGTAGTCCCCCTGGCTTGGACTCCAGGACCAGTGCCTCGTGAGGGGGAGAGGTGCAGGGGCTGGGCTCCACTCGTCAGGAGGAGATGTTGGATGGGGCAGCAAGTTCATTGACGTTCATCAACGTAATCGCAGCCCCTGCAGTGGAGCACTGTTGTGAAAGAAGGACGATGACTAAAGAAAATGGGGATAATTGGTACCAGCACTGAGGGTAAAAATCAAGTGGTTAAAACCAAGCTGGTGAGAGTGTTTGCTTCTATTTTCCTTAACCTGGATGCTGATGCTGTAATTATTTGACTGATAAAATGAGCAATAAATCAGTGACATGCCAAAAGATTGACTCAACCCAGAACAGATTCAGCTTCTTTGTACCTTGTTTGTTGTTACCATGTACTTACAGGGTAAGTATTGTGAACTTAGCGAGTAAGGTCTGGGGAACAGTGTGAATTTAACAATCCAGTCCGCTCCCTGTTGTTACCATGTACTTACAGGGTAAGTATTGTGTACTTAGAGAGTGAGATTTGGAGAACAGCACATATGTTGTAGTTTCTGTATAATTAAAGAATACATACCTACCTGCTCTACTGTAATACGAAATCTTATATATATATATATATATATATATATATATATATATATATATATATATATATATATATATATATATATATATATATATATATATATATATATATATATTCATAACAGTGAGTGCATGGGAACGAAGACACTGTTCAGCACAATTGACAGGAAGTGGTCTGATTGTAACAAATGCAACTGCATCACAAAAAAATGGGTGTGTGTGTGTGTGTGTGTGTGTGTGTGAGAGAGAGAGAGAGAGAGAGAGAGAGAGAGAGAGAGAGAGAGAGAGAGAGAGAGAGAGAGAGAGAGAGAGTATAATTGTAATTTAAAACAAATTTACTGCATTTCTATCACCTAACTTTTGGATTAAGTTAAGTAACAGCAACCTGCATTAGTCTAGATTAGTTAGATTGAGGTTTCTATGAAAACCAGGGATGCATTAAGAATTCAAACTAAAAGTTTGACCTGTTCCTGCCCGCTAAAGGTTTGTCTGTGCTTGTCTGCTGCTAAAGTCCAAAACACACCATGTCATTACACAGAAATTGACAAGTCAGACATGATGCAGTTCCTCACCTGAAGAGCTAATAATGTGTCCAGTTGCAGATTGCCAGAGAATTATTATATTTAATATTAACTGTCCAATCTGTGGGGCTGGAGATTATCAAACACTGGGGTTTTCTACCTCAGTGAGTATTTCCTTTTACACTTTGAAAGCTAAAACATGCAATACAGTAAACATGGTCATGATACAGTGATTATGATGTGACACAGATGCACAAAAACCTCAATTTAGATGCATTTGGATATTTAACCTAGCACTAAGTTAAGTTGAAAGGCCTCATCCTACTTCATTACTATTAGTTCTTGTATTTATGTTATTATATTTTACATGTTGTAACCCCACAAAAACAAACAAAAGCTTTTATTCATTGTACTTCTTGTCTTTTTATTTTTGTTTCCATTTCAATCTTTTACTTTCTCAAAGTAACAAACAATCTGCGAAACGTGTGTCTGTTTTTCTATTTAATTTTCCTTGTTCTCTAATAATTCAGATTTTTATGTGATGTGTCACATACAGATCTCTCTGGATTGCTGACATGCCAAATGCACAGAAATGTAAGTCTTTATAAAAAAATATACATTACAGATTACAGATTAATATAAATTACGAATTATAAAGTGTGTCCAGATGTCAGCCTCACTCCAAAGTTTTAATAAATTAAGTTTAAAATCTTAAAAGTCAGATAATATGGCATAATAGTACATGATGGTGCTTACCATTAATACTGTACTTTTAGGGCTTTATCCTCTACAACTCCTTAAACTGAAGGGTCACAAGATAAATCTGAAAAAGTTGTATCTCTTTGTGCCTCATTTAAATGAATTTATATGAAACTATCTAGAAGGGAGACCTGAACACTGATTTTTTGTAAATGACCACAAGCCAAAAATGATGGGAGCGACTGTTCTACACTATTGAGCATGAGTAATTATAATAATTTCATCTGCAAAACAGATTTTTTCCTTTCTTTATGGTTCAACATCTTTAAGTTGGAGCCATATTTATTTAGTCTGTGAGAATATTCATCTTCCTCTAACAACAGTTGACAAACATGATTGAAATAATGAAGACTTTATTAAAAAAAACTTACAAAGGGAATATAATGATGACAAATGAATGTGACAGTCAACACAGGTTGATTTTGAACATCTACTTGTTTATAGAAACTAGAAGCTTATCATAAAACCTTGACAAATAAAACCAAACTATCTGTACACACTTAAAATACAAAAACATTAAAATATTCATGAACTAGTTACATTTTGCAAACAGAACACTTGATTTATCTACAATGCTTTTTTTAAAAAAAAATAACTCAATATATTTTTAATATATTTGCGTATTTACATCATTCTATAAAATATATTTCAAATATTTTATTTTAGTAAACAAGTTATTTGTCCCTCTGATGGAAATGTTTCTGAAAATATTTATGCCTCATTCAGCATTTTTCTTCTTTCACTAACTTCACTCATCTTCAGCTACAGAGTTTTCTATTCAGCTATAATGTGACAATTAAATTTACAAGAGCATAAAGACACAAACACAGAAGGTTCTTGTTTAATTAAATGTGTAAACAGCCACACAGCATTTACTGTTTCATTGTGTCATTATGTAGCAGCTCACTGTATGCAGGATGGTGTGTTTATTTCATTCAGGCTTCAGGATTCAGTTCCATGGAGACTTCATAGCTGTTTTCAGGAGCTGTGAGGTCAGAAACACACAGTTAGTCCACTTATCCTGTACTGAACTGCTACTATCTCTTATGTACTGTAGGTACATATATTCTGTTACGATGTGTATGGGCAGTAATTATGATGTCTGGAACTATAAACTATGTATTTACACTCCCAGAATAAAATATTATTATTCAGCAATAAGACCAGGTTGCCAAGCTAAACACCAGCATTCAAAGAAAAAAACTCTAATTGCGTTGTATTTGAGGTAAACTGGACATTTCAATCAAGTCATTGCTTCAAGTGTTTCTGCCAAATATAAGAAAACATACTAGATTCAGATCAGTTAACTGTTGTGTTTCTAAGTTGCTCCTGGCAGTGCCCTGAGGATAAAATAAAGCTCTTTTAATCAAATTTTGTTAGATCAGATCACACTGAATAAAAGTTCTACTCACATGGAGAGTGGTTGGCTGAAAAAGAAAGAAGACAAATAATCAATATTTGTTCCTATTTTTTCCAATTGAATCTGATAAAGAAATAAACCCCTTTGACCTTTTTCCTCTCATATTTCAGTTACATGACTGTGGTTTAGAGCCTTACACTATTTATTCTTAGTTGCTTCACATTTTGGTGAATTAACTGAATATTTTTTGATCTGCATAAAAGCATCAACTTAAAGTCTAAAGTCAAAGCACCTGAAACATGAAATGATACTGTAAAATAATTCAGTTTAAGTATCTCACTCTTCTTCTCCATGTAAACTGTGACTCCAAGAACAACAATGATGAAAACAACAGCCACTGCAGTGATGACGGGGATGGTCGGGTCACGCGGCTTCTCTACTGAATAAAAAAAACAACAACAAAAAGTCACTACCTGTACCAGTAAAGCAAGTAAGAACAGAAGTACATCCATCCACCTGTTTATTCAGTTTTTTAAGATGGATGAGCAGATCAGTTCCTCTCCATGAAAATGTCTGTGCGAGTCCCTGATTAACATCTGATTCCAGTCTTACCCCAGTTGGTTCTGATCACGGCTTTGTCCAGTTTGGTGATGATGTCATCCTTCAAACCAGAGAGATGAAACACACATTCGTACCTCCTCCAGTCTTCAGGTGTGACTGATGAAAGGTTCAAGTCAACACTCATTTGAAATGATTCACTATGGTTGGGGAGGATTTCTCCACGTTTCACGTCCTCATGAAGCTCCTCTCCATCTTTCCTCCAGAACATCTTGGCTCTGTTAGGGTAGAAACCTGTAGCGAAGCAGCTGACTGGAGAAGAGGGAGTCTTCTGGAGGAGAGACACTGAGAGAAGCAATGGAGAGAGAGATTTTCTTTAATAATACTCATCTAATCCTGAGGATCTCCATGCACTCCAATTGTGCAGTATAAGGACTAAGTTATTAGTAAGGCAGTCACTACAGCAGTTTGTAAACCGTCAGACACTAAATATCAGAACCAAAAAAAGTTGATTGGGTTGTTGTCTTGTACCAATGTGAGTTTGCCTTCAATTAGCCTATTTGCACTGATAAACACCACCAACCTGGACGTGGCAACTTTACAGAAGCCCTTAAAGGCAAGCAATATTTTTTTTTCTTGAGATCCAATTTCTAAATCTTGATCTAAATTCTTTTATCTCTTGTGTTCATGAGTTAATAACAAGTGAAAAAACATAACATAACATAACATAACACAATATAAAATAATATAATATAATATAATATTCCTCCAAATATTACTTTGGGGCTCCTTTAGAAATTGAGGATGCATACAAACATGTTTATGTACATTAAACTACATCATGTCATGTGATTACCTGATGTTTGTGAGGAGTTTTTTGCATAGCTCACATACTTCTTAAGGAAATGAATGCAGGCTTTGGTAAGGGAGTCCTTCCAGTGAAGATTCTCAAGCTTCTTGCTATTCCAGTTTTGTTTGGTGATGACAGCTTGTTGTGATGGAGCGACCCACTCCATTGTCAGCATGTCAAATATTAAGAAGTCTTTGCCATTATATCCATATTGACTAAAACCCTTGATGTCTCCAGTCTCATCATCCCATTCACAGCCATTCATCCTCTGAAACACTTGGGCACCTGAAAGAGAGACACAAAGACAGAAACTGCAGCAGCATTGGTTGATATCAAATCCTCACTAGAGACTTATAGTGATCCACAGACACTAAAACAGAGGAGCTACATACGTTTGCTTCTTTTTAGAATATCAGTATGGAAAATAAACATTTTTAGCTCATCTTAATTGCTTGTTTAAGGACAATTACGTAGTTGCCCCAGAGATGCACTGAGTTAGTCTTCAAACTGGTCAGATTCTAATGAACTGTAACAAAGAACACAGAGAAACCTGCAGTGGTGATCACTGTACATTCTTCAAATTAGATCCATTTCTATCAACTGGTTTGGAGCGAATAGGCTAAGCAATGTTACGTTGCACATGGCTGTAATAAACAGAGTAGAAGAAGTAGAGGTTACAAACTGGGAACAAAACCAGTTGCTTTGGCCATCTACAAAGAAAGATGGAAAGAGGTCTTAAAGAATTTGTTTCAATTGGGCAAGTTGTAATTGTTCTTTCATGTTAATGCTGTTGTTGCGTCTACCAGCCAAGTTGCTGCACATTATGAAAATATCTAGAAAGACACCAACCCCAGAAACAGCTGATCAGGCATGTGAGTTAAATATTTGCTACTTATTCTGCAAAGGTGTTTCAATCTCCCATTTGGTGCATTAACTCTTTTTCAAAAAAGGCAAAAACCACCTCAGCTGAGAGTTAAAACATTTCTATTTTCTCTTGCCATTTTCATCAACCTTTTCAAATGTGATCTTTCAAAATGCACATAAAAATACATTGTTGGAAAAATGGCTAATGTTCCAGAAAATGTGCGTAAGCAACTGAAAAAACAAAATCTGGGACGTACCTTCAGATTGATTTAAGAGCTGCTCCAAACTCTCAATTTTGGCTCTAAAGAAGTGCTTGTCATCGATAGACATACTAGTGTATAATTTAAGAATCTGAGGATCATCTTCTATTATTTTTTCCCCTGGGCTCGTTCTGGGTTCTGGACTTGTTTTGTGGCTGTCCCAGTAACCCACTACAACTTCATTCACTTGTGTAACAGCCACAAACTCTGGAAAGTTTGGGAGTCCATCCGTAGCGGTGAGAAAATAATTCATGGATTGTTTCACTGTGGGACAAACACATTTATGAATTAGACAAATTTGTTTTTACATCCTGTTTTTCAATTCAGTAGTCTGGACGAAACAATTATACCAGAATGTTAATATTAACTATTTTGTGAGACTGTGGCATGCCTTACTGCCGGCCATAGTGTCCTCTGTGATGCTACCATATTAGTTATACATTTAGTCCTACTAGGAGATGATACGTTGCTTCACTAACAAGGACCACACCATTAACAAGATTCGTTTGGATGATTTATTAAGGAAAACAATTGATGTGCATAGGTTCTTCTGGTTGCCGACTGTGTTGTGGGGAAGCTTATGGGAAATCCTCCATAGCACCTGAGTATCAGTGGACCCCCAAAAACCTCCATTTATTTGAGAAAAGATTGAGCATATGCGAGATCTTTGAGATCTGAATGAGTGTAGAGATGAAGACCTAACATTCCCCTATGAGCAAGCACTTGGTGACGGCAGCGAGGAAAAACTCTACCCTTTAACAGGAAGAAACCTCGAACAGAACCGGGCTGTTGGTGGGCGGCCATTTGTCTTGACTGGTTAGATTGAGAGAAGCAGACTCTGTCATCTTAGAAATAAGATAAGTCTGAAAGCAGGCATGGCAGCTTGGGTTGGGTTGGATCTACCATGGAGACCCCTCAAAACTGGCAGAAAGAACAGTATCTATGTAGTGCTGATGTTGTCTGGGGCGTGTCTGTCATGGGTTGTTGGGAGTGGGCAGTGGGGGCACTAGAATCCTGCTGCCAGATGCCTAGACTAAAGCTAGCTGCTACAGTTACTGGAAGTGGTCAGTGGGGGCACTGGACGTCACGCTTCCTGACTGGGGTGGTGATTGGCTCTGGCAATGAATCCAGAAGCGTGGGAGGTTTGGTGATTGTTGTTGACACTGAACAGAGATTAAACAATCCGACTTTATTGTCGCTGTGGTTAAAGGGAATGCCCTCTCTTACAGGAATCGTTGGGCAACAGTTTAGTCTCTGATCTCAGTGATGGATATGACTATGACTGTCACGTCCACAGTTTTCGGCTCTCGCTGACGGAGGAGGAGTGTTTTTTTATAATGTAATCATGCGTTTAGGCATGAAGTGTGGTTTTGTCTGTCAATAAAACAGCTGATATCTGGTGGTAGCTTGATCTTGTTTCTAAGAAATTAAATTGAGACTGCATGCACATGAAGCGCAGAATACGAAAGTGGAAGAAGAAGAAGAGAGGATTAAGTGATATTTATAGGAATGCTGGAAGAAGCATAGTTGAGGTGTGGTCCTGCTCCTAAAACTTTGCTTTTTTTGTTGCTGTTGGTTGCCTCAATATTAATCAATATAATTTATTAACTTTAATCAATAATCAATCAGCAGTGAACAGACAACAAAATCTTAGGTAAAATAAGCTCTGCAGTAAATGTACAGTTATATTTAAAAAGAGAAACATTAAGGCTGAAATAGAAGTTAAACCAACTGATTTAAAGATTATATGAATAATAAGTTGTATTTTTAATATTAGTATTCAGTAAACAAAAACTAAACTTAATTTAAAACAGATACTGCACTATGATAAATATTTGTCAAATTGTGCTTTACTACATGATGCTGGTACATTAAGCTGCAGTTAAGAGTCTAAGTGAGAATCATTACACTTAATGAAAGACCAACACCGTCTGAAGCAGAAGGTCATACTCAAGTATCTCCTCTTGTATCACATAGATTCCACACACGCAGCCACCCATGTTTTATGCTTATTTTATAGTTTTCACATTATTGATGTGTCTTACAACACGTTAAAACAGGTGATCTACACTGGTCATTAGAAGGCATAAATGTAATGAGAATATCACTTTGAAATCACAGTTACAGTCACAAAGGTTTTCTTATGAAACATTAAATTCATTGATGTCATTCACTGTGTATTTAAAACAAATCCAGATGTAAACACTCCTTTATTAAAGTAATTCTTGAGGTCTGTGCTTTGAGCTTTCAACTTAATTCTTGTTCTGTGAATATTATATTATCATAACATATAGCCTATCATATTCGGCCTAGATTGTATTATATTATACTATATTACATTATTCATAATCTGAGTTTACAATATGAGTACACATTTGAGGAACATTTGTCACAGTTTTTTCATTTATATTAAAATTCATTTCAATGAATGACACTGATCAATAAAGTCAAAGATAATAATCTGACACACAGCCAGATGTTAACAACATACAGAACATCAGTACTATTCAGTGTCAGTCACACCTGAACGACATTAATGGTAGGATCAGTAGATTAATCTAACACGTTTCAGACGTAAATTAGTCTCATTAATTTAAAATCTGAATATTACCATTGCTAAAGCCATTTTAGAACATAATACTTATCAAGAATGGTACAAATAAAGCTTGATCTTAACTGCGTAAAAGTGCCAAATTTGAAAGTGAAAGTTTTACACTCTCACTTAAAACCGAACCGAAGTAATTTTCTTCGACTAAATGAATCTAAAAAGCACGTTTTTAAAGTTAATCTCACCTGAAAATATGACAAGAAAGAAGATGAGCAGAAAAACAAGCTCCATTGTCCATCAGCCCAGTCGACACAGACTATCTCTAATCTATACAGACACACATTTTACTCCTGGAGCAAATGCAATATTTATACATCTTTGATTCACAATGATGTGCATTTGGTGTTTTAACGGAGCACAGAGGGATGATTTTGACAGTTGCCAGGATCAAACATCTGGATTAATGGATAACTGTTCTGAATTGTCTGGCTTGGAGCATCAATTATCTCATTCATACACGGGCATATTTGTTGTCAACTATCAGCAACTACCAGTTTTGTGTAGTCAAAGCGGTGGGTTTTTTAATTTGAAGCAAATTTATATTCTATCATGTTTAGAAAAGCCTGAAACATTGGAAACCGCTCGACTCGCCGTAAAATCATATAGTTTTAGTTTCACTTTACTTTATAACTACTGACTCTTTTTTAACCTCCCCAGAACCATTAAAGGTGGGTTTTTTAGATGTTGTATCTATGTTCAAACTAGTAAATGTTTCAATTAGTATCAATTGGGCATTGTGTGCAAGTTTGTAACTAGGGTTAAAAGACACACCCCATTGTCTTTTCTCTCAAATTGACCAACCACCGACTTCAGCACCTGTGTAATATAAGATAGAAAATAAAGCCCACTTGATAATAAAAATAAGATAAAACTGATTTTAAAATACGAAGCACCCTATGTCTTTAATAGAAACGATGAATGTGCTAGTTCACTGTGTAAAATATCTGCATTTTAATATAACCTGCTAATAATTTGGGAAAATTAGGAAGTAATTTCCCTGCGACATAGTGCGCAGTTATAAATACAAAAGATGGTTTAAAAGTCAGTGCAGAGGAAAATCAGAAATTTCTTTTGAAACACAGTATGTTAAAAAGGAAAGAATGAAAAAAGTGATCTTACCTGCAGAGGTATAACAAAACAGACACAACAAAATTAATGTCTTCATCTTGTTTGATTTTGAAGTTCAGTCTGGGCAACACGTTCTCATCCCCAATTCGTCAAATAAAGCCGCTTGATCAGTGGCACGACACCTCAAACTATGACGGTTTAGGTAGACCCACCCCTTTCCCGTCAGTTCCGCAAACGCGGGGCTTTTCAACTGATATCAACGGTGTAGTGATCCAGTCGCAATTATGCCGTTTATTAGTTTCCCTTGAAGTTCATAGACTAACATAAGAGCGCGTGGCCACTCTCGACTCGTGCTAAACTTCCGTCATAGCGTATTCTCCCTGTTCATTGTCATCACTTGTTTCTCTCCTTGTGCTTTGTATTACCGCTTCTGTGCTGTTTGTTCCCATATTTATTCTCAGTTCCCGCTCGTTACATACAAACCCTTTCTTTTCTAAATACACTTCCGTGTTCACAAGAAACAGCTAAATAAGAGCAATACAAAAAATACATTACAAGCACAAACTTTGCGCACGTGATGGTTACACATACATCCACATGAGGTGGTGGACTTTTTTTAATACATCCATGGCGAGCTTTGATAAATATATGAAATGTGTTACGATGATGTTCGACTAATCAAACAACCGGTTTTAACCTTGTATTACTTAATTCAACTCTGGTGAAAGTGGTTTCATATTTATTTTCGGTTTGCCTTTACGGAAATATGCAGTCACAGCAGGACTTTCTTTTTCACGACTTTTGTGGTGCTTGTATTTTGTTCTTGTTGTTTGATAGCAGGATAAACAAATATACCATGCATTATTTTGTTTTCACTGCTTTCAGTATTTTTTTTAATTCGCCACAAAAAGTGTGAAAAACAAAATAATGCATTGTATATTAGTTTATCCTGTTATCAAAACAAGCTGAACACAGCATTGGACGGAGACAACATGAACCACTAATCTACTTCTCACTGAAAAACACACCCTAAAACAACCATAACAAGCAGCGTTGCCAGATGTACGATAACCTGGATCCTGGATCTGTATTAAGGCATCTATTCTCAACGTCTTTCCACCCAGTTATGCTTGTTGTGATGATGAATGTCACTTAGAGCATAGCTGAGTTTGCCTGAGAGATCACTTACTGCTGCATCCCTCTTAGGTCTAAATAAATATGTGTTTTCTTAAATTGCTGATAATTTTGCTGAAAATACAATAATTTTAAGCCTCTGGTATGATGCTTGAACTTTTCATATCTGACAATGTCAAGCGATTGAAATGCAGGGTTAAATCCATTAACTTACCACGTGTGAGAATATATATAGATAGGTGTGTGTGTGTGTGTGTGTGTGTGTGTGTGTGTAACAAAATTAAGTAGGTCTGGAGTTCAGAGTTGAGGGTTTGTGTATGCCAAACATTTCAGATTATTTCATATTGTTTCTGCCAGCAGTTTAATTCTGGTTTACTACAGTCTGTGTCTCTGTCCCAAGTGTTCACACTCTCCAGAGGTTTTGATCAGTATGGTTATGATGATGAAGACATCTTAGTATTTGACCTGAAGACGCAGACATGGATCGCTCCAAAATCACAAGCTGTCATCACCAAACACAAGTGGGACAATGACAAAGCTACGAAAGCCAATAATATTTATATTTTGGTATGACTGTCAATATATATTGCAGTCACTCTGATGTATTAGAGTTGCATTAATTAATGCAAAATAACATCCCTACAGTATAATAGACCTACTTTTAGCTGCAAGTGAGCAAATCCCTTAAGTAACATGAGTTCAAATAAGGTGTATGATGTTATTGCTTATTTATTCAAAACATATTGTATACTGACCATTTACATTACTTGTTGCTCAACACACACACTTACAACAAAAAATATTACTTTTGACTAATTTGTGATTTAACAGAAATTGAAATTTTTTGGGGGGAAGTGACAGTATCTTTACGTTCATGTTTGACTTTCACTGCTCAAATGTTTTCTCTTACATACTTGAGTGAAACACACAACTATGGTAGTCTTTGTCCTGTGATAAAGGAACACGTCATCCAGTGCAATGGTGAGGCTCACTGATGTACTGACATGCTCATGAAGCTGAAATCTGACTGAAATCAGCCCTGTATTGCATAGATCTCACTCTGTTTCCCAGCAGTCCCTGCTTCTCTGTCTCTGTCTGAGTCGTCCACACTGTCCAGATTATGTTACCTCTGCAAAGATGGTTATGAATAGTTTATTTCTTTGTGTGTTACCTATCAGGATATCTCAAGTTGTGCAAAACAGATTTCAGTGCAAGTCAGATGTTGTTGTATACAATGTTCCTTGACATCTTGACCTGAGGCGTCTGTTTCAAGTTATGTCAAGTTTTTTTTCCAGGAATCTGTGGTTCAAGACAACTCTTTTAGTGAGGACAAATTATCCACCATTTTGAAGCTGCATATCAGACTTAATCTGGGGATGTTTACAGTTCATGGTTTCCTGTATGACACAAGGGAGCCCCCTTCAAAAAAGTTTCTGATATTTTGTAGCATTAGTTTACAGCTTCACTATTCATGAAGCTTTCCAAGTTGTGGTTTATTGACATAACCAGCACTGACACATTGTGCAACTGCACCATATTTAGATGACAGGTGCTGACATCTACTCTGAGATGTCTTACACATCTGGAGATGGCGCTACTGAGTCCATGGTTTTTGCTTTAAAGATGACTAAAAGGATTATTCAATTATCAAAATATTTTCTGACTAAGTTTCTGGATCAACAGTTGATCCATCGATTAGTTGATCAACAGAAACTTCCAGAAACATCCTATCAGCAATAGTGCTGATTTGTGCTTGCAACACTATTGCTGATAGGATGTTTTCGATTCAAATGATGGTAAACATTAAGTGTTTGATCTCAGGAATAAGACTGTTCTGTGGTTTACTGATGCTTACAGCTGATACGACTGCACTACAGTCTTGGTGAGAGACAGGAAATTATGTGTCAGAACCCACAATCGTGACAGTATGTGTTTAGACACAAATCAATCATCTCACACTTCTCTGTTGGCATCCTCTCAAAACTCAAAATATACACTAGTGTTGGTAATTAATACTATTGATACAAAATAATGATACAAACAATGATGCTACATCAGTTTAGGAAGGGAATTTCTGAAGTTCTAAATAATAGCAAGTAGAATAATAAATAATACATGGTTTGAACTGTTATCATGTACTTACTACAGTGAGAACAAGACACTGTTCACCACAGTTGACAGGAAGTGGTCCACTTGCAGCACATTCTGTTCACAGTAACATTAAACCCATCAGACAGAAAAACTGGGCAGGTCACATGCTTTGGTACTTTCTTCATACAGGTTTTGACTTTGGTTCATTCACTGCTGAGCCCCTACCACACGAGGTTCACCTGTTTCAGTCAGCTCGACTTTTTTATTGGAACAAGATGAAGACAATATTTTTATTGCTCCTCTTCTGTCACGTCGCCTCTCCAAGTAAGATCACACTTAAATTCTTTCCTTTGGATCCTTTTCTGTAACATTAATTCTTCTTTCTTCTCAAATTTGAAACTGGACAAATCTAAATTCTGACATTCTCACACAGAAACAGTAAATCTCACATATCACAAAATGAACTAAAGGCCTGACTTAATTTTAATGCTGTTACTGTAAACCAGAGAATTATTTAATTACCAAGCAGCCAGTGAGATTGTCATCAAAGTCACTGCATCTACACAGAATTTCAGATTTTACTCCTCACTCATCCAAAGCTACTCTGAAGGTCTGTGGTACAACAATGAGTTCCATCCACATTTTTCTCTTCACATTCACATATTTGAAGCATTTTATAAGGTGTTTATCAAAAGAGGTTTCATTTCCTGTAATCTGCGATTAACACTGCCACAGGAAATGTTAAACCACTGTATAGGGGAGATACAAAACAAGATAAAACAACAGTCAGGTGCCCATATGAACACTGAAAGACATTTTCCTCACTGTAATCATTCCTGCTGTTCATACTGGCTATTAAAAGATCCTCTTTAAATGTGCTTTCAATGTAAGTGATGAGGGCCAGGATCCACATGTTATTTTGTGCAAAAATGCATTTAAAAGTGTAACTGAAGTTTATATGAGGCTTCAGTAGTCTGAGTTGATCGTATTGTCATATACCAGCTCCTCAGCCATGACATACACGGAAAAGGACACAACGGATGGCAATAAAGGAAAATAATTTATTATAATAAATATAAAATATATCTACTTGATTTTAGTCAGCTTGACTTGACTTTGCTTCAGATAAACTTTTAAATACATTTTTGCACAGAAAGAGGACTGTGGATTTTGGCCTCCATCACTTCCATTGTAAGTGCATTATGAAGGAATGATTGCAGCATGAAAAAATCTATAAATTCATTTTAATGTTTATTTATGCAGCTAACTGTTGTTTTAAGAAAGACTTGAAAAATAATTAACTGTCCTTTAAGTGGACAGGATCCAGTTATAAAAGGATGCAAAACATGTAATTAATAAAAACTGAAAACCTCTTTTTCCTACAGTAACACACTCCCTAAAGTTTCTCTTCACTGGATCTTCTGAAGTTCCAAACTTCCCAGAGTTTGTGGGTGTTGTGATGGTTGATGACGTTGAAGTGATCTACTGCGACAACAACATTGAGACAGCAGAACTCAAACAGGACTGGATGAACAAATTAGATCCAGACGATCAAGAAAATATCTATAATGCGCACTGTCTGGCAAATCAGCACTTTTTCAAAGACAACCTTATAAGTTGGATGCAGCAATTTCATGAAAGGGGAGGTATATTTACTGTTTTTTACATTGTGCAATAAACACATCATGAGCCATCATGACTAACTGAATGAACAAAGTGCAGGGTGTTTTTGGTTTTGTATTTTTCAGTCATCATTTTCACTATTTGACTTTTGTGGTGCTTGTATTTTTCTCTTTGTATATTTTGATTGTTATGCACCACATCGACAAGGCAACTTCCTTGTATGTGCAGTCTGTGCACCTTTGATAACACCTGAAATGACCAGTGTACATCCAAAACTGTGTTCTGGTTTACCACAGTCTTTATTTCTGTCTCTCTCTCAGGTGTTCACACTCTCCAGAGGATGTATGGCTGTGAATGGGATTATGAGACTGGACAGATTAATGGTTTTGATCAGTATGGTTATGATGGAGAAGACTTCTTAGTATTTGACCTGAAGACACAGATATGGATCGCTCCAAAACTACAAGCTGTCATCACCAAGAACAAGTGGGACAATGACAAAGCTATGATAGCAAAGCAATATAATTTCCTCACCCAGATTTGTCTTGACTGGCTGAAGAAGTGTGTGAGCTTTGGGAGGAGCTCTCTGCTGAGAACAGGTAGAATCACATGACCTGAGATAGATTTATCTATAGTACTTCCTGTCTTTAATGTACAGTAACATTACAATGAATATGAAGCAATATCGCTCTCTCTCAGTTCAGTGTCTCTCTCTTTCTCTCTCCCACTGGAGGGATGTTTGATAAAAATATTTCCAAAGCGTATGGACAGAATAAAGTAGATATGTCATACAATGAAAATGCTATGTTAAACTTAAGCAGTGATATACATGGAATGAAACAAGTAGTGCTTTTTACTAACGGCTGAGTGGATGTTTCCATTTGAAAAATCCGGAAAGGTACGCAGGTGGAGTCGTCCTTTAAAATGTGTGGTGATAACATGCAAAATGTCAAGAAAATGTTGTGATATTCATATACCAGTTGGTGATTCCAGGCCGGCCTGCCAGTTCTGCCACATGAATAATTTAACAATGAGAGTTTGAACATGCTTTTTTCTTGGAAGGAAAACAAACACTGGAAATTTTCATTTAAAATCTATATTTTGGCCACTGTATAAAAACTTAACTTGGACTTTTTCTCTCCTTTCTATGATTCACACTGGGAACACAAACTCTCTCTCTCTGCAGTGCTTCCCTCAGTGTCTCTCCTCCAGAAGACTCCCTCCTATCCAGTCAGCTGCTTTGCTACAGGTTTCTACTCTCACAGAGCTGATATGTTCTGGAGGAAAGATGGAGAGGAAGTTCATGAGGAAGTGGAACGTGGAGAGATCCTCCCCAACCACGATGGATCCTTCCAGATGAGTGTTGACTTGGACCTTTCATCAGTCCCACCTAAAGACTGGTGGAGGTACGAATGTGTGTTTCATCTCTCTGGTGGGAGGGACGACGTCATCACCGACTTGGACAAAGCCGTGATCAGAACCAACTTGGGTAAGACTAGAATCAGATGTATGGAGGTGGGAAATGCACAGCTGTTTGGTTGTTAGCTCCACCAAGGAGGTCATGTTGTTTGTTTGCACAACTTTGTTGGTAATTTTAGCTTATTGAAAAGTATGTCAAAAACGTCAGTCTTCAATTAACTCTGGTTGATAGTTAGGTACGAGGCAACGGGAGGATGTCACTCACACCCAACATATAGCCTTTTATAAAAATAGCCATTTTGGCTCTTTTCTACTGAACAGTGCAGTGTAGAAGGAAAATACTTTTCTTGTCAGGATTTCAGGCCTGTCTCTCAGTATAGATCACCACATTAAAGATATCTTTCAATTAAATCAGGTGGAAAGTTAATGCACAAGCAAAGAAAAACAGGTAACATTTGGTGTTGAACAAAACAACATGTAACCATTTATAAATGATCACATATGACATGATTCTTTGGTTCAAGACTATCTATCTGTATATGCCATGCCTATTGACAGCCTGAAAGGTTTAATCCATTTTTCTGGAGCCCATAAGGGGACATAGGCAGTATATAGTATACACAATACAAAATATAAATATTTCACTACACTGAGTGCTTGAAATGCTATTGCATCCTGTGTCTCCTAAAAACTGTTTATTGACAGAAATCCATTCTTCATCCTGTTGAATCAGAATCTCTTTATTTTCCTTGTACATTTTATATACCAGGCATTTATACTTTGCATCCTATCCTTACCCATCCTATTATGTCATGTCTACATACCCATCCTAACTACTAAGGAGCAGTGGGCAGCCACAGACTAACAACTGATAGTTGAAGCAGGTGCAATGCACTTCACACATCGCAGAGAAAGACTGCTCTGTTGTGTTGGCTCTCTGTATATACACTCGCAATAGCATTTGAAGTGCTCAGTGTGGTAAAATGTGGCCTCAATATATAATATAATATAATATATAGAGGTCCTGCACCTCTGAGTCAAAATCACTTTTTTCATTATTTTTCACTTTTGAGAAATGATGATTGTAATAGAAGTAGTAGAATGGTAGCAGTGTATCCTGTAATAAGTTTGTTCATACAGTATTTGTGTGTGACAACACATTTGTTGGACTAATAATGATTAAGAACACTGCCAGCTCTGTCTGGAAAATGATCACCTCTTCAGCAGGACTGAAATTTAGTTCCGACAGTGAACAATGTCTACTGAGCTGTCACCCATGAAAACACATTCAGAACCACACAGCATGGCTGGTGATGTTACATTAATGAAAGTGGGCCCAAAGTACAAATACTCTGTTGTTTGGGTTCCAGGTTTTCATTTAGCTTTCCTTGCTGGTCCAGCCATTATTACAGCCCTTGTTGTACTGGTCCTTCTGTTGTTCTGCGTCGCTGCATCACCTATTGTCATATTGAAATTGACAAACAATGGTAAGAGACAAAAATTTAACTCCATATTGTGGTTATATTGTGTGGTTCTTCTGGTAATACAGAGTCCATAAAATATAAATATCTCAAACAAACTGAAATTTCTAGTGATTCTTCTTTCTCTCCTTTAATATATTTCAAAATCTCTACTCACTCTCTCTCCACTAAGTTTTTTCTTTTTTCCTCTTGTGTATGAGCTACTAATGTACCGCAAACTCTAAAAGCAAATTCCCTGCATATGTGGACACCAGTTAGATCAGTAATTCACTTTGACTGTTTGTTCCTTTATCAGCTCGAAGATGAGACGAGGATGCTGAACTCTACTTACTGAGGAGTCAACAGGATCAAACACTGTCTCAGTGAATACTTTTCTCATCTGACAATCATCTGGAGAGAGTTGACGCTTCTAAATTGAGTTTAAAGCTTTTACTTATTCATGCAGATGCCTCCCACCCAGGACTGACAGAACTGGCGTTTACTCATCAGAAAACACAAAAAAACATTAGCACTGTCATTATGTGAGCATAAAAGAGTTAATGCCTGTATATGTTTTCTGTGCTTTGAAAATAAATCACATCCAGAGATCCAAGAAATGATCCTACAAAATGTTTAAATGAATGCTTCACACATTGCACACGTAGGGGGGCTGATGGTGACACACACTGCACAAAGTTTATGCCATAAAAATCATGTTTTATTGTGCTTTTATTTAAAAAATGACTGCAATTAGATTTGAGGCTGGTTTATACTAACTTTCCACTAGAGAGCAGCATAATCTTGAAAACTCTCATTCTGAAATTCCTCTGCTGTGAAAGAAAAGTAAGTAAGTTGACGGCGGCTGATTTGTCTCTGAAGAGGAGTCTTTTTAAGTCATACCATGAGGGTGATGGAGCTTGTTTTCCTGCTCATCTTCTTTCCTTTCACACGGTCGGGTAAGATGAACTTTTATTTCAATTTGTTAGACTCTACTGTGAGTGTAGAAGTCCTTTGCAATTTAGTTTCACTTTCACGTTAAACAAATGTTACGCAGTTAAATCAAAACTTTATTTGTGCCCCTTTTTCAGAAGCCATTAGGAGTGGCGTTATATAGTAAATAAAACATTAGATTATTTATAGAAGTTTTTGCCTCAGCAGCACACTTTTTGCCTCAGCAGCGCACAGTAGTACATAGTTCCGTTATCAGGGGGATGGGCGGAGTGGTGGCAAAATGTGGCAGAGACATTTACCGCTGCGATATGGAGTGGTGGTGAACATGCCCAGGGGCGTCGTTAGGCCTATTTTAGAACATCTTCTTTAACCCCATCCCACAAAAAAAGTAAATTATTAGTTTAAATCATCGATAGTTTTTTCTTCATTCATTTTTCATTAAAATCGATACTCATTCATAGCTCAACTGAAGGCTGGTCAGATGAGAAGATTTTGCCAGTTGAGACAAATACAAATTTAAACTGGTTGATCTCACTCATTAAGCTTTGAGTTGTTGTAAATGTGAGATTACTAAAATAACACGTTACTATAAACAGGTGAGGAGAGGGAGAGGAGGACGATGGAGGAGAATGACAGGTCTAATGGAAGTTATTGATCAAGAAGGAAGCGAAGTGGTAGTTGTTTAAGCTTTCAGTTAAAATTATGATTGAATTTTAGGACATAGGCTTATTACTCAAACTAGGCATAAACTAGCCTCAATGATGTTATGCCATTTTTAATTTGAAATGTTCACACATCAAACATCAGTCTGTGTATGAATAACATACTTAGGACCTGCCGCTTATCTAAGAGAGAGGGAATAGCATCCCTTGACTTTAATACCTTTGCTTGATCTGTGCCTGTTGTAAGTGGATGGAAAGCATTTAAGTCATATGAGATGCAAACTATGAAGAGACAGACCTATTGTGTTGATTTTACACCTATTGCTACTATATAAATTCATGACAAACAGACATTTTGGGGTTATTAAAAACATAAAAAAGTTCTTCCCATTTTATGTCACACTCCGTTTAAACAAGTGTTTTGGTGTGTGTTTTGGAGCCAGTTGTGGTCCAGTATGCAACTTACAAGTGTCATGTGGAAACGTCAACACCATCAGATACAACAGTATTATTGCAAGCAGAGTATTTTTTTATGTCTTAAAACATTGTCTGGAGGGAATCTTTAAACAATGTATAAATTACTCATCCATCAATCTGACTGAGTTGCCATTTTAATTTCACTGCATAAATGGGATAATAAATTCAACAATAAAATCAGCATAATAAAATCACAACCCTGTCTCCTCAAAATTACGTCCCCACACAACTAAATTGCATTCTCAATTACGTTTCTACGAAACGTGTTTTGCCCGCGATTACGTTTGTTTGTAATTTATCACGAATACGTTTCTAATCAACATATCTTTGCTTTCCAAAAATGCTATTAGCTATTTCAATTTGAACAACCTTTCTCTACTTTAACATACATATATTGGTGACAGGCGTACGCGTTTTTCTTAACAAACGTGGATTTGTCCTTTTTCAACGTGACAGTACTCATTTTAATTAATGGATTGATTTATAATCGCTGTGTATCTTGTACTCTACTGACATCTGATGATTATGACCGCTTTTTAAGTAACCGCTTGCCATTGCTGTGAAGAATAAAATGAGAGAAAGAAATGACGAACTCAAATTTTCTGGCCATTGTTGTCTAACCTCATAAGAAGGGACTGAAAAAAGAAAGAAATCCAAAATGTGTCAAAGGGAATTCCCAGTGACGTCATGCATAGTAAGGTCCCACAAAATGGACCCCCCCCCCCCCACTACACCCTACGCTTTACTTCGTCTTCTTCGTCGCTCTTTTGATAGACAGTGAATGGCTCAGCGAACCAGACAGACTAGCGACCCCACGTGTGTCTTCATTGAAATGACATCTTCATTCTCGAAAACCCGAGGTTGCGAGTTGGCGGGTTTTCAGTCCGCCAAAAGAGAAATTCGTAAATTGTTGGCGCGCGCGCAAACACCCACCCCTCCCCCCACCACATACACATACATATACACACACGCACACACAAATATATAGATATATATGTCTAAAATAAAGCAACATCTTTACGTGTTCTGAACATAGATCATCTAGCAGTGTAATTACGAGTCCGGTTGTAGTAGATATTTGATATATTCAGTAGTTATGTTGTTTTATGAACCTATTTTAAGACCCTACCTTACAAAACAGAAGAACTGCCATCCCAAAAACGCTGTTTATGAAACACTCACTAAAATATCTTAAACCAACATCTTAACTTTTTGTTAACATAGATCATTTAGTTCGGGTGTATTGAATGTTTGATATATTCAACAGATAGACCTTTTCACGACCCTATCTTGCTGCCCCATTCTGCAACCAGAGGAACTACAACTGTGGTGCTTATTTGTATCAAGAAGCATGGCGTAGCTTAAAGTAGAGAAAGGTTGTTCGAATTAAAATAGCTAATAAGAAAGCAAAGATATGTTGATTAGAAACATATTCGTGATACGTTACAAACAAACGTAATCGCGGGCAAAATACGTTTTCGTAGAAACGTAATTGAGAATGCAATTTAGTTGTGTGAGATAAGGTTGAAAATCATCCTGGCTGGTGTTTGCACAGATGACTGAATGAGAAAACTACACATTCGCTTCATTATTCTTTGGATTGAACAGAAATGTAATGTCTGTTGTACTCATAGAAACAAGATGAGACTGATTATATATGTTTTTTTTAATTGTTATTTTAAACTGTGTTTGTCCTACAGAGAAACACTCCTTGACATATTTTCTGACTGCATCCTCTGGACTCCAAACCTTCCCAGAGTTTGTGGTTGTTTCAATGGTTGATGAAGTTCAGTTGGGTTATTGTGACAGCAACAACAAGAGAGCAGAATTCAAACAGGACTGGATGAAAAAACTAGTCAAAGATGATCCTCAGCACTCAGAGTGGCACACCCATTCCTGTATGTCTGCCCATCTGGATCTAAAATCTGACCTTTTCGATTTGAAGCGGCGCTTTAACCACACTGGAGGTATGTATGCTGCAGGGTTTCAATGGATGTAATGTTCAGTCCAGGATCAAGTTTAATCTGTGTGAGTTAGTCAGGACTCCACCTCAGTGTGTGTGTGTGTGTGTTCCTTAAGCTACACCAGCTTCAACAGTGTAGATAAATTGTGTGTTGGTCTCAGTGGAGGCAGTGTGTCTCTCTGGTAAAGACAGGAAATGGACTCTGTTTCCCAGCTGTGCTGAGATCTCACTCTGGTTTACTGCAGTCTGTGTCTCTGTCTCTCTCTCAGGTGTCCACATTTTTCAGGCCATGGTTCGCTGCGAATGGGCTGATAAGAGTGAAGAGATTATTGGTTTTGATCAGTATGGTTATGATGGAGAAGACTTTTTAGTCTTTGACATGAAGACACTGACATGGATCGCTCCAAAACTACAAGCTATCATCATCAAACACAAGAGAGATAATGACAAAGCTGGATCAGACAACATGAAGAACTTCCTCATCAACATTTGCCCTCAGTGGCTGCAGGACTATTTGGACTATGGGAAGAGCTCTCTATTGAGAACAGGTAGAATCATATGATCTGATGTAGTTTCATGCACACAGTGATATGTAAAAGTATAATTAAAATGAACTAACATGTAGAGAATTATTGCATTTGATCAACTGTAATGTTTCTGTCTTTCTCTCTACCATTCTCTGTCTTGCTCTCTCTCCAGACCTTCCCTCAGTGTCTCTCCTCCAGAAGACTCCCTCCTCTCCAGTCAGCTGCTTCGCTACAGGTTTCTACCCTCACAGAGCTGAGATGTTCTGGAGGAAAGATGGAGAGGAGCTTCATAAGGACGTGGAACCTGGAGAGATCCTCCCCAACCACGATGGATCCTTCCAGATGAGTGTTGACCTGAACCTTTCATCAGTCACACCGGAAGACTGGAAGAAGTACGAATGTGTGTTTCATCTCTCTGATGTGAAGGACGACATCATCACCAAACTGGACAAAGCTGTGATCAGAACCAACCATGGTAAGAATAGTTAAGATAGCTTCCTCTATTCCTCTGTTCTCTCGATGGTCAGCACAGTCAAGACAGTTTGCAATTGGTCAATCTCTCTATATAAGGCAAGGGATGTCTGTCTGTCTGTCTGTATATATATATATATATTTGTTCTTTTCAGGCCTCCATTTGCCTTAAATGATACATTGCAGTCTTTGATGCACCCTTTATCCAGATTAAATTATAGCAAAACACACAACCGTCTGCTGCTAGCTAGTTATCTGAGGCTGGTACTGTGTGCACATTGAAATCATGATGAGGAAAAGAAAAGGAAAAAGTCATTTTCTCTCAATGAAAAACATCATCACCTTGAAACGTATGACAAACTGCCAAAAACGAGCCAGCAAGATGCAGCAGCGAAACAAACGTTTGAAACAGCTGTTCTGTATTTTAAAACAGTCAATAAAATTCAGTTAATAGTGAAGCTGCCTTTATTTTCATTTGATAAATATAAACATGTCAATTAGATGGTAATCTGCATGAAAAATTCACGTTTTTATATTATATTATATATAAATCATGAATATTTTGTTTCTCGCTTGTTGTGTCATTTACATGTTGTCCTCCATATACTTAAATGACTTAAATGGATTTATTGAGCATCAGGTCCATCCAGTAGTAGAGACAAAGTATGAACATTTTGTTTTGGTTCCAGTTCCTCCCTCAGAGTTCCCTACTGGTCCTGTTATTGGAGGTGTTGTAGGACTGCTGCTGCTCCTGGCAGTCTGCATCTCTGAAGTCTTCATCTGGAGAAAGAGAGATAACGGTGAGGGATAGAGATATACTGTGTTTATTATCCTTTAAATTAAAGGCAGATTTGTTGTTTGTTTTAGTAAATTATGAAATCTAATGTCAATGAGATTGTAAATGTTAATATATTATATTTATGTATTTTTCAGGATTCAGACCAGCTAACTGTAAGTATTCTGTCAGTTTATCTATTCGTCCCACTCTCTCTCTAAATAAATAAATATAGAGAATACAAAATAATACAGTAGATTTAAATTAACCTACACTTTTCTTTTAAAGCTTCAGACTTGTCATCCTCTGATCCATCCTCAGTCAAAGATGCAGCTCTTGACTGATCACAGTGAGTATTTCATCATGTCGTCTACACTATGCAGATACTTTTATAAAATGGTCCAGTTACTATAAATATAATAAAATAAATTGCAATATTATATTTCCAGGCTCTTTCTGCCCTCTTCAAATACTAAAATGCAGTAAATGGACAAACATGATGATGTCATCCTCAGGCCACGAGGCTGTGCAGTTGGCAAGAGGAACAGACCGCTGTGCTGTACGAGTGGAGTTATGGAGAAATAGGAGATGGGGCACAGTGTGTGACGACCAGTGGGACCTGAGAGGTGTTGATGTGGTGTGCACCCAGGGTGTGGTGACGGCCTCGGTGTGACGGGACAGGGCGGCCCCCTTCCCCCTCCCAGACAGAGGACTCATCCACTTGGACAGGCAACGAGGGGAACCTGTGGGCCTGTTTCACGCTGCTTAGGATGACCCTGACTGCGGACACAAAGAGGATGCTTGGGTTGTGTGCTCAGGTCACAACAAACTTTACTCTCAACAATTTCAATAATCAATTCATCATTTTGAGTGATTTTTTAAGAAAGACATTTCCAAATTATCTAATTCCAGCTTTTCAAATTGAATATTTATTGGTGTCTTTAGTCCTCTGTAAACTGAAAATGTTGGTTTGGACAAAACAGAACAATTGAGGACGTCATCTTGGAAAACAGTTACCAACATTTTTCACAATTTTCTGACGTTTTATAGCCCAAGCAACTAATCGATTAATCGAGAAGCTAATGAAAATGGTGGAGAAATATTAAATGCTACTGTACATGTAACTGTTTATTTTCATTTGAATATATTAAGTCTAAAAAAATACTAAAACCTGCCTCCTATGTGCAGGTTACAGTTGTTGAATGTGGAGGACATGACTTTAATATCTTAGATGACGGCAGTGGTCCTAATTTCATAAGTAAACATTTGCCACTAAAAACCTCTTTGTGGTAAAAGCCTGAAGCTTCCTCCCTTTTCTACTCACGAGTCCACTGTCCATTTCTGTCTTTGCAGAGAGAACTGTATTTTATCATCACTATAATTATGATGGAATTGGGTGAACTTTTCACTATAATTAATGGCATCTTGATACAAAATAAGAATCATTTGGGCCTGCCCAGCCATTTTATACATACTACAGAGCATGACTGGATGTAAATTGCTTAATTGTACCATACAGTGCACCTGTTTGCATCTGCATTCCTTATGTTTCTCCACTCATTTGTTCAGATCTTTCCTTTAATTTGTCACCTGTCTGTATGTAAAAAGGACAAGGAGGCGACTGATCCTCTCTCAACCGACCACGCAGTGGTTTAACAACAAGGTTTTGTTCCTTTCTTTTGGATTTAATAGGAGTGGGCTGCAAGTTTTGGTTAACCTTTCTTTTCTTCTTTCTTTAAACCCACCCTCTCATGTCAAAGTCACATTGTTTGCAGCAGCACAACATCAGACTGCTTCGCTGACAGACACGTGTCATAACTCGTAGTGCCACTAGAGGTCCTTGTCAGGTAGACATTGGTCTTTTTCATGGTCTTTTTAGTCATTTAAGCAAGTGACCAATCCCGTCGATTGTATCAGTCTCATTATTTCATTATTACTGATGCATTGGCTAATCTCAAGTATTTAATATACCGATAGGTTCATCAGTGTTCTTCTGTTCTTCTGTATGTCTTCTCCCCAATATCTCTGACTTAAAGGAAGCTCCCGTTCAATTGTTCTGTGGCTGTGATCTTGGCTTTCTTGCTAGACATGGTGGATAATGGGAAGGATTCCCTTCTTGTCAGGATTTGAGTATTGTAGTCGTCCAATCTATCCCCTATTTGAGTTCAAAACTTAAAATAAAATTATGCAAACAACGTTTCTATTTAACTCAGTGGGCTTTATTGGCATGGCAGTTTTGAGAATGTTGTTGCCAAAGTATCGAAATACAAAATAACAATAATACGAACATTAACACAACATTAAGACTGATATATATTCCGTATGTCTTCTCTTTGTGTGTGTGTGTGTGTGTGTGTGTATGTGTGTGTGTGTGTGTGTGTTTGTGTGAATGCATTACTCAATTACTTGTTCAGTGACGCGTCACGACGCTGAAAGGGGCGTCAGTGGGCGTCCTCGCTTGGTGTCCTTCAGTCTTTCCATGCATCCCGGGTGGAAGCGACTAAGGGGAAACGTGGGTGCAATTTAAGAGACTTGGGATGCACCCCAACTACGGAGCGTCTCTCCTCCTCCTCATTCTCTCCTCCTCCTCCTTCTCTCCTCCTCCACTCCACTCTGAGCGCGGCGCTGCACGACTGTTATGTCTTTGTGTACACATATCCACACATACCTGCACTACTGATTAATGACTTCCACGTTTCTTCCGTTCTTAGACTATTTTGTAAATAGCAGTTTATGAGCCGGGTTGTGACAACTGAGAGTGCGACTGGTTTGTGTCTAGACGGGTGTTCCCCAAAATCATACCACGACGATGAGGGACTTTGTTTTTCTGCTGATTTTCTTGCCTTTCACACAGTCGGGTGAGATTAACTTTTATTTCAATTTGTTTGACTGTAGTGTGAGTGTAGAAGACCTACGCAATCAGTTTCACTTTTCATGTTTTACGCAGTGAAATTAAAACTTTATTTGTGCCCCTTTCTCAGAAGCCATTAGGAGTGGCGTTATATAGTAAATAAAACATTAGATGTTTTTTGCCTCACCAGCACATTTGTGTAGGAAGTAGTTCTGTTGTCATTGGAGTGCTGGCAAAATGTAGCAGAGACGTTTACAGCTGCGACCAATAAATAAATAATAAAAATAAGATGTAGCAACAAGAGCTTTATTATATTATTATTATTATTACGCTACAGTCCACTGTCAAAAAACTGCATTTACCTCTCCTAACATATCAAAACAGATAATTTTATGTCCCACACCGCTCAAACAAGTGTTTTGCTGTGTGTTTTAGAGCCAGTTGTGGTCCAGTGAACATCATCAGATACAACGATATTATTCTAAGCAGAGTATTTTTTATGTCTTAAAACATTGTCTGGAGGGGATCTTTAAACAATGTATAAATTAATCATCCATCAATCTTTGCCATTTTAACTTCACTGCATAAATGGGACAATAAATTAATCAATAAAAGAATAGGCAAAATCAGCATAATAAAAAACACCAATGTGTTGCAAAATGTGCAATATGTCATTGAATGAACACATTGGATAATGTAATGTGATGTAATGTAATGTAATGGGGCTCTGTCATCCTGGCTGGTGTTCCTTACACAGTTAACTGGGGCTGAATGAGAAAACTACACATTCACCTCATTATTCTTTGGATTGAACAGAAATTTAAAGTCTGTTGCACTCATAGAAACAAGATGAGACTGATTATATATGTTTATTTTTATTGTTATTTAAAACTTTGTTTGTCCTACAGAGAAACACTCCTTGACATATTTTCTGACTGCATCCTCTGGACTCCAAAACTTCCCAGAGTTTGTGGCTGTTTCAATGGCTGATGAAGTTTATTTGGGTTACTGTGACAGCATCAACAAGAGAGCAGAACCCAAACAGGACTGGGTGGAAAAATTAGACAAAGATGATCCTCAGCACTCAGAGTGGCACACTCAGACCTGTATGGCTGCCCATCTGTATCTAAAATCTGACCTTTTCGATTTGAAGCAGCGCTTTAACCAAACTGGAGGTATGTTTATTTTTAATTTTTTACTTCTTTGTTTTTTTTGTGTTTAATTGTTTATTTATTTGTGCATCTAGATGAACAACAGCTCACTAGTTTGAATACACTAGATTAAGCAACTTGATACATCATAATGACATAATTTCTCCAAAACCATCCTACCTGCCCCACCACCCCAACTAAAGGACAAGAAATGTATACATATACATTGAACATATACAACATAACATAATATACAGACATGTGCATTTTCCCGACATCTAGAGGAGTATCTACACATAAACATGTCTATAAATACATATACAGACATTCAAAGCAATCTTTTTGCATATGCACATGTACATGCACATCAGAAAACTTGCGTACAAGTCGACAACATCTACAGAAGTATGTGTGCTTTCCTACTAGAAGGTCTTGGAATGAGGAAACAACACTGTTTGATGTTCACCTAAAAGTATCAAGTATCAGAACATATGTGTATCTACATAAACACACACAAATGCACACACATGATTGGCTGTGAGTGGTTTCCATCCAGCCAATAACAGCAGAAGGTGTAGATCTTGTGTTTTGGTGTGTGTGGATCAGTGTGTCTCTGTGGTGAAGATGTGATATTAACTGATGATAGCTGATTGTGCTGAGATCTCACTCTGGTTTACTGCAGTCTGTGTCTATGTCTCTCTCTCAGGTGTCCATGTTTTACAGGAGATGGGTGGCTGTGAATGGGATGATGAGACTGAAGATATTACTGGTTTTGATCAGTTTGGTTATGATGGAGAACATTTCTTAGTCTTTGACCTGAAGACACTGACATGGAACGCTACAAAACCACAGGCTGTCATCGTCAAATGGAATTGGGATAGTGACAAAGCTAGATCAGACCACACAAAGAACTTCCTCACAAATATTTGCCCTCGGTGGCTGAAGGAGTATTTGGACTACGGGAAGAACTCTCTGTTGAGAACAGGTAGAATCACATGATCGGGTGTAGTTTCATGGACATTTATGCTCTTCTGGTGATAAAGTGCAGTAACAATATAATGAAAATGAACCAACATGTAGAGAATTATTGCACATCATTGTAATGTTTCTGTTTGTGATGTTTGATGTCTTGCTCTCTCTTTTGCTTTCTCTCTCCAGACCTTCCCTCAGTGTCTCTCCTCCAGAAGACTCCCTCCTCTCCAGTCAGCTGCTTCGCTACAGGTTTCTACCCTCACAGAGCCATGATGTTCTGGAGGAAAGATGGAGAGAAGCTTCATGAGGACGTGGAACATGGAGAGATCCTCCCCAACCATGATGGATCCTTCCAGATGAGTGTTGACCTGAACCTTTCATCAGTCACACCTGAAGACTGGAAGAAGTATGAATGTGTGTTTCAGCTCTCTGGTGTGAAGGACGACATCGTCACCAAACTGGACAAAGCATTGATCAGAACCAACTGGAGTAAGACTGGAATACTGAATTTGCAATGTTTTTTAAATTAAACATATTCAAGTAATTTGCCATGAACATTTAGAAGATGTTTAGCCTGAGCTCTGAGCTACATTATGCAAATTAACTACTTAAATTCCTTAAGTGGATGCAATAAAAAGTTCAAAATTAGTGATGTGCCAGCACACAGTTAGGAGCACAGGTCTGTCACAAATCTAACCAAATTAAACATGAAGAATAACTTCAGAAAAAAGAAATACAACATGGAAAATGCTAAACACATTTTTTACCTAACTTGTATTTTATTTATTACACTGTCATGGGATTACTCACAAGACAATCTACTGTTTGTATGTGAAAATAAGATTTATAGTGTTGCTGATCTGAGGAAACGTGACCATGCAGGAGAGAGCAAGAGCTTTCAGGGAGGACAAGGTGATCAACTCAAAGATGACAGGATGAGACAGGAAATTTAATATTACAATAACAAAGACAGGGGACGGGTACAGTATAGACAGAGGATGGACACAATGAGGTCTGAAACACTAAGGTGGTTGCACCTGCAGATGGTAATTTTATGGATTATTGTGATGCCAAATTAATCATTAATCAGATGAAAATATCCAGTAACTTGAATTTCACCTAAAAAGAGACATCATCTGTTTTTAGTAGTGTAATTGAGCTGCTGAACTCATATTTACAAAAGTAACAAATGTGATAATCAATAATGGTGTATGATTATCTTAATTATAGGTGAAAATAGCAAAAGTACATTGGCATGCGCTTGCTGCACTGTGAATGTTTTGTTTTGGTTCCTGTTCCCCCCTCAGAGTTCCCTACTGGTCCTGTTATTGGAGGTGTTGTAGGACTGCTGCTGCTCCTGGCAGTCTGCATCACTGGAGTCTTCATCTGGAGAAGGAGAGATAATGGTGAGGGACAAACATACTTTTACTCACCATCAAGACATTTTAACAACAAATAACCAGGTAACATGTAACCAGGCTGATGTTCAGTAACTTGACCTCCAACTGAAGAGTTACTCTCTCACATTTTAAAAATAAAAGCAGAAATCAGTGAAATTAATACAGTGTTTCTATAAAACATGTAATAATATTTTCTTTGTTTGCTTTCATAAATTCTTACATATTTTAAATTTTGAAATACTATTATCTGTCATCTGTATTTCAGGATTCAGGCCTGCAAACTGTGAGTATAGTGTCAGTTTATCTCTCTCTTTATGTACAAATAAATGCAGTTAATAGTTTAAATTGAACTACTGACACTTTATTTTTCTTTTATAGCTTCAGACTCGTCATCCTCTGATCCATCTTCAGTCAGAGATGCAGCTCTTAACTGATCACAGTGAGTATTTCATCATATCATCAACACTGTGCAGATACTGTATGAAGAATCTCTCTGTTGCTCCTCCTGAAACTAGCTACAGTATACTGATATAATACTCTCATAAATATACTGAAAGTCTGTCTTTGTTAAAAAGACTGATGTGGCAGAATTTCTCAGTCAAGTTTTTGGACTAAAATCAAACATACAATATGATCACTAATAAGTCCAGGTTCCTGTCTGTTTTTAACTCTGTGAATTCATAGATCAGATTTATGAGTTTCAGGTCGTCAGTGGATGCAGTGAAGAATGATATCTGTGAAGATTATCTGAGAGCTGATAGAAGCATTAATGTTGATGTGAATCCTCCACTGCAGGAGTAACAACATCTGGAGAGAACTGATGCTGCTGTCCAGCTGTTTCCTCAAACCTTTGGTGGAGATGAATCACTGCAGCAGCTACCAGACACCAAAGAGCCACAACGTTACTCCAGTGGGGCATCTTTTGTCTTCAGATATCAAATTCATATCAGTTAGTCATGTGATGTACTGTCTTTGATGATGATTAGTATTAAGTGAACTTATGAGAGACATGATGATAACTACAAATGTTCAACTACTCATTCATCCACTCATAATTTGTTTGACAGTTTAATTCCAGAAACACTAATGAAGATTCTGCATTAGGCCTCGGTTGAAAAAACACAACCTTTGTTCCTCTGTTTGTTTCATTGTGGGGGCGGCTAGGAAGTCCACTAATTGGAAAATCGGCAGTTCAATTCCCGGCTCCTTGTGTCCTTGGGTAAGACACTTAACCCCAAATTGTTTCTGATGGCTGGACCATCAGTGTGTGAATGTGTATGAATGATTAAATTTCCTCTGATGGGCAGGTTGGGACCTTGCATAGTAGCCCCTGTACCATTCAGTGTATGAATGTGTGTGAATGTCATTTTTCATGTAAAAACACTTTGAGTGGTCAGAAGACTAGAAAGGTGCTATACAAGTACAGCCCATTTACCATTCCCATGGTTTAAACACTGGATATCAACTTCTCCCTCTTTAACCAAAGTATAAATATCTGAGTTATGTCTTAGTCTTAAGACACATTGTTCCCTCATTCCTAATAACAGCTGTTACTCTTTTTACACAAAACATTATAAATGTTTCCACAGTTTTACACAACATAAATACATTTTTGAATATTAAGATACTGAAACTTGCATATTGAAGCACTAACACTTCTTAGAGCTTATATTTGTATCTTATATTTGTTATCTTTACATAAGCTGACAACAAGTTCACACAATGCTGATTAATCATTGTCACCACCATATAAATTTCTGTATTTCACAGTCAACAGTTTTTAAATCTCATGTCAGGTGCAACATTCCCAATCTGTTAATCATTTGGCTCTTCTAGAGGTTGTTATGCTCACAACAATGTATTCACCGTTTTACAGCTACAACAGCAGGTTAAGGCCAGTGGTGTACTGGCATACTGAGATGGTGGACTGTTAAATCATTTCCGTTTTTACCGGCCCTTTTTGTGTGCCTGTCATTCAGGTTTCACATGAGAGCGTGCTGCATGTCTGTGTCAGGCAGTCACAGCCAAGTGCCTCCCTTTACTCTCACTGCCAGAAGGGGAAGTCAGAAGTCCCACACTCCAGTTTGAATGATTCATTATGAATTGTTAATCAATCATCTTTTCACTGGTGAGTTGTAAAACATGATTGTTATGGGGGTGTCATAGTTCTTAGATATGTCACATACAGATGGTTGAAGAAATTCTCTCCAATCTGTACATAAGCTCAAATGTAAATTAGAAAAATATTTTTTATTTGTTTATCTTTTTTTATTTGGTGAACTTAATTTCATCTACAGTGTTTGCTACATTTTCTTGTGTTCTTGTGTCATTTTTGTACAATTTTGTTAAATTTGTTCAGTTATTAAATAAAAGTCTTCTGAAAACCTGATCAACCTTCATCCTACCAACATATTTAACATACAAGCTAAAGAATTCAGAATATCCATTATCCATTATTAATGTCTGTATAGTTTAGTAATATAACACCGATATGATACCGGTGACCTACTTTGGTGTCAGCATCCAACACATGACAAGAAGACGCACAGCAAAATTAAAACGGCGACTGGTTTGTCCACTGCAGTGGTTACCCGACCTCCCCAAAAGTGATGCCATCTAGAGATGGAGCTTGTTTTTCTGCTCATCTTCTTTCCTGTCACACTTTCAGGTGAGATTTACTTTGAAAGTGAGAGTATAAAATGTGTAGTGTGATACACTTTCACTTTCATATCGGGCACTTTTACGCAGTTTGGATCAACCTTCACCTGTGTCATTCTTGACACGTCCTCCATTATCAAGTGTTTAATCGATGGCGTTAGCAATGATAAATGCATTATTAACAAGTCCTTTATAAACTGGTGCGTAATCGACACAATCTAGTTAGCAGAGGTGAGCACACATTTTCATGGACGTTACCAGTGCAAAGTTTGGACACACCTTCACCTTCTGACTATAATTCTGCATTTTGCTTCTTTTATTTCTCTCTCTCTCACACAAACTGTTGAAATTTCAGTTGAAATACAGATATTAAAGAGATTAATTCTGGTTCAAAAATTGTTAGTGTTAGTGTAAGTGATTAATATATGACAATATTGTTCAGGTGTCACTGACACTGAATATATTCGGGATTTTGCTGAACAGTTTCTGTACAGTACTGATGTTCTGAATGTTGTTAACATCTGGCTGTGTGTCAGATTATTTCTTTTGACTTTATCAAATCGTGTCATTTATTGAAATGAAACTATAGGACATACAACTCTCTAAACTGTTTTAAATGTGTAGCCTAATATGATATAACATGTTATAATAATATAATACAGAACAAGAATTAAGTTGAAACTTCAAAGCACAGACCTCAAGTATTACTTTGATAAAGGAGTTTCTACATTTTGTACCTGGATTTGTTTCAATACACAGTGAACAACATAAATGTTGTGGGAAAATGACTTTGTGGTAGCTGTGTGGTTATTTAAAGAGCCTCTGCACTGGTACCAGCAGTTAAAGAATGAGGACCAGAGATGAGAGCCATTCAACAGTTTATCTTGTTCAAAGGATTTCTACTTCACAGACTGGACAGGTTTCTGGGCTCATATCATAGCAGCTTCCTACTGAACTAATAACTCATTAATTATTATGATTATATAGATTTTGTTAAAAATGTGATTAATCAAATTAAATAATAAAATCACACCATTTCTAAAGATTAAGATATTGGGTCACTATTCAAACAAAATAAGACACAGTAAGGAAGACACTGATAAATAGTTGTAATTCATGCTTTGCTCACCATATGTTGTTCCACTTTCAGAAATCTCATAGTAGTGTACAGATATTTATATCAAGATTTAACATTTTGATTAGATTTACTCTTGAATGTATATGTAGTCATTGCTAACTTTATATAAAATGACGATCAGTAAGGTTGATAAAGCTGTTTTAGTCAGTTCAAACGCATACCGAGTTTGCTAAATATGTATATATTATTCCCTCATATCCCTCCATCTATTACTGGCCATGTAATGTGAGGGACTCTTTCAAAATGGCTGGTCAATATTAATATTAACATATCATATGCATTTCTGCTAAAATAGATATATATCAATTGTATTAAAGGCAGATGATATCCTTGCATGGCACTTGGATCTGTCCAGATGTTTGTAAAGCAAGTTCAACAAGGTTAGAATTGTATCTTCTACACCTCTGGTTGACCGATAAGCAAACTGAAAAGGGCAAACAGTGACAAGCACTGGTGGAAAATAACTAATACATGTACTCAAGTACTGTACTTAAGTACAATACTTTACTTGAGTATTTCCATCTGATGCTACTTTATACTTCCACTTCACTACATTTCAGAGGGAAATATTGTACTTTCTACTCGACTACCTTTATTTAACAGCTTTAGTTACTTTTCAGATGAAGATTTGACACAATGGATAATATAACAAGCTTTTAAAATACAACACATTGTTAAAGATGAAACCAGTGGTTTCCAATCTTTTTGGCTTTTGACATCTTACAAAAAGCAGTGTGTAGTCGGGGTCACATTTCACATGTCTATGAGTTGTTAACAGCTCCACCAAATAGTGATTTTTCCCTCTAAACTTCTCACATGCTTCCATTTCATTAAATGTTAATATTTATCATCTCACAACCCCTCAGATTTATCAGGTGACACTTTGTGGGAGCCCAACTGCTAGGTTGGGTACTTCAGATACATTTTGCAGCTAATACTAATATATTTTTACTTGAGCAGGAATTTTCATGCAGGATTTTCTGTTGAATCTGATCAGCCAATCAGATCTGAATTTACTGTGCAGCTATCTATAATTTCATTCCATTACACATTGTTGACAGTCTTTTCTCCATCCTTAAGTGTTTTTTTAATGTCTGTCTCAAAGCACGATGAAGAGGATTCTGTTGTCACTTTTCTTTTGCCAAGTTGCATCTCCAGGTAACTGATATAAAAATTACAATAATCCTTATTTTATTGAAGTATCTTTAATCTGGTCATAAATTGAGAGACTGAGATAATGTATATGCTATAAATGCCCACCTGTAAGGCATATGAAGTAACTGTGAACCCTCCACAAGGAGCCTTTTCTCTGCAACCCCACTTGTGTGTTGCATTGTAAAACCTTCCTTATCTTACAAGAAAATAAATTCAACTTAAACTTTGATTCTTCGGAGCCGATCTCCATCATTTAAAGGCCATTAAGAAGAAATTCTCTAATGCAGCAAACATTGAGATGCTGAATAACTTTTATCTGAACATCAAGACATCCTGTTATGGTTCAAAAAAATTCCAAGATGTTACCTGGCCATTGGCTAGACGTCTCATCTGTCTCATCTCATTCCAGTGACATCAAAATATTTCTTTACCATCATCAACAGGCTGTGGCTGTCACCTATTCATGGGACTTGCTAACATTTCCTTGTCTCTCTGAATTTGAGTAGGTACATGTCTGTGTTGATTGGAGGGTCATGCAGGTCATCTGTGTGCAGAATGTGAGGACATTCCCCTCTCGGCCAATCAGGGTGTGACGATGCCCTTTTTCTGGGTTTAAGAGAGGAGAGAAACACTCTGTTCTTTATTCCACTGGTTGTTGACCTCATTTGAAAAGATTGTCAGACAGAAACTGAGGCTTGTTCACTGTTGTGTCTTCTTTCTGATTTGAGGGTACTTTTTGAGAGACTTTTTGGGAGCTGGTTTTCTGACTTCTTACAGAACAGCTGTGTTCAAGGGGAATCAGTACTGCCACAAGGATAGTTAACTATTCTATTAGCAACTTAATATGTTCAAGAAATATCCAACCAACAATTTTGTCAGACCCAGATTGCTGTTATATGTTTTAACAATTTGTCACTTTCAAGATAATCCTGGTAATATTTGACACCAAACACATTTCAGTTAGTTAGAAGTTAATAGTAAACATGCAATCGTTTTTACAGAAACACAATGAGTACCAAAATGAAACTGCATTCTTTAAGAATTACATTGCCAGACACTTGGAATAATCTTGCATGCAATCAAAATACTTCAGACCCATCCACAAAAATCTTGCCCATACCTGCCAGGAACTGCTCTACCTAACCCTGATTCTGATTGCTTTTCTGTTGTGTTTGTGTGTGCTGTCTTGCTGTTAAAGAGCATTTATGCTAAGTCAATCTATGCTAAATATGTATTTATTGATATACAAATAAAGGTTTAAAAATAAATAATCTTAATTAGTCTTTGGACTGAACAGAAATGTAAAGTCTGTTGTGCTCATAGAATCATATATGAAAAATATTCGTGGAAAATTGTTATTTAAAACTCTGTTTGTCCTACAGTGAAACACTCCCTGACATATTTGCTGACTGAATCCTCTGGACTCCAAACCTTCCCAGAGTTTATGGCTGTTTCAGTGGTTAATGGAGTTCAGGTGGGTTTCTGTGACAGCAACAGCAGGAGAGCAGAATTCAAACAGGACTGGATGAAAAAATTAGACAAAGATGATCCTCAGCAGTTGGATTGGCACACTGGTTACTGTGATACTGCTCATGTGGAACTAAAAACTGGAAGTATGTGTTTTCCCTTTAATGTATTGACTTATTTAATGTTTTTTGTGTGTTTTGTGTTTCAGCAATTGTTTCTTTATTTATTCGTGTATCTAGATGAACAGCAGTTCATTTGAATACATTAGGTGACATTAGGTGAATACATGTTAAGCATCTTTATACATTATACTGACAAAACAGATAATTACTCACTCCATCTCCAACACCACCCCACATACCCCACCACCCCAACTGAAGGTTAGAAATATCAGTGGAGATGAATCACTGCAGCAGCTACCAGACACCAAAGAGCCACAACGTTACTCCAGTGGGGCATCTTTTGTCTTCAGACATCAAATTTATATCAATTAGTCATGTGATGTCTTTGATGATGATGGGAGACGTGCAACACTTTAACCTCTGCTTCTAAAGCTGGAGTCAAACCTAAAACTTTAAATGTTAAACTTTCAATCACAATTAGTTTGACAGTTTAATTTTAGGAACACTGATGAAGGCCACAGTTGCAAAAACACAGTTTTTGTTTCTCTGTTTCTGTCATTGTGATCATTCAAATTATTTAAACACAGCATCCCAACTTCTTCCACATTAACCTGTAAATACCTGAGTTATGTCTTAGTCTTCCAACACACCTCCACCTTCCTCCACTCCAAGTAACAACTGTGACTCTTTATGTTTCCACAGTTTTACACGACGTAAGTACATTTTTGAATATTTAGATACTCTTCCTTTCATTGAAACTCACATATTAATGCAATAACACTTCTCAGTTTACATTTGTCATCTTCATATGTCCTTTATTTGTCATGCAGATGAGAATTGATATCATTGTAATGTTACTGTTGCTCAGATTATTGGTGTTAGAGGATTAATGAGGGTTTTACCTGTGACAGGTGTACTTTATTTCTTATTGCCAAATGGTAAAATTTATTTGTCTACATGACAGTATACGTCTTCTCTAAGGTTAAGTGATCTGGCTAAATGTGTTCACTTCATGTAAAATTCTCACTTCATTGTCTTCAAATTAATATTTAATTATGAATTGTGAATCAATTATCTTTTCACTGGTAATCTATAAAACATGATTTTTTTGAGGGTCACAGCTCTCAGATTACTTAAAGTTTTCAACACTTAAATCAAGATTCTTACAAACAGCTTGTTTCCATATAAGATCAGAACAATACAGTTAAAGTGAAAATTAAAATTAAACTGTTGGACTAAATAACTTTTCTAATGTGTTATTGAAGATTTAAGCATTTGCAAATTATCATCAGATATTAAAAAAAAATCTTAGTTTTTAGACTAACGGAGTAATATTGTCTTGTTTGACTAAGAGCAGAAAATAGCAGAAACTGTCATTCATACCATTCAGAAACTTTTAATGCAATTGTTGAATCTATCAGGAAAAATACATCTCAGACAGTCTTGGACTTCACCTCTTCCTCTTAATGTCCCTACAGTCAGGTTAATGATGTAAAGTGTAACTCAGCACCTATTTGATGTTAAATAGAGATGAGAAATCATTCATGTTATAGAATATGAAACACATATAATATATGTGCAAATTGATTTACGTATCATCCACGCGTCAGGCGAAATATGATACTGGATCGCCTACTTTGGTCCCTCCTTAGGAAAAAGACACGAAGACGCACCACAAAATGAAATTAAGGACTTGTTACTGCAGTGATCACTGGGCTCCCAAAAAAGTCATGATGAAGATGATGGAGCTTGTTTTTCTGCTCATCTTCTGTCCTTTCACACTTTCAGGTGAGATTAACTTTAAAAAAATGTAAAAAGTCTGGCGGTATACAATTCACTTTCACTTTATATCGGGCACTCAGTTTAGGTCGAGCCGCAACTGGTCCGTTATACAGAGTTTAATCAATGGCTTTGACAATGTGAAGTACATCGTTTACAAATCATTTCTAGACATGCATGTAATCGCCAAACGTGCGGTCTCTCTTATTTTCTCCGCGTGACGCGCGCGGTTCTTCGCAGAAATAGACAGAGAACATGATAGAAAATAAGGTTGTCAGTGGCAGAAACACCGCAGCAGACACGGTCCATGTGTGGATGCTGCAGTAGTTCAGACACACACTGCTGAGGTTTGCATCCAGTGTGTCCCAGGTGTTAATTCTGGTAGCTTTTACATAACCTGCTGAGATGTCAATCTAACCTAATGGCCAGTGCTGAACTGTAGATTACCTGTCAGACCGACTCAGGTGTTGCAAGACAGGAATACAACATTAATTTATAGATTATTAACTGCAGCTTGATGTACCAGCATCATGTAGTAAAGCACAATTTCACAAATATTTATCAATTTCAATTTATTCAATTCAATTCAACACAAAGTCATCTCAGGGCACTTTTACATAGAGCAGGTCTAGACCATGCTCTGAGAGAGAGCAGATCCCCCTATGAGTAAGCACTTGGCAACAGCGGTAAGGAAAAACTCCCCTTTATCGGGAAGAAGCCTAAGGCAGACCCCGGTTGTGAAAGAGAACAGCAACAAGCAGCAACAAACAGCAGCAACAGCAGGAACAGCTGGCGAAGGACAGAAGGACGAAAACATCAGCATGGTTGATGGTTTATGGGGCTTCCTGTGGATTAGAGAGCATATTGCAGTATCTGCTTTTAAATAGGTTTAGTTTTAGTTTAGTGAATACTAATATTAAAAATACAACTTATTATTCATATAATCTTTAAAACAGTTGGTTTAACTTCTATTTCAGACTTTATGTTTCTCTTCTTAGATATAACTGTACATTTACTGCAGAGCTTAACATACCTCAGATTTTGACACTGCTGATTAATTATTGATTAAAGTGAATAAATTATATCGAGGCACATTGCATTAACGGAGGAAAACACTATTCAAAGATATTTTTTCAAATATTTTGTTATAATAATAATGTAGCATCTCCTATATTAAGACTAAATGTATAACTAATAGCTATATGGTGTTTAAGATATTTACCTCATTATTTAGAGGAAATATCTGGTTATTATGAATTCATCAGAAACTATTTTGTAATTATGAGTTCTTTATCTTGTAATCATCACTGACTTAATTTAGTTTTCTTTTGTTTCCTCTTGGTTTGAGGTTTTTGATACTGATGTCATTGAACTTTATTCACCAAAGTCACAATTCTGAAAATATTTCATCAGATTTTTACAGCGTTTTCTTTTTTTCCACCAGACCGAATAAACACAGATCAGGTTTCTGGGCTCATATCATAGCAACTTCCTACTGTACTAATAACTCATATTAATTATTATGATTATATACTGATTGTTTTTTAAATGTGATAAAAAAAATAATATAATTTGTAAAGATTTAGAAGATATTTTATTATTCAAGCAAAATGAGGCAAACTGGAGGAAACACTGATAAATAGTTACTACTAGTTACTACTACTTTGCTCACCATACGTTGTTCAGGAATCTCATAGCAGTGAACAGATATTTATATCAAGATTCAACATTTTGCTTAGATTTACACTTGAATGTATATGTAGTCATTACTAACCTTAAATGAAATGACAATCAGTGAGGTTATTAAAGCTGTCTCGTCATTCTGGCAAATGTTTCCACAAAAAATAGCCTATTAACATATCCGGCATTCATTTGTGTTTATAGTTGTGTTTTTGGCTGCCTGGCCAATGGAAGGTCAATATTCACTCTCCTTTTAGCTTTTTTTTAGTCTCAATCATTCCAAGTATAATATCTGGCTCTTAGGTTGGTAGATGTTCTACTTTCATCACCAGCTCATCACTAACTTTGTGTGTCTGAGGTTTCATGCTGGGTAAAGGATTGAATGTAAATAAATGTTATTATCATAAATATGGATAAATGCATGTTCATGAAAACTGGATTTCAAAACAATTCAAATCTTTTTCTCTTACAGTGAAACACTCACTGAAGTTTTTCTTCACTCTGTCCTCTGGAGTCAAAAACTTCCCAGATTTTATGATGGCTGGGATGATTGATGAAGTTCCAACAAGTTACTGTGACACCATCAGTAAGACACCAGAAGCCAAACAGGACTGGGTACAAAAAGTATTTAAACATGATCCACTACATTTGGAGCGGTATTCTCAGGAGTGTTTGTCAACCCATCATTTCTACAAAGCTGAGATTGACACTTTGAAGCAACAACTGAACCAAACTGAAGGTAAGTAAAAATACTGTAAAAATGTAACGTTTCTTTTTTGTCAAATAGCAAACAGATGTAATTTTAATGTAAACACATGTTTACATGTTCAAACACATACACAGTTTGCTAAATATGTATATATACTTTCTTTATATCCTTCCCTCTCTTATCTATTACTTTTTCAAAATGGGTTTTCATTATTAATATTATATATCGCTTTTACTGTTTGCTATGTGCTGGAAAAACTGAATAATAGGGTCCTGCATTTGAACCTCATCCTTGTTTTTTTGTTTTGTGTGTGTGTGTGTGTGTGTGTGTGTGTGTGTGTGTGTGAGGCCCTTTTTGTCATGTTTGGTTTGATCTAGATGCTTAAAAATTGCAAATCAGCTACATTTGGGTTGGAAAGTTTGACTCCTTGATGTCAGTATTTCTGTGTGTTGGTCTTGCAGTGAAGAGGTGACCCTTCCACATGTTCCTCGACCTCTAAAATGCAGCCTCACATAGGCTCCAGTCACCTGTAACCCTCTGTGGGATCTCACTCTGCACTCTGTCTCACTCTCTCTCTCAGGTGTTCACATTTTACAGGCTATATGTGGCTATGAATGGGATGATGAGACTGAAGAGGTTCATGGTTTTCTTCAGTTTGGTTTTGATGGAGAAGACATCTTAACATTTAACTTGAAGACACTGACATGGATCGCTCCAAAACCACAAGCTGTCACCACCAAACACAAGCGAGACAGAGATAGAGATTATAATGAAATGTGGAAACACTTCCTCACACAGCGTTGCCCTGAGTTATTGAAGATATATTTGGACTATGGGAAGAGCTCTCTGCTGAGAACAGGTAGATCATATGACCTGATATAGTTTCATGGACACAATTTGAAAATGCCTTTTCTGTTGCTAACTCCCTTCCTCACCCCTCACTCTTATCTCTCTAGACCCTCCCTCAGTGTCTCTCCTCCAGAAGACTCCCTCCTCTCCAGTCAGGTGCCACGCTACAGGTTTCTACCCTCACAGAGCCATGATGTTCTGGAGGAAAGATGGAGAGGAGCTTCATGAGGACGTGGAACATGGAGAGATCCTCCCCAACCATGATGGATCCTTCCAGATGAGTGTTGACCTGAACCTTTCTTCAGTCACACCTGAAGACTGGAGGAGGTACGAATGTGTGTTTCATCTCTCTGGTGTGAAGGACGACATCGTCACCAAACTGGATAAAGCTGTGATCAGAACTAACTATGGTAAGACTGGAATACTGCTGCTGTGCTGCACAGTCCAGATCATTTCATCCGTTAGTTTAATAAAAGTCCTTAACAGTCCTTCCATGGAAGAATCAGTTCAGTCATTCCCGTGGCCTTCATATAGAAATCAGTCTACAGGGTGTTACAGGCAACCAAAAAAAAGGGAACATTACAATATGTGAATTGATTCCCATTTCTATATATAGAACCTTTAAAAGGAGACATCACCTACTTTTGGCAGTGTAATTGAACTGTTGTACTTATATTTTCAACTCTGCACATCCTGGACAATAATGAGTTTCCTCAGCGGAAAACTCTCACAGGAAAAAAGTCCTCATAGAAAGTTTTTGGTTTTGGGGGGATGAAAGTAACAAATGTGGTTGTAAATAATCTTGTATGATTATCATACATCATTATAGGTGAAAATAGCAAAAGTAAAGTTGGCATGCACTTGATGCACTGTGAATGTTTTGTTTTGGTTCCAGTTTCTCCCTCAGAGTTCCTTACTGGTCCTGTTATTGGAGGTGTTGTAGGACTGCTGCTGCTCCTGGCAGTCTGGATCACTGGAGTCTTCATCTGGAGAAGGAAAGATGATGGTGAGGAACAAACTTTTACTCATCATCAAGACATAATAATTCCACTGTTTTAACATATTTCAGCACTGAATTCAAACTAACATTTCAGGAAAATATTTATTCTGAATGAATAAAACAAATAACAGTGTAACCTGGCTGATGTTCAGTAACTTGACTTCCAACTGAAGAGTTACTCTCTTACCTTTTACAATACAAGCAGAAATGAATGAAATTAAGATAGTGTTTCTATAAAACATGTATTAGTGTTTTCTTTGTTTGCTTTCATAAATTCTGACATTAAAAATGTACAAATAAATGCAGTTAATAGTTTAAATTGAACTACTGACATTTTGTTTTTCTTTTATAGCTTCAGACCCATCATCCTCTGATTCATCTCCAGTCAAAGATGTAGCTCTTAACTGATCACAGTGAGTATTTCATCATGTCATCAACACTGTGCAGATACTGTATGAAGAATCTCTCTGTTGTTCCTCCTGAAACTAGCTACAGTATACTGATATAATACTCTCATAAATATACTGAAAGTCTGTCTTTGTTTAAAAAACTGTTTTGCCAGAATTTCTCAGTCAAGTTATTCAGTATAGTTAGAGGAAACAGCTGACACTGAGGTTTTAATGAAATGGTGATTGAACATTTCACATTCTGGACCAAAATCAAACACATTACATTAAATATTAAATCAAATACTGTATGATATGACCACTAATAACTCCAGGTCCCTTATTATTTTTTACTCTGTCTTTGCAGCCTTACAGTAAAGATTTAGATAACAGTTAACTCAAATAAAGATGTTATATCATCAATATTTTATTCTATTTTGCACCATAAATGTTCAGTAACAAAAGAGATGTTGATGTTGAGATGTGACATCACAGGACCCGTCAGAAAGTCACAGGACTCATCAAACTACAGTGTGAATTCATAGATCAGATTTATGAGTTTCAGGTTGTCAGTGTATGAAGTGAAGAATGATATCTGTGAAGATTATCTGAGAGCTGATAGAAGCATTAATGTTGATGTGAATCCTCCACTGCAGGAGTAACAACATCTGGAGAGAACTGATGCTGCTGTCCAGCTGTTTCCTCAAACCTTTGGTGGAGATGAATCACTGCAGCAGCTACCAGACACCAAAGAGCCACAACGTTACTCCAGTGGTGCATCTTTTGTCTTCAGATATCAAATTCATATCAGTTAGTCATGTGATGTACTGTCTTTGCTGATGATTAGCACTAAGTCAACTTATGGGAGACATGATGATACTCAGCACTTTAACCTCCTAACTTGAAATGTAAAAACTTGACTTTCTCTGCTGGGTACTTAGATAGCCTCTACGTTGGCACACCGATCAAAATATGGAGGACCAGGGAGGTGATCAAGGAAATGGTTTATTTTCCTTCTTTTGTCAGGTTCACACATACACGTAGACTGGCAGATGAAATGATGATTTACGAGCTAAAAGCAGATAGAATAATAAGAAAACAAAGGTACTTGGAATAGCAACTCAAAACACTAATTTATCATAAACTAAGAAATCACAGTAACTATAACAAATGTCCATAACTTACTCAAAGAATGCATCTGATACACAGTCGACAGGAGCATGAACCAACATAAAGCTCACCATGCTTGAGCAGACAAAGGGAAAAGGAGGGGAGACCTGAGCCGGGCCTCTTATCAGCTCAGGTGTGGCTGGTTAGCTGGTGCCCCGCTCATCTAGGTTTGGGCAGGAAGGAGGCTTTTCTACAATAAATCTATTCATGCATCCACTCACAATTTGTTTGACAGTTTAGTTTAATTTCAGAAACACTAATGAAGATTCTGCACTAGGCCTTGGTTGAAAAAACACAATTTTTGTTCCTCTGTTTGTTTCATTGTGGGGGCGGCTAGGAAGTCCACTAACTGGAAAATCGGCAGTTCAGTTGTTCCTTGTGTCCTTGGGTAAGACACTTAACCCTAAATCATTTCTGATGGCTGCACCATCAGTGTGTGAATGTGTATGAATGATTAGATTTCCTCTGATGGGCAGGTTGGGACCTTGCATAGTAGCCCCTGTACCATTCAGTGTATGAATGTGTATGAATGTCATTTGTTACGTAAAAACACTTTGAGTGGTCAGAAGACTAGAAAGGTGTTATACAAGTACAGTCCATTTACCATTCCCATGGTTTAAACACTGGATAACAACTTCTCCCTCTTTAACCAAAGTGTAAATATCTGAGTTATGTCTTAGTCTTAAGACACATTGTTCCCCCACTCCAAATAACAGCTGTTAATCTTTTTGCACATAAATTTATAAATGATTCCACAGTTCTACACAACATAAATACATTTTGGAATATTTAGTTACTGGAACTTGCATATTGAAGTGCTAACACTTCTTAGAGTTTATATTTTTATCTTATATATTTGTTATCTTTACATAAGCTGACAACAAGTTCACACAATGCTGATTAATCATTGTCACCACCATATAAATCTCTGTATTTCACAGTCAACAGTTTTTAAATCTCATGTCAGGTGCAACATTCCCAATCTGTTAATCATTTGGCTCTTCTAGAGGTTGTTATGCTCAAAACAATTTTTTCACCGTTTTACAGCTACTACTAGGTTAAGGCCAGTGGTGTACTGGCATACTGAGATGGTGGACTGTTAAAACATTTCCGTTTTTACCGGCCCTTTCTGTGTGCCTGTCATTCAGGTTTCACATGAGAGCGTGCTGCATGTCTGTGTCAGGCAGTCACAGCCAAGCGCCTCCCTTTACTCTCACTGCCAGAAGGGGGAGTCAGAAGTGCCACACTCCAGTTTGAATGATTCATTATGGATTGTTAATCAGTCATCTTTTCACTGGTGAATTGTAAAACATGATTGTTATGGGGGGTCACAGCTCTCAGATGTGTCACATACAGAAAGTGCAGAAATTATCTCCAGTCTGTACATAAGATCAAATGTAAATTAGACAAATATTTTCTATTTGTTTATTTTTTTTATTTGGTAAACTCAGTTTTATCTACAGGGTTTGCTACATTTTTTGTGTCATTTTTGTTCAATATGTTCAATTATTAAATAAAAGTCTCCTGAAAACCTGAATAACCTTCATCCTACCAACATATTTAACATACAAGCACTACTGACTGGGGTCCCTGAGGACTCCAAGAATAAACTGCTGCAAGAAACAACCATCATAGCAAAATGTTAACTTATTACTCATTTCATTTTAGCTACATATGTAAGTAATGTCATCTGAAGAAAGAACATTATTATTATTTCAGGAAAATTATAGTTGATTTGCATAAAACAAAATGAGGAAATCTGTGTCTGTGTCCAGGACAAACATGAACTCAATAAATAATTCCATCCATTAAAACTGCATAGGTGGAAATTAATGCTTTTGACTGAGGTCCCTGAGGACCCAAATACACTGGTATTTTTAAAACAGAAACAAAAAACAATGGTATGAAGTCATTAGAAACAAACTGATTGACAAAGTCGTGAAAAACTGGAACGATAGAATAAAATGCCTGTAAGATATAACAAGAGCTACACTTCTGGGTCTGTGGGTACCCCAATCAGTAGGGTCAGGGTTAAGAGGTCTTCCTGTTTCACATCATACCTGTGTTTATCTCAAATGTTCAGATGTGTAGGCTTAAAGATTTTGTCCAAAGATTTGTGAAATACTCTTGTGAAGATTGTTCCTGATAACTGGAAAGCATGAGCTTACTGCTAAAAAATGTTATCAGTTGCCAAAATGTGTCAGAGCAAAAGGAACAGTTTACATTACTCCTACAAACACACACACACACACACACACACACACACACACACACACACACTCACTCACACACACACACACACACATTTTGGTTTGCTTGTGAAAGAGTGCACAGAACATTGTGTCTCAGAGTCTTTTTCAATTTCACCACCAGTGAACAACATAACTCTGAAATGTCTCAGCTGTGAGCTGTAAACTCTGCCAGAGCATTTCCACACCTCTGACATTAAAAAGGTTTCTTTACTTAAAGTTTTCAACACTTAAATCAAGATTCTTACAAACAGCTTGTTTCCAGATCAGAACAATGCAGTTAAAGTGAAAACTAAAATTAAAATGTAAAATAACTTTTCCACTTTTAAGCATTTGCAAATTATCATCAGATGCATTTTTTATTTGACTTTTCAGTCTAACAGAGTAATATTGTCTTGTTTCACTAACAGCAGAAAATACCAGAAACTGTCATTCATGTCATTCAGAAACTTTTAATGCAATTGTTGAATCTATCAGAGGAAACAAACATCTCAGACAGTCTTGGACTTCACAACTCCCTTTTAAAGTCCCCACAGTCAGGTTAATGATGTAAAGTGTAACTCAGCACCTATTTGATGTTAAATAGAGATGAGAAATCATTCATGTTATAGAATATGAAACACATATAATATATGTGCAAATTGATTTACGTATCATCCATGCGTCAGGCGAAATATGATACTGGATCGCCTACTTTGGTCCCTACTTAGGAACAAGACACGAAGACTCAACAAAATCAAAACAAGAACTTGTTTGTCTCCTGCAGTGATCACTGGGCTCTCCAAAAAGTCATGATGAAGATGATGGAGCTTGTCTTTCTGCTCATCTTCTGTCCTTTCACACTTTCAGGTGAGATTAACTTTAAAAAATGTAAAAAGTCTGGCGGTATACAATTCACTTTCATTTTATATTAACTGTAACTGGTCCGTAACTGCTCCGTTATATCGGGTTTAATCGGTGGCTTTGGCAATGTGAAGTACATCGTTTACTAATCATTTCTAGACATGCATGTGATCGCCAAACGTGCGTCTCACGTGAGGCTGACGTCATCGAGAGATTCGAGGTCTCTAATTTTCTGCGAATGACGCGCGCGGTTCTTCGCAGAAATAGACAGAGAACATGATAGAAAATAAGGTTGTCAGTGGCAGAAACACCGCAGCAGACACGCTTCATGTGTGGATGCTGCAAGTAGTTCAGACAAACACTGCTGAGGTTTGCATCCAGTGTGTCCCAGGTGTTAATTCTGGTAGCTTTTAAATAACGTGTTGAGATGTCAATCTAACCTAATGGTCAGTGCTGAACTGTAGATTACCTGTGAGACCGACTCAGGTGTTGCAAGACAGGAATACAACATTAATTTATAGACTATTAACTGCAGCTTAATGTATCAGCATCATGTAGTAAAGCACAATTTCACAAATATTTATTTGTGAAACCAATTTCAATTTATTCAATTCAATTCAATTTTATTTATATAGCGCCAAATCACAACACAAAGTCATCTCAGGGCACTTTCATATGGAGCAAGTCTAGACCATGTTCTGAGAGAGAGAGACCCAACAGATCCCCCTATGAGTAAGCACTTGGCAACAGTGATAAGGAAAAACTCCCCTTTATCGGGAAGAAGCCTAAGGCAGACCCCGGTTGTGAAAGAGAACAGCAACAAGCAGCAACAAACAGCAGCAACAGCAGGAACAGCTGGCGAAGGACAGAAGGACGAAAACATCAGCATGGTTGATGGTTTATGGGGCTTCCTGTGGATTAGAGAGCATATTGCAGTATCTGCTTTTAAATAGGTTTAGTTTTAGTTTACTGAATACTAATATGAAACATACAACTCATTATTTATATAATCTTTAAAACAGTTGGTTTAACTTCTATTTCAGACTTTATGTTTCTCTTTTTAAATATAACTGTACATTTACTGCAGAGCTTAACATACCTCAGATTTTTACACTGCTGATTAATTATTGATTAAAGTGAATAAATTATATTGAGGCACATTGCATTAATGGAGGAAAAAACTATTTAGAGATATTTTTTTCAAATATTTTGTTATAATAATAATGTAGCATATCCTATATTAAGATTAAATGTATAAATAATAGCTATATGATGTTTAAGATATTTACCTCATTATTTAGAGGAAATATCTGGTTATTATGAATTCATCAGAAACTATTTTGTAATTATGAGTTCTTTATCTTGTAATCATCACTGACTTAATTTAGTTTGCTTTTGTTTCCTCTTGGTTTGAGGTTTTTGATTCTGATGTCTGTGAACTTTATTCACCAAAGTCACAATTCTGAAAATATTTCATCAGATTTTTACAGCGTTTTCTTTTTTTTCCATCAGACCGACTAAACAGGAATCTCATAGCAGTGAACAGATATTTATGTCAAGATTCAACATTTTGCTTAGATTTACACTTGAATGTATATGTAGTCATTACTAACCTCATATGAAATGAGAATCAGTAAGGTTAATAAAGCTGTCCCAGTCATTCTGGCAAATGTGTCCACAAAAAAATTGCCTATTGACATATCCAGCATTCATTTGTGTTTTGAGTTGTGTTTTTGGCTGCCTGGCCAATGGAAGGTCAATATTCACTCTCCTTTTAGCTTTTGTTTAGTCTCAATCATTCCAAGTATAATATCTGGCTCGTAGGTTGGTAGATGTTCTACTTTCATCACCAGCTCATCTCTAACTTTGTGTGTCTGAGGTTTAATGCTGGGTAAAAGATTGAATGTAAATAAATGTTATTATCATAAACATGAACAAATGTATGTTTATGAAAACTGGATTTCAAAACTCTTCAAACCCTTTTCTCTTACAGTGAAACACTCACTGAAGTTTTTCTCCACAACATCCTCTGGAGTCAAAAACTTACCAGATTTTGTGGTTGTTGGGTTGGTTGAAGAAGTTCCAATTGGTCGCTGTGACAGCAACAATAAGAAAATAGAGTCCAAACAGGACTGGACACAAAAACTGATAGAAGATGATCCAGAACTCTTGGAGTTTTACACTCAGGAGTGTTTGTTAACCCAATATTCCCACAGAGCTAACATTGACACTCTGAAGCAGCAACTGAACCAAACTGAAGGTAAGTAAAAATACTGTAAAAATGTAAAGTTGTGTTTTTTGTCAAATAACAAACAGATATAGTTCCATTATAAACACACACATTTACATGTTCAAACACATACACAGTTTGCTAAATATGTATATATATACTTTCCTTTATATCCTTCCTTCTATGATCTATTACTTTTTCAAAATGGACGGTCAGTATTAATATTATATATCGCTTTTACTGTTTGCTATGTGCTGGAAAAACTGAATAATAGGGTCCTGCATTTGAATCTCATCCTTGTTTTTTTGTTTGGTTTTGTTTTTTGTTTTGTGTGTGTGTGTCTGTGTGTTTGAGGCCCTTTTCGTCATGTTTGGTTTGATTTAGATGCTTAAAAATTGCACGTCTTGGTTGGAAAGTTTGACTCCTTGATGTCAGTTTGTGTATTTCTGTGTGTTGGCTTTGCAATGAAGAGGTGACCCTTCCACATGTTCCTCAACCTCTAAAATGCAGCCTCACATAGGCTCCAGTCACCTGTAACCCTCTGTGGGATCTCACTCTGCACTCTGTCTCTCTCTCAGGTGTTCACATCTTCCAGAGGATATGCGGCTGTGAAATGGATGAGAGAGATGAGACTGGAGAAGTTCATGGTTTTGTTCAGTATGGTTATAATGGAGAAGACTTCTTAGTATTTGACCTGAAGACACTGACATGGATCGCTCCAAAACCACAAGCTGTCATCATCAAACGCAAGCGAGACGGAGATAGAGGTTATAATGAAATGTGGAAAAACTTTTTCACCCAGCGTTGCCCTGAATTAGTGAAGAGATACTTAGACCTTGGGAAGAGCTCTCTGCTGAGAACAGGTAGAATCACATGACCTGATATAGTTTCATGGCCTCAATTTTAAAATGCATAAATGTTTATAACCTCCCTCCCTCACCCTACCCCCTCTATCTCTCCAGACCTTCCCTCAGTGTCTCTCCTCCAGAAGACTCCCTCCTCTCCAGTCAGCTGCTTCGCTACAGGTTTCTACCCTCACAGAGCCATGATGTTCTGGAGGAAAGATGGAGAGGAGCTTCATGAGGACGTGGAACATGGAGAGATCCTCCCCAACCATGATGGATCCTTCCAGATGAGTGTTGAACTGAACCTTTCATCAGTCACACCTGAAGACTGGAGGAGGTACGAATGTGTGTTTCATCTCTCTGGTGTGAAGGACAACATCACCATCAAACTGGACAAAGCTGTGATCAGAACCAACTGTGGTAAGACAGGAATACTGAATTTACAATTGTTATTATTATACATGTCATTTGCAGTAAATGTTGTGACGGTGGTCTGGCTTCTGATTATACAATTTGATCAAGTTTATCAGTTCAGACAAAAAACTTTGTTTTCAATTTATTTTGTAACACACTTACAGCAAGAAACAACAAGGAACTTTTGGCTATGGTGTTAAATGAAAACAACATTTAAGATGTTCAATGTTTAAATGAAATATATAAAATATTTAATGTTCAATTATTTCAATATGAGGCATGATACCTTCCTCTTTTAAACATGGTAGTGAATCAAACAGCCTCAGCCTCTTTTGATTGGTTAGGGAGGATGTCCTCCCTTGGAGTGTCATTTTACATGTCTTGGCCAATCATAGATTAGTATGAAAAACAAATGAAGTACATTAAATCAATGTAAGAGACGCTGCCCTGCGGAGGACAGCAGGCACCCTTCCTCCTCTGTCCCCCACTCCCCCTCACTATCCCCCACTGCTCCCCACCACCACTTCACACACTGCTCTTACTCCTCATGTGGATGTTCTTTAATATTATTAGTTATTATATTATATAGTCATTTTCTTTGGTGAACAAAACAAAAATGAATCAATTTAAACCTAAAAAAATAACCAGAGTGTTTATCCCTCCTGAAAAGTTCCAGAGACTTGAGAATCAATGCAAAGGCTGACAAACACCATTATTTAAAAGACATTCCCTCATTTGGTGTTTTGATGATGGTGGATAGCGTTTTCTTACATGTCGGTCCCAAAATCTCCCATGGGTTTTCACTGACTGTGAAAGCCATAGCATATGATTCACATAATTTTCATATTTATCAAACCAGTGACCCCTTGTGCTCTATTGTCAATCTAGAAGAGACCAGGATAGAAATGTGTCATCATAGGATAAAGGTGATGACACAAAACAACTTTTTATTGATTTGCAGTGACCCTTCCTTCTAAAAGGGACAAGTGGACGCAAACTATGCCAGCAAAATGCCCCCTAATGCACCAGACACCAGATCCCCTCACTGTAGGGGTCAAGCATTCAGACCTGGACCAGTTTTTCCTTTTATTTTTCACCTGTCTGTATCTTGTGAGCACAGGATAATAACTTATTATCTCAAAAGTTATTATCTTGTTCTCACAAGGTAATACTGTTACTGTAACACTAGAATGAACACTTTAAAAATAATGAGCTAGTAATACATCCACAGTATAAAACTATCAGCAACTAAAAGCAAAAGTAACAAAACTGATTTGACACAACATTTACAGCAATAAAACAAAGTAAGAAAGAGAAAAAGAGCACGCTGCAGTTTTTTTTTATTGAAATGTGTGCTTATGTTGACCTTTGGACTACCGAACAGAAAAACAAGAGTGGTGGACTATGTTCTGCTGTTGCTCTTGACGGAGCTTGTTTTCTGCTCCTTTGTTGAGGAAATGATGTTTTAGCTGTGTGTGCTCAGCAGAGGGTGACTTGTCATTGGTGGTCAGGTGTGTTTTGTTGTGAAATGTGTTGTGGTTGACGGAGGCAGCTAGCTGTCTCATTAGCTTGAGAGCTAATATCTGCACAGTGTTGCTAGTCGGATAACACAGTTTTTGTTGTGTTGTTGTGTCATTATGCTGGTCATTTGTTCATGTTAGCTACCGAAAGAGTCAGGGCACATTACAATGTGTAAATTGCTTCCCAATTTTATATATAAAACCTTGAAAAAGAGACATCACCTACTTTTGACAGTGTAATTGAACTGCTGTACTTCTGTTTTCAACTCTGCACATCCTGGACAATAATGAGTTTCCTCAGCGGAAAACTCTCACAGGAAAAAAGACCTCATAAAAAGTTTTAGGTTTTGGGGGAATGAAAGTAACAAATGTGGTTGTAAATAATCTTGTATGATTATCATACATCATTATAGGTGAAAATACCAAAAGTACATGCACTTGATGCACTGTGAATGTTTTGTTTTGGTTCCAGTTCCTCCCTCAGAGTTCCCTACTGGTCCTGTTATTGGAGGTGTTGTAGGACTGCTGCTGCTCCTGGCAGTCTGCATCACTGGAGTCTTCATCTGGAGACTTCATCTGGAGAAGGAAAAATAATGGTGAGGAACAAACATACTTTTACTCATCATCAAGACATTTTAACAACAAATAACAGTGTAACCTGACTGATGTTCAGTAGCTTGAAGAATAGTTACTCTCTCACATTTTAAAAATAAAAGCAGAAATCAGTGAAATTAATGCAGTGTTTCTATAAAACATGTAATAATATTTTCTTGCTTTCATAAATTCTTACATATTTTAAATTTTGAAATACTATTATCTGTCATCTGTATTTCAGGATTCAGGCCTGCAAATTGTGAGTATAGTGTCAGTTTATCTCTCTCTCTATGTACAAATAAATGCAGTTAATAGTTTAAATTGAACTACTGTTACTTTATTTTTATTTTATAGCTTCAGACTCGTCATCCTCTGATCCATCTTCAGTCAGAGATGCAGCTCTTAACTGATCACAGTGAGTATTTCATCATGTCATCAACACTGTGCAGATACTGTATGAAGAATCTCTCTGTTGCTCCTCCTGAAACTAGCTACAGTATACTGATATAATACTCTCATAAATATACTGAAAATCTGTCTTTGTTAAAAAGACTGATGTGGCAAAATTTCTCGGTCACTTTTATATTTTGGACTAAAATCAAACATACAATATGAGCACTAATAAGTCCAGGTTCCTCTCTGTTCGTAACTTTGTGAATTCATAGATCAGATTTATGAGTTTCAGGTCGTCAGTGGATGCAGTGAAGAATGATATCTGTGAAGATTATCTGAGAGCTGATAGAAGCATTAATGTTGATGTGAATCCTCCACTGCAGGAGTAACAACATCTGGAGAGAACTGATGCTGCTGTCCAGCTGTTTCCTCAAACCTTTGGTGGAGATGAATCACTGCAGCAGCTACCAGACACCAAAGAGCCACAATGTCACTCCAGTGGGGCATCTTTTGTCTTCAGATATCAAATTTATATCAGTTAGTCACGTGATGGACTGTCTTTGATGATGATTAGTATTAAGTGAACTTATGAGAGACATGATGATAACTACAAATGTTCAACTCGTCATGCATCTACTCATAATTTGTTTGACAGTTTAATTTCAGAAACATGAATGAAAATTCTGCACTAGGCCTCGGTTGAAAAAACACAACTTTTGTTCCTCTGTTTGTTTCATTGTGGAGGCGGCTAGGAAGTCCACTAATTGGAAAATAGTCGGTTCAATTCCCAGATCCTGCATGTTGATGTGTCCTTGGGTAAGACACTTAACCCCAAATTGTTTCTGATGGCTGGACCATCAGTGTGTGAATGTGTATGAATGATTAGATTTCCTCTGATGGGCAGATTGGGACCTTGCATAGTAACCCCTGTACCATTCAGTGTATGAATGTGTGTGAATGTGATTTGTCATGTAAAAGTACTTTGAGTGGTCAGAAGACTAGAAAGGTGCTATACAAGTACAGTCCATTTACCATTCCCATGGTTTAAACACTGGATAACAACATCTCCCTCTTTAACCAAAGTATAAATATCTGACTTATGTCTTAGTCTTAAGACACATTGTTCCTCCACTCCAAGTAACAGCCGTTACTCTTTTTACACAAAACATTATAAATGTTTCCACAGTTTTACACAACATAAATACATTTTGGAATATTTAGTTACTGGAACTTGCATATTGAAGCACTAACACTTCTTAGAGCTTATATTTGTATCTTATTTATTTGTTATCTTTATATAAGCTGACAACAAGTTCACACAATGCTGATTAATCATTGTCACCACCATATAAATCTCTGTATTTCACAGTCAACAGTTTTTAAATCTCATGTCAGGTGCAACATTCCCACTCTGGCCAATTGGTCATTGATTGTTTGGCTCTTCTGGAGGTCGTTAATGATTTATTCACTGTTTTATAACTGCGTCAGTAGGTTAAGGCCAGTGGTGTACTGGCATACTGATGGTGGACTGTTAAAACATTTCCGTTTTTACCGGCCCTTTCTGTGTGCCTGTCATTCAGGTTTCACATGAGAGCGTGCTGCATGTCTGTGTCAGGCAGTCACAGCCAAGCGCCTCCCTTTACTCTCACTGCCAGAAGGGGGAGTCAGAAGTGCCACACTCCAGTTTGAATGATTCATTATGAATTGTTAATCAGTCATCTTTTCACTGGTGAATTGTAAAACATGATTGTTATGGGGGGTCACAGACAGTGAAGAAATTATCTCCAATCTGTCTCAACTCTCAGACGTGTCACATACAGAAGGTGCAGAAATGATCTCCAGTCTGTACATAAGCTCAAATGTAAATTAGAAAAATATTTTTTATTTGTTTATTTTTTTATTTGGTGACCTCAGTTTTATCTACAGGGTTTGCTACATTGTCTTGTTTCATTTCATGTTCAGTATGTTCAATGATTAAATAAAAGTCTCCTGAAAACCTGATTAAGCTTCATCCTACCAACATATTTAACATACAAGGACTACTGACTGGGGTCCCTGAGGACCCCAAGAATAAACTGCTGTAAGAAACAACCATCATAGAAAAATGTTTATTTATTCAAAATTGTTACATCTGAAAAAAAAATATTATTATCATTTTAGGAAAGTTACAGTTGATTTGCATACTGTGTAAAATAAAATGAGAAAATCTGTGTCTGCTGCATCTGTGTGATACTTTAAATTAGGATCCATGACAAACATGAACTCAATAAATATTTCCATCTATTAAAACTGCATAGGTAGAAATTAACGCTTTTGACTGAGGTCCCTGAGGACCCCAATACACTGGTATTTTTAAAACAGAAACAAAAAACAATGATATGAAGTCATTAGAAACAAAGTGGAACGATAGAATAAAACACCTGTGAGATATGACAAGAGCTACACTTCTGGGGTCTGTGGGTAACCCAGTTAGTAGGAGGTCTTCATACCTGTGTTTACCTCAAATATTCAGATGTGTAGGCTTAAAGGTTTTGTCCAAAGTTTTGGAAATACTCTTGTGAAGATTGTCCCTGATACCTGGAAAGCATGAGCTTACTGCTAAAAATGTTATCAGTTGGCAAGATAATGAAACAGTCTACATGACCATTACAAACGCACACACGCCACATATTTTGGTTCGTTTACACTGAGTACACTGAAGCTTGTGACTCAGAGTGTGTCTTTCCCTATTTTACCACTAGAGAGCAACATAACTCTGAAAGGTCTCAGCTGTGAGGTCACAACAGAGAAACATCTGTCAACATTTTCACACCTCCAACATCACATAGAAAGCAAGATTCTTACAAACAGCTTGTTTCCATATAAGATCAGAACAATACAGTTAAAGTGAAAACTAAAATTAAACTGTTGGACTAAATAACTTTTCTAATGTGTTATTGAAGATTTAAGCATTTGCAAATTATCATCAGATATTAAAAAAAAATCTTAGTTTTTAGACTAACGGAGTAATATTGTCTTGTTTGACTAAGAGCAGAAAATAGCAGAAACTGTCATTCATACCATTCAGAAACTTTTAATGCAATTGTTGAATCTATCAGGAAAAATACATCTCAGACAGTCTTGGACTTCACAACTCCCTTTTAAAGTCTCCACAGTCAGGTTAATGATGTAAAGTGTAACTCAGCACCTATTTGATGTTAAATAGAGATGAGAAATCATTCATGTTATAGAATATGAAACACATATAAACTGTGCAAATTGATTTACTAACATCCACGCGTCAGGCGAAATATGATACTGGATCGCCTACTTTGGTCCCTCCTTAGGAAAAAGACACGAAGACGCACCACAAAATGAAATTAAGGACTTGTTACTGCAGTGATCACTGGGCTCTCCAAAAAGTCATGATGAAGATGATGGAGCTTGTTTTTCTGCTCATCTTCTGTCCTTTCACACTTTCAGGTGAGATTAACTTTAAAAAATGTAAAAAGCCTGGCGCTACACAATTCACTTTCACTTTATATCGGGCACTCAGTTTAGGTCAAGCCATAACTGGTCCGTTATACAAAGTTTAATCAGTGGCTTTGGCAATGTGAAATGCATCGTTTACAAATCATTTCTAGACATGCATGTAATCGCCAAACGCGCGTCTCACGTGAGGCTGATGTCATCTAGAGATTCGAGGTCTCTCTTATTTTCTCCGCGTGACGCGCGCGGTTCTTCGCAGAAATAGACAGAGAACATGATAGAAAATAAGGTTGTCAGTGGCAGAAACACCGCAGCAGACACGGTCCATGTGTGGATGCTGCAAGTAGTTCAGACAAACACTGCTGAGGTTTGCATCCAGTGTGTCCCAGGTGTTAATTCTGGTAGCTTTTAAATAACCTGTTGAGATGTCAATAACTTAATGGCCAGTGCTGAACTGTAGATTACCTGTCAGACCGACTCAGGTGTTGCAAGACAGGAATACAATATTAACTTATAGACTATTAACTGCAGCTTAATGTATCAGCATCATGTAGTAAAGCACAATTTCACAAATATTTATCAATTTCAATTTATTCAATTCAATTCAACACAAAGTCATCTCAGGGCACTTTTACATAGAGCAGTTCTAGACCATGCTCTGAGAGAGAGCAGATCCCCCTATGAGTAAGCACTTGGCGACAGTGGTAAGGAAAAACTCCCCTTTATCGGGAAGAAGCCTAAGGCAGACCCCGGTTGTGAAAGAGAACAGCAACAAGCAGCAACAAACAGCAGCAACAGCATCAACAGCTGGCGAAGGACAGAAGGACGAAAACATCAGCATGGTTGATGGTTTATGGGGCTTCCTGTGGATTAGAGAGCATATTGCAGTATCTGCTTTTAAATAGGTTTAGTTTTAGTTTACTGAATACTAATATTAAAAATACAACTTATTATTCATATAATCTTTAAATCAGTTGGTTTAACTTCTATTTCAGCCTTTATGTTTCTCTTCTTAAATACAACTGTACATTTACTGCAGAGCTTAACTTACCTCAGATTTTGACACTGCTGATTAATTATTGATTAAAGTGAATAAATTATATCGAGGCACATTGCATTAACGGAGGAAAACACTATTCAAAGATATTTTTTCAAATATTTTGTTATAATAATAATATAGCGTCTCATATATTAAGACTAAATGTATAACTAATAGCTATATGCTGTTTAAGATATTTACCTCATTATTTAGAGGAAATTTCTGGTTATTATGAATTCATCAGAAACTATTTTGTAATTATGAGTTCTTTATCTTGTAATCATCACTGACTTAATTTAGTTTTCTTTTGTTTCCTCTTGGTTTGAGGTTTTTGATTCTGATGTCTTTGAACTTTATTCACCAAAGTCACAATTCTGAAAATATTTCATCAGATTTTTACAGTGTTTTCTTTTTTTCACCAGACCGACTAAACACAGATCAGGTTTCTGGGCTCAAATCATAGCAGTTTCCTACTGTAATAATAACTCATATTAATTATTATGATTATATACTGATTGTTTTTTTAAATGTGATAAAAATAACATAATTTGTAAAGATTTAGAAGATATTTAGTCACCATTCAAGCAAAACAAGGCAAACTGGAGGAAACACTGATAAATAGTTGTAATTCATACTTTGCTCACCATAAGTTGTTCAGGAATCTCATAGCAGTGAACAAATATTTATGTCAAGATTCAACATTTTGCTTAGATTTACACTTGAATGTATATGTAGTCTTTACTAACCTTAAATTAAATGACAATCAGTAACACTAATAATCCTGTCTCAGTCATTACAGCAAATGTTTCAACAAAAAATTGCTTATTTACTGCAGGATGTGCCTACAGCATTCATTTGTGTTTATAGTTGCGTTTTTGGCTGCCTGGCCAATGGAAGGTCAATATTCACTCTCCTTTTAGCTTTTGTTTAGTCTCAATCATTCCAAATATAATATCTGGCTCTTAGGTTGGTAGATGTTCTACTTTCATCACCAGCTCATCACTAACTTTGTGTGTCTGAGGTTTCATGCTGGGAAAAGATTGGTTGTGATTACACATACTTATCATAAATATGAATAAATGTATGTTTATTAAAACTGGATATCAAAACCTCTTTCTCTTACAGTGAAACACTCACTGAAGTTTTTCTCCACAACATCCTCTGGAGTCAAAAACTTCCCAGATTTTGTGGTTGTTGGGTTGGTTGATGAAGTTCCAGCAAGTTACTGTGACAGCATCAGAAAGACACCAGAAGCCAAACAAGACTGGGTACAAAAATTGTTTGAAGATGATCCACAATATTTGGAGCGGTACACTCAGAGGTGTTTGTCAACCCAATATATCTACAAAGCTGACATTGACATTTTGAAGCAACAACTGAATCAAACTGAAGGTAAGTAAAAGTATTGTAAAAATGTAAAGTTGTGTTTTTTGTCAAATAGCAAACAGATATAATTCTATTGTAAACACACGTTTACGAGTTCAAACACACACACAGTTTGCTAAATATGTATATATACTTCCTTATATCCTTCCCTCTCTTATCTATTACTTTTTCAAAATGGACGGTCAGTATTAATATTATATATCACTTTTACTGTTTGCTATATGCTGGAAAAACTGAATAACAGGGTCCTGCATTTGAACCTCATCCTTGTTTTTTTTTTTTTTTTGTGTGTGTGTGTGTGTGTGTGTGTGTGTGTGTGTGTGTGTGTGTGTGAGGCCCTTTTTGTCATGTTTGGTTTGATCTAGATGCTTAAAATATTGCAGATCTGATACGTTCTGGTGGAAAGTTTGACTCCTTGATGTCAGTTTGTGTATTTCTGTGTGTTGGTCTTGCAATGAAGAGGTGACCCTTCCACATGTTCCTCGACCTCTAAAATGCAGCCTCACATAGGCTCCAGCCACCTGCAACCCTCTGTGGGATCTCACTCTGCACTCTGTCTCTCTCTCAGGTATTCACATTTTACAGGCTATGGTTGGCTGTGAATGGGATGATGAGACTGAAGAGAATAATTCTTTTGCTCAGTTCGGTTATGATGGAGAAGACATCTTAACATTTAACCTGAAGACACTGACATGGATCGCTCTAAAACCACAAGCTGTCATCATCAAACACAAGTGGGATAGAGATAGAGGTTATAATGAAGGGTGGAAACACTTCCTCACCCAGCGTTGCCCTGAGTTATTGAGGAGATATTTGGACTATGGGAAGAGCTCTCTGCTGAGAACAGGTAGATCACATGACCTGATGTAGTTTCATGGACACAATTTGAAAATGCCTCTTCTGTTGCTAACTCCCTTCCTCACCTCTCTCTCTCTCTCTCCAGACCTTCCCTCAGTGTCTCTCCTCCAGAAGACTCCCTCCTCTCCAGTCAGCTGCTTCGCTACAGGTTTCTACCCTCACAGAGCCGAGATGTTCTGGAGGAAAGATGGAGAGGAGCTTCATGAGGACGTGGAACGTGGAGAGATCCTCCCCAACCATGATGGATCCTTCCAGATGAGTGTTGACCTGAACCTTTCATCAGTCACACCTGAAGACTGGAGGAGGTACGAATGTGTGTTTCATCTCTCTGGTGTGAAGGACGACATCATCACCAAACTGGACAAAGTTGTGATCGGAACAAACTCTGGTAAGACTGGAATACTGCTTCTGTGCTGCACAGTCCAGATCATTTCATCCGTTAGTTTAATAAAAGTCCTTAACAGTCCTTCCATGAAAGAGTCAGTTCAGTCGTTTCATTGGATTTTCACAGAAAATCCAGCCCATGGCCTTCATATAGAAATCAGTCCACAGGGTGTTACAGGCAACCAAAAAAATTGGTTACATTACAATATGTGAATTGATTCCCATTGCTATATATAGAACCTTTAAAAAGAGACATCACCTGCTTTTGACAGTGTAATTGAACTGCTGTACTTATATTTTCAATTCTGCACATCCTGGACAATAATGAGTTTCCTCAGTGGAAAACTCTCACAGGAAAAAAGTCCTCATAGAAAGTTTTGGGTTTTGGGGGGAATGAAAGTCACAAATGTGGTTGTAAATAATGTTGTATGATTATCATACATCATTATAGGTGAAAATACCAAAAGTACATTGGCATGCACTTGATGCACTGTGAACATTTTGTTTTGGTTCCAGTTTCTCCCTCAGAGTTCCTTACTGGTCCTGTTATTGGAGGTGTTGTAGGACTGCTGCTGCTCCTGGCAGTCTGCATCACTGGAGTCTTCATCTGGAGAAGGAAAAATAATGGTGAGGGACAAACATACTTTTACTCATCATCAAGACATTTTAACAACAAATAACTTTAACCTGGCTGATGTTCAGTAACTTGACCTCCACCTGAAGAGTTACTCTCTTACCTTTCAGATTAAAAGCAGAAATCAGTGGAATTAATACAGTGTTTCTATAAAACATCTTTGTTTGCTTTCATAAATTCTAAATTTTGAAATACTTTAATCTCTCATCTCTATTTCAGAATTTGCAAAGTGTGAGTATTCTGTCTCTCTCTCTCTCGAATTACTGACATTTTGTTTTTCTTTTACAGCTTCAGACCCGTCATCCTCTGATCCATCTCCAGTCAGAGATGTAGCTCTTAACTGATCACAGTGGGTATTTCATCATGTCATCAACACTGTGCAGATACTGTATGAAGAATCTCTCTGTTGTTCCTCCTGAAACTAGCTACAGTATACTGATATAATACTCTCATAAATATACTGAAAGTCTGTCTTTGTTTAAAAAGCTGTTTGTCTGATTTGCCAGAATTTCTCAGTCAAGTTATTCAGTATAGTCACAGGAAACAGCTGATACTGAAGTTTTAATGAAATGGTGATTGAACATTTTACATTCTGGACCAAAATCAAACACATTACATTAAATATTAAATCAAATACTGTATGATATGACCACTGATAATTCCAGGTCCCTTATTATTTTTTACTCTGCCTTTGCAGCCTTACAGTAAAGATTTAGATAACAGTTAGCTCAAATAAAGATATTATATCATCAATATTTTATTCTATTTTGCACCATAAATGTTCAGTAACAAAAGAGATGTTGATGTTGAGATGTGACGTCACAGGACCAATCAGAAAGTCACAGGATACATCAAACTAAAGTGTGAATTCATAGATCAGATTTATGAGTTTCAGGTCGTCAGTGGATGCAGTGAAGAATGATATCTGTGAAGATTATCTGAGAGCTGATAGAAGCATTAATGTTGATGTGAATCATCCACTGCAGGAGTAACAACATCTGGAGAGAACTGATGCTGCTGTCCAGCTGTTTCCTCAAACCTTTGGTGGAGATGAATCACTGCAGCAGCTACCAGACACCAAAGAGCCACAACGTTACTCCAGTGGGGCATCTTTTGTCTTCAGATATCAAATTCATATCAGTTAGTCATGTGATGTACTGTCTTTGATGATGATTAGCATTAATTCCATTCATGGGAGATATGATGATACTCAGCACTTTAACCTCTGATTCTAACGTGAAACCAAACATCCTAAAACTTTAAATGTTCAACTGCTTTCACTCACATTTAGTTTAACAGTTGCATTGTAGAATCAATAATAAAGATTCTGCATTAGGCCACAGTTGGAAAGACATTTTAATGTTTTTGTTTTTCTATTTTATTGTGTTTACTCCCATAGTTTAAACACTGCAACCCTTATTTACATATTTACATTCTTTAACCAAAGTATAAACAGCTGTGAGTTATGTCATAATCTTCTGACACACACTGCTCTTCCGCTCCAAGTAACAGCTGTAACTCTTTTTAAACATAAATTTATAAATGCTTACCACAATTTTAGACAACATGAATACATTTTTCAAGGACAACATCGTCACCAAAGTGGACAAAGCTGTGATCAGAACCAACTAGGGTGAGACTGGAGTACTGAATTTGCAATTGTTATTCCCTAAAAACATCTGTTGCCCAATAAAATATATACATGTCATTTGCCGTAAATGTTCTGATGGTGGTAACTCTGGTTTCTAATTTTACAATTTGACTGAGTTTAAAACAAGTTTATCAGTCCTGAGTATTCTGGAGCTGAGGGTTAGTCCAGGGTTAACAAACAAAACTGCTGTTCTGCTCACTGAAATAAATGTAGTTTCTTACTTGTTATCTTATACACATGACCTACTTAAATTACTAAAGTAAAAATAAAAATCAGTTCCGTTCACTGGTTGAGACAACAGGCTCCATTCTGGTGCCAGGACACTGTTAGGAGTGTATCTGCACCAGTGAACTGGCATTTACCTGAAGTTATATTCTCATCTGTACCAGTCTGGTATCTGGGCAGTGGCAGCTTGTGACTCAAAGAATTGGGAAGAACAGGAGGAAAACCAACATGGAATCTTACAACAAACCACATCAAACTATATGTGCCAAAAATCCAAATTTATGTGCCAATAAAACAATTTGCTTTCAAAAACAAAAACCCCCAAGTGGTGAAAAGGCTGCTTCTTTGAAGACATTTAGCATAAACATATTGTCTCTAAACAAAGAAGTCTTCATTTCAGCCATGAAGTGTTTCAGAATGAGTCATTTTACCAACAAAGTTACATTTAAATATAGTATTGTTCTACTGTGACAACAGATTTATGTTCTCATCAAAAACAGACAACATGTCACATGATTTAAATGTGTTTCCTGTGTATTTTATTAATATATAGAAATATATAAAACACCACAAAGCTTATAGTGTGATACAGGAACAGATCAGTGCTGAACACTAAAAACATTCACAGATCTAAAAGTGAAGGTTCACATCAGAAAGTATTAATACATGTATCAAATACATGACTTACAGACTCTTATCTACGTGCACCACATACAAAATATAGTCTACAAAGCTGATATGTTAACACTAGGGGTGCAACAGAACACAAAACTCACGGTTCAGATTGTATCTTGGATTTGAGTCATGGATTGTGTGTTTATTTATTCTGTAACACACTTACAGCAAGAAGCAACAAGGAACTTTTGCCCATGGTCTTAAATGAAAACAACATTTAAGATGTCTAATGTTTAAATAAAATATTCAATGTTCAATTAATTAAATATGAGGCATGATACCTTCCTCTTTTAAGCATGGTAGTGAAACAGCCTCTTATCTGTCCACATCATCAAAACTTGATGATAACTTAGAAACATGAACACACGTCGTCTCCTGCAGCTTGTTGAACGAGCCACCAAACAAACATTCATCTATGACATCAGTTACCTGCTCAGCTGCAGCACATTGAACATCAGGTAAACATAAATGCAAATTTCATTTCGGACCCCTTAGATGCTGCTTTGATCATTGCCCTTCAAAATCTCTGTTAGCGACACGCTGTTACATCACATGTTATTCTAGTTATTTTAAGCTTATTAACTAACTCATAAACAGCTCAGCTTAAAAACTAACTGAAAAAACTATCAGAACAAGCAGCCAGACCTCCTGCACACTCATTCACTAATCACACAACATGAACAGGCGACTAAACAACCACTCAATTAAAAATGGGATCAATTCCAAATGAATGAGTGAATCCAGACAGCTCATTTTAACTTCAACAGGCAAACTACCCACAACTACTGCTGCATTCTTGTTAAGGAGATAAATTCACACAGAGACATTTAACAAAAGTCCTTAACATGGATGTATAAAGAGTTGTTCAGGCTACTACAACAAGTCAGCTAAGAAGGAGCTAACTATGGCTGCTACTCTGCCTTACAGTGGAGAACTGAAGATGAAATCTTCTTTTCTCTCAAAAACTGATTGGACCAACTAGATGTCAATATTGCATTCTGGTTGTTGATTGGTTAGGGAGGATGTCCTCCCTTGGAGCGTCATTTTACATGTCTTGGCCAATCATAGAGTAGTATGAAAAAAAAATGAAGTACATTAAATCAATGTAAGAGATCTCACCCTGCGGAGAACAGCAGGCACCCTTCCTCTGTCCCCTACTGCTCCCCACCACCACCTCACACACTGCTCTTTCTCCTCCCACCCTGCAGGTGTCACTGTTGAAGCATTTTAAACAGAATTTCAATAATGGATTTTTTGTGGATGTTCTTTAATATTATTGTCATTTTCTTTGGTGAACAAAACAAAAATGAATCAATTTAAACTTAAAAAAATAACCAGGGCGGTCATCCCTCCTGAAGAGTTCCAGAGACTTGAGAATCAATGCAAAGGCTGAGAAACACCATTATTTAAAAGATATTCCCTCATTTGGTGTTTTGATGATGGTGGATAGCGTTTTCTTACATGTCGGTCCAAAAATCTCCCATGGGTTTTCACTGACTTTGAAGGCCATAGCATATGATTCACATCATTTTCATATTTATCAAACCAGTGACCCCTCGTGCTCTATTGTCAATCTAGAAGAGACCAGGATAGAAATGTTTCATCATAGGATAAAGGTGATGACACAAAACAACTTTTTTATTGATTTGCAGTGACCCTTCCTTCTAAAAGGGACAAGTGGACCCAAACTATGCCAGCAAAATGCCCCCTAATGCACCAGACACCAGATCCCCTCACTGTAGGGGTCAAGCATTCAGACCTGGACCAGTTTTTCCTTTTATTTTTCACCTGTCTGTATCTTGTGAGCACAGGATAATAACTTATTATCTCAAAAGTTATTATCTTGTTCTCACAAGGTAATACTGTTACTGTAACACTAGAATGAACACTTTAAAAATAATGAGCTAGTAATACACCCACAGTATAAAACTATCAGCAACTAAAAGCAAAAGTAACAAAACTGATTTGACACAACATTTACAGCAATAAAACAAAGTAAGAAAGAGAAAGAGAGCACATTGCAGTTTTTTTATTGAAATGTGTGCTTATGTTGACCTTTGGACTACCAAACAGAAAAACAAAAGTGGTGGACTATGTTCAGCTGTCGCTCTTGACGGAGCTTGTTTTCTGCTCCTTTGTTGAGGAAATGATGTTTTAGCTGTGTGTGCTCAGCAGGGGGCGACTTGTCATTGGTGGTCAGGTGTGTTTTGTTGTTAAATGTGTTGTGGTTGACGGAGGCAGCTAGCTGTCTCATTAGCTTGACAGCTAATATCTGCACAGTGTTTCTAGTCGGATAACACAGTTTTTGTTGTGTTGTTGTGTCATTATGCTGGTCATTTGTTCATGTTAGCAGGATAGAGGTAAAGCACTTGGGAGCATGAAAAAATGTCACTTCTGTTGGATTTTCAGGGAAGTGCACAGTTACAGGCTACTGAAAAAGTCAGGGCACATTACAATATGTAAATTGCTTCCCAATTTTATATATAGAACCTTTAAAAAGAGACATCACCTACTTTTGACAGTATAATTGAACTGCTGTACTTATATTTTCAACTCTGCACATTCTGGACAATAATGAGTTTCCTCAGTGGAAAACTCTCACAGGAAAAAAGGCCTCATAGAAAGCTTTGGGTTTTGGGGGTATGAAAGTAACAGATGTGGTTGTAAATAATCTTGTATGATTATCATACATCATTATAGGTGAAAATACCAAAAGTACATTGGCATGCACTTGATGCACTGTGAATGTTTTGTTTTAGTTCCAGTTTCTCCCTCAGAGTTCCCTACTGGTCCTGTTATTGGAGGTGTTGTAGGACTGCTGCTGCACCTGGCAGTCTGCATCACTGGAGTCTTCATCTGGAGAAGGAAAAATTATGGTGAGGAACAAACATACTTTCACTCATCGTCAAGTTATTTTAACTCCACTGTTTTAGCATATTTCAGCACCAAATACAAACTAACATTTCAGGAAAATGTTTATTCTGAATGAATAAAACAAATAACAGTGTATATAATATAATATAATATAATATAATATAATATAATATAATATAATATAATATAATATAATATAATATTATATTATATTATATTATATATCCTCTGATCCATCTTCAGTCAGAGATGTAGCTCTTAACTGATCACAGTGAGTATTTCATCATGTCATCAACACTGTGCAGATACTGTATGAAGAATCTCTCTGTTGTTCCTCCTGAAACTAGCTACAGTATACTGATATAATACTCTCATAAATGTACTGAAAGTCTGTCTTTGTTAAAAACAAAAAACAAAAAACTATTTGGATGATTTGACAGAAACAGTCAAGTGATCCAGTATATTTACAAGAAACAGCTGACACTGAGGTTTTATTGTAATATTGCCAAAATGTGTCAGAGCAAAAGAAACAGTCTACATTACCACTACAAACAAACACACACCACATATTTTGCTTTGTTTATGAAAGAGTACACTGAACCTTGTGACTCAGAGTGTGTCTTTCCCTATTTTACCACTAGAGATCAACAAAACTCAGAGAAACATCTGCCAGAGCATTTCCACACCTCTGACATTAAAAAAGGTTTATTCAACCTTATACTTAAATTTTTCAACACTTAAATCAAGATTCTTACAAACAGCTTGTTTCCATATCAGAACAATGCAGTTAAAGTGAAAACTAAAAATAAAATGTAAAATAACTTTTCCACTTTTAAGCACTTGCAAATTATCATCAGATACATTTTTTATTTGAGTTTTCAGTCTAACAGAGTAATATTGTCTTGTTTCACTAACAGCAGAAAATACCAGAAACTGTCAATCATGTCATTCAGAAACTTTTAATGCAATTATTTAATCACCTCTTCCTCTTAAAGTCCCCACAGTCAGGTTGATGATGTAAAGTGTAATTCACCACATATTTGATGTTAAATAGAGATGAGAATTCATTCATATTATAGAATGTGAAACACATATAAAATGTGGAAATTGATTTACGTATCACCCATGCCTCAGGCGAAATATGATACTGGTCGCCTACTTTGGTCCCTCCTTAGGAAAAAGACACGAAGACGCACAACAAAATCAAAACAAGAACTTGTTTGTCTACTGCAGTGATCACTGGGCTCTCCAAAAAGTCATGATGAAGATGATGGAGCTTGTTTTTCTGCTCAGTCCTTTCACACTTTCAGGTGAGATTAAATTATACAGTATACATATATACGGTATACAATTCACTTTCACTTTATATTGGGCACTTTTACGCAGTTTAGGTCAAGCCGTAACTGGTTCGTTATACAGAGTTTAATCAATGGCTTTGGCAATGTGAAATGCATCGTTTACAAATCATTTCTAGACATGCATGTAATCGCCAAACGCGCGTCTCACGTGAGGCTGATGTCATCTTGAGATTCGAGGTCTCTCTTATTTTCTCCGCGTGACGCGCGCGGTTCTTCGCAGAAATAGACAGAGAACATGATAGAAAATAAGGTTGTCAGTGGCAGAAACACCGCAGCAGACACGGTCCATGTGTGGATGCTGCAAGTAGTTCAGACAAACACTGCTGAGGTTTGCATCCAGTGTGTCCCAGGTGTTAATTCTGGTAGCTTTGAAATAACCTGTTGAGATGTCAATAACTTAATGGCCAGTGCTGAACTGTAGATTACCTGTCAGACCGACTCAGGTGTTGCAAGACAGGAATACAATATTAACTTATAGACTATTAACTGCAGCTTAATGTATCAGCATCATGTAGTAAAGCACAATTTCACAAATATTTATCAATTTCAATTTATTCAATTCAATTCAACACAAAGTCATCTCAGGGCACTTTTACATAGAGCAGTTCTAGACCATGCTCAGAGAGAGAGCAGATCCCCCTATGAGTAAGCACTTGGCGACAACGGTAAGGAAAAACTCCCCTTTATCGGGAAGAAGCCTAAGGCAGAACCCGGTTGTGAAAGAGAACAGCAACAAGCAGCAACAGCATCAACAGCTGGCGAAGGACAGAAGGACGCCAAAACATCAGCATGGTTGATGGTTTATGGGGCTTCCTGTGGATTAGAAAGCATATTGCAGTATCTGCTTTTAAATAGGTTTAGCCTGAATACTAATATGAAACATAAAACTTATATAACTTTAACTTCTATTTCAGCCTTTATGTTTCTCTTCTTAAATATAACTGTACATTTACTGCAGAGCTTAACTTACCTCAGATTTTGACACTGCTGATTAATTATTGATTAAAGTGAATAAATTATATTGAGGCACATTGCATTAACGGAGGAAAAAATATTCAGATGTTTTTTTTTTTTCAAATAATTTGTTCTAATAATAATGCAGCATCTCCTTTAGTGGAACTAAATGTATAACTAATAGCTATATGATGTTTAAGATATTTACCTCATTATTTAGAGGAAATTTCTGGTTAATATGAATTCATCAGAAACTATTTTGTAATTATGAGTTCTTTATCTTGTAATCATCACTGACTTAATTTAGTTTGCTTTTGTTTCCTCTTGGTTTGAGGATTTTGATACTGATGTCTTTGAACTTTATTCACCAAAGTCACAATTCTGAAAATATTTCATCAGATTTTTACAGTGTTTTCTTTTTTTTTTTTTCCACCAGACCGACTAAACACAGATCAGGTTTCTGGGTTCATATCATAGCAGCTCCCTACTGTACTAATAACTCATATTAATTATTATTGTCAAGTTTGTGTTTGTTTGAATCTTTCTTTGGTTTACCACAACTCTGCCCAAACTTGAAAAACGGCTTGTTCAGGAACGCAAAGGACAACTCAATTCTCATTCTTTGATTTTCTTTTTATTTTCTTCACGATGAAAAAGGATGGAATAATATTGAACAGAATGGAATAGGTTGAAAACCTTAAAGATAAACAAAAAGATATGAATTAGTTTCAAATAAATGCATTTCAAACAGAATATTAGATTAAGACACTGAAGTGTTAATTTCTAAACTAAGTATATTAAACATAACATGCATATTAAACTAACACAAATCTCATCAAGTTTCAACTTAAATAGCATGTTCAAGCACAAATACAAACTGAAAAGGTATATAAACTGGATTTGTCCTACCAGTTGCGTCTGTAATGAACATGAGCTTTTTCCTCAGCTGCAGGTGAGAGAGTGACCTGACCTCTTGGCAACCTTTTATCACTTCCCTCCTGCAAAACACTTCCTGTCAATCACATGAGTGCACCAAATCATGTGGTTGCCCCCTACAGGCTAGGATCACATACTGGGTACTTTGTCATCTGGGTTTTGACACAACAATTATGATTATATACTGATTGTTTTTTGTAATGTGATTAAAATAACATCATTTGTAAAGATTTAGAAGATATTTTGTTATTATTCAAGCAAAATAAGGCAAACTGGAGGAAACACTGATAAATAGTTGTAATTCATACTTTGCTCACCATAAGTTGTTCCACTTTCAGGAATCTCATAGTAGTGAACAAATATTTATGTCAAGATTCAACATTTTGCATAGATTTACACTTGAATGTATATGTAGTCTTTACTAACCTTAAATTAAATGACAATCAGTAACACTAATAATCCTGTCTCAGTCATTACAGCAAATGTTTCAACAAAAAAATTGCTTATTTACTGCAGGATGTGCCTAAAGCATTCATTTGTGTTTATAGTTGCGTTTTTGGCTGCCTGGCCAATGGAAGGTCAATATTCACTCTCCTTTTAGCTTTTGTTTAGTCTCAATCATTCCAAATATAATATCTGGCTCTTAGGTTGGTAGATGTTCTACTTTCATCACCAGCTCATCACTAACTTTGTGTGTCTGAGGTTTCATGCTGGGAAAAGATTGGTTGTGATTACACATACTTATCATAAATATGAATAAATGTATGTTTATTAAAACTGGATATCAAAACCTCTTTCTCTTACAGTGAAACACTCACTGAAGTTTTTCTTCACTGTGTCCTCTGGAGTCAAAAACTTTCCGGATCTTATGATTGTTGAGTTGGTTGATGAAGTTCCAGCAAGTTACTGTGACAGCATCAGTAAGACACCAAGAGCCAAACAAGACTGGGTACAAAAATTGTTTGAAGATGATCCACAATATTTGGAGCGGTACACTCAGAGGTGTTTGTCAACCCAATATATCTACAAAGCTGACATTGACATTTTGAAGCAACAACTGAATCAAACTGAAGGTAAGTAAAAGTATTGTAAAAATGTAAAGTTGTGTTTTTTGTCAAATAGCAAACAGATATAATTCTATTGTAAACACACGTTTACGAGTTCAAACACACACACAGTTTGCGAAATATGTATATATACTTCCTTATATCCTTCCCTCTCTTATCTATTACTTTTTCAAAATGGGTGGTCAGTATTAATATTATATATCGCTTTTACTGTTTGCTATATGCTGGAAAAACTGAATAACAGGGTCCTGCATTTGAACCTCATCCTTGTTTTTTTTTTTTTTTTTTTTTTTTGTGTGTGTGTGTGTGTGTGTGTGTGTGAGGCCCTTTTTGTCATGTTTGGTTTGATCTAGATGCTTAAAATATTGCAGATCTGATACGTTCTGGTGGAAAGTTTGACTCCTTGATGTCAGTTTGTGTATTTCTGTGTGTTGGTCTTGCAATGAAGAGGTGACCCTTCCACATGTTCCTCGACCTCTAAAATGCAGCCTCACATAGGCTCCAGCCACCTGCAACCCTCTGTGGGATCTCACTCTGCACTCTGTCTCTCTCTCAGGTATTCACATTTTACAGGCTATGGTTGGCTGTGAATGGGATGATGAGACTGAAGAGAATAATTCTTTTGCTCAGTTCGGTTATGATGGAGAAGACATCTTAGCATTTAACCTGAAGACACTGACATGGACCACTCTAAAACCACAAGCTGGCATCATCAAACACAAGTGGGATAGAGATAGAGGTTATAATGAAGGGTGGAAACACTTCCTCACCCAGCGTTGCCCTGAGTTATTGAGGAGATATTTGGACTATGGGAATATCTCTCTGCTGAGAACAGGTAGATCACATGACCTGATGTAGTTTCATTGACACAATTTGAAAATGCCTCTTCTGTTGCTAACTCCCTTCCTCACCCCTCACTCTTATCTCTCTAGACCCTCCCTCAGTGTCTCTCCTCCAGAAGACTCCCTCCTCTCCAGTCAGCTGCCACGCTACAGGTTTCTACCCTCACAGAGCCGAGATGTTCTGGAGGAAAGATGGAGAGGAGCTTCATGAGGAAGTGGAACGTGGAGAGATCCTCCCCAACCATGATGGATCCTTCCAGATGAGTGTTGACCTGAACCTTTCATCAGTCACACCTGAAGAGTGGAAGAAGTATGAATGTGTGTTTCAGCTCTTTGGTGTGAAGGACAACATCATCACCAAACTGGACAAAGCCGTGATCAGAACCAACTGTGGTAAGACTGGAATACTGCTGCTGCACTGCACAGTCCAGATAATTTCATCTGTTAGTTTAATAAAAGTCCTTTACAGTCCTTCCATGGAAGAGTCAGTTCAGTCGTTTCATTGGATTTTCACAGAAAATCCAGCCCATGGCCTTCATATAGAAATCAGTCCACAGGGTGTTACAGGCAACCAAAAAAAAACAGGGAACATTACAATATGTGAATTGATTCCCATTTCTATACATAGAACCTTTAAAAAGAGACATCACCTGCTTTTGACAGTGTAATTGAACTGCTGTACGTATATTTTCAACTCTGCACATCCTGGACAATAATGAGTTTCCTCAGTGGAAAACTCTCACAGGAAAAAAGTCCTCATAGAAAGTTTTGGGTTTTGGGGGTATGAAAGTAACAGATGTGGTTGTAAATAATGTTGTATGATTATCATCATTATAGGTGAAAATACCAAAAGTACATTGGCATGCACTTGATGCACTGTGAATGTTTTGTTTTGGTTCCAGTTCCTCCCTCAGAGTTCCCTACTAGTCCTGTTACTGGAGGTGTTGTAGGACTGCTGCTGCTCCTGGCAGTCTGCATCACTGGAGTCTTCATCTGGAGAAGGAAAGATGATGGTGAGGAACAAACATACTTTTACTCATCATCAAGACATTTTAACTACACTGTTTTAGCATATTTCAGCACTGAATTCAAACCAACATTTCAGGAAAATATTTATTCTGAATGAATAAAACAAATATTTGTAACCTGACTGATGTTCAGTAACTTGACTTCCAACAGAAGAGTTTTTCTCTTACCTTTATAATACAAGCAGAAATTAGTGAAATTAATATAGTGTTTCTATAAAACATGTATTAGTGTTTTCTTTGTTTGCTTTTATAAATTCTGTCATTAGAAATGTACAAATAAATGCAGTTAATAGTTTAAATTGAATTACTGACACTTTGTTTTTCTTTTATAGCTTCAGACCCGTCATCCTCTGATCCACCCTCAGTCAGAGATGTAGCTCTTAACTGATCACAGTGAGTATTTCATCATGTCATCAACACTGTGCAGATACTGTATGAAGAATCTCTCTGTTGCTCCTCCTGAAACTAGCTACAGTATACTGATATAATACTCTCATAAATATACTGAAAGTCTGTCTTTGGAAACAGCTGACACTGAGGGTTTAATGAAATAGTGATTGAACATTTTACATTCTGGACCAATATTAAACATATTACATTAAATATTAAATCAAATACTGTATGATATTACCACTAATAATTCCAGGTCCCTTATTATTTTTTACTCTGCCTTTGCAGTCTTACAGTAAAGATTTAGATAACAGTTAGCTCAAATAAAGATATTATAACATCAATATTTTATTCTATTTTGCACCATAAATGTTCAGTAACAAAAGAGATGTTGATGTTGAGATGTGACATCACAGGACCATCAGAAAGTCACAGGATACATCTAACTAAAGTGTGAATTCATAGATCAGATTTATGAGTTTCAGGTCGTCAGTGGATGCAGTGAAGAATGATATCTGTGAAGATTATCTGAGAGCTGATAGAAGCATTAATGTTGATGTGAATCCTCCACTGCAGGAGTAACAACATCTGGAGAGAACTGATGCTGCTGTCCAGCTGTTTCCTCAAACCTTTGGTGGAGATGAATCACTGCAGCAGCTACCAGACACCAAAGAGCCACAACGTTACTCCAGTGGGGCATCTTTTGTCTTCAGATATCAAATTCACGTCAGTTAGTCATGTGATGTTCTGTCTTTGATGATGATTAGTATTAAGTCAACTTATGGGAGACATGATGATACTCAGCACTTTAAGCTCTACTTCTAAAATGAGTCAAACTGAAAACTTGAAATGTTCAACTACTCATGTTGTCAATCACAATTTGTTTGACAGTTTCATTTTAGAAACACTAATGAAGATTTTGCACTAGGACACGGTTGAAAAAACAATGTACAATGTTCAAAACAATGTGTCGTTGGGTAAGACACTTAACCCCAAATTGCTCCTGATGGCTGGACCATCAGTGTGTGAATGTGTATGAATGATTAGATTTCCTCTGATGGGCAGGTTGGGACCTTGCATAGTAGCCCCTGTACCATTCAGTGTATGAATGTGTGTGAATGTCATTTGTCATGTAAAAGTACTTTGAGTGGTCAGAAGACTAGAAAGGTGCTATACAAGTACAGTCCATTTACCATTCCCATGGTTTAAACACTGTATACCAACTTCTCCCTCTTTAACCAAAGTGTAAATATCTGAGTTGTGTCTTAGTCTTAATTTACATTGTTCCTCCACTCCAAATAACAGCTGTTACTCTTTTTACACAAAACATTATAAATGTTTCTACAGTTTTACACAACATAAATACATTTTTGAATATTTAGTTACTGGAACTTGCATATTGAAGCACTAACACTTATTAGAGCTTATATTTGTATCTTATATATTTGTTATCGTCACATAAGCTGATAAATATTGATGTCATTGTAAGGTTTTTGTTAATATTCAGATTATTGGTGTTGGAGGGTTAATTTAATTTCCTCTGACATGTAATTGATCTGTCAGATGTACTTTATTGCAAAAATGGTTAAACTGATTGTATATATATGAGCATTTGCATATAAATGAATGTCTGTTATTTTCAAGCCCTTACCAACAAGTTCACACAATGCTGATTAATCATTGTCACCACCATATAAATCTCTGTATTTCACAGTCAACAGTTTTTAAATCTCATGTCAGGTGCAACATTCCCACTCTGGCCAATTGGTCATTGATTGTTTGGCTCTTCTGGAGGTTGTTAACAATTTATTCACCGTTTTACAGCTACAACAGTAGGTTAAGGCCAGTGGTGTACTGACATACTGAGATGGTGGACTGTTAAAACATTTCCGTTTTTACCGGCCCTTTCTGTGTGCCTGTCATTCAGGTTTCACATGAGAGCGTGCTGCATGTCTGTGTCAGGCAGTCACAGCCAAGCGCCTCCCTTTACTCTCACTGCCAGAAGGGGGAGTCAGAAGTGCCACACTCCAGTTTTAATGATTCATTATGGATTGTTAATCAATCATCTTTTCACTGGTGAATTGTAAAACATGATTGTTATGGGGGGTCTCAACTCTCAGGTGTGTCATATACAGAAGGTGCAGAAATTATCTCCAGTCTGTACATAAGCTCAAATGTAAATCAGAAAACTATTTTTTATTTGTCTATTTGTTTTTATTTGGTGAACTCAATTTTATCTACAGGGTTTGCTACATTTTCTTGTGTCATTTTTGTTCAATATATTCAATGATTAAATAAAAGTCTCCTGAAAATCTGATTAACCTTCATCCTACCAACATATTTCACATACAAGCATTACTGACTGGGGTCCCTGAGGACCCCCAAAAATAACTGGTGTAAGAAACAAACATCATAGCAAAATAATAACTTATTCATTCACTTATCAAAAAAATGTAGTTACATATGTAAGTAATGTTATCTGGAAAAAACAACATTATTATTATTTTAGGAAAGTTAGAGTTGATTTGCATACTGTGTAAAACAAAATGAGGAAATCTGTGTCTGTTGCATCTGTGTGATACTTTAAATTAGGACCCATGACAAACATGAACTCAATAAATATTTCCATCTATTAAAACTCTGTAGGTAGAAATTAACGCTTTTGACTGAGGTCCCTGAGGACCCCAATACACTGGTATTTTTTAAAACAGAAACAAAATGATATGAAGTCATTAGAAACAAACTGATTGAAAAAGTCATGAAAAACTGGAACAGTAGAATAAAACGCCTGTGAGATATGACAAGAGCTACACTTCTGGGGTCTGTGGGTACCCCAGTCAGTAGGATCAGGGTTAAGAGGTCTTCCTGTTACATCATACCTGTGTTTACCTCAAATGTTCAGATGTGTAGGCTTAAAGGTTTTGTACCTGAAAAGCATGGACTTATTTTTCAAAATGTTAGTTGGTAAAATGTGTGAAGATAAAGAAACAGTCTACATTACCACTACAAACACACACAGCACATATTTTGGTTTGTTTATGACAGAATACACTGAACATTGTGACTCAGAGTGTGTCTTTCCCTATTTTACCACTAGAGAGCAACATAACTCTGAATTGTCTCAGCTGTGAGGTCACAACAGAGAAACATCTGTCAGAGCATTTCCACACCTCTGACATTAAAAAGGGTTTCTTTACTTAAAGTTTTCAATAGTTAAAATAAAACAAGATTCTTACAAACAGCTTGTTTCCATTTAAGATCAGAACAATGCAGTTAAAGTGAAAACTAAAATTAAACTGTAGGACTAAATAAATCTACCACTGTGTTACTGAAGATTTAAGCATTTGCAAATTATCATCTGATACATTATTTTGAGATCTGAGTTTTCAGTATAACAGAGTAATATTGTCTTGTTTCACTAATAGCAGAAAATAGCAGAAACTGTCATTCATGTCATTCAGAAACTTTTAATGCAATTGTTGAATCTATCAGAGGAAACAAACATCTCAGACAGTCTTGGACTTCACCACTTCCTCTTAAAGTCCCTACAGTCAGGTTAATGATGTAAAGTGTAACTCAGCACCTATTTGATGTCAAATAGAGATGAGAAATCATTCATGTTATAGAATATGAAACACATATAAAATGTGCAAATTGATTTACGTAACATCCACGCGTCAGGCGAAATATGATACTGGATATCCTACTTTGGTCCCTCCTTAGGAAAAAGACACGAAGACTCGCAACAAAATCAAAGCAAGGACTTGTTTGTCTACTGCAGTGATCACTGGGCTCCCCAAAAAAATCATGCCATAAAAACGATGGAGCTTGTTTTTCTGCTCATCTTCTGTCCTTTCACACTTTCAGGTGAGATTAACTTTAAAAAATGTAAAAAGTCTGGCGCTACACAATTCACTTTCACTTTATATTGGGCACTTTTACGCAGTTTAGGTCAAGCCGTAACTGGTCCGTTATACAGAGTTTAATCAATGGCTTTGGCAATGTGAAATGCATCGTTTACAAATCATTTCTAGACATGCATGTAATCGCCAAACGCGCGTCTCACGTGAGGCTGATGTCATCTTGAGATTCGAGGTCTCTCCTATTTTCTCCGCGTGACGCGCGCGGTTCTTCGCAAAAATAGACAAACAACATGATAGAAAATAAGGTTGTCAGTGGCAGAAACACCGCAGCAAACACGGTCCATGTGTGGATGCTGCAAGTAGTTCAGACACAAACTGCTGAGGTTTGCATCCAGTGTGTCCCAGGCGTTAATTCTAGTAGCTTTTAAATAACCTGTTGAGATGTCCATCTAACCTAATGGCCAGTGCTGAACTGTAGATTACCTGTGAGACCGACTCAGGTGTTGCAAGACAGGAATACAATATTAACTTATATTGTGAAAACTGTGGGCTAGGTATAAATCATCACAGTCTCTGTCTCAGTGTATTTTAAAGATAGATATTATGGATATAAACTGCCTAAATCAAAAATGTATTAATATCCTAATAACTCCATGTGTGGAGTCTATGTGACACAAGAGGAGATACTTGAGTATGACCTTCTGCTTCAGACGATGTTGGTCTTTCATTAAGTGTAATGATTCTCACTTAGACTATTAACTGCAGCTTAATGTATCAGCATCATGTAGTGAAGCACAATTTCACAAATATTTATCATATTGCAGTGCCTTTTAAAAAAAATTAGGTTTAGTTTTTGTTTACTGAATACTAATATTAAAAATAACTTATGATTAATATAATCTTTAAAACAGTTGGTTTAACTTCTATTTCAGCCTTTATATTTCTCTTTTTAAATATAATTATACATTTACTACAGAGTTTAACTTACTTCAGATTTTGACACTGCTGATTAATTATTGATTAAAGTGAATAAATTATACTGAGGCACATTGCATTGCATTTTGTCACTATTCAAGCAAAATAAGGCACAGTAAGGAAGATGGTAATAAATAGTTGTAATTCATGCTTTGCTCACCATAAGTTGTTCCACTTTAAGGAATCTCATATCAATGAACTGATATTTATATCAAGATTTAACATTTTGATTAGATTTACACTTGAATGTATATGTAGTCATTATTAAATACTATAGCTGTCTTAGTTATTATGGTAAATGTGCCAACAAAAATTGTTTATTAACATATCCAGCATTCATTTGTGTTTATAGTTGTGTTTTTGGCTGCCTGACCAATGGAAGGTCAATATTCACTCTCCTTTTAGCTTTTGTTTAGTCTCAATCATTCCAAGTATAATATCTGGCTCTTAGGTTGGTAGATGTTCTACTTTCATCACCAGCTCATCACTAACTTTGTGTGTCTGAGGTTGTAATTAAATGTAATTATCATGGATAATAATATGGATGATTATAAAGAATGACCTTAAAAACCTTTCAAACCTCTTTCTCTTACAGTGAAACACTCGCTGAAGCTTTTCTTCACAGCGTCCTCTGAAGTCAAAAACTTCCCAGATTTTGTGGCTGTTGTGGTGATTGATGAAGTTCCAGTGGGATACTGCGACAGCATCAGTAAGACAGTAGAAGCCAGACAGGACTGGACACAAAAAATAAATGACAATGATCCACAACATTATGAGAGGTACACTCAGGAGTGTTTGTTAACCCAATATGACTACAAAGATCACATTGACACTTTGAAGCAGGAAATGAACCAAACTGAAGGTAAGTAAAAATACTGTAAAAATGTAAAGTTGTGTTTTTTGTCAAATAGCAAACAGGGGCCTTTAACTTCACTTCTTCCCCGGAGTTCTTTGTGCTTTCTGATCCACAGGAAGCTCCATAAACCATAGACCATGCTGATGTGCTGACGTCCTTCTTCTGCCTCGGCTAGCTGTTCCTGCTATTGCTGCTGCTTACTGACTATTGTTGTTGTTGTTGCTGCTCTTTCACTGTGTACAACCCCCCCCTCTCTCTCTTTCTCTCTCTGTTTCTCTCTCTCTCTCTCTCTCAACCCAACCGGTCAAGGCAGATGGCCGCCCACCCAGAGCTGGGGTCTGCCTTAGGTTTCTTCCCGTTAAAGGGAAGTTTTTCCTTTCCACTGTCGCCAAGTGCTTGCTCATGGGGGGAACTGTTGGGTTTCTCTTTCTGTAAATTAAAGAGCGTGGTCTAGACCTGCTCCATGTAAAAGTGCCCTGAGATGACTTTGCGTTGTGATTTGGCGCTATATAAATAAAATTGAATTGAATATATATATATATATAAGTTGGTTGGAAAGTTTACTCCGCACTCTGTCTCTCTCTCAGGTGTTCACATCTTCCAGACTTTAAGTGGTTGTGAGTTGGATGATGAGACTAGAGAGGTTAATGGTTTTGCTCAGTTTGGTTATGATGGAGAAGACTTCTTAGCATTTGACATGAAGACACTGACATGGATCGCTCCAAAACCACAAGCTGTCATCACCAAACACAAGTGGGACAGAGATAAAGCTCACAATGAAATGTGGAACAACTTCCTCACCCAGTATTGCCCTGACTTAGTGAAGAGGTATTTGGACTATGGGAAGAGCTTTCTGCTGAGAACAGGTAGAGTCACATGACCTGATGTAGTTTCATGGACCCAATATTTCAATGCCTAATCTGCTTCTAACCTCATCCCATGACCCCCGCCCCCTTGTCCAGATTTTCCCTCAGTGTCTCTCCTCCAGAAGACTCCCTCCTCTCCAGTCAGCTGCTTCGCTACAGGTTTCTACCCTCGTAGAGCCATGATGTTCTGGAGGAAAGATGGAGAGGAGCTTCATGAGGACGTGGAACTTGGAGAGATCCTCCCCAACCATGATGGATCCTTCCAGATGAGTGTTGAGCTGAACCTTTCATCAGTCACACCTGAAGACTGGAGGAGGTACGAATGTGTGTTTCATCTCTCTGGTGTGAAGGACAACATCACCATCAAACTGGACAAAGCTGTGATCAGAACCAACTGTGGTAAGACAGGAATACTGAATTTACAATTGTTATCCCCTAAAAACATCTGTTGCCCAAAAAAATATATACATGTCATTTGCAGTAAATGTTGTGACGGTGGTCTGGCTTCTGATTATACAATTTGAACAAGTTTATCAGCTCAGACAAAAAACTTTGTTTTCAATTTATTCTGTAACACACTTACAGCAAGAAACAACAAGGAACTTTTGCCCATGGTCAATATATAAAATATTCAATGTTCAATTATTTCAATATGAGGCATGATACCTTCCTCTTTTAAACATGGTAGTGAATCAAACAGCCTCTGTCCACATCATCAAAACTTGATGATAACTTAGAAAGGTGAACACACGTCGTCTCCTGCATCTTGTTGAACGAGCCACTAAATATTCACTCTCAGCTAGATGCTAATTAGCTGCTCAGCTGCAGCACTTTAAACATCAGGTAAACATAGCTGCAAATGTCACTTCGTACCCCTTAGATGCTGCTTTGATTGTTAGCAACACGCTGTTACATCACTAGTTAACACATGTTATTCTAGTTACTTTAAGCTTATTAACTAACTCATAAACAGCTCAGCTTAAAAACTAACTGAAAAAACTATCAGAACAAGCAGCCAGACCTCCTGCACACTCATTCACTAATCACACAACATCAACAGGTGACTGAACAACCACTCAGTTAAAAATGGGATCAATTCTAAATGAATGATTGAGTTCAGACAGCTCATTTTAACTCCAACAAGCAAACAACCCACAACTACTGCTGCATTCTTGTTAAGGAGATAAATTCACACAACAGCCACACAGAGACATTTAACCATCAGAGATGAAATTAGTGACCAAAGAGAAGCTGTATCTGACTCACATTATCTAACGTCTTCTTCTTTCTTTCATGGAGATGAAGTATTCATGTCATAACATCCATTTGTGGCTTTTGGTCATCTTGTTTGTTAGATGACAGAACTTCAGTCTGATATCATTAGCAATAATAGCAAACAAGCTAACTCTCCTGGTTGCTTCTCTCTCCACCCTCCCCAGTGGCGTCCTGCTGTCGCACTGCACAGTCCAGACCATTTCATCTGTTAGCTTAACAACAGTCCTTAACAGTCCTTCCATGCATGCATAAATAGTCCTTTAGCCTGTACAACAAGCCAGTTATTGTATTGGCTAAAGCAAAGAGTTATCTACTACTACTACTCTGCATTACAGTGGAGAGACCTGAATTCCAGATGAAATCTGGAAACTATCATTGGACCAACTCAATGTTAATATTGCATTCTGGTTTTTGATTGGTTAGGGAGGATGTCCTCCCTTGGAGCGTCATTTTACATGTCTTGGCCAATCATAGATTAGTATGAAAAACAAATGAAGTACATTAAATTAATGTAAGAGACGCTGCCCTGCGGAGGACAGCAGGCACCCTTCCTCCTCTGTCCCCCACTCCCCCTCGCTATCCCCCACTGCTCCCCACCACCACTTCACACACTGCTCTTACTCCTCATGTGGATGTTCTTTAATATTATTGTCATTTTCTTTGGTGAACAAAACAAAAATGAATCAATTTAAACCTAAAAAAATAACCAGAGTGTTTATCCCTCTTGAAGAGTTCCAGAGACTTGAGAATCAATGCAAAGGCTGAGAAACACCATTATTTAAAATATATTCCCTCATTTGGTGTTTTGATGATGGTGGATAGCGTTTTCTTACATGTCGGTCCAAAAATCTCCCATGGGTTTTCACTGACTGTGAAGGCCATAGCATATGATTCACATCATTTTCATATTTATCAAACCAGTGACCCCTTGTGCTCTATTGTCAATCTAGAAGAGACCAGGATAGAAATGTTTCATCATAGGATAAAGGTGATGACTCACAACAACTTTGTATTGATTTGCAGTGACCCTTCCTTCTAAAAGGGACAAGTGGACCCAAACTATGCCAGCAAAATACCCCCTAATGCACCAGACACCAGATCCCCTCACTGTAGGGGTCAAGCATTCAGACCTGGACCAGTTTTTCCTTTTATTTTTCACCTGTCTGTATCTTGTGAGCACAGGATAATAACTTATTATCTCAAAAGTTATTATCTTGTTCTCACAAGGTAATACTGTTACTGTAACACTAGAATGAACACTTTAAAAATAATGAGCTAGTAATACATCCACAGTATAAAACTATCAGCAACTAAAAGCAAAAGTAACAAAACTGATTTAACACAACATTTACAGCAATAAAACAAAGTAAGAAAGAGAAAGAGAGCACGCTACAGTTTTTTATTGAAACGTATGCTTATGTTGACCTTTGGACTACCAAACAGAAAAACAAGAGTGGTGAACTATGTTCTGCTGTCGCTCTTGACGGAGCTTGTTTTCTGCTCCTTTGTTGAGGAAATGATGTTTGAGCTGTGTGTCCTCAGCAGTGGGTGACTTGTCATTGCAGGTGTGTTTTGTTGTGAAATGTGTTGTGGTTGACGGAGGCAGCTAGCTCTCTCATTAGCTTGAGAGCTAATATCTGCACAGTGTTTCTAGTCAGATAACACAGTTTTTGTTGTGTTGTTGTGTCATTATGCTGGTCATTTGTTCATGTTAGCAGGATAGAGGTAAAGCACTTGGGAGCATGAAAAAATGTCACTTCTGTTGGATTTTCAGGGAAGTGCACAGTTACAGGCTACCGAAAAAGTCAGAGAACATTACAATATGTAAATTGCTTCCCAATTCTATATATAAAACCTTTAAAAAAGAGACATCACCTGCTTTTGACAGTGTAATTGAACTGCTATACTTATATTTTCAACTCTGCACATCCACAGCAATAATGAGTTTCCTCAGTGGAAAACTCTCACAGGAAAAATGTCCTCATAGAAAGTTTGGGGTTGTGGGGGAATGAAAGTAACAAATGTGGTTGTAAATAATGTTGTATGATTATCATACATCATTATAGGTGAAAATACCAAAAGTACATTGGCATGCACTTGATGCACTGTGAATGTTTTGTTTTGGTTCCTGTTCCTCCCTCAGAGTTCCCTACTGGTCCTGTTATTGGAGGTGTTGTAGGACTGCTGCTGCTCCTGGCAGTCTGCATCACTGGAGTCTTCATCTGGAGAAGGAAAGATAATGGTGAGGAACAAACATACTTTTACTCATCCAAGACATTTTAACAACAAATAACAGTGTAACCTGGCTGATGTTCAGTAGCTTGACCTCCAACTGGAGAGTTACTCTCTCACATTTTAAAAATAAAAGCAGAAATCAGTGAAATTAATGCAGTGTTTCTGTAAAACATGTAATAATATTTTCTTTGTTTGCTTTCATAAATTCTGACATATTTTAAATTTTGAAATACTATTATCTGTCATCTGTATTTCAGGATTCAGGCCTGCAAACTGAGTATAGTGTCAATTTATCTTTCTCTTTATGTACAAATAAATGCAGTTAATAGTTTAAATTGAATTACTGACACTTTATTTTTCTTTTATAGCTTCAGACTCGTCATCCTCTGATCCACCCTCAGTCAGAGATGCAGCTCTTAACTGATCACAGTGAGTATTTCATCATGTCATCAACACTGTGCAGATACTGTATGAAGAATCTCTCTGTTGCTCCTCCTGAAACTAGCTACAGTATACTGATATAATACTCTCATAAATATACTGAAAGTCTGTCTTTGGAAACAGCTGACACTGAGGTTTTAATGAAATAGTTATTGAACATTTTACATTCTGGTCCAAAATCAAACATATTACATTAGATATTAAATCAAATACTGTATGATATGACCACTAATAACTCCAGGTCCCTTATTATTTTTTACTCTGCCTTTGCAGCCTTACAGTAAAGATTTAGATAACAGTTATCTCAAATAAAGATGTTATATTGTCAATATTTTATTCTATTTTGCACCATAAATGTTCAGTAACAAAAGAGATGTTGATGTTGAGATGTGACGTCACAGGACTCATAAGAAAGTCACAGGATACATCAAACTAAAGTGTGAATTCATAGATCAGATTTATGAGTTTCAGGTCGTCAGTGGATGCAGTGAAGAATGATATCTGTGAAGATTATCTGAGAGCTGATAGAAGCATTAATGTTGATGTGAATCCTCCACTGCAGGAGTAACAACATCTGGAGAGAACTGATGCTGCTGTCCAGCTGTTTCCTCAAACCTTTGGTGGAGATGAATCACTGCAGCAGCTACCAGACACCAAAGAGCTACAACGTTACTCCAGTGGGGCATATTTTGTCTTCAGATATCAAATTCATATCAGTTAGTCATGTGATGTACTGTCTGTGATGGTGATTAGCATTAAGTCAACTTATGGGGACATGATGATACTCAGCACTTTTACCTCCTAACTTGAAATGTAAAAACTTGACTTTCTCTGCTGGGTACTTAGATAGCCTCTACGTTGGCACACCGATCAAAGTATGGAGGACCAGGGAGGTGATCAATGAAACGGTTTACTTTCCTTCTTTTGTCAGGTTCACACATACACATAGACTGGCAGATGAAATGATGATTTACGAGCTAAAAGCAGATAGAATAATAAGAAAACAAAGGTACTCTAATACTTGGAATAGCAACTCAAAACACTAATTTATCATAAACTAAGAAATCACAGTAACTATAACAAATGTCCATAACTTACTCAAAGAATGCATCTGATACACAGTCGACAGGAGCATGAACCAACAAAAAGCTCACCATGCTTGAGCAGACAAAGGGAAAGGGAGGGGAGACCTGAGCCGGGCCTCTTATCAGCTCAGGTGTGGCTGGTTAGCTGGTGCCCCGCCCATCTAGGTTTGGGCAGGAAGGAGGCTTTTCTACAATAAATGTTCAACTACTCATGCATCCACTCACAATTTGTTTGACAGTTTAGTTTAATTTCAGAAACACTAATGAAGATTCTGCACTAGGCCTCGGTTGAAAAAACACAATTTTTGTTCGTCTGTTTGTTTCATTGTGGGGGCGGCTAGGAAGTCCACTAACTGGAAAATCGGCAGTTCAGTTGTTCCTTGTGTCCTTGGGTAAGACACTTAACCCCAAATTGTTTCTGATGGCTGGACCATCAGTGTATGAATGTGTATGAATGATTAGATTTCCTCTGATGGGCAGGTTGGGACCTCGCATAGTAGCCCCTGTACCATTCAGTGTATGAATGTGTGTGAATGTCATTTGTCATGTAAAAGCACTTTGAGTGGTCAGAAGACTAGAAAGGTACTATACAAGTACAGGCCATTTACCATTCCCATAGTTTAAACACTGGATAACAACTTCTCCCACTTTAACCAAAGTATAAATATCAGACTTATGTCTTAGTTTTAAGACACATTGTTCCTCCACTCCAAGTAAAAGCTGTAACTCTTTTTACACAAAACATTATAAATGTTTTGACAATTTTACGCAATATAAATACATTTTTGAATATTAATATACTGAAACTTGCATATTGAAGCACTAACACTTCTTAGAGTTTATATTTGTATCTTATATATTTGTTATCTTCACATAAGCTGATAAATGTTGATGTCATTGTAAGGTTTTTGTTAACTCTCAGATTATTGGTGTTGGAGGATTAATTTAATTTCCTCTGACATGTAATTAATCTGACAGATGTACTTTATTGCAAAAATTGTTAAACTGATTGTATATATATGAGCATTTGCATATAAATGAATGTCTGTTACTTTCAAGCCCTTACCAACAAGTTCACACAATGCTGATTAATCATTGCCACCACCATATAAATCTCTGTATTTCACAGTCAACGGTTTTTAAATCTCATGTCAGGTGCAACATTCCCACTCTGGCCGATTGGTCATTGATTGTTTGGCTCTTCTGGAGGTCGTTAACGATTTATTCACTGTTTTACAGCTACAACAGTAGGTTAAGACCAGTGGTGTACTGGCATACTGAGATGGTGGACTGTTCGAACATTTCCGTTTTTACCGGCCCTTTCTGTGTGCCTGTCATTCAGGTTTCACATGAGAGCGTGCTGCATGTCTGTGTCAGGCAGTCACAGCCAAGCGCCTCCCTTTACTCTCACTGCCAGAAGGGGGAGTCAGAAGTGCCACACTCCAGTTTGAATGATTCATTATGAATTGTTAATCAGTCATCTTTTCACTGGTGAATTGTAAAATATGATTATTATGGGGGGTCACAGACGGTGAAGAAATTATCTCCAATCTGTACATAAGATCAAATGTAAATTAGAAAAATGTTTTTTATTTGTTTATTTTTAATTTTATCGTTAGTGTTTGCTACATTTTCTTGTGTTCTTGTGTCATTTTTGTACAATTTTGTTAAATTTGTTCAGTTATTGAATAAAATTCTCCTGAAAACCTGATTAACCTTCATCCTACCAACATATTTAACATACAAGCACTACTGACTGGGGTCCCTGAGGACTCCAAGAATTAACTGCTGTAATTAATGACCATCATAGCAAAATGTTTACTTATTCATTCACTTATTATAAAAAAAAAGTTACATATCCAAGTAATATTATGTGGAAAAAAACATTTTTGGAAATGAGCTCTTTTGACTGAGGACCCCAATACACTGGTATTTTTAAAACAGAAACAAAAACCAATGATATGAAGTCATTAGAAACAAACTGATTGAAAAAGCCATGAAAAAGTGGAACAATAGAATAAAACACCTGTGAGATATAACAAGAGCTACACTTCTGGGGTCTGTGGGTACCCCAGTTAGTAGGATCAGGGTTAAGAGGTCTTCCTGTTACATCATACCTGTGTTTACCTCAAATATTCAGATGTGTAGGCTTAAAGGTTTTGTCCAAAGATTTGGGAAATACTCTAGTGAAGATTGTTCCTGATACCTGAAAAGCATGAACTTACTGCTAAAAATGTTATCAGTTGCCAAAATGTGTCAGAGCAAAAGATACAGTTTACATTACTATTACAAACACACACTACATATTTTGGTTTCTTTATGAAAGAGTACACTGAACATTGTGACTCAGAGTGTGTTTTTTCCTGTTTTACCACTAGAGAGCAACATAACTCTGAAATGCCTCAGCTGTGAGCTGTAAATTCTGCCAGAGCATTTCCACACCTCTGACATTAAAAAAGGTTTCTTTACTTAAAGTTTTCAGCACTTAAATCAAGATTCTTACAAACAGCTTGTTTCCATATAAGATCAGAAGAATACAGTTAAAGTTAAAACTAAAATTAAAATGTAAAATAACTTTTCCACTTTTAAGCACTTGCAAATTATCATCAGATACATTTTTTATTTGAGTTTTCAGTCTAACAGAGTAATATTGTCTTGTTTCACTAACAGCAGAAAATACCAGAAACTGTAATTCATGTCATTCAGAAACTTTTAATGCAATTGTTGAATCTATCAGGAAACAAACATCTCAGACAGTCTTGGACTTCAACACTTCCTCTTAAAGTCCCTACAGTCAGGTTAATGATGTAAAGTGCAACTCAGCACCTATTTGATGTCAAATGGACATGAGAATTCATTCATGTTACAGAATATGAAACACATATAAACTGTGCAAATTGATTTACGTATCATCCACGCGTCAGGCGAAATATGATACTGGATCGCCTACTTTGGTCCCTCCTTAGAAAAAAGACACGAAGACTCACAACAGAATCAAAACAAGGACTTGTTTGTCTACTGCAGTGATCACTGGGCTCCCCAAAATATCATGCCATAAAACGATGGAGCTTGTTTTTCTGCTCATCTTCTGTCCTTTCACACTTTCAGGTGAGATTAACTTTAAAAAATGTAAAAAGTCTGGCGCTACACAATTCACTTTCACTTTATATCGGGCACTTTTACGCAGTTTAGGTCAAGCCGTAACTGGTCCGTTATACAGAGTTTAATCAATGGCTTTGGCAATGTTAACTACATCGTTTACAAATCATTTCTAGACATGATTCTCACGTGAGGCTGATGTCATCTAAAGGTTCGAGGTCTCGCTTATTTTCTCCGCGTGACGCGCGCGGTTCTTCGCAGAAATAGACAGAGAACATGATAGAAAATAAGGTTGTCAGTGGCAGAAACACCGCAGCAGACACGCTTCATGTGTGGATGCTGCAAGTAGTTCAGACAAACACTGCTGAGGTTTGCACCCAGTGTGTCCCAGGTGTTATTTCTAGTAGCTTTTACATAACCTGTTGAGATGTCAATCTAACCTAATGGCCAGTGCTGAACTGTAGATTACCTGTGAGACCGACTCAGGTGTTGCAAGACAGGAATACAACATTAACTTATAGACTATTAACTGCAGCTTATTGTACCAGCATCATGTAGTAAAGCACAATTTCACAAATATTTATCAATTTCAATTTATTCAATTCAATTTTATTTATATAGCGCCAAATCACAACACAAAGTCATCTCAGGGCACTTTTACATAGAACAGGTCTAGACCGTGCTCTGAGAGAGAGAGAGACCCAACAGACCCCCCTATGAGTAAGCACTTGGCAACAGCGGTAAGGAAAAAACTCCCCTTTATCGGGAAGAAACCTAAGGCAGACCGCGGTTGTGAAAGAGAACAGCAACAAACAGCAGCAACAGCAGGAACAGCTGGTGAAGGACAGAAGGACGAAAACATCAGCATGGTTGATGGTTTATGGGGCCTCCTGTGGATTAGAGAGCATATTGGAGTAGCTGTTTTTAAATAGGTTTAGTTTTAGTTTACTGAATACTAATATGAAACATACAACTCATTATTTATATAATCTTTAAAACGGTTGGTTTAACTTCTATTTCAGCCTTTATGTTTCTCTTCTTAAATATAACTGTACATTTACTGCAGAGCTTAACATACCTCAGATTTTGACACTGCTGATTAATTATTGATTAAAGTGAATGAATTATATCGAGGCACATTGCATTAACGGAGGAAAAAACTATTCAAAGATATTTTTTCAAATATTTTGTTCTAATAATAATGTAGCGTCTCATATATTAAGACTAAACGTATAACTAATAGCAATATGCTGTTTAAGATATTTACCTCATTATTTAGAGGAAATATCTGGTTATTATGAATTCATCAGAAACTATTTTGTAATTATGAGTTCTTTATCTTGTAATCATCACTGACTTAATTTAGTTTTCTTTTGTTTCCTCTTGGTTTGAGGATTTTGATACTGATATGATTGAACTTTATTCACCAAAGTCACACTTCTGAAAATGTTTCATCAGATTTTTACAGTGTTTTCTTTTTTCCACCAGACCGACTAAACACAGATCAGGTTTCTGGGCTCATTTCACATATCATAGCAGCTTCCTGCTGTACTAATAAACCATATTAATTATTTTGGTTATATACTGATTGTTTTTTAAATGTGATAAAAAATAATATATTTTGTAAAGATTTAGAAGATATTTTGTTACTATTCAAGCAAAATTAGGCAAAACTGGAGGAAACACTGATAGTTATTACTAGTTACTACTACATACTTTGCTCACCATACGTTGTTCAGGAATCTCATAGCAGTGAACAAATAATTATATCAAGATTCAACATTTTGCTTAGATTTACACTTGAATGTATATGTAGTCATTACTAACCTTAAATGAAATGACAATCAGTGAGGTTATTAAAGCTGTCTCGTCATTCTGGCAAATGTTTCCACAAAAAATATCCTATTAACATATCCAGCATTCATTTATGTTTTGAGTTGTGTTTTTGGTTGCCTGGCCAATGGAAGGTCAATATTCACTCTCCTTTTAGCTTTTGTTTAGTCTCAATCATTCCAAGTATAATATCTGGCTCTTAGGTTGGTAGATGTTCTACTTTCATCACCAGCTCATCACTAACTGTGTGTGTCTGAGGTTTCATGCTGGGTTAAAGATTGAATGTAAATAAATGTTATTATCATAAATATGGATAAATGCATGTTCATGAAAACTGGATTTCAAAACAATTCAAATCTTTTTCTCTTACAGTGAAACACTCACTGAAGTTTTTCTTCACTCTGTCCTCTGGAGTCAAAAACTTCCCAGATTTTATGATGGCTGGGATGGTTGATGAAGTTCCAACAAGTTACTGTGATAGCATCAGAAAGACAGCAGAAGCCAAACAGGACTGGGTACAAAAAGTATTTAAACATGATCCACTACATTTGGAGCGGTATTCTCAGGAGTGTTTGTCAACCCATCATTTCTACAAAGCTGAGATTGACACTTTGAAGCAACAACTGAACCAAACTGAAGGTAAGTAAAAATACTGTAAAAATGTAAAGTTTCTTTTTTGTCAAATAGCAAACAGATGTAATTTTAATGTAAACACATGTTCAAACACATACACAGTTTGCTAAATATGTATATATACTTCCTTTATATCCTTCCCTCTCTTATCTATTACTTTTTCAAAATGGACGGTCAGTATTAATATTATATATCGCTTTTACTGTTTGCTATGTGCTGGAAAAACTGAATAATAGGGTCCTGCATTTGAACCTCATCCTTGTTTTTTTGTTTTGTGTGTGTGTGTGTGTGTGTGTGTGTGTGTGTGTGTGTGTGTGTGTGAGGCCCTTTTTGTCATGTTTGGTTTGATCTAGATGCTTAAAAATTGCAAATCAGTTACATTTGGGTTGGAAAGTTTGACTCCTTGATGTCAGTATTTCTGTGTGTTGGTCTTGCAGTGAAGAGGTGACCCTTCCACATGTTCCTCGACCTCTAAAATGCAGCCTCACATAGGCTCCAGCCACCTGTAACCCTCTGTGGGATCTCACTCTGCACTCTGTCTCTCAGGTATTCACATTTTACAGGCTATATGTGGCTGTGAATGGGATGATGAGACTGAAGAGGTTCATGGTTTTATTCAGTTCGGTTTTGATGGAGAAGACATCTTAACATTTGACCTGAAGACACTGACATGGATCGCTCAAAAACCACAAGCTGTCATCATCAAACACAAGCGAGACAGAGATAGACTTCACAATGAAAGGTGGAATTACTTCCTCACCCAGCGTTGCCCTGAGTTATTGAAGATATATTTGAACTATGGGAACAGCTCTCTGCTGAGAACAGGTAGATCACATGACCTGATGTAGTTTCATGGACACAATTTGAAAATGCCTATTCTGTTGCTAACTCCCTTCCTCACCCCTCACTCTTATCTCTCTAGACCCTCCCTCAGTGTCTCTCCTCCAGAAGACTCCCTCCTCTCCAGTCAGCTGCTTCGCTACAGGTTTCTACCCTCACAGAGCCGAGATGTTCTGGAGGAAAGATGGAGAGGAGCTTCATGAGGACGTGGAACCTGGAGAGATCCTCCCCAACCATGATGGATCCTTCCAGATGAGTGTTGACCTGAACCTTTCATCAGTCACACCTGAAGACTGGAGGAGGTACGAATGTGTGTTTCATCTCTCTGGTGTGAAGGACAACATCGCCACCAAACTGGATAAAGCTGTGATCAGAACCAACTGTGGTAAGACTGGAATACTGCTGCGCTGCACAGTCCAGATCATTTCATCCGTTGGTTTAAAAAAAAAAGTCCTTAACAGTCCTTCCATGGAAGAGTCAGTTCAGTCATTCCGTTGGATTTTCACAGAAAATCCAGCCCATGGCCTTCATATAGAAATCAGTCCACAGGGTTTTACAGACAACCAAAAAAAGGGAACATTACAATATGTGAATTGATTCCCATTTCTATATATAGAACCTTTAAAAAGAGACATCACCTACTTTTGGAAGTGTAATTGAACTGCTGTACTGTGCTCAACTCTGCACATCCTCGACAATAATGAGTTTCCTCAGCAGACCTCTCACAGGAAAAAGAGTCCTCATAGAAAGTTTGGGGTTTTGGGGGGATGAAAGTAACAAATGTAGTTGTAAATAATCTTGTATGATTATCATACATCATTATAGGTGAAAATACCAAAAGTACATTAGCATGCACTTGATGCACTGTGAATGTTTTGTTTTGGTTCCTGTTTATCCCTCAGAGTTCCCTACTGGTCCTGTTATTGGAGGTGTTGTAGGACTGCTGCTGCTCCTGGCAGTCTGCATCACTGGAGTCTTCATCTGGAGAAGGAAAGATAATGGTGAGGAACAAACATACTTTTACTCATCATCAAAACATTTTAATTCCACTGTTTTAACATATTTCAGCACTGAATTCAAACTAACATTTCCGGAAAATATTTATTCTGAATGAATAAAACAAATAACAGTATGACATGGCTGATGTTCAGTAACTTGACTTCCAACAGAAGAGTTTTTCTCTTACCTTTTACAATACAAGCAGAAATTAGTGAAATTAATATAGTGTTTCTATAAAACATGTATTAGTGTTTTCTTTGTTTGCTTTTATAAATTCTGTCATTAGAAATGTACAAATAAATGCAGTTAATAGTTTAAATTGAATTACTGACACTTTATTTTTCTTTTATAGTTTCTGACTCGTCATCCTCTGATCCATCTTCAGTCAAAGATGCAGTTCTTAACTGATCACAGTGAGTATTTCATCATGTCATCAACACTGTGCAGATACTGTATGAAGAATCTCTCTGTTGCTCCTCCTGAAACTAGCTACAGTATACTGATATAATACTCTCATAAATATACTGAAAGTCTGTCTTTGGAAACAGCTGACACTGAGGTTTTAATGAAATAGTTATTGAACATTTTACATTCTGGACCAAAATTAAACATATTACATTAAATATTAAATCAAATACTGTATGATATGACCACTAATAATTCCAGGTCCCTTATTATTTTTTACTCTGCCTTTGCAGCCTTACAGTAAAGATTTAGATAACAGTTATCTCAAATAAAGATGTTATATTGTCAATATTTTATTCTATTTTGCACCATAAATGTTCAGTAACAAAAGAGATGTTGATGTTGAGATGTGACGTCACAGGACTCATAAGAAAGTCACAGGATACATCAAACTAAAGTGTGAATTCATAGATCAGATTTATGAGTTTCAGGTCGTCAGTGGATGCAGTGAAGAATGATATCTGTGAAGATTATCTGAGAGCTGATAGAAGCATTAATGTTGATGTGAATCCTCCACTGCAGGAGTAACAACATCTGGAGAGAACTGATGCTGCTGTCCAGCTGTCTCCTCAAACCTTTGGTGGAGATGAATCACTGCAGCAGCTACCAGACACCAAAGAGCTACAACGTTACTCCAGTGGGGCATCTTTTGTCTTCAGATATCAAATTCATATCAGTTAGTCATGTGATGTACTGTCTGTGATGGTGATTAGCATTAAGTCAACTTATGGGGACATGATGATACTCAGCACTTTTACCTCCTAACTTGAAATGTAAAAACTTGACTTTCTCTGCTGGGTACTTAGATAGCCTCTACGTTGGCACACCGATCAAAGTATGGAGGACCAGGGAGGTGATCAATGAAACGGTTTACTTTCCTTCTTTTGTCAGGTTCACACATACACGTAGACTGGCAGATGAAATGATGATTTACGAGCTAAAAGCAGATAGAATAATAAGAAAACAAAGGTACTCTAATACTTGGAATAGCAACTCAAAACACTAATTTATCATAAACTAAGAAATCACAGTAACTATAACAAATGTCCATAACTTACTCAAAGAATGCATCTGATACACAGTCGACAGGAGCATGAACCAACAAAAAGCTCACCATGCTTGAGCAGACAAAGGGAAAGGGAGGGGAGACCTGAGCCGGGCCTCTTATCAGCTCAGGTGTGGCTGGTTAGCTGGTGCCCCGCCCATCTAGGTTTGGGCAGGAAGGAGGCTTTTCTACAATAAATGTTCAACTACTCATGCATCCACTCACAATTTGTTTGACAGTTTAGTTTAATTTCAGAAACACTAATGAAGATTCTGCACTAGGCCTCGGTTGAAAAAACACAATTTTTGTTCGTCTGTTTGTTTCATTGTGGGGGCGGCTAGGAAGTCCACTAACTGGAAAATCGGCAGTTCAGTTGTTCCTTGTGTCCTTGGGTAAGACACTTAACCCCAAATTGTTTCTGATGGCTGGACCATCAGTGTATGAATGTGTATGAATGATTGGATTTCCTCTGATGGGCAGGTTGGGACCTCGCATAGTAGCCCCTGTACCATTCAGTGTATGAATGTGTGTGAATGTCATTTGTCATGTAAAAGCACTTTGAGTGGTCAGAAGACTAGAAAGGTACTATACAAGTACAGTCCATTTACCATTCCCATAGTTTAAACACTGGATAACAACTTCTCCCACTTTAACCAAAGTATAAATATCAGACTTATGTCTTAGTTTTAAGACACATTGTTCCTCCACTCCAAGTAAAAGCTGTAACTCTTTTTACACAAAACATTATAAATGTTTTGACAATTTTACGCAATATAAATACATTTTTGAATATTAATATACTGAAACTTGCATATTGAAGCACTAAGACTTCTTAGAGTTTATATTTGTATCTTATATATTTGTTATCTTCACATAAGCTGATAAATGTTGATGTCATTGTAAGGTTTTTGTTAACTCTCAGATTATTGGTGTTGGAGGATTAATTGAGTTTCCTCTGACATGTAATTAATCTGACAGATGTACTTTATTGCAAAAATTGTTAAACTGATTGTATATATATGAGCATTTGCATATAAATGAATGTCTGTTACTTTCAAGCCCTTACCAACAAGTTCACACAATGCTGATTAATCATTGCCACCACCATATAAATCTCTGTATTTCACAGTCAACGGTTTTTAAATCTCATGTCAGGTGCAACATTCCCACTCTGGCCGATTGGTCATTGATTGTTTGGCTCTTCTGGAGGTCGTTAACGATTTATTCACTGTTTTACAGCTACAACAGTAGGTTAAGACCAGTGGTGTACTGGCATACTGAGATGGTGGACTGTTCGAACATTTCCGTTTTTACCGGCCCTTTCTGTGTGCCTGTCATTCAGGTTTCACATGAGAGCGTGCTGCATGTCTGTGTCAGGCAGTCACAGCCAAGCGCCTCCCTTTACTCTCACTGCCAGAAGGGGGAGTCAGAAGTGCCACACTCCAGTTTGAATGATTCATTATGAATTGTTAATCAGTCATCTTTTCACTGGTGAATTGTAAAATATGATTATTATGGGGGGTCACAGACGGTGAAGAAATTATCTCCAATCTGTACATAAGATCAAATGTAAATTAGAAAAATGTTTTTTATTTGTTTATTTTTAATTTTATCGTTAGTGTTTGCTACATTTTCTTGTGTTCTTGTGTCATTTTTGTACAATTTTGTTAAATTTGTTCAGTTATTGAATAAAATTCTCCTGAAAACCTGATTAACCTTCATCCTACCAACATATTTAACATACAAGCACTACTGACTGGGGTCCCTGAGGACTCCAAGAATTAACTGCTGTAATTAATGACCATCATAGCAAAATGTTTACTTATTCATTCACTTATTATAAAAAAAAAGTTACATATCCAAGTAATATTATGTGGAAAAAAACATTTTTGGAAATGAGCTCTTTTGACTGAGGACCCCAATACACTGGTATTTTTTAAAACAGAAACAAAAACCAATGATATGAAGTCATTAGAAACAAACTGATTGAAAAAGCCATGAAAAAGTGGAACAATAGAATAAAACACCTGTGAGATATAACAAGAGCTACACTTCTGGGGTCTGTGGGTACCCCAGTTAGTAGGATCAGGGTTAAGAGGTCTTCCTGTTACATCATACCTGTGTTTACCTCAAATATTCAGATGTGTAGGCTTAAAGGTTTTGTCCAAAGATTTGGGAAATACTCTAGTGAAGATTGTTCCTGATACCTGAAAAGCATGAACTTATTTTTTTAAAATGTTAGTTGGTAAAATGTGTGAAGATAAAGAAACAGTCTACATTACCACTACAAACACACACACACCACATATTTTGGTTTGTTTATGAAGGAGTACACTGAGCCTTGTGACTCAGAGTGTGTCTTTCCCTATTTTACCACTAGAGAGCAACATAACTCTGAAAGGTCTCAGCTGTGAGGTCACCACAGAGAAACATCTATCAGAGCATTTCCACACCTCTGACATTAAAAAGGGTTTCTTTACTTAAAGTTTTCAATAGTTAAAACAAGATTCTTACAAACAGCGTGTTTCCATTTAAGATCAGAACAATGCAGTTAAAGTGAAAACTAAAATTAAACTGTAGGACTAAATAAATCTACCACTGTGTTACTGAAGATTTAAGCATTTGCAAATTATCATCTGATACATTATTTTGAAATCTGAGTTTTCAGTATAACAGAGTAATATTGTCTTGTTTCACTAACAGCAGAAAATACCAGAAACTGTCGTTCATGTCATTCAGAAACTTTTAATGCAATTGTTGAATCTATCAGAGGAAACAAACATCTCAGACAGTCTTGGACTTCACCACTTCCTCTTAAAGTCCCTACAGTCAGGTTAATGATGTAAAGTGTAACTCAGCACCTATTTGATGTCAAATAGAGATGAGAAATCATTCATGTTATAGAATATGAAACACATATAAAATGTGCAAATTTACGTAACATCCACACGTCAGGCGAAATATGATACTGGATCGCCTACTTTGGTCCCTCCTTAGGAAAAAGACACGAAGACTCACAACAAAATCAAAGCAAGGACTTGTTTGTCTACTGCAGTGATCACTGGGCTCCCCAAAAAAATCATGCCATAAAACGATGGAGCTTGTTTTTCTGCTCATCTTCTGTCCTTTCACACTTTCAGGTGAGATTAACTTCAAAAAATGTAAAAAGTCTGGCGGTATACAATTCACTTTCACTTTATGTTGGGCACTTTTACGCAGTTTAGGAGTTTAGGTCAAGCCGTAACTGGTCCGTTATATCAGGTTTAATCAATGGCTTTAGCAATGTTAACTACATCGTTTACAAATCATTTCTAGACATGCATGTAATCGCCAAACGCGCGTCTCACGTGAGGCTGATGTCATCTAAAGGTTCGAGGTCTCGCTTATTTTCTCCGCGTGACGCGCGCGGTTCTTCGCAGAAATAGACAGAGAACATGATAGAAAATAAGGTTGTCAGTGGCAGAAACACCGCAGCAGACACGCTTCATGTGTGGATGCTGCAAGTAGTTCAGACACACACTGCTGAGGTTTGCACCCAGTGTGTCCCAGGCGTTAATTCTAGTAGCTTTTACATAACCTGTTGAGATGTCAATCTAACTTAATGGTCAGTGCTGAACTGTAGATTACCTGTGAGACCGACTCAGGTGTTGCAAGACAGGAATACAACATTAACTTATAGACTATTAACTGCAGCTTATTGTATCAGCATCATGATGAAAAGCACAATTTCACAAATATTTATCAATTTCAATTTATTCAATTCAATTCAATTTTATTTATACAGCGCCAAATCACAACACAAAGTCATCTCAGGGCACTTTTACATGGAGCAGGTCTAGACCATGCTCAACATAAACTTATAATGTGAAAACTGTAGGCTAAAATCATCTCAGTCTCTGTCTCAGTATATTTTAAGGATAGATATTACAGATATAAACTGCCTAAAACAAAAATGTATTAACATCTTAATAACTGCATGTGTGGAGTCTATGTGACACAAGAGGAGATACTTGAGTATGACCTTCTGCTTCAGACGATGTTGGTCTTTCATTAAGTGTAATGATTCTCACTTAGACTAACTGCAGCTTAATGTACCAGCATCATGTAGTAAAGCACAATTTCACAAATATTTATCAATTTCAATTTATTCAATTCAATTCAATTTTATTTATATAGCGCCAAATCACAACACAAAGTCATCTCAGGGCACTTTTACATAGAGCAGGTCTAGAACATGCTCTTTAATTTACAGAAAGAGAGACCCAACAGACCCCCCTATGAGTAAGCACTTGGCGACAGCGGTAAGGAAAAACTCCCCTTTATTTTTATCGGGAAGAAGCCTAAGGCAGAACCCGGTTGTGAAAGAGAACAGCAACAAGCAGCAACAAACAGCAGCATCAGCAGGAACAGCTGGCGAAGGACAGAAGGACGAAAACATCAGCATGGTTGATGGTTTATGGGGCTTCCTGTGGATTAGAGAGCATATTGCAGTACCTGTTTTTAAATAGGTTTAGTTTTAGTTTAGTGAATACTAATATTAAAAATACAACTTATTATTCATATAATCTTTAAAACAGTTGGTTTAACTTCTATTTCAGACTTTATGTTTCTCTTCTTAAATATAACTGTACATTTACTACAGAGCTTAACATACCTCAGATTTTTACACTGCTGATTAATTATTGATTAAAGTGAATGAATTATATCGAGGCACATTGCATTAACGGAGGAAAAAACTATTCAAAGATATTTTTTCAAATAATTTGTTATAATAATAATGTAGTGTCTCATATATTAAGACTAAACGTATAACTAATAGCTATATGATGTTTAAGATATTTACCTCATTATTTAGAGGAAATATCTGGTTATTATGAATTCATCAGAAACTATTTTGTAATTATGAGTTCTTTATCTTGTAATCATCACTGACTTAATTTAGTTTTCTTTTGTTTCCTCTTGGTTTGAGGATTTTGATACTGATATGATTGAACTTTATTCACCAAAGTCACACTTCTGAAAATGTTTCATCAGATTTTTACAGTGTTTTCTTTTTTCCACCAGACCGACTAAACACAGATCAGGTTTCTGGGCTCATTTCACATATCATAGCAGCTTCCTGCTGTACTAATAAACCATATTAATTATTTTGGTTATATACTGATTGTTTTTTAAATGTGATAAAAAATAATATATTTTGTAAAGATTTAGAAGATATTTTGTTACTATTCAAGCAAAATGAGGCAAAACTGGAGAAAACACTGATAAATAGTTGTAATTCATACTTTGCTCACCATAAGTTGTTCAGGAATCTCATAGTAGTGAACAGATATTTATGTCAAGATTCAACATTTTGCTTAGATTTACACTTGAATGTATATGTAGTCATTACTAACCTTAAATGAAATGACAATCAGTGAGGTTATTAAAGCTGTCTCGTCATTCTGGCAAATGTTTCCACAAAAAAATAGCCTATTAACATATCCAGCATTCATTTGTGTTTATAGTTGTGTTTTTGGCTGCCTGACCAATGGAAGGTCAATATTCACTCTCCTTTTATCTTTTGTTTAGTCTCAATCATTCCAAGTATAATATCTGGCTCTTAGGTTGGTAGATGTTCTACTTTCATCACCAGCTCATCACTAACTTTGTGTGTCTGAGGTTTCATGATGGGGAAAATATTGGTTGTAATTACACATACTTAAATATGGATAAATGCATGTTTATGAAAACTGGATATAGTTGCCAAGCCCACGCTTTAAGCCACTGAGGTGCTCCACCACGGACTATTTAATTGACACACCGTTTACCTTGAATTAAATGAAGTATTGTCCAAACAATTCTCACAAGTTGAACAGAGTCCATTTATTCCATAAAGTTGTTGTTCCATAAACGCACCAAACACCAACAAATACCGGTAACAAATAATTAACCCGACTGCAGCAAGACGCTGCCTTGAGTTGCTTGTGACCAGGTAAACACAGTGGGTAGGTGGTGAGTGAGTGAGTGAGTGGTCAAAAACTGTTTCCCCTTCCTGGCGGCACCTGAACATGCACAGTTTGGTTCCTACTTATACAAGATTTGCTAATTGGCTCCTACACTGGATTTCAAAACCTCTTTCTCTTACAGTGAAACACTCACTGAAGTTTTTCTTCACTGTGTCCTCTGGAGTCAAAAACTTGCCAGATTTTATGATGATTGGGATGGTCGATGAAGTTCCAGCAAGTTACTGTGACAGCATCAGTAAGACACCAGGAGCCAAACAAGACTGGGTACAAAAATTGTTTGAAGATGATCAACAATATTTGGAGCAGTACACTGAGAGGTGTTTCTTAATCCAAAACTTCCACAAAGCTGACATTGACACTTTGAAGCAACAACTGAATCAAACTGAAGGTAAGTAAAAATACTGTAAAAATGTAAAGTTTCTTTTTTGTCCTACACACATACACAGTTTGCTAAATATGTATATATATACTTCCTTTATGTCCTTCCCTCTATTATCTATTACTTTTTCAAAATGGGTTTTCATTATTAATATTATTATTATATATCGCTTTTACTGTTTGCTATGTGCTGGAAAAACTGAATAATAGAGTCCTGCATTTGAATCTCTTCCTTGTTTTGTTTGTTTTGTTTTGTTTTGTTTTGTTTTGTTTTGTTTTGTTTTGTTTTGTTTTGTTTTGTTTTGTTTTGTTTTGTTTTGTTTTGTTTTGTTTTGTTTTGTTTGGTTTGGTTTGGTTTGGTTTTGTTTGTGTGTGTGTGATGTGGTATGTTCTGGTTGGAAAGTTTGACTCCTTGATGTCAGTTTGTGTATTTCTGTGTGTTGGTCTTGCAATTAAGAGGTGACTCTTTCACATGTTCCTTGACCTTCTAAAATGCAGCCTCACATAGGCTCCAGTCACCTGTAACCCTCTGTGGGATCTCACTCTGAACTCTGTCTCTCTCTCAGGTGTTCACATTTTACAGGCTATGTTTGGCTGTGAATGGGATAATGGGACTGAAGAGGATAATTCTTTTGCTCAGTTTGGTTATGATGGAGAAGACTTCTTATCATTTGACCTGAAGACACTGACATGGATCGCTCGAAAACCACAAGCTGTCATCACCAAACACAAGTGGGACAGTGATAGAGCTCAAAATGAAAGTTGGAATTACTTCTTCACCTGGCTTTGCCCTGAGTTATTGAGGAGATATTTGGACTATGGGAAGAGCTCTCTGCTGAGAACAGGTAGATCACATGACATGATGTAGTTTCATGGACACAATTTGAAAATGCCTCTTCTGTTTCTAACCTCCCTCCCTCACCCCTCACCCTTGTGTTTCTAGACCTTCCCTCAGTGTCTCTCCTCCAGAAGACTCCCTCCTCTCCAGTCAGCTGCTTCGCTACAGGTTTCTACCCTCACAGAGCCGAGATGTTCTGGAGGAAAGATGGAGAGAAACTTCATGAAGACGTGTACAGTGGAGAGATCCTCCCCAACCATGATGGATCCTTCCAGATGAGTGTTGACCTGAACCTTTCATCAGTCACACCTGAAGACTGGAGGAGGTACGAATGTGTGTTTCATCTCTCTGGTGTGAAGGACGACATCATCACCAAACTGGATAAAGCTGTGATCAGAACCAACGGGGGTAAGACTGGAATACTGCTGCTGCGCTGCACAGTCCAGATCATTTCATCCGTTAGTTTAAAAAAAGTCCTGAACAGTCCTTCCATGGAAGAGTCAGTTCAGTCGTTTCATTGGATTTTCACAGAAAATCCAGCCCGTGGCCTTCACATAGAAATCAGTCCACAGGGTGTTACAGGCAATCGAAAAAAAGGGAACATTGCAATATGTGAATTGATTCCCATTTCTATATATAGAACCTTTAAAAAGAGACATCACCTACTTTTGACAGTGTAATTGAACTGCTGTACTTTTATTTTCAACTCTGCACATCCTGGACAATAATGAGTTTCCTCAGCAGAAAATTCTCACAGGAAAAAGAGTCCTCATAGAAAGTTTTGGGTTTTAGGGGGATGAAAGTAACAAATGTGGTTGTAAATAATGATGTATGATTATCATCATTATAGGTGAAAATACCAAAAGTACATTGGCATGCACTTGATGCACTGTGAATGTTTTGTTTTGGTTCCAGTTTCTCCCTCAGAGTTCCCTACTGGTCCTGTTATTGGAGGTGTTGTAGGACTGCTGCTGCTCCTGGCAGTCTGCATCACTGGAGTCTTCATCTGGAGAAGGAAAAATAATGGTGAGGAACAAACATACTTTTACTCATCATCAAGACATTTCAACAACAAATAACAGTGTAACCTGACTGATGTTCAGTAACTTGACCTCCAACTGAAGAGTTACTCTCTCACATTTTAAAAATAAAAGTAGAAATCAGTGAAATTAATGCAGTGTTTCTATAAAACATGTATTTTATATTTTCTTTGTTTGCTTTCATAAATTCTGACATATTTTAAATTTTGAAATACTATTATCTGTCATCTGTATTTCAGGATTCAGGCCTGCAAACTGTGAGTATAGTGTCAGTTTATCTCTCTCTCTATGCACAATGAATGCAGTTAATAGTTTAAATTACATTACTGACACTTTATTTTTCTTTTATAGCTTCAGACTCGTCATCCTCTGATCCATCTTCAGTCAAAGATGTAGCTCTTAACTGATCACAGTGAGTATTTCATCATGTCATCAACACTGTGCAGATACTGTATGAAGAATCTCTCTGTTGCTCCTCCTGAAACTAGCTACAGTATACTGATATAATACTCTCATAAATATACTGAAAGTCTGTCTTTGTTAAAAAGACTGATGTGGCAGAATTTCTCAGTCAAGTTTTTGGACTAAAATCAAACATACAATATGATCACTAATAAGTCCAGGTTCCTTTCTCTTTGTAACTCTTTGAATTCATAGATCAGATTTATGAGTTTCAGGTCGTCAGTGGATGCAGTGAAGAATGATATCTGTGAAGATTATCTGAGAGCTGATAGAAGCATTAATGTTGATGTGAATCCTCCACTGCAGGAGTAACAACATCTGGAGAGAACTGATGCTGCTGTCCAGCTGTTTCCTCAAACCTTTGGTGGAGATGAATCACTGCAGCAGCTACCAGACACCAAAGAGCCACAACGTTACTCCAGTGGGGCATCTTTTGTCTTCAGATATCAAATTCATATCAGTTAGTCACGTGATGTACTGTCTTTGATGATGATTAGTATTAAGTCAACTTTTGGGAGACATGATGATACTCAGCACTTTAACCTCTGATTCTAACATGAGTCAAACCTAAAATTATAAATATTCAACTACTCATGCTTTCACTCACAATTTGTTTGACAGTTTAATTTCAGAAACACTAATGAAGATTCTGCACTAGGCCTCAGCTGAAAAAACACAACTCTCACTGCCAGAAGGGGAAGTCAGAAGTGCCACACTCCAGTTTGAATGATTCATTATGAATTGTTAATCAGTCATCTTTTCACTAGTGAATTGTAAAACATGATTGTTATGGGGGGTCACAGAAGGTGAAGAAATTATCTCCAATCTGTACATGAGATCAAATGTAAATTAGAAAAATGTTTTTTATTTGTTTATTTTTAATTTTATCGTCAGTGTTTGCTACATTTTCTTGTGTTCTTGTGTCATTTTTTTAAAATTTTGTTAATATGTTCAGTTATTAAATAAAATTCTCCTGAAAACCTGATTAACCTTCATCCTACCAACATATTTAACATACAAGCACTACTGACTGGGGTCCCTGAGGACTCCAAGAATAAACTTCTGTAAGAAACAACCATCATAGCAAAATGTTTACTCATTCATTCGGCTCTTCCTGTCCACATGTCGATGTGTCCTGGGTCGATGTGTCCCAGGTCCTTGGGCAAGACACTTAACCCCAAATTGCTCCTGATGGCTGTGCCATCAATCTGTGAATGAGTGTGAATGCTTAGTTTCCTCTGATGGGCAGGTTGGGACCTTGCATGCTAGCCCCTGTACCCATTCAGCATATGAATGGGTGAATGTGATTCATAGTGTGAAAGCGCTTTGAGTAGTCTGAAGACTAGAAAAGCGCTATACAAGTATGGTCCATTTATTATAAAAAAAAATCATTTTTGGAAATGAGATCTTTTGACTGAGGACCCTGAGGACCCAAATACACTGGTATTTTTAAAACGGAAACAAAAACCAATGATATGAAGTCATTAGAAACAAACTGATTGAAAAAGTCATGAAAAACTGGAACAATAGAATAAAACGCCTGTGAGATATAACAAGAGCTACACTTCTGGGGTCTGTGGGTACCCCAGTTAGTAGGATCAGGGTTAAGAGGTCTTCCTGTTTCACATCATACCTGTGTTTACCTCAAATATTCAGATGTGTAGGCTTAAAGGTTTTGTCCAAAGTCATGGGAAATACTCTTGTGAAGATTGTTCCTGATAACTGGAAAGCATGGACTTATTTTTTAAAATGTTAGTTGGTTAAATGTGTGAAGATAAAAGAAAAAGGCTACATTACCACTACAAACACACACACCACATATTTTGGTTTGTTTATGACAGAATACACTGAGCCTTGTGATTCAGAGTGTGTCTTTCCCTATTTTACCACTAGAGATCAACATAACTCTGAATTGTCTCAGCTGTGAGGTCACCACAGAGAAACATCTGTCAGAGCATTTCCACACCTCTGACATTAAAAAGGGTTTCTTTACTTAAAGTTTTCAATAGTTAAAACAAGATTCTTACAAACAGCTTGTTTCCATATAAGACCAGAACAATACAGTTAAAGTGAAAACTAAAATTAAACTGTAGGACTAAATAAATCTACCACTGTGTTACTGAAGATTTAAGCATTTGCAAATTATCATCTGATACATCATTTTGAAATCTGAGTTTTCAGTATAACAGAGTAATATTGTCTTTTTCACTAATAGCAGAAAATTACAGAAACTGTCATTCATGTCATTCAGAAACTTTCAATGCAATTGTTGAATCTATCAGAGGAAACAAACATCTCAGACAGTCTTGGACTTCACCACTTCCTCTTAATGTCCCTACTGTCAGGTTAATGATGTAAAGTGTAACTCAGCACCTATTTGATGTCAAATAGAGATGAGAAATCATTCACGTTATAGAATATGAAACACATATAAACTGTGCAAATTGATTTACGTCAATCCACGCGTCAATCGAAATATGATACTGGATATCCTACTTTGGTCCCTCCTTAGGAAAAAGACACAAAGACTCACAACAAAATCAAAGCAAGGACTTGTTTGTCTACTGCAGTGATCACTGGGCTCCCTCAAAAAATCATGCCATAAAAACAATGGAGCTTGTTTTTCTGCTCATCTTCTGTCCTTTCACACTTTCAGGTGAGATTAACTTTAAAAAATGTAAAAAAAACCTGGCGGTATACAATTCACTTTCACTTTATATTGGGCACTTTTACGCAGTTTAGGTCGAGTCGTAACTGGTTCGTTATACAGAGTTTAATCAGTGGCTTTGGCAATGTGAAGTACATCGTTTACAAATCATTTCTAGACATGCATGTGATCGCCAAACGCGCGTCTCACGTGAGGTTGCCGTCATCTCGGTTGCCGTCATCTCCCATTTTCTCCGCGTGACGGGCGAGGCTTTCAGCAGAAACAGACAGAGAACATGATAGAAAATAAGGTTGCCAGTGGCAGAAACACCGCAGCAGACAGGCCTCATGTGTGGATGCCGCAAGAAGTTAATCGACGCACACACACTGCTGAGGTTTGCATCCAGTGTGTCCCAGGTGTTATTTCTAGTAGCTTTTAAATAACCTGCTGAGATGTCAATCGAAATACAGATATTAATGAGATTAATCTGATCTGAAACGCATCAGATTAATCTATGAATCTCACCAGTGATGTCGTTCAGGTCTCATCGAAAATGAATATATGTTTCTGTACAGTACTGATGTTCTGGGTGTTGTTCGAATCGAGCTGGTGGCTGAGAGGCTTGGGCAGAGGTCTAGGCTGGTAGCCGGGGCTTGGGCTGAGCGTGAGACTCGTCAGAGTGAATAGAGAGGGGAACCAGGCAGAGGGATGGGCCATGCAGGTGAGCCAGGGAGGCAGGAGACAATGGCTGGTGTCAGGTGAAGGCAAAACTGTAGGAATACAGAAACAGAGATAAGGGGTGCTGTAAAAAATGAACCGAAGTAAAGTTATGAGACTAGAAGTGCGACTGACTGTGAGAAACAGAGTCTTTTTAAGCAGAACTCCTGATGGATGGCAGCTGGTCGCCTGACTCCCACACATTTTTCTTCACTTCTGTAATTTTGGCATACACAAGGGGGAGAAGAATCCCATGGCAATGTACAGATATTTATATCAAAATGTAATATTTTGATTAGATTTATGGTTGAATGTACAGATGGGGGACAAATTAAACCCAATTGAACACCTATGGGATATTTTGGACTGACATGTTATACAGCGCTCTCCATCACCATCATCAACACACCAAATGAAGGATTATCTTTTTGAAGAACATTGTTCATCCCTCCAGAAGAGTTTAAGGCTGAGGAACACTATTCTTCAATATTATATTTCCTCATTTGGTGCCTGTATTGGTCATTCCTTTCATTTGTCCCCCGTTTGTATGTGTAATCATTACTAACCTTGTATAAAATGATTAGAAGTTAAGTCAATAAAGCTGTCTTAGTCATTATGGCAAATGTGCCAACAAAAAATGGCCTATTAATATATCCAGCATTCATTTATGTTTTGAGTTGTGTTTTTGGCTGCCTGACCAATGGAAGGTCAATATTCACTCTCCTTATAGCTTTTGTTTAGTCTCAATCATTCCAAGTATAATATCTGGCTCTTAGGTTGGTAGATGTTCTACTTTCATCACCAGCTCATCACTAACTTTGTGTGTCTGAAGTTTCATGCTGGGCAAAATATTGAATGTAATTAATTATATTTATCATAAACATCAATAAATATATGTTCATGAAAACTGAATTTAAAAACAATTCAAATTTCTTTCAGTGAAACACTCACTGAAGTTTTTCTTCACAACATCTTCTGGAGTCAAAAACTTCCCAGATTTTGTGGTTGTTGGGATGGTTGATGAAGTTCCATCAGGTTACTGTGACAGCATCAACAAGACAGCAGAAGCCAAACAAGACTGGACACAAAAACTGATAGACGATGATCCAGAACATTTGGAGTGGTACACTCAGAGGTGTTTGTCAAACGAAATTGACCACAAAGCTCACATTGAAAATTTGAAGCAGCAACTGAATCAAACTGAAGGTAAGTAAAAATACTGTAAAAATGTAAAGTTGTGTTTATTGTTAAATAGCAAACAGATATAGTTCCATTATAAACACACATGTTTACACGTTCAAACACATACACAGTTTGTTAAATATGCATATATATTTTCCTCATTTCCCTCCCTCTGTTATCGACCATGTAACATGATTGGCTCTTTCAAAATGGGTTGTCAATATTAATATTATATGTAGCTTCCCTGGTAGCTAATTGCTGGATTCACTGAAAAACTGGGTCCTGCATTTAAATCCCGCTCTTCGTGTGTGTGTGTGTGTGTGTGTGTGTGTGTGTTTGTTTGTGTGTAACCCCTTGATGTCAGTTTGTGTATTGGAATGAAGAGGTGGCCCTTCCACATGTTTCTTGACCTCTAAAATGCAGCCTCACATAGGCTCCAGCCACCTGTAACCCTCTGTGGGATCTCACTCTGCACTCTGTCTCTCTCTCAGGTGTTCACATCTTCCAGAGGATGAGCGGCTGTGAATGGGATGATGGGACTGGAGAGGTTAACGGTTTTGCTCAGTATGGTTATGATGGAGAAGACTTCTTAGCATTTGACCTGAAGACAAAGACATGGATCATTTTAAAACCACAAGCTGTCATCACCAAACACAAGTGGGACGGAGATAGAGCCAACAATGAAAGGTGGAATTACTTCCTCACCCAGTATTGCCTTGAGTTAGTGAAGAGATATTTGGACTTTGGGAAGAGCTTTCTGCTGAGAACAGGTAGATCACATGACTTAATGTAGTTTCATGGACACAATATTAAAATCTCTCTTCTGTTTCTAACATATATTCCTCACCCCCCACCCCCCACCACCCAACCCCACCCCCCTCTATCTCTCTAGACCTTCCCTCAGTGTCTCTCCTCCAGAAGACTCCCTCCTCTCCAGTCAGCTGCTTCGCTACAGGTTTCTACCCTCACACAGCCGAGACGTTCTGGAGGAAAGATGGAGAGGAGCTTCATGAGGACGTGGAACATGGAGAGATCCTCCCCAACCATGATGGATCCTTCCAGATGAGTGTTGACCTGAACCTTTCATCAGTCACACCTGAAGATTGGAGGAGGTACGAATGTGTGTTTCATCTCTCTGGTGTGAGGGACGACATCGTCACCAAACTGGACAAAGCTGTGATCAGAACCAACAGGGGTAAGACTGGAATACTGACTTTACAATGTTATTTATTAAATTATGTAATTTTCCATGAACATTGAGAAGATATTAAATCTGGGTTCCGATTTTACAAGATAAATAAGTCTGAAACAATCCTGACTTTCTGGTGCTGAGGATTAATTAAGTCCAGGGTTAACAAACAAAACTGCTGTTCTGCAGACTGAAATGACTTCAATGTCTTACTTGTTACATTATACACGTGACCTACTTAAATTACTTAAGTGGATCCAATGAAAACCAGTTTAAATATAGTGGTATGGCAGCACACGGTTAAAGGCGCAGTTGAGGGTGTGCCGTTGTTAATCCAACAGCACACTACAAACGCATTGCCAAGAATGAGAGAGTTCTGCAAAGCCAGGAAGTCCACTCAGGAAAAAGGTTGAGTGAGCAGAAACCTCACTAAAGTTATTCATGCTTTGCATGTAAAGCAACCAAATTAACACAAAAAAGAAATTCAGCATGCAAAATGCTAGACCACATTGTTTATTATTATTTTGCACTGTCATAGGATTACTCACAGACAGTCTACTGTTTGTATGTGAAAATAAGATTTATTAAACAAAGTAAAACAAAATATAATAATTGCTGATCTGAGGAAACACATGATCATACAGGAGAGAGCAAGAGCTTTCAATGAGGACAGGGTGATCAACTCAAAGATGACAGGATGAAAAAGGTTAAGAATAAAGTTTTAGTATTACAATAACAAACACATAAGGTATAGTACAACAAAGACGGAATGATTACAACATAGATATAAAATAGTCACATAGATCATAATTGTGTGGATTATTTTGATGCCAAATTAAAACAGATCAACATGTCCTGTGATATTTATTTCACCTAAAAAGAGACATCATCTGCTTTTGGCAGTATCATTGATCTGCTTTACTCATATTTACAACTCTATATGTCATTAACAATAATAAGCAGAAAACTCTCACAGGATTCCCAAACTGTCTGTGTGTCATGAAAGCTCCGTGTTTTAAGGGGATGAAAGTAACAAATGACATCATCAATTATGATGTATGTCCAGTTTCTCCCTCAGAGTTCCCTGCTGGTCCTGCTATTGGAGGTGTTGTAGGACAGCTGCTGCTCCTGGCAGTCTGCATCACTGGAGTCTTCATCTGGAGAAGGAAAGATAATGGTGAGGAACAAACATACATTTACTCATCATCAAGCTATTTTAACAACAAATAACTGTAACCTGGCTGATGTTCAGTAATGAGACCTCTCTCTCTCTATCTCTCTCTCTCTCTTTCTGTACAGATAAATATTGTTTACAGTTTAAATTGAATTATTGCCACTTTGTTTTTCTTTTATAGCTTCAGACTTGTCATCCTCTGATCCATCATCAGTCAAAGACGCAGCTCTTAACTGATCACAGTGAGTATTTCATCATGTCATCAACACTGTGCAGATACTGTATGAAGAATTGTTCCTCCTGAAACTAGCTACAGTATACTGATATAATACTCTCAGAAATATACTGAAAGTCTGTCTTTGTTAAAAAAAAAAAACTGTTTGATTGATTTGACTGAATTTCTCAGTCAAGTGATCCAGTATACTTACGGGAAACAGTTGACACTGAGGTTTTATTGTAATATTGATTAAAATATTTATATTTTGGACTATTATCAAACATATATTTGACATATAAATCCAGGTCCTTCTCTATGTGTTACTCTGTCTTTGCATCTTTCCATTAACAATTTAGAGGAGAGTAGTGAACTCAAATGAAGATGCTGTGGCATCAATATTTTCTTCTATTTTGCACCATAAATGTTCATTAACAAAACTTGTTTTAATGAATATTGAGATGTGACAACACAGGACTCATCAGAAAGTCACAGGATACATCAAACTAAAGTGTGAATTCATAGATCAGATTTATGAGTTTCAGGTCGTCAGTGGATGCAGTGAAGAATGATATCTGTGAAGATTATCTGAGAGCTGATAGAAGCATTAATGTTGATGTGAATCCTCCACTGCAGGAGTAACAACATCTGGAGAGAACTGATGCTGCTGTCCAGCTGTTTCCTCAAACCTTTGGTGGCGATGAATCACTGCAGCAGCTACCAGACACCAAAGAGCCACAATGTTACTCCAGTGGGGCATCTTTTGTCTTCAGATATCAAATTCATATCAGTTAGTCATGTGATGTACTGTCTTTGATGATGATTAGCATTAAGTCAACTTATGGGAGACATGATGATACTCAGCACTTTAACCTCTGATTCTAATGTGAGTCAAACCTAAAATTATAAATATTCAACTACTCATGCTTTCACTCACAATTTGTTTGACAGTTTAATTTCAGAAACACTAATGAAGATTCTGCACTAGGCCTCAGTTGAAAAAACACAACCTTTGTTCCACTGTTTGTTTCATTGTGGGGACGGCTAGGAAGTTCACTAATTGGAAAATCGGCAGTTCAATTCCCGGCTCCTTGTGTCCTTGGGTAAGACACTTAACCCCAAATTGTTTCTGATGGCTGCACCATCAGTGTATGAATGTGTATGAATGATTAGATTTCCTCTGATGGGCAGGTTGGGACCTTGCATAGTAGCCCCTGTACCATTCAGTGTAGAATGTGTGTGAATGTCATTTGTCATGTAAAAACACTTTGAGTGGTCAGACGACTAGAAAAGTGCTATACAAGTACAGGCCATTTACCATTCCCATAGTTTAAACACTGGATAACAACTTCTCCCACTTTAACCAAAGTGTAAATATTTATGTTATGTCTTAGTCTTAAGATTCATTGCTCCTCCACTCCAAATAACAGCTGTTACGCATTTTACACATAAATTCATAAATGTTTCCACAGTTTTACACAAAATAAATGCATTTTTGAATATTTAAATACTGAAAATTGCGTATTGAGGCGCTAACACTTCTTAGAGCTTATATTTGTATCTTATACATTTGTCATCTTCACATGTTCTGTATTGGTCATGTGGCTGATAAATGTTGATGTCATTGTAAGGTTTTTGTTAATGCTCAGATTATTAGTGTTGGAGGATTAATTGAGTTTCCTCTGACATGTAATTAATCTGACAGATGTACTTTATTTCAAAAATGGCTAAACTGATTTTACATAAATGAAAGTTTACATATAAATGAATGTATGTTACTTTCAAACCCTTACCAACAAGTTCACACAATACTGACTAATCATTGCCACCACCATATAAATCTCTGTATTTCACAGTCAACACTTTTTTTAATCTCATGTCAGGTGCAACATTCCCAATCTGTTAATCATTTGGCTCTTCAAGAGGTTTTTATGTTCAAAACAATTTATTCACCGTTTTATAACTACAACAGTAGGTTAAGGCCAGTGGTGTACTGGCATACTGAGATGGTGGACTGTTAAAACATTTCCGTTTTTACCGGCCCTTTCTGTGTGCCTGTCATTCAGGTTTCACATGAGAGCGTGCTGCATGTCTGTGTCAGGCAGTCACAGCCAAGCGCCTCCCTTTACTCTCACTGCCAGAAGGGGGAGTCAGAAGTGCCACACTCCAGTTTTAATGATTCATTATGAATTGTTAATCAGTCCTCTTTTCACTGGTGAATTGTAAAACATGATTGTTATGGGGGGGTCACAGACGGTGAAGAAATTATCTCCAATCTGTACATAAGATCAAATGTGAATTAGAAAAATGTTATTTGTTTATTTTTAATTTTATCTACAGTGTTTGCTACATTTTCTTGTGTCATTTTTGTACAGTTTTTTTTTTTTTTTTTTTTTTTTTTTTTTAAATTTGTTCAGTTATTAAATAAAATTCTCCTGAAAACCTGATTAACCTTCATCCTACCAACATATTTAACATACAAGCACTACTGACTGTGGTCCCTGAGGACTCCAAGAATGAATTCCTGTAAGAAATGACCATCATAGCTAAATGTTTACTTATTCATTCACTTATTATCTAAAAAGTTACATGTCTAAGTAATATCATCTGGAAAAAATTTGGAAATGAGCTCTTTTGACTCAGGACCCTGAGGACCCCAATACACTGGTATTTTTAAAAACAAAAAACAATGGTATGAAGTCATTAGAAACAAACTGATTGAAAAAGTCATGAAAAAGTGGAACAATAGAATAAAACGCCTGTGAGATATGACAAGAGCTACACTTCTGGGGTCTGTGGGGACTCCAGTCAGTAGGATCAGAGTTAAGAGGTCTTCCTGTTACATCATACCTGTGTTTACCTCAAATATTCAGATGTGTAGGCTTAAAGGTTTTGTCCAAAGTTTTGGGAAATACTCTTGTGAAGATTGTTCCTGATACCTGAAAAGCATGAACTTATTTTTTAAAATGTTGGTTGGTAAAATGTGTGAAGATAAAGAAACAGTCTTCATGACTACTACAAACACACACACCACATATTTTGGTTTGTTTATGACAGAATACACTGAACATTGTGACTCAGAGTGTGTCTTTCCCTATTTTACCACTAGAGAGCAACATAACTCTGAAATGTCAAATGAACAGAGAAACATCTGGCAGAGCATTTCCACACCTCCAATATTACAAAGGATTTCTCGAGTTTTCAATAGTTAAAGCAAGATTCTTACAAACAGCTTGTTTCCATATAAGATCAGAACAATACAGATAAAGTGAAAACTAAAATTAAACTGTTGGACTAAATAACGTGTCAACGGATCTACGGTAGGAGACTGTTAAAACTTCTGGAAAGGCTAACAGAATAATATTGTCTTATTTCACTAATATCAGTGTTGTGCTTCATGATGTTCGTAAACTTCTCATGCATTTGTTGCATCTGTCAGCAAAAACAAACATCTTAGACTTCACCACTTCCTCTTAAAGTCCCCACCGTCAGGTTAATGATATAAAATGTAACTCAGCTCAGATGTCAAATAGAGATGGAAAATTATTCATATTACAAAATGTTAAACAAGTAAAATGTACAAATGGAATTAGGTAAAATATGATGCTAAAAACATTCACCACAAAAACATCAAAATTAACTAACGTGAGATGGAGAACATGTCTCAACCAGACAACCTGCATCAAACACAGACAAACTGAAGAATTTTTAGTATAAAAACAGAGGTGTCAAGAAAAAACTTACTGACAGAGACAGCCCAGACTACCCCGTGATTGTGATACATAAAGAATAACTACATAAAAATCATCTTAAAAACACAATTTCATAAACTTTCTGGATTTCCCTTTTTTTGCCACAGTCCAGAGCTGTGAGTAATCTTTGAGTGCATTTGTTGTGCTCACAGCACTGATATATTGAACAACTTAAAACTTAATATATATTGAATAACTGATTTTGAAATGTATATATTTTGTATTATGTGAATGTCAGATCATTTTTTGTGTATGCAAGACTTTTTTTTCTCTTTTATTCCCATCACATCCATACAGTGTTCTTCTTGTATTATACATTTATCTCATGTGAATGTTTATAATAACTGTATGAATTTAAAGATGAGGTACTTTTCTGTTTAGTTTCTATAAACAGGTAGATATTGAATAGAGAAATAAAAATCATTTCTTATGTTGAGTTACATAATTGACTGTCAGACTGATTTTTCAATCTCATTTTTTCAACATAAGTTTGCCAACTGTTGTTACAGTAAGATGAATATTCTCATTCACTAAATGAACGTGGCTCCAACTTGAAGATGTTAAACTATAAATGCAGGGAAAAAATCTATGTGCAAACGATTATTATGATAATTATAATTACTCATGGTCAGTAGTCTAGAGCATTGAATGCATTTAGAAGATTTTAAACTTCATTTATTAAACTTTGGAGGAAGGATGAACAAAACTTCTAATTCCTGTTTTTTATTTCTCCTTAAAATAAACTGATTTTTTTGTTCATTTTAGCATGTCAGCAATGCAGAAAGATTTGGTGAACTGTGAACTGAGGAAGTAGGAGAGTGTAAATATAAAAAAAGGGAAGTTGAGAGACTGACAAACCATAAAGCAAATGTAGCAGTGTGAAACTTTTCAACAGAAAGTAGTTCTCACGTTGGAAATCTAAATGGATCTAAAGTGCTTGTTTGTGCATCTGTGACGCATCATGATCACTGTATCTTGGCTATTTCTACTGTAGTGCATGTATTAGCTGTGTAGCTTTAACAGCATGGAAGGAGAAACCCCCCAGTGTTTGATAGTCTCCAGACCCACAGATTGTGAAGATAATATTTAAAGATAATAATTGGACACATTATTCGCTCTTCAGATGAGGGACTACATTATATTTGATATGTAATATTTTGTGTTTTACATGACACACGTACTGAATTCTTAAGCCCTTTTTCACATGTAAGGAGTCATTCACGGGTTTTTGAATGTAACTCCTTCAAAAAAAAAACCCAAAACTTCTCGGTAAAGCACTTTGAAACTTCCTCATTGTATGAATTGTGTTATATCCAACCTTATCTGACCTTGCTTCGCCTACTGGTCTGTTAAAGAGCAAACTTCTGGTAAACACACACACGCACGCACACACACACACACACACACACACACACACACACACACACACACACAAACGTACACATTTCCTGCATTTCTATTGGTCATTCCTCTTACACTGTGTGTACATTGACAGTCTTTCCTCCATCTCGAACAATCGCAAGATGAAGGGGACCGTGTTGTTGCTTCTCTTTTGCCGTCTTGTATCTTCAGGTAAGGGAATAATCTTTTTTTAAACAGTTGTTTAACTTCTATGTCAGCATTCATATTGGCATTTGTTACCACTTTCTAATACAGTTTAATTAACTTCTTATGGTAAGTTCCCGTCACTAGTTTCCAAGATTTTACGGTGTAACTTCCTCACATCAACCTCTACATGTATCGGTTGTTGCTGTTAGCGAAATGTAGATACAGAAGAAAATAACACAAAGAGGAGAGAGTAACTTTACTACTAGAGTGTAACAGGTGTTGTTGAATTTATTCTTCCCGCAAAATCTGACTCCACACAACACGATCTCCGCTTCTGTTTAAATGTGTTTATTGGAAACAGTCTTATTAACTTTGGTTTACTGAAATCAGTAAAACAGTAAATCTGGAGGGAGATGGTTTTTATGAAGGATTCAGTTTCACTTAGTTTCGTTTCGCAAGTTTCACTATCAGAATCGAGGTCCCCTCTTATGTTACATGAAACTAGTCATGGTGAGACACAAACAAAACCTCTTTGTTGACATATTTGGACCTATTTGTCATTAGTGGCAACATCTACCAAAATCTGACTCCCCTCTTATTGCAAAAATGCAAGATGTGACACACAACAAATTCTCTCAGTTGTCTTATCTGGACCTCTACTACTTAGCTTTTCTACTAAATCATTTGTATCTTTTGGCAGCAGGGGACAGATGATAACATTTTGTCGCTCCCTTTTTAGTGTCTGTCACATCATTTTGAATATAAGAGGATTTTGTAAGAAAAACAAAGTAAGAGTTTTTTTAATTAGGTCTAGTATTTGTTTATTGAATAAGGGTATACTTAGGGTATAAATACTTATCAAATTGGATGGATCAAATAAAAAATACATTCTGATTAATAGCACATGAAATTATACATCATTAATGAAGAACATATTAATATCATTGTATTAATATTAATAATATATTAAATTCTCTACAATGTGCACATTGCAGAGCTGTGATCCGGCTGTGAGCCAGAATAAAACGCTGACATTGTACATTTCTGCAAACCACAATATGTCGAATCTCTGCATTTCAACACGTATAATATGTAGCATTTCAACATTTGAATAAGTATCATATCAACTTTCTAAAGAGACTTCAGTCACATGACATCTATGTGACATCTCATGTAGGAGATAACTATCACTTCCCGTATTTCAATATGTGTTGCTAGAGAACACTCACTAATTATATCAGTGTTGCTCTATGTCGTGTGTAGACCACACCATGTGAATCTCATGTAAATTGGATGATGCTTTTCACATTAGGCTGACTTGCTGTTGCCAGTATGTGGCACTATGACAATAACTTAATATTTACATGTACATGTAATAATATCATATGGGAGGAACTGTCAGTCTCTGCATGCATGTCAAGAGTCTCTTGAGATCTGTCTATCAGTCACAGGTGCTGCTGTAGCTACCAAAGCTGAACAGAATAGGCAGAATATACCCACTTCAGTCTGCAGTTACTGGCCTTTACAACTGTTTACTGCTGTGAAACTAAAGGACATGCAAGGCAATAATCCACTAAGTAATCTAACAAATGACAACAGTTGCACATCAAATGAATTCTGAATATAATAAAATAATAATAAAACAATAATAAAAGTAAGCATTTTTGATAAATATGTATATAATCCAATGTATATAATCCAAAACAGCAAAACAAAGGTCAAAGGGCTCCTTCAAGGATTACCAGACAGACAACAGTTCAGTAACATCACAGAAAAAAAGGGTGCAGGAAAATGGAAAACTGTAACAGACTTCATGTGATTTTTATGTTATATTTAATAAAATTAAATTGCTACTTGCACTTGCTACTGAGAACTAGCCTTATGTTCATTGCTCTATGCTATCACAGAGAACACTATGGCCAAAAATAGCTATAGACCTTGTGATGTAATTATTTTATGAAATATCATGTCCAGATTACTGAATTGAAAACCAGTCAAACAGGACTTGTGTCTTGTGTTTTGTCTAATTCATAAATGTGTTTGTCCTACAGCAAATCACTCCCTGAAGTATTTTCTCACCGCCACGGATGGAGTCTTAAATTTTCCAGAGTTTGTGGCTGTTACACTAGTTAATGACGTTGAAGTGGCTTACTGGGACAGCATCAGAAAAACTCCAGAAACTAAAACCAGCTGGGGGAAAAAAATCATAGAAGATGATCCTGAGCATCTTACACTGTACATTCAACGGCTTTTACATAACCGGGAATTCTTCAGAGCCAAAATCAAGAGTTTGAAGCAGCGCTTTAACCAATCTGAAGGTACGTTACAGTTTGATTTGTTTTTTTCAGTTGCTGAAGCACATTTTCTGTGACACTACACCTTTCTCCATCAAGGTATTTTTATGTGCATTTTGAGGTTTTGCATTAGAAAAGTTAGATGAAAATGGTAAAATTGGACAAAACTTCCTCGATTTTGCAAAAAAGTTTTTACACAAGTGTGCTAAATAGGAGAAGGAAACACCTTTGCAGAATAAGTTCTGACATAGCAAACATATAACTTACGTGACGGATCAGCTTTTTCTGGTGTCAGCATCTTCCCAGATATTCTCATGATGTGCAAAAACATGGCTGCTAGAAGCAACAACAGCATGAACATTAAACAGCTATTACAACTTGCCCAGTTGAAACAAATTCCTGACTACCTCTCTCCATTTTTCTAGGATAGATGGCCAAGATGAATGGTTTTATTTCTGATTCACAACCTCAACTTCTTCTACTGTATTTATTACACCCATGCATGATGTAGCTCATACCGCTAACTTCTGACAAAACAACACATTCACTCCAAACCAGTTCATGGAAACTGGTGTACATTGGCACTTTCTTTTCTTTTTTCCCCTTTTTTTGCGACATTTCTAAAGTTTGCTTAAAATATGCCTAACAGTTAGATAGAAAAACGGCTACTGTTGCAGTTCTCAAAATATTAAAGGCTCCCTGTTGAGCTTTATGTAAACAAACATCCAGACTGTCCAGATAATGATTGGCTTTTAGTTGCTTCCATATGTCCTCTGTTTTAGTGTCTGTGGATCACTATAAGTCTCTAGTGAAGGTTTGATACCAATCAGTGCTGCTGCAGTTTCTGTCTTTGTGTCTCTCTTTCAGGTTCCCAAGTGTTTCAGAGGATGAATGGCTGTGAATGGGATGATGAGACTGGAGACATCAAGGGTTTTAATCAATATGGCTATAACGGTGAAGACTTGTTAATATTTAACATGGAGACAACGACATGGATCGCTCCATCGCCAAAAATTTTCAACGTCAAACAAGAGTGGGACAGAGATACGGGTAGAAATCTTCTCTGGAAGATTGCCCTTACCACTGAGTGCATTGATTTCCTTAAGAAGTATGTGAGCTATGTAAAAAACTCCTCACAAACATCAGGTAATCACACGACATGATGTGGTTTAATGTATATAAATTTGTTTGTACTCAATTTCTAAAGAAGCCTCACATTAATATTTGGAGGAATATATATTATATATTAGGGACATCCTGATCCAAGTCCTTTAAAGGTACTCTGTGGGGTTTATACCCCGAGCTGACCATTTTTTTGGAAACTTTTAGGAAACTTTCAGGAAAAGTTGAAAAAATCTCACCAGTTGCTCACTTGTATGTCAATTAACCCAATGTGATGGCAAATGAAACTTCCCTTAAAGGTTAGCCATCTGATATTTATATTCAGAATTCCTATTCATACCAAGATACCTTCATCAAAGTTGCCACACACACCATGTGTGTCTTTGGTTGTTTTTGCCAGTTTACTGCATTGTTTATTGAATAAGGGTATACTTAGGGTATTAATACTTATCAAATTGGGTGGGTCGAATAAAAAAATACATTCTGATTAGTAATAGATGGGTTGCTGGCAGTGAAATTACATCATTAATGAGGAACATATTCATATCATTATTATGTCATATTCTCTAAAATGTGGATATTGCTGGGCTGTGAAAAACGCTGACATTGTACATTTCTGCAAACCACAATATGTTGAATCTTTGCATTTCAACACGTATGATATGTAGCATTTCAACATTTGAGTATCATATCAGCTTTCTAAAGACTTCGGTCACATGACACACTATGGTGGTGTTTACCAGTCCAAATATGTGAAGACACACACCAATGCATTGTCATTGGTTGTTTTTGCCAGTTTACTGCATTGAAATTAATGCAAAGACATGCTAGTCTACTAGACAACCCCACAGGCTACCTTTAAATTGTCTGTGTATTGAAGGCAACCTTCCATTGGTACAAGACAACACCCCAATCATCTTTTATTAATACAGCAATTCTTATGATGTGTGTAAACCTGCAGAAACTAAACATTAGAACAAAAAAAATAGTCTTCTACTGCACAGCTGGAGTGCATGGAGATCCTCAGGAGTAGCTGAGTAGTTGTTAAAGGAAATCCTTCTCTTTGCAGTGCTTCCCTCAGTATTTCTCCTCCAGAAGACTCCCTCCTCTACAGTCAGCTGCTTCGCTACAGGTTTCTACCCTCACAGAGCCGAGATGTTCTGGAGGAAAGATGGAGAGGAGCTTCATGAGGACACGGAACGTGGAGAGATCCTCCCCAACCATGATGGATCCTTCCAGATGAGTGTTGACCTGAACCTTTCATCAGTCACACCTGAAGAGTGGAAGAAGTATGAATGTGTGTTTCAGCTCTCTGGTCTGAAGGACAACATCGTCACCAAACTGGATAAAGCTGTGATCAGAACCAACTGTGGTAAGACTGGAATCAAATGTTACACACATGAGACAAAAAAGACTAATTTAGTTTACTTTGGTCCTCCTGCAGTTCATGCTTGTTTTTTGTCTCCTTTTTGGTGCTGGATTGGACAAATAACCTAAACTGCCAGTGAGCAAGTTAACTAGCTACCTCAGATGATAAATTAATTTCTGAGCTTGTACCATAAACTCCTGTCTTATAACTGACTGCAAAGTGCAAACCAAGCCTTTTTTTATGAGACAGTTATACAGCTCTTGTTGCTTCCTCATTTGGGATTCTTCTACTCTCTGTGCTCTCAAAGGTCAGCACTGTCAAAACAGTTTGCAAACACAGATGCAGTTTGTGTTAGTTCAGTGGGCTCACTATACCCCCTTGTGGACAAAGCAAAAACTGCATGTAGGGATATTTTATGGATAGAAGAAGAAACTGTCAGTGCAGAGACTTTTCTTTTCATCTAAAGGAAGCCTTTGTTGAACATGTCCTCTATCTTTATTTTGTGAACCCCCAAGTTTAAACAAGTTCAGTGGTTTGTTTGTTTACTTGTTTGTAGCTGCTCTTATCCTAAAGTGTAGTTTCCGTATCTATTTTATTGTCTATGAATTAATATATTCATTTGTTTTTTGTCTCTTTCATGAATATGATTATGACCCATCTGGTATTACTAAATAGATGTATGGATGTACATCTGTTTTAACCTGCTACTTCTGTATAGGTAATCATTTTTTCTTTGTTTTTGCTTAACAGAGACGGATATGACCATCCTCATCATTGCAGTGGTTGCTCTTGCTGGCATCCTCATAATTGTTGCTGGATTCATGTTTTGTAAAAAGAAGGTGAGAGACATAAACTGAAAGAGGTTCTTATTAAATGTTTTGTGTGTTTAGATTTTGTTTGTGCTGATACTCTTATCCAGATTATAAAGGTAAAACAAGCCTCTATTAATAGTAGAAAGGCAAAATATAATAGTTATTATAACATTTTTTTAGGAGAGAAAGTAAGAAATACAATCAGATTCAAGGATGGGAGGCTGATATATCGGCATTTATAAATGTGTAAAATGATTGAATATTTGTTCTTATTTCAGCCAGATGTCCCCTGTAAGTACGTGTTTTTTTCTCTGTTTTGTCTCATCTGTGATTCACTAATATCAGAATGTGTTACTTGAAAATAAGTTAATGAATAGAATAAATTTAATTCAATTGTATCCATTGCATCACCACCATTTAGAGGAAAATTCTGGTGTTTTTCATTCTGGGTCCTATTTTCATAATTATGACCATTCTGACTATGAATGAACTGACAGTGTGTTTCTGACCTTTCAGCATCTGACAACATCTCTGAGGTCACTGACCTGAATTCAGAAAGCTGAGAGACTTGTGGGACAACTGAAAATGAAAAACTAATATTTCACACTTCCAGTTAAACAAAGCTGCCGAATAGTACAATAATAGTACAGTATAGAAAATAGAGATTGTTTCCTAATTCAGTGTCAAACTGTGTCACATTCTTGCAGCAGTGCTAGGGGTGTGCCCAAATACAAAGATGTTATTCGGCAAAGCACAATAGTGTTTTTGTTTTGTTTTGTTTTTTACTATTATTTGTTTCATACAAATATCAGAAGTATCAGTATGCAGGTTAACCAACCGACTGAGATAGCAATGTAACCACATTGCTATTTCAGTCTCTCTCCTCTGCTGCACTTATGTTGTAAAAAACTGTAAATAAATGAAAAGTGCAAAGTTCTTTCCTACTCGTTACATGCTGTGTTGTCTCTGTGTTATGGGTGTATAAATATGTCAAGATCTGTCTGCAATGTGGCAATGAGTAAAGTTTTAGCTCAGTAGTCTGCACAGTTGTCTATGATGTGGGAGACTCCGGTTAGAGACCCACTGTGGGGACCTCCTTCATAAGATAGTTTATTCATGAACACTTATTGAAAAACGTGAATTTTCTAAAAGTAAAAATGTAATAAAAACAAAAACAGGATTTTAAAATTGTCTTTCCATTTTTATTCAAATTCAAATAATTTTGCTGCCTTAATAAATGTAGATACAAATACAACTACTATACTGGGATCTCTGCACATCCCTGCAGAATACCCTTTAAAGTAATTTCCTGTTGTTTCACTTTCACCTCAAAAATACTTTGTCATTAAATTAAAAAGCATATATAACCATGATCAATAAATAACAGAATTACCAGTTTTAGTCATAACAGATTTTCTGACATTGTTCACCTGCTGTTTTTAAGCATGACATGTTGTCTAAAGGTGCAGCTGGAGAGGCACCAAAGAGGAAAAAGAAATATGCTGAAAGTCAGTCACACTGACAATTTCCTTGTTTCAATGTGCAACACAAATAAACTTGTCTTGCCTTATTTTAGTCGTACTAAAGTACGCTATATCCACTATAAATGCAGACGTTTGATTCTGGATGCTGTCAAAATTGCCCCACTGTTTTTTTTTTTGTTTGGTTTTTTTTTTGTATTTTAAGCTATCAATGTATAACTATGACATCTGTTCCTAGGGTGAATTCTATGTCTGTATATATCAGTTGATAGTGGGCTGGACGCCTTATGGTCAGGCGCAATATGATACTGGTGGCGTGCTTTGGTCCCTAGTTCCCACGCGACACAGGAGGACACGCAACTAAATCAAACCAGCGACTGGTTTGTCTATTGCAGTGATCGCTCAACAGCATTCAAAAGAGAGTCATGCCGATGGAATTTGTTTTTCTTCTGTTCTTCTTTCCGGTTACACTTCCAGGTGAGATTAACTTTGAAAATGTAGAGTTTAGGGTACAATTCACTTTCACTTTCATATTGGGCACTTATACGCAGTTCAGAACAAGCATCGCCATTTAAGGGTTTAATCAATGGCTGGCTTTAGCAATGGTAAATCAATAAGAATGATAGATATTTTATAGAAAAATGCTTTATAGACAGGCGCGTAGGGTATAACAAGACGCATACCTATCATGGGTCTATTACAGACAGTTATTTTTTTAAGTCAAGCCTACTGGTTTCGGACTTTTCTCTACAAATTTCAGCACATAGATTTGTCTATAACTAAATTTTCAAAGAGCGCAAACGCGACAATTTGCGCGGCTTAAGTTAAGTAACTCTGATGTACAATACCAGTCCAAAGTTAAGGGCGAGGACCCTATTGTCTTTCTCTCTTTTGTTTATTATTACGCCTATTAAACCCCAAATTTGACCCCGTAAACATGCTCAAAAACTCACCAAATTTGACACGCACATCAGGTCTGGTGAAGAATTTGATGAAATATAAAAACTAACCCTTAAAGTTCAAAAATGTGCTCTCTAGCGCCACCCATGTCACTGAAATTATTCGTCTCGTCACTGACACCCCTTACCCAAGTCCAACAGGAAGTCCGCAATATGAATTTCAAAATAAGACTTTGACCCCATCTTGAACCCCACCTGAACGAACTCTTATCTCCACCAAGAGTGGTATTGGCTTCAAACTTTGATGCATGACTTATGACAGTGCTGAAAAAGAGTTGGTAAAAACTTTGTAACAACTCAAACGGTTTGGATTTTATAAGCCTTGAAAGTTGCAGTGCCACATCACCCTTACAATGTAAAGCAATGAGGAGGCAAGCTATGGGCATGAACTTTGTGCCAAGCAAAAGCTCTGGACATCTAAACTATGAGTTTGACCACTTTCAAACCTGTATCAATGGATTTGCAACAAAAATATTTTTACTGTAAGATTTGGCCAAAGTCATGGGATTTATGAAGGCATTTCACAAAAAGCGTACTCTAAAATCCTGCTCTCCAGCTGCTCCTGGTGATGTCACTCCCTCAGTGCTGTGAAACATTCCACAATACACACAAGAAAAGACTTTCAAACTCACAGTTTAATATCTCAAAAACAATAAAAGAGATAAAATTTGTAAATTCAAGATTTGTAGGTCAAAGGCTCGTGACTCATTTAAAGTTCAAATGAAGTCTGTATCTAAAACTATGTGAAAGCAGTCAATGATCAAAAAGGTGTGGGTTTGCGCACACTCTCAAATATGAGTATTTTGGTTTTCAAATGTTTACTCATGCTGTAAACTCAGATTATGATTTCGTGATAATCTATTCCTAATTTGACATAATATGTTCTAATAATATTCACGGAACAGGAATTAAGCTGAAACCTTACAGCATTTTCCTCCATTATTTTCAACTAGACTGTGAAGGGAACACACAGTGATTGCTGGAATACCCTGCAATCAGTATTGAAATACTAAGAGATAGATACTAATAAGAGAAATTTGTCCACGGGTTTGTCTGTCAATGACAACTGATGGCTTGCTTGGTACAACCATCTACCTGAAGCACATCTTTTTGTCTCCCACAAGGTGCTGGCTATAATTTTCTTGGTTTTTGCAAACAGATCCTCCTCTTTTACACACGGGGGTGCTTTGAGGTCGTCTAAAGCCACCATATTTAACACAGTCCAATCTGCCAAGTTGAGCGTTGCCTTGACAGTACGAGGCCCTAAAATCTCCCCTTCATCCAGCTGTTAAAAACCCACCTCGTTTGCGCTATAGTTGAACACATAACCCCATGCACCACCCGCATCCAAACGCCATTCTTTCTGAAGAGAGCTAGCCACAGGCTAGGCTTATACACAAATGTATAAGACGTTTCTTAGAAAGCGTCTCGCTGATCACTGTAGCTAGAGGAAATCTCTTGACAGTCTCAAGTTTGTTACTCATGTCAGGAGCCGAGGATTCGAACAACCACTGTAGGGGGATGCATAGATTCTATTGACAAACTCACACATTCAAACCAAAGTCTGCAGAAGGTCCATGCAATGTGACGTGAACTAAAACAGGTAAACTGCAGTTCCTTTCTTGAAAACTAGTGAACCAATTAGACTAATTTTTCATATTGTAGGCTGATCTGCTTGAGTTAAAGACTAAGACTCAGATCTTCAGGGGGAAGAAGGGGAAGAGACAGCATCCGAGTTGCAGAAGGCTCGTGCACTTTTTTCCACTGAGGTGCTGACCATCACTCAAAATATCCACAACAATCACCATCTCATCACTAACTGTGTGTGTCTGATGTTTCACGCTGGGCAAAATATTGAATGTAATTAAATGTGATTATCATAAACATGAATAAATGCATGTCTATAAAAAAATGAGCTTAAAAACCCTTCAAACCTCTTTCTCTTACAGTGAAACACTCGCTGACGTTTCTCACCACAGCGTCCTCTGGAATCAAAAACTTCCCGGATATTGTGGCTCTTGGGGTGATTGATGACGTACCAATGGTTTACTATGACAGCATCAGTAAGAAAATAGAAGCCAAACAGGACTGGTCACAAAAAATGATAGATGGTGATGCACAACTCTTGCATTGGTACAATCAGAGCTGTTTGGTAAGCCAACATAAATACAAAGCTTACATTGACACTCTGAAGCAGCAACTGAACCAAACTGAAGGTTAGTAAAAATACTGTAAGAATGTAAAGCTGTTTTTTGTCTATTAGCAAACAGATAAACATTATAAACACACATGTTTACATGTTCAAACACAAAGTCAGTTTGCTAAATGTGCATATATACTTCCCTCATTTCACTCCTGTTAACAGCCATGCAATATGAGGGACTCTTTCAAAATGGGTCATCAATATTAATATTGTATATATGGTAGTTATGTGATGGATTCACTGAAAAACTGAGCAATAAGGTTCTACATTTACTTTGTGTGTGTGTGTGTGTGTGGCTCTTCTCATGTTGGTTTCATCTGAATGCTTAAAAAGGTAAATTCTGGTTGAAAGGTTTTCATCACTCCTTGATGTCAATTTGTGTATTTCTGTGTGTTGGCTTTGCAGTGAAGAGGTGACCCTTCCACATGTTCCTCGACCTCTAAAATGCAGCCTCACATAGGCTCCAGCCACCTGTAACCCTCTGTGGGATCTCACTCTGCACTCTGTCTCTCTCTCAGGTGTTCACATCTTCCAGAGGAGGAACGGCTGTGAAATGGATGATGAGACTGGAGAGGTTAATGGTTTTGTTCAGTTTGGATATGATGGAGAAGACTTCTTAGTATTTGACCTGAAGACACTGACATGGAACGCTTCAAAACCAGAAGCTGTCATCATCAAAGACAAGCGGGACAAAGATAGAGTCAACAATGAAGAGTGGAAGCAATTCCTCCTCCAGGAGTGCTCTAAGTTAGTGAATAAGTATTTGGACTACGGGAGAAGCTCTCTGCTGAGAAAAGGTAGTCACATGACCTGATGTAGTTTCATGGACACAACAATATTTAAATGCCTCTTGTGTTTCTAACCTCCCTCCCACACCCCTGCCCTCCTCCCTCTTGTCTCTCCAGACCTTCCATCAGTGTCTCTCCTCCAGAAGACTCCCTCCTCTCCAGTCAGCTGCTTCGCTACAGGTTTCTACCCTCACAGAGCCGAGATGTTCTGGAGGAAAGATGGAGAGGAGTTTCATGAGGACGTGGGAGAGATCCTCCCCAACCATGATGGATCCTTCCAGATGAGTGTTGACCTGAACCTTTCATCAGTCACAGCTGAAGACTGGAAGAAGTATGAATGTGTGTTTCATTTCTCTGGTGAGAACATCGTCACCAAACTGGACAAAGCTGTGATCAGAACCAACGGGGGTAGGACTGGAATACTGTTTTTACAATGTTATTTATTAAACGTAAACATGTAATTTGCTGTGAACATTCAGAAGATATGAAATCTGGGATCTGATTTTACAATTTGACTTTCTGGAGCCGAGATTTCGTTAAGTCCAGTTTTAACAAATAAAACTGCTTTTCTGCAGAACAGACTTAAATTATTTAAGTGGTTGCAACAAAAACCAGTCCAGATATGGTGATGTGCCAGGACATGGTTAAAGGGGCATTTGAGGGTGTGTATGAGAGAGTTTTGCAAAGTCCGCAGCCATGCACTCAGGAAAAGGTTGACTGTGTTTCATGCAGAAACCTCACTGGTTATTCATTCTTTGCATTAGAAGCACACAAATCTATACAAATTAAACATAAAAACTATATATATTATTATTTTGCACTGTCATCAGATTACTCACAAGACAGTCTACTGCTTGTATGTGAAAATAAGATTTATTAAATCGAATAAAACAAAATAGAATTGTTGCTGATTTGAGGAAACGTGACAATGCAGGAGAGAGCAAGAGCTTTCAGGGAGGACAGGGTGACTAACTCAAAGATGAAAGGAAGGATGAAAAAGTTTAAGAAAGAAGTTTTAGTATCATATATCTTATAATAACAAAAACACAAAAGGTGTAATACAACAAAAACAGGGGATGTTTACAGTATAGACCGAGGATGGAAACACAGAGGTCTGAAGCACTAATGTGGTTTTGACATGCAGATGGTAATTTTATGGATTATTGTGATGCCAATTTAAAACATCAGATCAACATATCATCATCAACATCTGCTTTTTGCAGTTTTAATGAGCTGCTTTACTCATATTTACAACTCTGCACACCCTGGATAATAAGTTTCCTCAGCAGGATTCCCAAACTGTCTGTGCATCATGACGGGAAAAGTCCTGTTGTTAGAGCCATTTCTATATTTGTGTGTGTGGGTGTGTTAAGGTAATTCTCTGGTTGCCACAGTAGGTGGCGTATTGAACAGCAACATATGAAATTTATAAATAAAACAAGAGGCAATTACTCCTCAGGTGTGCTGCTGACCAGGGAGAAGCACACAGTTTCTGATCGCCGTTTACAGCCCGATTTTTATGCCTTTTTGTTTATTTCATACAAGTTATTGGTATAACCTAAGTGTATGGATAGCAATGGCTATTTGTTATATGGCAAATAAATACATCGTAAGCACAAGTCAGATGTTTGATTTATCATATGGAGCCTCATGAAGACGCGTCAAATACACATCCCGGTAGCAGCCCCTCACTGTGACTTAGGTTTTTTTTATTTTTGTTGAAACTAAGTCACTACACCTGTGTTTTAAGGGTTGTTTTGGTTCCAGTTTCTCCCTCAGAGTTCCGTACTGGTCCTGTTATTGGAGGTGTTGTAGGACTGCTGCTGCTCCTGGCAGTCTGCATCACTGGAGTCTTCATCTGGAGAAGGAAAAATAATGGTGAGGGACAAACATACTTTTACTCATCATCAAGTCATTTTAACAACAAATAACAGTGTAACCAGGCTGATGTTCAGTAACTTGAGCTCTAACTGAAGAGTTACTTTTACCTTTCAAAATAAAATTAGAAATCAGTGGACTTACACTTTCGAGGTTTCTATAAAACATGTAATAATGTTTTCATTGTTTGCTTTTATTAATTCATTTTAAATTTTGCAATATTGTAATTTCTCATCTGCATTTTTAGGATTCAGGCTTGCAAACTGTGAGTATTCTGTCAGTTTATCTGTCTGTCTGTGTGTGCGCACGCAAATAAATGCAATTAGTAGTTTGAATTGAATTAGTGACACTTTGTTTTTCTTTTATAGCTTCAGACCCGTCATCCTCTGTTCACAGTGAGTATTTCATCATGTCATCAACACTGTGCAGATACAGTATGAAGAATCTCTCTGTTGTTCCTCCTGAAACTAGCTACAGTATACTGATATAATACTCTCATAAATACACTGAAAGTGTCTTTGTTAAAAAGACTGATGTGGCAGAATTTCTCAGTCAAGTTTATATTTTGAACTAAAATCAAACATACAATATGATCACTAATAAGTCCAGGTTCCTTTCTGTTTGTAACTCTGTGAATTCATAGATCAGATTTATGAGTTTCAAGTCGTCAGTGGATGCAGTGAAGAATGATATCTGTGAAGATTATCTGAGAGCTGATAGAAGCATTAATGTTGATGTGAATCCTCCACTGCAGGAGTAACAACATCTGGAGAGAACTGATGCTGCTGTCCAGCTGTTTCCTCAAACCTTTGGTGGAGATGAATCACTGCAGCAGCTACCAGACACCAAAGAGCCACAACGTTACTCCAGTGGGGCATCTTTTGTCTTCAGATATCAAATTCATATCAGTTAGTCATGTGATGTACTGTCTTTGATGATTATTAGTATTAAGTGAACTTATGGGAGACATGATGATACTCAGCACTTAATGCTGCTTTTAATGTGAGTCAAACCTAAAACTTGAAATGTTCAACTACTCAGGCTTTCAATCATAATTTGTTTGACAGTTTAATTCCAGAAACACTAATGAAGATTCTGCACTAGGCCTCGGTTGAAAAAACACAGTATTTGTTCCTCTGTTTGTTTCATTGTGGGGGTGGCTAGGAAGTCCACTAATTCCTGGCTCCTCCAGACGTGTCCTTGGACAAGACTTAACTTCAAATTGCTCCTGATGTCTGTTCCATCAGAGTGTGAATGTGTATGAATGATTAGATTTCCTCTGATGGGCAGGTTGGGACCTTGCATAGTAGCCCCTGTACCATGCAGTGTATGAATATGTGTGAATGTCATTTGTCATGTAAAAGCACTTTGAGTGGTCAGAAGACTAGAAAAGTGTTATACAAGTACAGTCCATTTACCATTCCCATAGTTTAAACACTGGATAACAACTTCTCCCACTTTAACCAAAGTAAACTAACCCTAACTCCTATCTGAGTTATGTCTTAGTCTTAAGATTAATTGTTCTTCCATTCCAAATAAGAGCTGTTGCTCTTTTTACACATACATTTATAAATGTTTCCACAGTTTTACACAACATAAATACATTTTTGAATATTTATATACTTTCACTGAAACTTGTATATTGAAGCATTAACACTTCTTAAAGCTTATATTTGTATCTTATACATTTGTCATCTTCACATGTCCTGTATTTGTTGTGCGGCTGATAAATGCTGATGAAGGAGAGTAAATTAAAAGCAGATGCATGTTTAGCATGTTGCTTGTTAACAAGAAAAATATATAATTGAGATGAAAACAAAAATAAAAAGATCAAGAAGTACAATGGACAAACGTTTTTGCTTGTTTTTTTTTTTGTTTGTTTTTTTACAGTGTTGTTAGTGTAATCTACATGAACAGTGTCTGACTGTAAATGTTACAGTAAACAGCTGAAAAATGTCTTCTTATTCATATGATTCAATGTATCTTCAGTCTTAATGGTCCAGCAATGAGATCAGTTCAGTTTTACATTTAAAAATGCATCAAACCTTTAACATTTGGCACAGGAGTGGATGAGACAAGTGACAGCTTTATGGAACTGAACATCTATTCAGAAGCTTTAAAATATGTCAACTGTATTCAAGTATGTTTGAAAAATAATTCTCATGGTTCATGCCCTTCCAAAGGGGGTCAATGTAAATCCGTTAATTATAATATCCTGAGCTGCCAGCAAAACTTACTGCTACTGTTTAAAAATATAAAAGTACAAATAGACAGATTACAGGATAACACGTTATGTAATTCATTCAATTGTCCTTTGTTATAATTAGCAGAAGGTCGACATCCAGGCTCACTGAGTAAGAAAGAAAAAAGAATGAAAATTGAGCAGTGAGAAAAAGAGAAGTGAAACAATTGAATGGCAGAAATAAATATTTTACACAAGACGGAAACCTAACTTCCCTTTATGAATGAACGTCAATAAACGTTTTACTCTAGATCTCAACTGAAGTGTAAATGGATAAGTTTTACTGTGTAATGACAAAAGAGGAGAGAAATGACAACAAAAACAAATTTGCTAAGTATACATATCTCTGCTATTCAAATCAATCACCAGTAGTCTATCCAGAAGTGATTGTTGTTGTTAGAAACTGCCTCATTGTATGAATTGTGTTATACTGTATATTGTAGATACACTTGTGTGTCTTACTTTACCTGCTGGTCCACTCTGTCTTTTAAAGAGCATTTTCTCTGTTATTACACTTTCTTAATTGTAACATTTTATTTCAAATTTACTGATAAATTTTATTCTCGACTTTAAACAGCTACTCATTTTACTACATGCTATTAAACTTCTGGTAAAACACACACACACACACACTCACACATTTTTCCGCATTTTCTTGTTGAATCTGATCAGCCAGGCAGATAATGAATTGACTCCTCCTGGTAACACATGATGCACAGCTAATTATTATCTCTATTGGTCGTTCCACTTGATTGTACACATAGCTGACAGTCTGTCTTACATCCTTAAGTGTTTTGTTTTTTTTAACATCTGTCTCAAATCACCATGAAGGGGATTCTGTTGTTGCTTCTCTTTTGCCAAGTTGTATCTCCAGGTAACGTAATAATCTTGTTTAAACAGTTGTGTAACTTCTATGTCAGTATTCATATTTCTATTTTAAAATATAACTGCATGCATGCATAAATGTGTAAATTTTACAGTAAATTACACAGCTTAACATACTTAAGAATTTAACATGTCTATTCACTGCCAATTCTTTTGTTTTTATTGTGCTTTCGAGAATTGAGGACGTACAAAATATAAAATTTAAAAAAATAAAACGAGACATATATATATATATATATATATATATATATATATATATATATATATATATATATATATATATATATATATATATATATGTACATGTCTTACAACTCAGAGATACCAATTAATTGTTGAATAAAATGGGGAAAACTTACCTTCTTCCAGAGGGAAGAAATGTGAAGTTGGCATCCTTCCATTAGAGAATAGTTCATTATTAATCAGAAGCGTTCACTGTCATGCTACTGTGAAAGTATGAGAGGAAGTCGCTGGGGAAAAAAAGTACTCTGAAGTGAAGTGTGAAGCCTCTGTCCTCAAAACAATACTGTAGAAAGTTAACAACTTCTTTCAAATGAAACAGAGTTACCTTGTTTGTCAGTGTGAGATGCAAAAAATGCAGTGAGAAATTAAATATGACATTATTAATCTGAAAGAAAAAAGACGTTAGATATGTGACAGATATGACCCCTCTATCCCTTTGGTTGCTAGTTTCTTTCATGATAATGTTTCTCTGCGGCTGCTGTGTGTTTATCTTCTTTGAAAATAGTAAAGCCTGCACACTTACACTTACTTACTTCAACACAGCAAATATTGATATGTTGTATGACCGTCATCTGAACATCAAGATGTTCTGTTATGGTTCAAAAAAAGTTAAATGACCGTCAGCTGCGTTCCAGCAACATCAAAATATGTCTTTACCATCATCAACAAACTATTTAACTATTCCACTAAAGTTTATGTTTACATTGTGCAATCTTTATACATCCTGTATGTCCAGATAAATAACTTAATATGTTCTATGTCCAACCAATGTCCTGACTTCTGTTATATGTTTTAACAATGTGTCAATTCCAAGATAATCCTAATAATAAATTATATGAAACCAAACACATTTAATATCTTAGTTAATACAAGACATGCAATCATTTCTACAGAAACAGACTGAGCACCAAAATGAAACTGAATGCTTTAACTGTTAAACTGTCGGTCACTTGGAGTAATCTACAATGTCACCTAAAGATCAAAATACTTACTGAACCATCTACCAAGTCCTCCCTATACCTGCCCATACCTGCTCTACCTAAGCCTGATTCTGTTGTGTTTGTGTATGTTTCAAACAAACATTGCTGTTAAAAAGCATTTACGCTTAGCCAGCATACTCTAAATATGCATTTATTAATGTATAAATAAAGATTTAAAAAATAAATTCAATAATCTTGATTATTCTTTGGATGAACAGAAATGTAACGTCTGTTGTGCTTATAGAATCATATATGAAAAATATTCATGAAAAAAATTTTTGTTTGTCCCACAGTGAAACACTCCCTGACATTGTTTCTGACTGGATCCTCTGGACTCCAAACCTTCCCAGAGTTTGTGGCTGTTTTAATGGTTGATGATGTTCAGGCAGGTTGCTATGACAGCAAGAGCAACAGAGCAGAACCAAAACAGGACTGGATGAAAAAAATAATCGAAGATGATCCTGAGCTGTTGAACATTTACACTACGGCCTGTATGACTCTCCATGTGACTGTAAAAGCTGACCTCGTCAAATTGACTCAGCTCTTTAACCATGCTGGAGGTATATATTTTCTATATTTATTATATATATTTCTATTTTGGGGTGTTTAAGTAATTGTTTCTTCCTTTATTTGTGCATCTGCATGAACAACAGTTAACTTGAATACACATGTTAAGCAACTCTATAAATCATAATGACAATTCAGATCATTTTTCTCACCCCATCTCTAAAACCATCCCCACCACCCCAACTGAAGGGCAAGAAATATTATATCATACTATTAATATTATATACAATTCACATATACAACATAACATAATATACAGACATGAATATCTTCCCAACATCTAGAGGAATATTTACACAAGCAATCTATAAATGATGCTAACTAGGCACTACTGTGTTTCCATCATGGTTAATAACTGATATTATGTAAGCAATAATGCGCAAAACAAGCAGATAAAAGTGAAGGTAGAAAACACCATTATGGTTTTTATACCTTTACCACCAAGTTAGTTTATGTGTTTAAATTGTTACACAAAAAAAGAGGATTTGTTCTCAGTTTAACCCAATATTAGGTTAACACTAAAAGAACATACTGAACAATGCATATTTCATCTGTCTGTGCTGGTCTCTGTGGTAACGATGTGATATTAACTGATGATAGCTGACTGTGCTGAAATCTCACTCTGGTTCACTGCAGTCTGTGTCTCTGTCTCTCTCTCAGGTGTCCACATTTTTCAGGCTATAGCTAGCTGTGAATGGGACAACGAGACTAAAGAGATTACTAGTTTTTCTCAGACTGGTTACGATGGAGAAGACTTCTCAGTATTTGACCTGAAGACAATGACATGGAACGCGTCCAATCCACAAGCTGTCATTATCGAACACAAGTTGGAGAGTTACAACATTGGATCAGACAGAATTAAGAACTTCCTCACCACTATTTGCCCTCAGGGGCTGAACATGAGTTTGGACTATGGGAAGAACTCTCTAATGAGAACAGGTAGAATCACATGATATGATGTAGTTTCATCAACACAACTGAATGTTTCTCTCTGATATTTGTCTTCGGTCTCTCTACTATTATCTGTCTGTCTTGCTTTCTCTCTCTCTCTCTATCCAGACCTTCCCTCAGTGTCTCTCCTCCAGAAGACTCCCTCCTCTCCAGTCAGCTGCTTCGCTACAGGTTTCTACCCTCACAGAGCCGAGATGTTCTGGAGAAAAGATGGAGAGAAGCTTCATGAGGATGTGGACCTTAGAGAGATTCTCCCCAACCATGATGGATCCTTCCAGATGAGTGCTGACTTGAACCTTTCATCAGTCGCACCTGAAGACTGGAAGAAGTATGAATGTGTGTTTCAGCTCTCTGGTGTGAAGGACGACATCATCACCAAACTGGACAAAGCTGTGATCAGAACCAACGGGGGTAAGACTGTAATCAAATGTTACACATGAGAAAGAAAAAGACAAATTTAGTTTACTTCAGTAGTCCCGCAGTTCATGCTGGTTTTTTGTCTCCTTTTTGGTGCTGGATTGGACAAATAACCTAAACTGCCAGTTAGTGAGTCAGCCAGCTGTCTCGATGATTTATTCCAAAGTTTTATACCAGTTGTAAACTCCTGTCTACGACGGCGAACCACCTTTTTTTTAGCTTCCTCATTTTGGATTCTCCTGCTCTCTGTTCTCTCAGAAGTCAGTGCTGTCATTTGGTCAGTGGTTCAAATCTGTGTGTGAAAGTTGAGGTTGAACTCTCTACAAATGTGATTTTGTTGTTAGTTTAGCTTTTCTGTCCTTACCTCTGGTTCCACATTGTTGATGGTTTGTTTGGTAACTTGTTTGTAGCTTATCCTTAAATATAGTTTCTGTATCTATTTAATTGTCAATTAATTAATGTATTCATCTGTGCTACTTTGACTGTTGTAATAAATAGATGGATAGATGTGCATCAGTTTTAAGCTGCTTCTAGTCATTTTTCATTTTTTCTTTGTTTTTTGCTTAACAGAGACACTTACAGATATGACCATCCTCATCATTGTAGTGGTTGCTCTTGCTGTCATCCTCACAGCTGCTGCTGGATTCATGATTCACAAAAAGAAGAAAGGTGAGAGACCTAAACTGAAAGATGTTCTTATTAAATGTTGTGTGTGCTTAGATTGATTTTGAGTTGATGCTTTTAACCAAATTATAAAGATCAAACAAGTCTCAATTAATAGTCAGAAACCATCAACAGTAAGACTAGTTGATGATAGAGAAATGTGATAGGCGAGGGGTAAAAGGGCAAAATATTATATTTATCATAACATTTATGTCATTTATGTATTCAGTGGTGAGAGTTTGATATACTGGCATTTACAAATGTGTGAAATAATATTTTTTGTCTTTTGTTCTTATTTTATCTAATAAGACGTGCACTTCTGTCAGGATACATCAAGTTTAATGGAAAATAAAGTTAAATAAATAGAAATATTAATTGTATTCTTGGGGCATCAACAGTAACAATTTAATGGAAAATTCTAGTATTTTCCATCCTGGGTCTTATTTTCATAATTGGGACCATTCTGACTATGGTTCAAGCTAAATTAACATAAATGATTTAAACCACTCATCTCTGAGTTTGATGGACTGGTGAAGATGCTGGATTTATGTCAGGGAAATGCTGCTTTAGACTCTTCAGTCAATCAATTATAAATATAAAGACCCTCCATCTCCAAAACTAAGTCTGAGATGGACTTTTCAACAAACTCATAAAGTTAACTGTCTAGCTAGCTACAGCTGATCAAATTTTTCACTTGCCACTTATCATTTCAGCCTGCAAAATCAATGACTGTCAGTTAGAAATGCTTTTGTTTATACTTCTGTCTGAAATCAATAATCACTGTTATAAAATCTTTCACAGTTATCATCGTAAACTGCCTATGTGCCATGCTAAAATGAAAAGCTCGACAGACACAGCAAGAGTATCTAGTGATGTGATGTTGACATCAGATTCTTTTCAGAAATAAAAGACAGATTATGTTATTCTGCTGCTGTTTAGTCTGAAGCTCGTGGGGTTGGATGCTGTCTCATTCAAATTGGTGAGCCAGGTCACTGATTCTGACGGATGCAGCGTTTCACTTGGTTCCAGATGAGATGTCAGATGGTGGGCGTGTTGCAGACACACCAAGCGTATACTGAAAATAAAAGAAATAAAAGACAGTTCACTGCAGGATAACTTACAGTGTGTTTCTGACTTTTCAGCTCCTGACAACATCATTGAGCTCTCTCATCAGCTGAATCCAGAAGCCTCAGCACAGTGAGACACGTCATGTAGGATGAAGAAAGATGACATTTATTCACATTTCCAGTTAACCAAAGCTTCCCAATAGTGTACACACAATACAAATTGATTCCTAATTCAGTGTTAAACTTCTGGGTCACATTTTAGCTGTAGTTTATATTTTGTGTTAGAAAAGGGTTTACACCTTTAGTGTTCATGGGTCAAATTTGACCAATGTTTGAATTCATGAACAGCACTGAAAAAAAACACTTATTATTATCCAGTAAAATGTGACTTATTATTCATCAATATTCATAATATGTATATACTTACTTTGGTATTTTATGCACCTGAGGCCACATTTAACTTATGTATACATTGTTTTTAGTTTAAAATGAGCACAATTTATTTTTATAAATATTTTATTTTTCATGCAAGTGTGTGTGTCTATCATAGGCTACTTTTGGGGACACATTTCAGACTAAAGACCAGTTCATTGGGGACGCTGGGAACTGTGTCCCTAAAATGGAGAAAAAACTAAGTAAAACGATCAAACTGTGTTTTATTGTATTCAGTAGGCCATTGTAGACGATGCAATGAAGCCTTGTTTTGATCAGAAAAAAATAAATTATCTTTTTTTTTCAGATACATATATTAACATATTAGAGTTACATAACATATTAGAGTTCACTTTTGTTAAACTTGACCAGGCAGATGTGCTCAGAAAGTCAACAGAAACAGGGTTACACTGTGTTTGGAAATAGAAAAACTATTATCTTATTATTCTAGTGTGTTTCATCACCACTTTTAGTGCCAGACTATCACTAACAAACTGTAGCGTCACTCTCACCTGCTGTCTGCAGTCTGTGATCACTCTGATATTTATTATCTGTATAAGAAACATGATATTGCATACTTTTGGGGGACAGAGTGCCAGAAAAGGTTTGTGTTCAAAGGATCAGTTCACTATTGTTATATAGACATGCTTAACCATAAGTTTTATTTGCTGAGGTGAAACTGAAATTTCTGCCACTATTTCAATAAATTAGGGCTTTAAAAATCCTTTCTGTTGTTCAAATCATTAAAAAAGATTCATTTAAAGACTTGACAGCAATGTCCTGGTTACTCTGCATAAGAGTGTAAAATATGTATATTTCTGTAAATTCTGCTGGAATCTTAACCCACACTTAGCACATTAGAATGTCCGTGTTTGGTAGCCATATTTTTTCAAATTTCATTTTACAATCTTTATCATAAAATAAAATCACTCACATATGTGATGTGTTTTTAAAATGGCATCTGACAGTTGCACATAGAGGAAAATGTTTAAAGGCAGATTGCAACAAGACGATTGGAAGTCTGACAAAGTCTGAGCAGGTAAAGTGGAAAATCACTTGGATGATTTATGTGGAAGCATGTGTAGAGGATAGCAAAATAGCCTCTATGAGAAGTATTTAAAAAAAAAGAAAAAAAACTGACACCCCCCCTTATTTTTTTAAAATAAACAGACTAAATAGCAAGCATTTAAAACAGTTGGATCAAATGTTGTTGTTATTACATCTGGCGACAGTAGGTGTCACTGTATACCAGGTCCGGTAAGAAGCATCTTACTCAAGCCGTATTCGTCCTGCCAGAGACAATAAAATGGCGCTTGAGTTGGTCACACACAGATAACTTGTGTCTGTTCCTTACTGCTCCACAGGTATGTAAAACGTGGTGTAAAACAACTTAAAATGGGTCTACATACTCTCTAAATGTTAGAGAAGCATTCCATGAGATTTGTGAGTTAAATAAACACTCGAAGACTGAGTTTGCGTGTCGTTTTGTGTCGAGTGTAGTTAGCAAGCTAGCATCTATTGTTTACACTACCTAGCTTAAAGTGACTGAGATGCAAAGTGTAAAATATAGTTTGTGGTTTCCACCTTAGCCTGGAGCTGACTAGGTATGTAAAAGGTTCAACTTTTGATATGAGAGAAAAGTATTTAGATTGTATTTCATGAGCTAGAGGTGAAATTACGTTGAATTTGTTTTACTGTATGACGCAGCAATTTTGTAATGGCGGTCATCTAGTGATGTAGTGTCATAAACAAATTGACTTGGTGTTAAAGAAATCTATACAGGGATGTGTTATTGTTATGTAATGTAGAGTTTATCATATGTGTAAGTAATATAGAAGTTGTGAGATTTGATTGTGTTTCATAATAGTATTGTATTTGACATTAGTTATGAAATGAATTGCTGGTTCAACAGTTTCACATATTTAACTGTGTATATACAATAATATTCCATGTATATAAAATTACTATTAGAGTAAAAAAATGCTGGTACTTGAAACAACTTATTTTCAGTCAGTATAACAGTAAACTGTTGGAAGTAGAAACCAGTTGAATGTGAAGTGATATGTACCTGATGTGAATGAAATATGATTGAAATGATAGTAATAACTGAAGATACAAAAGTTATCAGTAAGCATGGATATGTTTGTTAGGATACAGAAATATGTTGTTAGTTCACTATATTGTGATATTGAAGTTGAACATTGTTGCCAGAGACAATAAAATGGCGCTTGAGTTGGTCACACACAGATAACTTGTGTCTGTTCCTTACTGCTCCACAGCCAACCAGGACTGTGCAGCTAAACTGCTACTGGCCCAGGTACCCCTAGCCCTGAGGCCGGTAACATTTGGGGGCTCGTCCGGGATCGCACCAGCTATTTGAAGACACCAGAATTGCAACTGTGACATCCTGTTTCCAGAGCTTCAGGGAAGGCTACCCTCCACGGTGTCATCCAGAGAGCCTCGGCTTCAGGAAACCCAGTCATGATGGCTACTTCAGATCGCCGGCTGCTGATCTGGAAACTGCAGAAGAAATTACCAGATTTGAGTGTCAGTCAGCTACAGACTCTGGCACGTGAAATCGATGATGGACAAGAGGAGAAGACCGTAGATACTTCCACGCTGACTGAACCTGAACTGTTCGAGATGATTGTCGATTTCATAAGGAGTGAGAAGCTCAAGGACACAGAGGACGAAGGCATGTCTTGTCTGATGCTCCTCCTTGATATGGTCGAGGACTTAACTGCTATGGACACAGCCCACATTGTGTTGGAAGGCGGGGATGCTAATTCTCAGTGTGGTATGTCTCTACCCACACCTACCAAGACACCAGCCAACGGCAGAGATGTTGATGAGATACAGTCAAATCCAGAAGCAGTGGACTCCACTAAGACTACTAAAACTACAGTCAGAGACTCTGAGAAGGGTGTTAAAGTGAGCACATCTTCATGTGTTACTGATCAGGTGGTAAGACTTACTGATGTGGCAAGTTTATTACCTCGTAGAGAGTTTAGGATTCATGGTGGTCAACTATCTGATTCTGGGTCTGAAATCTCTTATAACAGTATCTGCAAACAAATAGATGAAGGTCTTAAAGAAGGTTTCAGTGAGTCTGAGGTTATACGAACAGTGATAAAAGTAACCAAGCCAGGTAACTTCAGAGAAATGCTATGCAATAAAGATGATCTCAGGGTAGACGAGTTAAAACGCTTTCTTAGGTCTCACATCAGAGAGAAAAGTAGTACTGAACTCTTTCATGAGTTGAGTAATGCTAAACAACAGGATAAGGAGACCCCACAACAATTCATGTATAGGATAATGGGTCTCAAACAGCGTATTCTGTCAGCCTCACAACAGAGTGATACTGAATTCAGTTATGATAAAAAGCTGGTACAGGGTACATTCCTTCATACACTTTACCAAGGTTTAAATGAAAAAAATAACCACATAAGGAGTGATCTTAAATCCTCCCTCAGAGACTTGCAGGTGACTGATGATTTTTTATTGGAGCAAATCACTAAATCAGCTAGTGAGGAGGCTGACAGACTCAAACGCCTTGGAACTGTAGCTAAATTCAAATCAGTGACCGTTAGCTCCGCTCAGCAGGGTGACAACCGACCAGTTGACCAGGTAAAGCTGACTGAAGTTAACCGTGACATACAGGCTAATCAGACTGCTATCATGGAATTGACTGCACAGGTGTCCACACTGACAAAACATCTGAGCAAACTCACCACAAAAACAGACAATGAAACTCCCCAAGATCTTCGACAGCCCCAGATAAATACCCAGACTGGGAGGACTGTTACCAAAGGCCGTTGTCCCCAATGTGTGCAACAAGGAAACATGTCATGCTCTCACTGTTTTCGCTGCGGCCAGGCTGGGCACAGAGCTGTTGGCTGTTTACAGAGACAGTGGTCGGGAAACGGAGTACAGTCACTGGAGAGGGACAGCCAGTGACTGAGGTAACTACGACGTCCCAGGTGAAAGTGGACTCTGTTCAAACAAAGAAACCAGTGGTAGTGAATGTTCAGCACAAAACAATGAAAAAACGTGTAGCCCAGCTAATCGGCAGAAGATGTGTGGTTGCCTGCGCAATCAATGGGGTTTCACTGCAGATGCTGTTTGACTCAGGAGCTCAAGTAACAATAGTGGGGAGAGACTGGGTAGAAAGGGAGTTACCTAATGTCAAGATCCAATCCCTTGAGACTTTACTCGCTGACAGGCCTTTAGAAGTCGCCGCAGCTAACGGTACAGATGTGCCATTTGAAGGCTGGATAGATGTGACCCTAGAGATAGTGAGTATGAACCATGGAACTGTGGCAGTACAGGCTCCTATGTTAGTGGGCAAAAGTTGCATCAGTTTTCCACTTTTGGGGTCAAATGTGATTGCAGAGATCATCAAGGGGAATGATCCGACAGAGGGTATCGATATTGGTTCACTGCTAAAAGAAGCACTAAATGTTAGTGAAGATACAGCAAAAACCCTAGTATCTACTCTCAGTGCAACTATATCAGAACAGGAAGAAGTCCCACAGCATGAGGTCAGGGTAGGAAAAAAGGGGCTTACCATATCTGCAGGGCAAATAGGTGAGGTTCGGTGCAGGGTTAGAGCTTCGCCACAAGGGGGAGCGATGTTGTATGAGCCAGCCATGGACAATAACTGTCCCGATGGTTTAGAGCTGTTCCCTGCTCTTGTGGAAGTCCCCAGTGGGTCATCCAAAATCGTTAAGATCCCTATCCAGAATGTGACCAAACATGATATTTTTCTCTCAGGGAGAACAATACTGGGCACTCTTCAGGAAATTGTTGATGTTAAACCTGTCACCTGCCCTCTGCAAAATGAAACACCAGTCAAACCGCCCTCAAAGGCTGAAACCTGCTCTGCCCAACTAAACCCTGAAAAATCCAGTCAACAGGTAAAGGACAAACAAAATCTGTCAGCAAATGGGAAATGGCACCCACCTGTTGATTTGTCACATTTAGAGGAAAAGGAGCAGGAAACAGTGAGAAAAATGCTGTATGAGGAGTCAGACATTTTTGCCAAAGAGGATGATGATATTGGCTGCATCAAAAATCTGAAGCTCAAAATCAGCTTAAAGGATGAAGTGCCTGTACAAAAGTGCTACAACGCCATTCCAAAACCTTTATATAAGGAAGTAAAAGACTACGTACAAAATCTGCTGAATCAAGGATGGATAAGGAAGTCCAAATCGCCATACTCATCTCCTGTGGTCTGTGTGCGGAAAAAGGACGGCAGCCTACGGTTGTGCGTCGACTTCAGAGAGCTTAATCGGAAAACCATCCCTGACCGACACCCCTTGCCACGTATCCAACACCTGCTGGATAACCTGGGAGGCTACACTTGGTTTTCAATACTTGACCAAGGGAGTGCCTACCACCAGGGTTTTGTGGATGAGAGTTCACAACACGTCACTGCTTTTAACACTCCATGGGGTTTGTACGAGTGGGTGCGACTCCCATTCGGCCTCACAAACGCTCCAGCAGCATTTCAAAGATGTATGGAGGGAGTATTGGAAGGACTGAGAGACGAGTGTTGTTCCCCGTATCTAGATGATGTACTGTGCTATTCAGCCACTTTTGATGGTCACATACAAGCACTACGACAGGTCTTGGGTCGACTGAGGGAACATGGCATCAAATTGCGACCCAAGAAATGTGAACTTTTTAAACAGCAAGTGAGATACATAGGTCGGGTAGTGTCAAATGAAGGAGTCCAGATAGACCCTAAGGATATAGAAGCAGTAACACAGCTGAAAGAGAGAGAGCCCAAAACAGTAGGAGAAGTCAGAGCTTTATTAGGGTTCCTAAGCTACTACCGCTCTTTTATCCAGGACTTTGCTAGACTAGCCAGACCCCTTTTTGAGCTTGTACAGGGTCAAAAGGACTCCAGGCAAACTGTTGTGTCCAAAGCAACCAAGGGCAGGGCCAGAAGTATAAGCAGCGGTCAACTGTCATCCAAAGCACCTGTTCATTGGACAGCGGAGCACAATGCTATTGTCTCCAGGTTTGTGGACATGCTAACCAGCTCGCCTATACTGGGCTATCCTGACTGTGATTTGCCATTCATCCTGCACACCGACGCCTCAAATGAAGGTCTGGGCGCTGTACTTTACCAACAGCAGGGAGGTAAACTACGTGTAATAGGTTATGGTTCCAGAGCACTCACTCCAGCAGAAAAAAACTATCACTTCCACTCGGGCAAGTTAGAGTTTCTTGCTCTTAAGTGGGCAATTTGTGATAAATTCAGAGACTATCTATACTATGCCCCTACCTTCACTGTATTTACCGACAACAATCCATTGACTTATATCTTGAGCACGGCAAAGCTGAATGCTGTGGGCCACCGCTGGGTCGGTGAGTTAGCAGACTTTCATTTTGACATTAAATACAGACCAGGAAAGATGAATGCTGATGCTGACACCCTGTCACGTTATCCCATCAAGTTCCAGGAGAGCATGGGTGAATACACTGAAACAGTGTCTACAGAGGTAGTGGCAGCCATCTGGCAGGGAGACAGAGTGGTGGAAAAGGAGGATGTGCCTTGGGCTGCTGTATTGGCCCTCACCGTAACACCTGATGACTCACTGTCCTGTCCTATGTCTGTTTTCACTCCCGAGGACATCCAAACGGCACAAAAAAAGGATCCTTCAATCAGCGAGATAATCACACTGAAAAAGAGAGGATGGATCCCAAATGACAAGGATAAACGACAAATGTCACGTGAAACAAGGAGACTAGTACACGAGTGGAACAAGCTGAAATTAGACAAGGGAATTCTGTACAGACATGCAAGTCAGAGGAAACAGTTAGTTCTCCCTACTGAACTGAAACAAAGGGTGCTCAAGGCTTCGCATGATGACATGGGGCATGTTGGTGCTGACAAAGTAACTCATCTGGCAAGAGAGAGGTTCTTTTGGCCTTTCATGCAGAAGGAGATTGAGGATTATGTGATCAGGAAGTGTGCTTGTATCAAACAGAAGCGGCCTAGTGTCCCGAACAAAGCACCTATGGGTTCCATAACATCTAGCACCCCATTTGAGTTTGTCTCGGTGGATTACCTCCACCTTGAGCCCAGCAAAGGAGGCTATGAATATATACTTGTTCTGGTTGACCATCTAACTCGCTTTGCTCAAGCATACCCCACCAAGAATAAGTCAGGGAGGACAGCAGCAGAGAAAATATTCCAGGATTTCATTCCCAGGTTTGGCTACCCTGAAAAGTTACATCACGATCAGGGGCGGGAATTTGAGAATGCACTGTTTCAGAGACTCCAACAATTGGCTGGCATATCTCATTCCCGAACTACTCCATACCACCCGCAGGGCAATCCTGTGGAGAGATTAAACAGAACACTGCTCCAGATGCTCCGGACTCTACATGAAGAAAAAAAGTCTGATTGGAAAGATCATCTCCCTCACATTGTGCATGCATACAATTGCACTATTCATGAAGCTACGGGATACTCACCATTTTTTCTTTTATATGGAAGAGCCCCACGCCTGCCAATCGACTTACTCTTTGACCTCAAACCTGAACAAGAGACCCCAGACAGACAGATGTACGCACAAAAATGGGCAAGTAGGATGCAAGAGGCATACAAAATTGCCTCAGAAAATAGCCAAAAATCCTCAGCAAAAGGAAAAAAACAGTATGACAGAGGGGTAAAAGGTGCCACACTCCAACCAGGGGACAGAGTGCTTGTGCGGAACCTATCTCAAAGAGGCGGCCCTGGCAAACTTCGCGCCTACTGGGAGGAGAAAGTCCACCGTGTCATTGAGAGAGTAGGTGAAGGGCCTGTGTACAAAGTACAAGCTGAAGCTGGAAATAAAGTCATCCGGGTACTTCATCGAAATCTCTTGCTGCCAGTAAATGCTTTACCATTAGAGGAGACTGGAATGAGACCTGAAAAAAAGAAAAAAACAAAACAGAACACTAACAACAGTGGGATGTCAGGAGAGGACTCTAATGAGTCGGGCGAAGAAGAGGACTCATGCAGTCCCCGGCCCATACCAGTGTATAGGATGATTCCTATCAGACCTTCTGCTACTCACTCAGAGCAACAGCACTCACTAAATCCCTCTGCTCACGAGTTCCAACCAGTGAGTAATGCATCAACTGATAAAGAGCCAATTGCAGAACAAGAAGCAGCCCACATATCAGAACAGCAACAAACACCAACAGTGCTACAAAGTGTGGGAGATACAGAAATGTATCAGGAAGTAAATGATAACGTCCAACAAGAACACAGAGAAGTAGAGGAGGAGCCTGAACTGGAGCGTCTGGGTGAACAAACTGTAAGAAGGTCTTCACGTGCACCACAACCCAGGGAAATGTTCACTTATAACAGTTTAGGACAACCCTCATATCAACCTTTGATTACTGGAGTCAACTCTGTGTTCCAGTGTGTACCTTATCTCATGTCAATCACTGGGATACCAAGTCTAGTCTTCCCGGACACTAACTTTGTGCCAAGACCAGTAGTCTGGACTTACTGAACTGAGTACTTGAACGTAATTGAACTTGAACTTGTTATTTTAGCTCTAGATGTCAGGAGACATCTTGAAAAGTAGGGGAGAGTGTAGAGGATAGCAAAATAGCCTCTATGAGAAGTATTTAAAAAAAAAGAAAAAAAACTGACACCCCCCCTTATTTTTTTAAAATAAACAGACTAAATAGCAAGCATTTAAAACAGTTGGATCAAATGTTGTTGTTATTACATCTGGCGACAGTAGGTGTCACTGTATACCAGGTCCGGTAAGAAGCATCTTACTCAAGCCGTATTCGTCCTGCCAGAGACAATAAAATGGCGCTTGAGTTGGTCACACACAGATAACTTGTGTCTGTTCCTTACTGCTCCACAGGTATGTAAAACGTGGTGTAAAACAACTTAAAATGGGTCTACATACTCTCTAAATGTTAGAGAAGCATTCCATGAGATTTGTGAGTTAAATAAACACTCGAAGACTGAGTTTGCGTGTCGTTTTGTGTCGAGTGTAGTTAGCAAGCTAGCATCTATTGTTTACACTACCTAGCTTAAAGTGACTGAGATGCAAAGTGTAAAATATAGTTTGTGGTTTCCACCTTAGCCTGGAGCTGACTAGGTATGTAAAAGGTTCAACTTTTGATATGAGAGAAAAGTATTTAGATTGTATTTCATGAGCTAGAGGTGAAATTACGTTGAATTTGTTTTACTGTATGACGCAGCAATTTTGTAATGGCGGTCATCTAGTGATGTAGTGTCATAAACAAATTGACTTGGTGTTAAAGAAATCTATACAGGGATGTGTTATTGTTATGTAATGTAGAGTTTATCATATGTGTAAGTAATATAGAAGTTGTGAGATTTGATTGTGTTTCATAATAGTATTGTATTTGACATTAGTTATGAAATGAATTGCTGGTTCAACAGTTTCACATATTTAACTGTGTATATACAATAATATTCCATGTATATAAAATTACTATTAGAGTAAAAAAATGCTGGTACTTGAAACAACTTATTTTCAGTCAGTATAACAGTAAACTGTTGGAAGTAGAAACCAGTTGAATGTGAAGTGATATGTACCTGATGTGAATGAAATATGATTGAAATGATAGTAATAACTGAAGATACAAAAGTTATCAGTAAGCATGGATATGTTTGTTAGGATACAGAAATATGTTGTTAGTTCACTATATTGTGATATTGAAGTTGAACATTGTTGCCAGAGACAATAAAATGGCGCTTGAGTTGGTCACACACAGATAACTTGTGTCTGTTCCTTACTGCTCCACAGCCAACCAGGACTGTGCAGCTAAACTGCTACTGGCCCAGGTACCCCTAGCCCTGAGGCCGGTAACACATGAAAATAAAATAAAAAAACAAAAACAAATAAGGACTTTAGGAAAAAGTCAAATGATGTTCATGGACACATTTTCTAATCTTCCAGTACACCCTAACTGTCTGTTAGAGCCCTCTACAGGAGAAATAAAACAGCGCAGAGTCAGTTAAAATGTAGCACACAACTCAACATTAATTGTTGTCTTTCTTTTGCACGTCGTCTTAATGCTTTTAAAGATTTTAATTGCCTTGTTCCAATGTGCTATTCAAATAAACTTGCCTTACATAAAAAAAACACAGCTCACTCTGCACTAAACTAATGGTGCTGAGAGGAGACAACAGACTTTATAGAGGGAGACATTGACAATCGCAGTCACATCATTAACCTGCTGGCTGCTGCATGCTGGGACCCTGCGGTTCATTTGCACTCACTGCCGTGTGAATCACGAGTAACCAGGTTACTCCTGTTGTATGCCAAAGTCATAATATGATCCACACCAGGATCATTCAAACCAATATATGTGTAATATAGTATGCCTGTGTAGCTATGCGCATGTGGGCCCTCAACTCGGGTCATGTTGTACCTACTAATCGAAGTAAAATAACTGATGTCCTGAGCCAAACAATTCAGAACAGTTACCCACTGGTACAAATTATCCTGGCAGCTGTCAAAATCACCCCACTGTACTCAGTTCAAACACTGATTACACACATCAGTGTGAAACTTGTAGATCATTTTGTAGAAGTATATCAAATATGTATAACTCTTTTGCTCCAAGGGTAAAATGTGTGTCCGTATATATTAGTGAGTCAGTGGGCTGCACGTCTTCACGCGTCAGGCGCAATATGATACTGGTGGCGTGCTTTGGTGTCACCATCCCACACAACAAACGAGGAGGCGCAGCGAAAATAAAACGGTGACGTGTTTGTCTGCTTCAGTGGTCACTCGACAGGACTCCTCAAAACGGCCTGCCGTGAAGATGAGGGAGCTTGTTTTTCTGCTCATCTGCTTTCCAGTCACACTTTCAGGTGAGATTATCTGTAAAAATGTCTTTTTATCATTTAGTTGTCAAAAATGATGTGTTTGGTTGTTAGGGGGCCTGGCGTTATACAGTTCACTTTCACTTTCATGATGCGCACTTTACGAGTTGAGATCAAGCCTTACATGTACTATTTTTGATAAGTCGTCCATTATAAAGGGTTTAATCAGTGGCTTTAGCAATGGTAAATAAATCATTTACAAATCCTTTATAGACAGAAGCGGAATCGCAACGGAGGAGGAGGGGGGTTATGGCACATACCTTCCATGGGTCTATTACTGGCAGTACAGTTAGTTTTTTACTGCGAACCGAGCGGTTTCCAATGTTTCAGGCTTTTCTACACATTTCAGCGCAGGGGTTGGTTCATAACAAAGTCATAGAAGGCGCAAACGACAAAATGTAGTTAGCGAAACTGCTTACATATCTGTTGAACACAAATCAGCTTTCATGTACAGTACCATACAAACCTTCCCATTCTAACTAGTATCGTATTCTGCTTATTATATTTACTTCTAGTATCTATTAAATAACCCGTTGAGATGTCCATCGAAATACAGCAGGTTTTAAACGTTTTAGATGAATTTTACCATGAATTTGACCAATAATATTGTTCAAGTGTCACTGATACTGAATATATCTGGGATTTTGCAGTCTCTATACAGTACTGATGTTCTGTATGTTGTTAACATCTGTGTCAGATTATTTCCTTTGACTTCATTAAATATCATTTATTGAAATGAACTTAGATATAAAAGATAAAACTGTAACAAATGGTTTTCAAATGTGTACTCTTACTGTAAACTCAGATTATGGATTATATAATACAGTATAGTGTAATACAAGGTAATACAGTATAATATGATATAAGGTGTTATAATTATATAATATTCACAGCACAATAATTAAATTGAAATCTCAAAGCACAGACCTCAAGAATGTTTACATTTTGTTTTTGGATTTGTTTTAAGTACACAGTGAACGACACCAATGTTGTGGAAATTTGACTTTGTGTTAGCTGTGTGGTTATTTAAAGAGCCTCACATTGCCAAAGTATGAGAACCAGAGATGAGAGCCGTTCAAAAGTTTATTGTTGATTGCTGATTTAATCACTAAAAGGCAAATGAAAACAATAATCTGTAAAAAAAAGTTAGGGGAGACCAGGGATGGTTGTAACATGGGTTAGTTATTTATAAATCACTTGCGTCACTCTGCACTTTCTCACCTTAGTACTTGATCCAAATGTGAGGAAGTAACACCTTGTGGCGGACACAGCCCATTTTAGAAAGAAAAAAATAATCAAACTTAGATCATGTTAGTTATGTGTCTGTGTAGATATCTTTCATGCAAGTTGCCAGTTAGCTGTAAGCAAAGCTAGTTCATAGCCACAAGAGTCTGGGTTAGTTGTAACAACATGTGAAAAAAATGTTGCAACCTACTCCAAGCAAAGTATCTCATTATGTTTATATGTTTACCTTGAATTGCGTCAGTCCTGAAAGAGAGAGACTGACAGGGGACTGCCTCTCAACATTTAGAAGAGAGCATCAAATGATGTAAAAAAGTGGGGAAGTTAAGATTTGATTTGATGTATGACCTGTAGTCTGTGAGGTCACAAAGTCTGCACTCAGGAGTGCCATACATCTGTCACCACTGTGACTCCAATGGTGACTAACATACTTGACACACACTCACACAGAAACACACTAATGTTCAGTTGATGAAGCCGGTGCACATTTGCACATTCAAATTATTCTGTTTTTGTCATATTCCTTATTTCATAATATTAGATTTCACCCAGGGTATTTTACAACTAAACCAGACCATGGGCTCAGTTGTAACATTTCACTTCTTGTGTTTGAAACTAAACTATGCATTTTCTGTTTGTGGTGCAGAGATAAAAGCTATACCATTTAATAGCGTACACATGTCACTAATTTGCCTCACATTTTGTATGCAGTGATTTAAAGGGCTCCAAACTACAGAAAGAAATGTCAAAAATGTTACAGCCATCCCCGGTCTCCTCTACTGTAATAACTCTTAGTCAAATCAAAGCACTTAGTTAATAAAGCTGTCTTAGTCATTATGGCAAATGTGTTGACAAATAATTTGCATATTGACATATCCAGCATTCATTTGTGTTTTGAGTTGGCTGCCTGGCCAATGGAAGGTCAATATTCACTCTCCTTTTAGCTTTTGTTTAGTCTCAATCATTCCAAGTATAATATCTGGCTCTTAGGTTGGTAGATGTTCTACTTTCATCACCAGCTCATCACTAACTGTGTGTGTCTGAGATTTCATGCTGGGCAAAATATTGAATGTAATTAATATATTTATCATAAATATGGGCAAATGCATGTTTATTAAGAAACTGAACTTAAAAATCCTTCAAACCTCTTTCTCTTACAGTGAAACACTCACTGAAGTTTTTCACCACAACATCTTCTGGAGTCAAAAACTTCCCAGATTATGTGGCTGTTGGGATGGTTGATGAAGTTCCAATAGGTTACTGTGACAGCATCAACAAGACAGCAGAAGCCAAACAAGACTGGTCACAAAAATTGATAGAAGATGATCCACAACATTTGGAGTTGTACACTAACAGGTGTTTGCTTTTACAACATTCCTACAAAGTTCACATTGACATTTTGAAGCAGCAATTGAACCAAACTGAAGGTAAGTAAAAATACTGTAAAAATGTAAAGTTTCTTTTTTGTCAGATAGCAAACAGATATAATGTAAACACACATGTTTACATGTTACAACACATACACAGTTTGCTAAATGTGCATATATACTTCCTTTATATCCTTCCTTCTATTATCTATTACTTTTTCAAAATGGGTGGTCAGTATTAATATGATACATCATTTTTACTGTTTGCGTTGTGCTGGAAAAACTGAGCAATAGTGTCCTACATTTGAATCTCATCCTTGTTTTTTGTTTTGTTTTGTTTTGTTTTGTTTTGTTTTGTTTTGTTTTGTTTTGTTTTGTTTTGTTTTGTTTTGTTTTGTTTTGTTTTGTTTTGTTTTTTGTGTGTCTTATTCAGTTCAACACAACGATAATCTCTACATTTAATGAAGAAGTGTGTGTGTGTGTGTGTGTGTGTGTGTGGCTCTTGTCATGTTTGGTTTGATCCAGATGCTTAAAAATTGCAGGTCTGGATGGAAAGTTTGACTCCTTGATGTCAATTTGTGTATTTCTGTGTGTTGGCTTTGCAGTGAAGAGGTGACCCTTCCACATGTTCCTCGACCTCTAAAATGCAGCCTCACATAGGCTCCAGCCACCTGTAACCCTCTGTGGGATCTCACTCTGCACTCTGTCTCTCTCTCAGGTGTTCACATCTTCCAGAGGATGGATGGCTGTGAATGGGATGATGAGACTGGAGAGGTTGATGGTTTTGCTCAGTTTGGTTTTGATGGAGAAGACTTCATAGCATTTGACCTGAAGACGCTGACATGGATCGCTCCAAAACCACAAGCTGTCATCACCAAACACAAGTGGGACAGAGATAGAGGTTATAATGAAGGGTGGAACTACTTCCTCACACAGGAGTGCCGTGAGTTCTTGAAGAGGTATTTGGACTATGGGAAGAACTCTCTGCTGAGAACAGGTAGATCTCATGACCTGATGTAGTTTCATGGACACAATTTGAAAATGCCTCTTCTGTTTCAAACCTCCCTCTCTCACCCTTCACCTTTGTGTTTCTAGACCTTCCCTCAGTGTCTCTCCTCCAGAAGACTCCCTCTTCTCCAGTCAGCTGCTTCGCTACAGGTTTCTACCCTCACAGAGCCGAGATGTTCTGGAGGAAAGATGGAGAGGAGCTTTATGAGGAACGAGGAGAGATCCTCCCCAACTATGATGGATCCTTCCAGATGAGTGCTGATCTGAACCTTTCATCAGTCACACCTGAAGACTGGAGGAGGTATGAATGTGTGTTTCAGCTCTCTGGTGTGAAGGACGACATCATCACCAAACTGGACAAAGCTGTGATCAGAACCAATGGGGGTAAGACTGGAATCAAATGTTACACGTGAGAAAGAAAAAGACAAATTTAGTTTACTTTAGTAGTCCTGCAGTTCATGCTGGTTTTTTGTCTCCTTTTTGGTGCTGGATTGGACAAATAACCTAAACTGCCAGTTAGTGAGTCAGCCAGCTGTCTCGATGATTTATTCCAAAGTTTTATACCAGTTGTAAACTCCCGTCTACGACGGCGAACCACCTTTTTTTTAGCTTCCTCATTTTGGATTCTCCTGCTCTCTGTTCTCTCAGAAGTCAGTGCTGTCATTTGGTCAGTGGTTCAAATCTGTGTGTGAAAGTTGAGGTTGAACTCTCTACAAATGTGATTTTGTTGTTAGTTTAGCTTTTCTGTCCTTATCTCTGGTTCCACATTGTTGATGGTTTGTTTGGTAACTTGTTTTTAGCTTATCCTTAAATATAGTTTCTGTATCTATTTAATTGTCAATTAATGAATGTATTCATCTGTGCTACTTTGACTGTTGTAATAAATAGATGGATAGATGTGCATCAGTTTTAAGCTGCTTCTAGTCATTTTTTCTTTGTTTTTTGCTTAACAGAGACACTTACAGATATGACCATCCTCATCATTGCTGCAGTGGTTGCTCTTGCTGTCATCCTCACAGCTGCTACTGGATTCATGATTCACAAAAAGAAGAAAGGTGAGAGACCTAAACTGAAAGATGTTCTTATTAAATGTTTTGTGTGCTTAGATTGATTTTGAGTTGATGCTTTTAACCAAATTATAAAGATCAAACAAGTCTCAATTAATAGTCAGAAACCATCAACAGTAAGACTAGTTGATGATAGAGAAATGTGATAGGCGAGGGGTAAAAGGGCAAAATATTATATTTATCATAACATTTATGTCATTTATGTATTCAGTGGTGAGAGTTTGATATACTGGCATTTACAAATGTGTGAAATAATATTTTTTGTCTTTTGTTCTTATTTTATCTAATAAGATGTGCACTTCTGTCAGGATACATCAAGTTTAATGGAAAATAAAGTTAAATAAATAGAAATATTAATTGTATTCTTGGGGCATCAACAGTAACAATTTAATGGAAAATTCTAGTATTTTCCATCCTGGGTCTTATTTTCATAATTGGGACCATTCTGACTATGGTTCAAGCTAAATTAACATAAATGATTTAAAACACTCATCTCTGAGTTTGATGGACTGGTGAAGATGCTGGATTTATGTCAGGGAAATGCTGCTTTAGACTCTTCAGTCAATCAATTATAAATATAAAGACCCTCCATCTCCAAAACTAAGTCTGAGATGGACTTTTCAACAAACTCATAAAGTTAACTGTCTAGCTAGCTACAGCTGATCAAATTTTTCACTTGCCAGTTATCATTTCAGCCTGAAAAATCAATGACTGTCAGTTAGAAATGCTTTTGTTTATACTTCTGTCTAAAATCAATAATCACTGTTATAAAATCTTTCACAGTTATCATTGTAAACTGCCTATGTGCCATGCTAAAATGAAAAGCTCGACAGACACAGCAAGAGTATCTAGTGATGTGATGTTGACATCAGATTCTTTTCAGAAATAAAAGACAGATTATGTTATTCTGCTGCTGTTTAGTCTGAAGCTCGTGGGGTTGGATGCTGTCTCATTCAAATTGGTGAGCCAGGTCACTGATTCTGACGGATGCAGCGTTTCACTTGGTTCCAGATGAGATGTCAGATGGTGGGCGTGTTGCAGACACACCAAGCGTATACTGAAAATAAAAGAAATGAACTTACAGTGTGTTTCTGACTTTTCAGCTCCTGACAACATCATTGAGCTCTCTCAGCAGCTGAATCCAGAAGCCTCAGCACAGTGAGGCAAGTGTGTGTGTCTATCATAGGCTACTTTTGGTGACATATTTCAGACTAAAGACCAGTTCAGTGGGGACGCTGGGAACTGTGCCCCTAAAATGGAGAAAAAGTTGATTTTTGGGTCAGTGGTTAAGATTATGGTTAGGTTTGGGATACGTCTAAATAATATCCTAAAAAGTGACTTAGGTAAACGTGTGTGTGTGTGTGTGTGTGTGTGTGTGTGTGTGTGTGTGTGTGTTGTGCCAGGTGTGTGGTGAGGTGTGAGAAAGAAAGTGCAAGAAAGCCAAAGCCTGTATATTGTCATATAGATATAGCAGGGGGACAGGAGATGTGTATGTGTGTGTGGCATGAAGCATTATTTTAATATTATCATCCTATTTTTATAGTATTTAATTACTATTATTTTTTGTTTTGTTGTAACTTTTGTTATTCATGATGGTTTGGCAAGATTTACTATAGATTTCTGTTCATAAACAATCCATAATTACTGCCGGGACAAATTTGACCCATAAGACAACATATTACTTTTTTCATATGCATTAAATAAAAGGAAAATGATCAAAATGTGTTTTTATTGTATTCATTAGGCCATTTTAGACAATGCAATGAAGCCTTGTTTTGATCAGAAAAAATAAAAGTATATTTCACACAGCTAAACTTGGAAATGGGTCAAATTTGACCCTAACAGAATATGAGGGTTCAATAAATGATCTTTTTTCAGATTCACATATCAGAGTTCACTTTTATTAAACTTGATCGGGCAGAAAGTCAACAGAAACAGGGTTACACTGTGTTTGAAAATAGAAAAATTATTATGTTATTATTCTAGTGTGTTTCATCACCACTTTTAGTGCCAGACTATCACTAACAAACTGTAGTGTCACTCTCACCTGTTGTCTACAGTCTGTGATCACTCTGACATTTACTATATGTATAAGACACATAGTATTGCATACTTTTGGGGGACAGAGTGCCAGAAAAGGTTTGTGTTCAAAGAGTCAGTTCACTATCGTTATCTAGACATGCCTAACCTGTAGTTTTATTTGCTGAGGTGAAAGTGAAATTTCTGCTACCATTTCAATAAATGGCTTTAAAAAATCCTTTCTGTTGTTCAAATCATTAAAAAAGATATATTTAAAGACTTGACAGCAATGTTCTGGTTACTCTGCATAATTTGTGTGTTAAAAAACAGTTTAAAAGAGTGTAAAAGTTGTATATTTTTGTAAATTCTGCTGGAATCTTAACCCACACTCAGCATATTAGAATTTCTGTGTTTGGTAGCCATATTTTTAAATTTCATTTTACAATCTTAATAATAAAATAAAATCACTCAAATATGTGATGTGTTTTTAAAATGGCATCTGACAGTTGCAGATAGAGGAAAATGTTTAGAGGTAGATAGCAACAAGACGATTGGAAGTCTGACAAACTCTGAGCAGGAAAAAGTGGGAAATCAGTTGGATGATTGATGTGGAAGCAAGAAAATAAAAAAAACAACAACAAATAAGGACTTTAGGAAAAAGTCAAATGATGTTTATGGACACATTTTCTAATCTTCCAGTACACCCTAACTGTCTGTTAGAGCCCTCTACAGGAGAAATAAAACAGCGCAGAGCCAGTTAAAATGTAGCACACAAGTCAACTGCTGTAGCCTAATTTAATTTTAACATAAATTGTTGTGTTCCTTTTGCACGTCTTAATGCTTTTAATGATTTTAATTGCCTTGTTGAAGTGTGCTATACAAATAGATCGTTGTAGATCGTTTTTGTGTAAGTATATCTGCAATTATGTATAACTATTTTGCTCCAAGGACTGTTTACTAAAATAAAATATTTGAAATATATTTTATAGAATGATATAGGTACAATAAATATATTTTAAAAAAAGATATATATTTTCAAAAGCATCGTAGATGAATGATGTCTTCTGTTTAGCTAAATTATTAATATTTTAATGTTAAAGTGTGTACATACAGATTTGGCTTTTATTTGTCAAGGTTTGATGATAAATTCCCCCCTGTTCTCAATAAATAGAAGGTGAATATAATTTAATTTGTGATGTTCACAGTGTCTGTATTTTTGGAAAAACTCAGTAATTATTATCTTATATTGTTTATAAAATGTAAGAAATGTATTTCATATAAGTTGGGTACATCTATAATTTTGTGTGTATGTGATTCAGCACTCAGAACAACCATATAATATATAATTAACATTAAATAGATGAGGATCTTCTTTTCCATTGAGTTTCTATAAACAAGTAGATGTTGAATAAAAATGTTCAAAATCACTACCTGTGTTGACTGTCACATTCATTTGTCATCATTAGATTACTTTTGCAGCAAAGTTTTTTTTAATAAAGTCCTCATTATTTCAAACATAAGTTTGTCAACTGTTGTTAGAGGAAGATGAATATTCTAACAGACAGACTAACGTGGCTCCTACTTAAAGATGTTGAAATATAAAGAAAGGAAAAAATCTGTTTTGCAGATGAAATAATTATAATTACTCATGGTCAGTAGTCTAGAACAGGAGCTCACATTTTTGGCTTGTGATCCTTTACAAAAAATCAGTGTTGAGGTCTCCCTTCTATATAGTTTCATATAAATTCATTTAAATGATGCACAAAGAAATACAACTCATAAAAAAACAAAGATTATAGTAAAGTCCAAAATATAAATACAAGTTGTAGAACATTTTTTTTCTTTCCTCTCCTATTAATCATCTCATGACCCCTTACATTTATGATTTAACAGGTAATACTAAGTATGATAATTCTCTGGCAATCTGCAGCTGTACACATTATTAGCTCTTCAGGTAAGGAATTACATCATGTCTGACATGTCAATTTCTGTATAATACATAAAGGAATGGACTATTTATTATAACAAATAAACTACTGAAACAAGAACTTGCAAATATGGGGTGTGTCAGTCAGAAAGATCAGTCATGTAACTGTGGGTGTGTGCATTATGTAATGTAAGGTGTTGTGGAGTAAACAAAACCAAAATGAAAGAAAAGAAAAGGTCTGTCGCTGCTGGCTGGTGTGAGGGAAGTTAGAGAGCAGCTGAACAGCACTTTTATCCCCTATGGCAGCATTAGGCACAGGTGTTCCAGATTCAGCCAGCTGCTACAACCACACTCTCCCAGGTACCTCTATAAAGAAGAACATAACACATCACCACACCAACAACAGTCATTTATAGACAGGAAAACATCAGAATCCACACAATTTTCAATCACAGGAACCCTTTTCTAAACAACAAGCCATTATGCAAGAAGTATCCATTTGCAGCACTACTTATGTCACAGGCAGGCAAAACACGCTCAAATTGTTCTTTCAAAGAGGAATCATCACTCTGCTCCTGCACCACCTCACTGTGTGACAGCTACACAGGAACTGACAGCTCCTGTTGTATACAAAGATCACATTATGATCCATACGAAGATGATTCAAACCGAGATATGTGCAATATATTATGCCTTTGTAGCTATGCGCAGGTGGGCCCTCAACTCGGGTCATGTTGTACTTAGTAATCGAAGTAAAATAACTGATGTCCCGAGCCAGACAATTAAGAATTCTTACCACTGGTACAAATGATCCTGGCAGCTGTCAAAATCGCCTCATTGTGCTCCGTTAAAATACTGAACGCACACCATTGTGGATCAATTAATTTTTTTTTCTCGTCCACTGAGCTATCAAATATGTATAATTATTACATTTGCTCTGAGGGTAAAGTGTATGTCTATATAAATCAGTGATAGTCAGTGATAGTCAGTGGGCTGGACGTCTTCACGCGTCAGGTGCAACATGATACTGGTGGCGTACTTCGGTGCCACCGTCAAACACAACACACGAAGACGCGCAGCAAAATTAAAGCAGCGAATAGCTTGTCTACTGCAGTAGTCACTCGGCTCCCAAAAAAGTCACACCATGAAGACGCTGGAGCTTGTTTTTCTGCTCATCTTCTTTCCTGTCACACTTTCAGGTGAGATTTACTTTAAAATGTAGAAAGCGTAGCGTTATACAATTTACTTTCACTTTAATATTGGGCACTTTTACGCAGTTTGGATCAAGCTTTACCTGTAGCGTTTTTTAAAAAGTCGTCATTTATAAAGGGTTCAATCAATAATTGTAGCAATGTTAAATAAATAATTTACAAATCATATCTAGACCGGCGCGTCATCGCCGCTGAGGAGGAGGGAGGAGTTACGGCGCAGCACATATTAAGACGCATACCTGCCATGGGTGCGCACACATAGTTGAGTTGACCACAAATCAACTTTCACAGACGATATCAGTCCAAGGTTTATACACACCGTCCCATTTTCTTTAATGAGAAAGTGTGTCAAAACTTCTTACTTGTACTGTATTTTGCGTCTTTCATTTATTTCTGGTATCTATTACTTAACCTGTTGATGTCAATCGAAATACAGCTAATATAGAGACAGATTTACGTCTGAAACGTCTTAGATTAATCTATAAATTTTACCAATAAACTCGTTCAAGTGTCACTGACACTGAATATATTTGGGATTTTGTAGAACTAACAGTTTCTGTACAGTGCTGATGATCTGTATGTTGTTAACATCTGACTGTGTGTCAGATTATTATCTTTGACTTTATTGAACAGTGTCATTCATTGAAATGAATTTAAATATAAAAAGATACTGTAACAAATGGTTTTCAAATGTTTACTCATGCTGGAAACCTATATTATAGATTCTGTACTGCAGTGAAATATAATCAAGGCTTAATATGATATATGTTTTAATAATATAATATTCACAGAACAAGAATTTAGTTCAAACACCAAGCACAGACCTCAAGTATTACTTTAATAAAGGAGTGTTTACATTTTGCATCTGGATTTGTTTTAAATACACAGTGAATGACATCAATTAATTTAATGTTTTATAAGAAAACCTTTGTGGCTGTAACTGTGATTTGAAGGCAATATTCTTATTACATTTACATCTTCTAATGGCTAGTGTTGTGCTTTAGATTGAGTGTTGCAAGACAGGAATACAACATTAACTTATAACAATAAAGTGAAAACTATAAGCCAAGGTATAAATTATGGGCTACATCATGTCTCAGTGTATTTTAAAACTACAAATATTCCAAAACTGTCTCTAACAAAAATTGATTAACATAACTGCATGTGACACAAGAGGAGATACTTGAGTATGACCTTCTGCTTCAGATGATGTTGGTCTTTCATTAAGTGCATTGATTCTCACTTATACTATTAACTGCAGCTTAATGTACCAGCATCATGTAGTAAAGCACAATCTCACAAATATTTATCATATTGCAGTACCTGTTTTAAATAGATTTAGTTTTTGTTTACTGAATACTAATATTGAAAATACAACTTTTTCATATAATCTTTAAACCAGTTGGTTTAACAGCCTTTATATTTCTCTTTTTACTGCAGACTTTAACATACCTAAGATTTTGACATGTCTGTTCATTACTGATTGATTAAAGAGACTAAATGATATTGATTAGTAAGCAGGCATATTGCATTAGCAGCAAAAATAAACAGTTCAAAGATATTTTTTCAAATATGTTTTCATATAATGTTGTATCTCCTATATTAGGACCAAGTGTATAACTAATATCTATAATATTTTTAAGATATTTACATCACGATTCAGAGGAAATATCTGGTTAATTTGAATTCATCAGAAAACTATTTTGTAATTATGAGTTCTTTATCTTGTAATCATCACTGACCTAATTTAGTTTGCTTTTGTTCCCTCTTGGTTTGAGGTTTTTGATACTGATGTCATTGAACATTTTTCACCAAAGTCACAATTATGAAAATATATCATCAGATTTTGACAGTGTTTTCTTTTTTTCCACCAGACCGACTAAAAACAGATCCGGTTTCTGGGCTCATATCATAGCAGCTTCCTACTGAACTTATAACTCATATTAATTATTATGATTACATACAGATTATTATTACATACTCATTTTTTAAAATGTGATTAAAATAACATAACTCTTCAAGCAAAATGAGGGTAACTGGAGGAAACACTGATAAATTGTTGTAATTCATGCTTTGCACACCATAAGTTGTTCCACTTTCAGGAATCTCATGGCAGTATATAGATATTTATATCAAGATTCAACATTTTGCTTAGGTTTATACTGTCTACACTATATGTAGTCATTACTAACCTTAAATGAAATGACAATCAGTAAGGTTATTAAAGCTGTCTTACTCATCATGGCAAATATGTCGACAAATATTGCCTATTTGCTGTAGGATGTTCCTACAGCATTCATTTGCGTTTTGAGTTGTGTTTTTGGTTGCCTGGCCAATGGAAGGTCAATATTCACTCTCCTTTTAGCTTTTGTTTAGTCTCAATCATTCCAAGTATAATATCTGGTTCTTAGGTTGGTAGATGTTCTGCTTTCATCACCAACTCATCACTACCTTCATGTGTCAGAGGTTTCATGCTGGGTAAAATACTGAATATAATTAAATGTATGTTTATGAAAACAGGATTTCAAAACAATTCAAACCTCTTTCTCTTACAGTGAAACACTCACTGAAGTTTTTTACCATAACATCCTCTGGAGTCAAAAACCTCCCAGATTTTGTGTTTGTTGGGATGGTTGATGAAGTTCCAATGATTTACTGTGACAGCATCAGAAAGACACCAGAAGCCAAACAGGACTGGTCACAAAAAATGTTTGAAGATGATCCAGAACATTTGGAGCGTTACACTCAGGAGTGTTTGTTGCTACAAGATTTCTACAAAGCTGACATTGACATTTTGAGGCAACAACTGAACCAAACTGAAGGTAAGTAAAAATACTGTAAAAATGTAAAGTTGTGTTCTTTGTCAAATAGCAAACAGATATAGTTCCATTATAAACACACATGCTTACATGTTACAACACATACACAATTTACTAAATGTGCATATACACTTCCTTTATATCCTCCCCTCTATTACTTTTTCAAAATGCATGGTCAGTATTAATATTATATATATCTTTTACTGTTTGCTATGTGCTGGAAAAATTGAGCATTTTAATCTCACCTTTTTTTTGTTTTGTTGTGTGTGTGTGTGTGTGTGTGTGTGTGTGTGTGTGTGTGTGTGTGTGTGAGGCTCTTTTTGTAATGTTTGGTTTGATCTGGATGCTTAAAAATGGGAGGTCTGGTACATCTTGGTTGGAAACCTTGACCTCTAAAATGCAGCCCCACATAGGCTCCAGCCACCTGTAACCCTCTGTGGGATCTCACTCTGCACTCTGTCTCTCTCTCAGGTGTTCACATCCTCCAGATGATGACTAACTGTGAGTGGGACGATGAGACTAGAGAGGTTGATGGTTTTGCTCAGTATGGTTATGATGGAGAAGATTTCATAGTATTTGACTTGAAGACACTGACATGGATCGCTCCAAAACCACAAGCTTTCGTCACCAAACGCAAGTGGGACAGAGATAGAAATTTCAATGAAAGGTGGAACTACTTCCTCACCCAGCAGTGGCTTGAGTGCTTAAAGAGATATTTGGACCTTGGGAAAAGCTCTCTGCTGAGAACAGGTAGATCACATGACCTGATGTAAGTTCACAGACACAATATTTAAATGCCTCTTCTGTTTCTAATCCCCTCCCTGACCCTTCACCCTTGTCTCTCCAGACCTTCCCTCAGTATCTCTCCTCCAGAAGACTCCCTCCTCTCCAGTCAGCTGTTTAGCTACAGGTTTCTACCCTCACAGAGCCGAGACGTTCTGGAGGAAAGATGGAGAGGAGCTTCATGAGGACGTGGACCGTGGAGAGATCCTCCCCAACCATGATGGATCCTTCCAGATGAGTATTGACCTGAACCTTTCATCAGTCAAACCTGAAGACTGGAGGAAGTATGAATGTGTGTTTCAGCTCTCTGGTGTGAAGGACATCGTCACCAAACTGGACAAAGCAGTGATCAGAACCAACTGGGGTAAGACTGGAATACTGACACAACTGACTTATGTTTTTTATTAAACATTTGCATGTAGTTTGCTGTAAACATTCTGATTTTACATTTTGAATGAGTTTGAAACACTCCTGACTTTCTGGAGCTCTAAGAAACAACCAGGGACCTCAAGAAACTCAATCTCTCCAACCTGTGGTTGTTTGCACCTAAATGTGAAACCCCATCCATGGACCCAGGTTAACACAACTAGAGATCCCCCTCTTCTCTTTTCTCTTTCCCCTTAAGGCTGCTGTGAGAGCATGCCTGAGACTCAGTAACTAATTATTCTAATGCCAGCAGCTACCACACAAGTCTGCTGGCTGATTTAACAAGTACAGGAGCCACAAAGCAGAGTTAGCTTGCCTCCGTAACATATGTCAAGGCCTGCATCCTTCAGCCTCAGAGTCAAACTCACCTCAGCCCGACTCATCCATGGATTCACCAGTTAAGAAGCAGAACACCACAAAGCATCTCTTTGTCCATAAACTTGATAACAACTGGGCATAGTCTAGCAACATTTAGTATAGCATAGCTTGGCTATTCAAGACTGTTTAACTTAATCAAATGTACTATACATGTATTAGTTTGAATAATGTTATTCATTGAACTATTGTTCTGTTGTTCTGATGTTCTTGTTATGGTGGTCAGGTCATTGCATAGTCAGACTTCCAGGTTAATGTTAACATGCTTAACACACATTACATCCAGTAACTAAGCCTTGCATGTAAGTAACCTGGCACCTTTAGTCTACACCAATTGGCCTTAAACAGAGAACCAGACAGTTAAGAGGACTGAAATCTAGATTTGCACACTTTGCTTCAGGCAGCACATGTGGTTCAAGACACCTTATGGTCCTGCCTTTTGTCTCTTTGGTCCTCTTTTTCAGCCATATTGTCTACATGCCTTGTGTTCAGTCACCAGGTGACATCAGCTATTGCACTATTGTTTTACACACACACACACACACACACACACACACACACACACACACACACACACACACACACACACACACAGGGTGATTTTGTTGATTAAGTTAATTAATAATCAAAGTTACAAACTGAAAAATTACTACATTTTGAGACTGAATTGGCTATGTTTTCACAGACTCCAGGCTGGTGCCCTGTTATCATTCATTCTTATTATAATTTTTATTGGTCTTAATAATGAATAATTATCTTTGATAATGATGAATTTGCTGATAATCTGTAGCCAATACCCTTCAAATGGTGCCCCATGTGAGGTAGAGTATTGATGGCAATCATTCATAATTGTGCAATATTAATTTCAGCATAATTTTGGCCAGTACCAAAATTTTGGATTTAATATTTTAGACTTTCCAAGCCTTAATATTGAACACAACTAGTCAGTTTATGTCTAGCTGAACAATATTGAAAATAGATTCATTCACCAAATTTAGATAACCCAAATCTTTAGTTATTGATAACTAACGTTAACTAAACTCATTTATACTTCTATTTATACTTTGTGTCAAAAGCACACAAATCTAACCAAATTACACATAAAATCATTTCAGTAGTCTAGCAAAAATGCTAGACTACACGATTTTAAGATTTACTAAATAAATTAAGAACAAAATAGAACTGTTGTTTATCTGAGAAAATGTGTCCATGCACTAGAGATTAACATTAATTTCACCTAAAAAGAGACACTTGTATGAGTACTGTTGTACTCATATTTGCAGTTCTGCACATCCTGGACAATAATAAGTTTTCTGTCATGACGGGGAAAGCCCTGTGTTTTAAGAGGATGAAAGCAACAAATGTGATAGTCAGTAATGATGAATGATTATCATACATCATTATAGATTAAAATACCGGAAGTGAATTGGCATGCACTTGATGCACTGTGAATGTTTTGTTTTGGTTCCAGTTCCTCCCTCAGAGTTCCCTACTGGTCCTGTTACTGGAGGTGTTGTAGGACTGCTGCTGCTCCTGGCAGTCTGCATCACTGGAGTCTTCATCTGGAGAAGGAAAAATAATGGTGAGGAACAAACATACTTTTACTCATCAAGAAGCCATTTCAATTAGGAGAGTTTTCAGTTTTATAAGTGATAATAATCTTTCTGCTTGAATTTACACTAAGCTCCATTTTAACAACAAATAACTGTAACCTGGCTGATTTTCAGTGACTTGGCCTCCAACTGAAGAGTTACTCTCTTACCTTTTAAAATAAAAGCAGAAATCAGTCAAATTAATACAGTGTTTCTATAAAAGATGTATTAGTGTTACCTTTGTTTGCTTTCATAAATTCTGACATTTAAAATTTTAAAATATTGTAATATCTCATCTGTATTTCAGGATTCAGGCCTGCAAACTGTGAGTAATCTGTCAATTAATCTGTCTGTCTCCCTTTCTCTCTATATATACAAATCAATACATTTAAAAGTTTAAATTGAACTACTGACACGTTGTTTTTCTTTTATAGCTTCAGACTCGTCATCCTCTGATTCATCTTCAGTCAAGGATGCAGCTCATAAATGATCACAGTGAGTATTTCATCATGCCATCAACTATATGCAGATACTGTATGAAGAATCTCTCTGTTGCTCCTCCTGAAACTAGCTACAGTATACGGATATAATACTCTCATAAATATACTGAAAATCTATCTATTATACTGTTTGGTGGTCTATTTCAATTTATCTGTTTATATTTTGGACTAAAATCAAACACACACTCAACATATAATATGACCAATGATATGTCCATTTGTTACTCTGTCTTTGCAGCTTTCCAGTAAAGATTTAGAGGAGAATAGTGAACTTGAATAAAGTTGCTATGGAATCAATATTTTATGTTATTTTGCAGTTTCAGGTCGTCAGTGGATGCAGTGAAGAATGATATCTGTGAAGATTATCTGAGAGCTGATAGAAGCATTAATGTTGATGTGAATCCTCCACTGCAGGAGTAACAACATCTGGAGAGAACTGATGCTGCTGTCCAGCTGTTTCCTCAAACCTTTGGTGGAGATGAATCACTGCAGCAGCTACCAGACACCAAAGAGCCACAACGTTACTCCACTGGGGCATCTTTTGTCTTCAGATATCAAATCATGTCACTTAGTCATGTGATGTATTGTTTTTGATGATGATAAGCATTGAATCCATTCATGGGAGACATGATGACACTCAACACTTTGACCTCAGCTTCTAAAGCTGAAACCAAACATCCTAAAACATTAAATGTTCAACTGCTTTCACTCACAATTAGTTCTACATTTGCCATCTTCAAGATAAACATTGATGTCACTTCAAGATTTTTGTTCATTCTCAGATTATTGGTTTTAGAGGATTAATTAGGGTTTTACCTATGGTACTGAGGGATGTGCTTTATTTCATATTGTCAAACTGGCCTAATTGATTGGTCTATATGACAATATTTGTCTTCTATAAGGTTATGTGATCTGTTTTTGATAAAGTGATCCGGTAAAGTTTGTCTGTACATAATGTACAAGTTAATAATTACTTTTGAATTGTTAATCTATGATCTTTTTACTGGTGATTTGTAAAACATGATTTTTGAGGGTCACATACAGGAGGTGTAGAAATTAACCCCTGTCTGCAAATAAGGTCAAATGTTTATTCATCTTTGTTTATTTGGTGAACTTCATTCTGTCCAGAAGGGCTGCTACAGTTTCTAGTGTCATTTTGTTCTCATTTGTTCTATTGGTCTGTTGGAAGCTTATCCCTGATATCTGGAAAGCGTGAACTTACTTTTTTTATTAGTTGTCAAAATGTGTGAGAGTAAAATAAAGAAGTTTACACTACTACAAAAATACACACCTACCATGAATTTAATAACAAGTACACTGAGCCTTGAGACGCAGAGTGTCTTTCCCTATTTTACCACTAGAGAGCAACAAAACTCTGAAATGTCTCAGCTGTGAGGTCACCACAGAGAAACATCTGCCAGAGCATTTCCACACCTCCAACATTACAAAATGTTTCTTTACTTAAAATTTTCGACAGTTAAAGCAAGATTCTTACAAATCTTCCATGGAAGATCAGAACAATACAGTTAAAGTGAAAATTAAAATTAAACTGTAAACACACACGCACACACACATTTCCTGCATTTTACTGTTGAGTCTGATCAGCCAGTTAGATAATGCATTGACTCCTCCTGGTAACACATGATGCACAGCTATTTATAATTTCTATTGGTCATTCCATCTACACACTGTTGACAGTCTTTTCTCCATCCTTAAGGGTTTTTTTTTTTTTTTTTTTTTTTACATCTGTCTCAAAGCACGATGAAGGGGATTCTGTTGTTGCTTCTCTTTTGCCAAGTTGTATCCCCAGGTAATGTAATAATATTTTTTAAACAATTTTGTATCTTCTATTTTAGCATTCATATTTCTATTTTAAAATATAAATGCATAATATTCATAAACTTTACAAACACTGCACGGCTTAAAATATCTTAACATGTCTATTTTCTGCCAGTTTTTATTGTGCTTTTAACAATTGAATCTTGTAAAATACAACTCTCAACATTAGAGGACATACAACATATAAAATAAAAAATAGACATTTATAACAAACAATATGTATATATACATGTCATACAACTCCAATATACCAGTGCCAATTCATTTTTGATTTAAGTGGAGAATACTAACCAACATCTGCCTGAAGGAAGAAATGTGAAATTGGCATCCTTCTATTAGAGAATAGTTAATTATCAGTCAGAAGCATTCACTGCCATGTGACTGTGAAAGTATGAAAGGAAGTCGCTGGAAAAGAAACTCTGAGGTGAAGTGTAAAGCCAGTCACACTCTGTCCTCAAAACAATACTGTAGAAAGTTAACTTCATTTAAGGGAGAGTTACTTTGTCAGTGTCAGATGCAACAAATGCAGTGAGAGATTAAATCTGACATAATTCATCTCAAAGAAAGAAGACATTAGATAATATGAGTCAGATGTAACCTCTCTGTCCCTTTGGTCACTAGTTTCTTTCATGATGGTTAAATGGTTCTTTGGAGCTGTTGTGTGTGTTTACACTTTCACTGTCACTTTCACTTACTTACTCCAACGCAGCAAACATTGAGATGCTGAATGACTGTTATCTGAACATCAAGACATCTTGTTATGGTTCAAAAAAAGTCCCGAGATGTTACCTGACTGTCGGCTAGACGTCCGGCGTTCCAGCAACATCAAAATATGTCTTTACCATCTTCAACAGGCTATTTAACTATTCGGCTAATGTTCATGTGTACAGTGTGCAATCTACAGCTTTATACATCCTGTATGTCCAGATAAATAACTTAATATGTTCTATCTTAACAAATTGTCCAACCAACTGTCCTGTACTATACTGTACTTTCAAGGCTGTCCAGTCTGACCCAGATTTCTGTTATACATCTTAACTACGTGTCACTTTCAAGATAATCCTGATAATAAATTAGATGAAACCAAACACATTTAGTGTCTTAGTTAGTACTAGACATGCAATCATTTTTACAGAACCATACAGAGTACCAAAGTGAAACTGCATTCTTTAACAGTTACATTGCCAGTCACTTGGAATAATCTTGCATCTCCATCAAAATACCTCAGACCCATCCACAAAATCTTGCCTGTACCTGTCAGGAACTGCTCTACCTAACCCTGATTCTGATTGTTTTTCTGTTGTTTGTGTGTGTTTCAAACAAACATTGCTTTTAAAGAGCATTTATGCCAAGTTAATCTACGCTAAATACGTATTTTTAATGTACAAATAAAGGGTTAAAAAGTAAATGCAATAATCGTCATTATTCTTTGAATTGAACAGAAACTCAAAGTCTGTTGTGCTTATAAAATCAAGATTGAGACTGCTAATATATGAAAATTATTCCTTCAAAAACGTTATTTAAAACTCTGTTTGTCCTACAGTGAAACACTCCTTGACATATTTAATGACTGGATCCTCTGGACTCCAAACCTTCCCAGAGTTTGTGTTTGTTTCAATGGTTGATGAAGTTGAGGTGGGTTGCTGTGACAGCAACATCAAGAGAGCAGAATTCAAACAGGACTGGATGAAAAGATTAATCAAAGATCATCCTCAGCACTCACAGTGGTGCGATACTTCCTGTTTGACTGCCTATCAGAACCTAAAATCTGACCTTATCGTTTTAAAGGACCACTTAAACCAAACTGGAGGTACGTATTTACTTCTTTAATGTTTTTTGTATGTTTAAGTAATTGTTTCTTTATTTATTTCTGTATCTGGGTGGACAAGAGTTAATTTGAATACACTAAGTGAATACATGTTAAGCCACTTTATACATCATAATGACAATACAGATTATTTCTCTCACCCCTTTTCACCACTCCAGCTGAAGGGCAAGAAATATTCTATGCTATTAATATTATATACATTGAACATATGCAACATAACATAATATACATACACAAATATTTTCCCCACATTTAAAGGGATATCAACACAAACTTTTCACTGACATTCAAAGTAACCTTTTTACATGTCTACATACACACCAAAAAGCCCAAGCTCAAGTCTACCACTGAAGCATGTGTGATTTCCTACTAGAAGGTCTTAGAATGAGGAAACAACACTGTTTGATGTTTGTCTAAAAGTGTCAAGTAGAGCATATTTGTATTACACACACACATACGCACACACTCAAGTGACCTCTCTCCCTTCCCCTCTTTATTTATCCAGTATTTTAGTTACATACTGTCAACTGTTTAACTAGGTACTGCTGTGCGGCACTGATGCAGTGAATCTACCTAAATAATTAACAGGCATTATGTAAGCAATAATGCACAATGACAAGACAAGAAGATAAAAATGCCATGAGCAGTGTTTTCTGTATCAGTATTATGTCTCTTATACCATTACCACCAAGTTAGTTTATGTGTTTAACTTTGTTAAAATTTGTTGTCAGTTTAACTCATTTAGCTTTGTCTCTCCCACGAACAGACCACACTGAACAAAAAAACTTGGCTGAATATTATTAAACTAAGGTTAACAATTATAATACCCATGTGTAGTAACACATGCTATTGAGTCTAGTGACTAATCCTGAATAAAACTGTCCTTCAGTGGAAACTTCTGGACTCCATCTCAGTGTGTGTGTGTGTGTGAGTGTGTGTGTGTGTCTGTTGCTGCAGCTCACATGAACCCACACCGGCTTCAACAGCATAGATAAACTGTGTGTTGGTCTCAGCAAAGGCAGTGTGTCTCTGTGGTTCCTCTCTCTCTCTCTCTCTCTCTCTCTCTCTGTCTGTCTCTCTGAGCTGAGTCGTCCGCACAGATGATGATTGGCTGTGAGTGGTTTCCATCCAGCCAATAACAGCAGAAGGTGTAGATCTTGTGTTTTGGTGTGTGTGGATCAGTGTGTCTCTGTGGTGAAGATGTGATATCAACTGATGATAGCTGACTGTGCTGAGATCTCACTCTGGTTTACTGCAGTGTCTCTGTCTCTCTCTCAGGTCTCTACATTTTTCAGTGGAGGGCTGGCTGTGAATGGGATGATGAGACCAAGGAGGTTACGGGTTTTATGCATACTGGTTATGATGGAGAAGACTTCTTAGACTTAGACTTGAGGACAATGACATGGATCGTTTTGAATCCACAAGCTGTCATCATCAAACAAAAGTGGGAGAGTTCCATAGCTGGATCAATCTACCTGAAGAGCATCCTCACCATTATGTGCCCTCAGTGGTTAAAGACTTATTGGGATTATGGGAAGAACTCTCTTTTGAGAACAGGTAGAATAACATGATCTCATGTAATTCCATGGACACAATTATATTTATATGCTCTTCTGTTGATAATGTGCAGCAACATTATAATCCAAATGAACCAACATGTAGAGAATCATTGCATATGATGAACTTTAATGTTTCTGTCTGTGATGTTCGCTTTCTGTCTTTCTCTCAACCATTCTCTGTCTGTCTTGCTCTCTCTCTCTCTCTCTCTCTCTCTCCAGACCTTCCCTCAGTGTCTCTCCTCCAGAAGAGTCCCTCCTCTCCAGTCAGTTGCTTCGCTACAGGTTTCTACCCTCACAGAGCCATGATGTTCTGGAGGAAAGATGGAGAGGAGCTTCATGAGGAACGTGGAGAGATCCTCCCCAACCATGATGGATCCTTCCAGATGAGTGTTGACCTGAACCTTTCATCAGTCACACCTGAAGACTGGAAGAAGTATGAATGTGTGTTTCAGCTCTCTGGTTTAAAGGACGACATCATAACCAAACTGGACACATCTGTGATCAGAACCAATGAGGGTAAGACTGGAATCAAATGTTACACATGTGAGAAAAAAAAGACAAATTTAGTTTACTTTAGTATTCCTGCAGTTCATGCTTGTTTTTTGTGTCCTTTGCTGGATCGGACAAATAACCTCAACTGCCAATTAGCGAGTCAACCAGCTACCTCAGATGATAAATTCATTCCAGAGTAAATTCCTGTCTCACGACTGACTGCAAACCGTCTTTTTTGTGGGGCAGTTATTCAGTGATGATAACTTCCTCATCTTGAATTTTCCCGCTCTCTGTTCTTGCAAAGGTCAACACTGTCAAGACGGTTTACAGTTGGTCAGTGGTTCAAATTTGTGTGTGAAAGTTTTTCTGTCCTTACTTCAGGTTCTAGTTTGGTGATGGTTTGTTTATTAGCTTGTTTGTAGCTGCTCTTAGCCTAAAACAGTCTCTTCATCTATTTCATTGTATTTCAATGTATTTGTTTGTTTCTTTGTCCATTTTATTAATATGTTATATATTATCTGGTATTACTAAATAGATTAATAGATGTACATCAGTTTTAACCTGCTTCTATTTATTTATGTTTTGCTTAACAGAGATACCTACAGATATGAACATCCCTATCATTGCTGCAGTGGTTGCTCTTGCTGTCATCCTCACAGCTGCTGCTGGATTCATGATTTACAAAAAGAAATGTGAGAGACCTAAACTGAAAGATGTTCTTATTAAATGTTTTGTGTGCTTAGATTGATTTTGAGTTGACGCTTTTAAACAGATTATAAAGGTAAATCAAGCATGAATTAATATTCTGAAGCTATAGACAGTAATACTAGTATAATGATGATAGAGAAATGTAATAGGCAAAAATAATATTATATTTATCATAATATTTATTTAATGTATATAGGAGAGAAAGTAAGAGAGACAATCAGTTCTTATTTGTTCTTATTTCATCCAAATGCTCAAATTTTTCTCTGCACATTGCACTAATATCAGGATATGTTACTGGAAAATAAAGTTAAGTAAACAGAAATATTAATTGTATTCTTGAGGCACCATCAATAACCATTTAGAGGAAAATTCTGGTATATTCTATTCTAGGTTTTATTTTCATAATTGTGACCATTCTGACTATGGTTCAAGCTAAATTTACATAAATTATTTCAAACACTTGTCTCTGAGTTTGATGGAAACTGGTGAAGTTGCTGGATTTTTGTCAGGGAAATGCTGCTTCAATCAATCAGTTGTAAATATAAAGACCCTCTATCTCCAAAACTAAGGCAGTCTGAGATGGATTTTTCAACACACTCACGAAGTTAATTGAATACTGAAAATAAAGGTCAGATCAAGGCAGGATAAATGAACTAACAGTGTGTTTCTGACTTTTCAGCTACCACCAACATCACTGAGCTCTCTGAGCAGCTGAATCCAGACGCTGGAGCACAGTGAGAGACTTCATGCGGGACGATGGAAAATGAAACACTAATTATTCACACTACCAGTTAAACAACGCTTCTCAATTGTGAACACACAATACATATTGTTTCCTCATTCAGTTATTAGACTTCTGTGTCACATTTTAGCAGAAAAAGTTATTTAACAAATAATGATGATAGTACATTAAAAGCATAGTAGATAAATTAAGTCTTTGCTTACCAGTATGTTTCAAAATTTGATATTTTATATTTAAACCAATCAATAAATCAAATCAGTATTTATGTGATTGTGTTATATGCCTACTCAGGTTTGTTGTTAAAGGGTCACTTCACCCAAATTTCAACAATATGACAATATGTTGTTTACCATTTAGAGTTCAAACCAAAAATGTTACAGTATTAAAAACAATGAAAGTGAACTCGTCTATATGGGTTATCCAGGAAGTCCTGATTTAGTAGTAGATCCATGAGCAACAATGACTCAGGGGGGATGAGCGGGTCATCCACTGATCAGAAGGTCGGTGGTTTGGTCCCTGACTCTTCCTGTCCATATGTCAAAGTGTCCTTGAACCAGATACTGAACCCAAAGTTGCTCTTGATGGTCGGCCAAAACTTTGCATGCTAGCTTGCTGCTATCAGTGTGTGTGAGTATGAAAGGGTGAATGAGCAGCGGACATTGTAAAGCACTTTGGATAAAAGCACTATAAAAAAGCAGCCATTGTTAGACTGAACAGACACCAAAACACTGCACACTGGTTTATAACACTATAACAATGGACTTTACAACTCTGAAAAGCTATTATGACACCAATTTCTTTATCATCAATCTTGACGAAAGAAGAATAATCAAAGTAATCTATCAGGACATATTCAACTGGGTTCAACAAGCAGGTCAAACTTTTTTCTTACTTCTGTTTGAGTGCACAGTAGTGAAAAGACCATGGAGGCTGAAGTTAAATGTTGAAAACATCAAACAAAAAAAGTGGAAAAAACCCATCACAGAGACACACAATAAATGATTTTTATAAAAGCGAGTCAAAGAGGCTTTTGCATTTTTTGGTAGTGATATTTTATTTTAGTAAGTTGCAATGCAACATAACTGTATAAACCCTCTGGAACAATATTATTACATGTCTAAACACTTTAAAAAGAGTGTGGTTTTCAACATCTTCACTTAGAGGATTAACCTGATATGGGACCTGAGGCAAAGGTTTGTTGTTGGGCCCCTATTGACCCCCAGTATACATGACTACAGCTGAAATTATTTGATAATTAATTGATTAGTCGCTGAATTGAAATCAATTGGCAACTTTTGATAATTGATTTAACATCCAAGTACTTCTTCAAAAATATCAATCATCTGGTACGAGCCTCTGTAAAGTGAACGTTTGCAATGCTGCAGTTCGCCAGGACAGTAAACTCAACATCTTTAGGTCTTTGACTTTTGGTCAGACAAATCAATGAATATGTAATATGATCAGCGTTTTTTTTTTAAACTATCAATCAATGAATGTTACGATGTTACAATTTCATTTGGCAGACACTTTCATCCAGAACGACATACACATGAGTGTTAACAGCCTGGTCGCCAGAATAAAACGCTGGCATTGCACGTTTCTGCAAACCAACCACAGAAACGTTCAATATCTACGTTTCAACGCATGTAATACTTAGCATATTAACATTTCAATAAAACGTGTCATCTCAACATTTCTGAAGTGACGTAGTTCGCACGCGATCTATATGAGCTAACCTTCCTATCAGAATAAGAAGGGGTCGGTGGATGAATAGTAGGTTTCTTGAAATCGGCAGAGCCCGGTTCGAGACCACCTCGAAATCAATGCCTGCATCCCTCTTCAGCCGACGAAAGTGGTGTGAATGTTTTTTTAGCGTGACGTTTTTATTCCATTTTTTAATTTTACGCGTCAGGTCCAATATGATACTGGTCGCCTACTTTGGCCCCACCTTTCCACACAACACGGGAAGGCGCACAACACAACAAAATCAAAACAACGACTGGTTTGTCTATTTCAGTGGTCACTCTGCTTCCCAAAAAGTCATGCCGTGAAGATGATGGAGCTGTTTTTTGTGCTCATCTTCATTCCTTTCACAATTTCAGGTGAGATTCACTTTTTAAAAAAAAAAAAAAAAATGTAAAAGGCGTAGCGTTATACTTTTACGCAGTTTAGATCAAGCTTTTCCTGCAGCGTTTTGATAAGTCATCCATTATAAAGGGTTGAATCAGTGGCTTCAGCAATGTTAAATCATTCATAAGTAATTTCTGGACAGGCGAGTAATCGCCGGAGGAGGAGGGGGGAGGGGGACGCATATCTGCCACATTTTTCGACTGAAGACAAATCAACTCCATCTACAGTACCAGTCCAAAGTTTATAGGGGAGAACGGGGTGACATAAGCCACGTTTTACAATTGATGATTTTACTGCAAAATAACTAATAATAAAGTAATTATTATGATTTTAGGACGATGACTATCAAAAAAGTTAGTTCTTTGGCACAACTTACCCCAAGGTAGGGGTAAAAGGAGCATGGAAATGGGCTAAATAATGTTACCATTACTGAGATAAACATTACACAAAATCAAAGAAATCTGAGATGATTTTTAACTTTATTAATGCCATCACTTAAACAAAGGCAAAAACTCATACTTTAAAGTAAAATAATATGTTTGTGTCTTGTTGTTTGACATGTTACCTAAACATTTTCAGTAAAAAGACAACTGATCTTTGTGCGTTAACTACAGAAAGAATGTGTGTGTAAATGTGCATTTGTTTGTACAGACAGTTGAAGGAAAAACTGGTACAGGTCCGAATGCTTGACCCCTACAGTGAGGGGGCCTGGTGCTCCACTGTGGGTGGCATTTTGCTGGCATGGTTTCAGTCCACTTAGAGGGTAGGGTCACTGCACATCAATACAAAGTTGTTGTGAGTCATCATTTTTATCCTATGATGAAACATTTCTATCCAGGATGACAATACCCCAATTCATAGGACACAAGGCATCACTGAATGGTTTGATGACAATGAAAATTATGTGAATCATACCTATGGGAGATTTTGGACTGACACTCCCCACCACCATCATCAAAACACCAAACAAAGGAATATCTTTTTGAAGAATGTTGTTCATTCTTCCAGAAGAGTTTCAGGCTGAGGAAGACTGTTCTTCAAAAAGATATTCCCTCCTTTGGTGCCTGCACTGGTTATTCCTTTAATTTGTTACCCATTTGTATGTGTAATCATTACTAACCTTATATAAAATGATTAGAATGAAAAGTTAAGTGAATAAAGCTGTCTTAGTCATTATAGAAATGTGTAAATAAAAATAGCCTATTAACATATCCAGCATTCATTTGTGTTTTGAGTTGTGTTTTTAGCTGCCTGTTCAATGGAAGGCCACTGGAAGTTAAAACTCTTCAAACCTCTTTCTCTTACAGTGAAACACTCGCTGAAGTTTTTCTTCACTGCGTCCTCTGGAGTCAGAAACGTCCCAGATGTTGTGATTGTTGGGATGGTTGATGAAGTTCCAGCAGGTTACTGTGACACCATCAGAAAGACACCAGAGGCCAGACAGGACTGGGCACAAAAACTGTTAGAAGATGATCCACAACACTTGGAGTGGTACACTCAGAAATGTTTGTCAACCCAGTATGACTACAAAGCTGACATTGACATTTTGAAGCAGCAACTGAATCAAACTGAAGGTAAGTAAAAATACTGTAAAAATGTAAAGTTGCTAAATGTGCATATATACTTGCCTCATTTCCCTCCCTCTAGTACTGGCCATGTAATGTGAGGGGCTTTTTCAAAATGGTGGTCAATATTAATATTGTATACAATTTCTCTGGTAGCTATGTGCTGGATTTACTGAAAAACTGAGGAAACTGAGGTCCTGCATTTAAATCCTGCCCTGTGTGTGTGTGTGTGTGTGTACGTGTGTATGTGTGTTTGGCCCTTGTTATGTTTGGTTTCATCAGAATGATTCAGGTCAGGTTATTTTTGGATGGAAAGTTTCACCACTTGATGCCAGTTTGTATATTTGCAGCCTCACATAGGCTCCAGCCACCTGTAACCCTCTGTGGGATCTCACTCTGCACTCTGTCTCTCTCTCAGGTGTTCACATCTTCCAGAGGATGAACGGCTGTGAATGGGATGATGAGACTGGAGAGGTTGATGGTTTTGCTCAGTTTGGTTATGATGGAGAAGACTTCTTAGCATTTGACCTGAAGACAAAGACATGGATCGCTCAAAAACCACAAGCTGTCATCATCAAACACAAATGGGACAAAGATAGACCCATGAATGAAATGTTGAACTACTTCCTCACCCAGCATTGCCCTGACTTACTGAAGAGATATTTGGACTATGGGAAGAGCTTTCTGCTGAGAACAGGTATAGTCATATGACCTGATGTAGTTTCATGGACACAATATCAAAATTCTTATTCTGTTTCTGACATCTATCCCTCATCTCATGCCCCTCACCATTTGTCTCTCCAGACCTTCCCTCAGTGTCTCTCCTCCAGAAGACTCCCTCCTCTCCAGTCAGCTGCTTCGCTACAGGTTTCTACCCTCACAGAGCCATGATGTTCTGGAGGAAAGATGGAGAGGAGCTTCATGAGGAACGTGGAGAGATCCTCCCCAACCATGATGGATCCTTCCAGATGAGTGTTGACCTGAACCTTTCATCAGTCACACGTGAAGACTGGGGGAAGTACGAATGTGTGTTTCAGCTCTCTGGTTTGAAGAATGACATTATTACCAAACTGGACAAAACAGTGATCAGATCCAAAGAGGGTAAGACTGGAATATTGACTTTACAATGTTTTTTTTATAAAACAAAAATGCTATTCTGCTCATTCAAATAAATATTGTTTCTTACTTGTTACATTATGCACATTAACTACTTAAATTCCTTAAGTGGATGCAATAAAAAGTTCAAAATTAGTGACACACAGTTAGGAGCACAGGTCTGTCACAAATCTAAATTAAACATGAAGAATAACTTCAGAAAAAAAGAAATACAACATGCAAAATGCTAGACCACATTTTTTTACTTAACTTGTATTTTATTTATTACACTGTCATGGGATTACTCACAAGACAATCTACTGTTTGTATGTGAAAATAAGATTTATTAAACAAAGTAAGAACAAAATGGAAGTGTTGCTGATCTGAGGAAACGTGACCATGCAGGAGAGAGCAAGAGCTTTCAGGGAGGACAAGGTGATCAACTCAAAGATGACAGGATGAAAAACATAAAGAGCAAAACTTTAATATTACAATAACAAAGACAGGGGACGGGTACAGTATAGACAGAGGATGGACACACTGAGGTCTGAAGCACTAAGGTGGTTTTCACCTGCAGATGGTAATTTTACAGATTATTGTGATGCCAAATTAATCATTTATCAAATGAACATATCCAGTGACTTGAATTTCACCTAAAAAGAGATATCTGCTTTTAATAAGTTTCCTCAGCAGGAAATTCACAAGAAGTGCCATGAAGGGAAAAGCCCTGTGTTTTCAGAGGATGAAAATAACAAATGTGATCAATAATTATCAATGTTGCATGATTATAATACATCAGTTTAGATAGCTATAGGTGAAAATACCAAAAGTACATTGGCATGCACTTGATGCACTGTGAATGTTTTGTTTTGGTTCCAGTTTCAGAGTTCCCTACTGGTCCTGTTATTGGAGGTGTTGCAGGACTGCTGCTGCTCCTGGCAGTCTGCATCACTGGAGTCTTCATCTGGAGAAGGAAAGATAATGGTGAGGAACAAACATACTTTTACTCATCATCAAGACATTTTAACAACAAATAACAGTGTAACCTGACTGATGTTCAGTAGCTTGACCTTTCACTCTCTCTCTCCATATGTACAGATAAATTTATAGTTTCAATTAAACACTTTGTTTTTCTTTTATAGCTTCAGACTCGTCATCCTCTGATCCACCTCCAGTCAGAGATGTAGCTCTTAACTGATCACAGTGAGTATTTCATCATGTCATCAACACTGTGCAGACACTGTATTAAGTCCAGATTCCTTTCTGTTTGTAACTCTGTGAATTCATAGATCAGATTTATGAGTTTCAGGTCATCAGTGGATGCAGTGAAGAATGATATCTGTGAAGATTATCTGAGAGCTGATAGAAGCATTAATGTTGATGTGAATCCTCCACTGCAGGAGTAACAACATCTGGAGAGAACTGATGCTGCTGTCCAGCTGTTTCCTCAAACCTTTGGTGGAGATGAATCACTGCAGCAGCTACCAGACACCAAAGAGCTACAACGTTACTCCAGTGAGGCATCTTTTGTCTTCAGATATCAAATTCATATCAGTTAGTCATGTGATGTACTGTCTTTGATGATGATAAGCACTAAGTCAACTTATGGGAGACATGATGATACTCAGCACTTTAACACCTGATTCTAATGTGAGTCAAACCTAAAACTATAAATGTTCAACTACTCATGCATCCATTCACAAATTCATTTCATTTAAGAAACACAAATTAAGATTTATAACAAAATGTTTAGTTACATATGTAAGAAATGTCATCTGAAAATTAAAGACTGGTATTATTTTAGGAAAGTTACGGTTGATTTGCATACTGTGTAAAAATTTAGGGTCATTAGCAGCGCACATGAAGAAATCTGTGTTGGCTGCATCTGTGTGATACTTTAAATTAGGACCCATGACAACCATGAACTCAATAAATATTTATATATAATAAAACTGCATTGTTGGAAATGAGTGCTTTTGACTGTTAGTTTAAAGGTTTTGTTCCAAGTTTTGGGAAATACTTTAGTGAACCTTGTCCTTGATACTTGGAAAGCATGAGCTGACTGTTGAAAATGTTATCAGTTGTCAACAAGTGTGAGGATAAAAGAAACAGTTCAGTACTTCAAAAATACATACCTACCATAAAATTTGATTTGTTTATGGAGTACTGAGCCTTGTGACTCAGAGTGTGTCTTTCCCTATTTTACCACTAGAGAGCAACATAACTCTGAAATGTCTCAGCTGTGAGGTCACAACAGAGAAACATCTGTCAGAGCATTTCCACACCTCCAACATTACAAAGGGTTTCTTGACTAAGGACTAAACAACTTTTCCACTGTGTTACTGAAGATGTATGCACTTGCAAATCATCATCAGATACATTTTAAAGAATCTTAATTTTTAACACAATAGATCTACAGTAGGAGATAGTTAACATTTCTGGACAGGCTAATAGATTAATATGGTCTTATTTCCCTTCATGTCAGTGTTGTGTTGATGTCAACAGAAACTGCCATTCATGTCATTCAGAAACTTTTAATACAATTGTTGAATCTATCAGATGAAACAAACATCTCAGACAGTCTTGCACTTCACCACTTCCTCTTAAAGTCCCCGCACTCAGGTTAATGATGTAACGTGCAACTTACCATCTATTTGATGTCAAGTGGAGATGGGAAATCATTCATATTACAGAATGTGAAACACAAATAAAATGTGCAAATGGATTCACGTGACATATTACCTAAACAAGTTTGGTAAATGGGATCAATAAAGACATTCCCCACAAAAACCTCACATGAGATGAAGAACATGTGTCAATCAGACAATCTACATCACACATAGACAAACGGAAGACTTTTCAGTATAAAAACAAGACAAAAACTTACTAACAGAGACAGAGAGACATATGATTACATTACTGCAGAAAAACTACAACTCCATAATTATAACACATAAAACATAACTACATAAAAATGACATTTTTACATTTTTTGTGTGTGTTGGGTGTTAGTCGGTATCTGTATCAGCCAATACCCTGAGTTTAGGTATAAGAAATGGCATCAGGAGATTAAAAGTAGGACTCCATCAATAGTTATATAAATCACTTGCACCCAAGATCAGCACCCAAAGAGACAGAACCTGTACAGAGTACCTGAAGGAATGAAAAAAAAGATAAATAGTTTCAATTCATAGTAAATTTGAATATGTCTTTGTATGTCTCAGTCCTCTGTTTACAAAATGATGAATACTTGGATATTTTGTTTTAATATTTTGTTAGTAATATGCCGGCTCCTCTGCTTTGCTTGCTGCTGCTGTGCTCTGTTTGCAGGGGCCGGTATCTGAAGACAAGCTGATTAGCAGGATGGGACACACCTGGGTCTGATGTGCCTCATGTATATATATAAGCTGGAGAAGCTGCCAGTTCAGTCTCTCTCTTCTCTCTCCTAGTTCTTTTTCCTTTGTTCCACCCTCATCCCAATACAAAGGAGGTGAATGAAGCTGGATTTGTTGTGCTCACAGCATCAATATTTTTGAGAAAATTTATATTTATTGTATTTTGTATAACTGATTACAAAATGTTAGAAATGCATTTTGTATAATTTGAGGTGCATATAATTTTGTGTGTGTGTGTGATTTACATGCAAAGTTGTTTCATCCATACAGTGTTCTTCAAAATATTTGTATTATACATTTATGAGGTACTTCTTTTCTGTTGAGTTCCTATAAACAAGTAGATGTTGAATAGAAAGGCTCAAAATCACTTCCTGTTTTGAGATACATAACTGTCAGATTAATTTGTTGTCATTACATTTCTTTTGCAGCAAAGTTTTTTAATAAAGTCCTCATTATTATATTTTGAATATTCTCATAGACTAAATGAACATGGCTCCAACTTAAAGATGTTGAACTATAAAGAAAGGAAAAAGTCTGTTGTGTAGACAAAATAATTTCTCATGGTCAGTAGTCTAGAATAGTAGCTCCCAGTCTTTTTGGCTTATGAGCATTTAAATAGCAGAGTGTAGTTGTAGTTGTGTAGTTGTGTAGTTATCAACACGGCGTTTTCCCTTTTGCATGGCTTCATATGAATTAATTTAAATAGAGAAAGAGATACACAAAGAGATACAACTCATAAAAAGCAAAGATTGTATAAAAGTTTTTTAAAAATGTGCATCAGAACTTTCTTTCTCTCCCATTAGCATCAGCTCACAACCCCTCAGATTTATCTTGTGACCCTTTGGAGGGACCTGACCCCTAGGTTGGGAACCACTGGGCTAGAGGGCAAAGCCCTGAAAATACAGTGTTAATGTTAAGCACCATTATGCAATATTATTCCATATTATCTAAAACTAACTGAATGTAGAAGATTTTAAACTTCTTTCATCAAAACTTTGGAGGAAGGATAAGGATTTCGGTAACGTAAACTTGTGCTATTTCTGTTCATTTTTCTCATGTAAACAAACCAGACAGATCTGTACATGACCTATCACACAGAAAACAAGTTCAACAGGTTGCCTGTTATCAAGGAAAGATGAAGACAAAAATAAAAACATCAAGAAGTCGAATGAATACAAGCTTTTGTTTGTGCTTGTAGCATTACAACATACACAACAATGTGACCGTTCAACAGAAATCGTTGCCCAGGTTGAAAATCTAAATGCCCATGTCTACTGTATTGCATGCATCAGCTTTTGCAGCATAAAAGGAACACCAGACCTGATCATCTCCAGTCCCCAAGATCATAAAGACAATCTTAAAAATAATAATTCTCTGTCAAACTGCAGCTGGACACATTATTAGCTCTTCAGGTGAGAAATTGCATCATGTGATGTGTCAGATTCTGTGTGTTATGATACGGTGTGTTTTGGACTTTAGCTGCAGACAAGCACAGACAAAGAGCTTCACTGGAAGCAGGCAGGAAAAGGAAACAGAGACTCAAATTATAAAGTTCACACAGAAGCAGAAAATGTTGAAATTCCATTTTAGTTTGAATTCTTAAGCCCTTGTTAACATGTGAGGAGTCAATCATTAGTTTTTGTATGATTCCTTCTCAATAAAGCACTTTGAAACATTGTATGAATTGTGCTATACTGTATATTGTAGATACACTTGTGTGCCTGGCATTTTATTTTAGCTGTTGCTACACTTTCTTAATTTTATCACTTTAATTAACATTTATTGATGACTTTTATTCTTGACTTAAAATAGCTACTCATGTTGCTACATGCTTTTAAACTTCTAGTAAAACACACACACACACACACACACACACACACACACACACACAATTCCCTGCATTTCCTGTTGAATCAGATCCTGAATTTACTACTGGTAACACATCATGCACAGATATTTAAGATATTTATATTTATACACTGTTGACAGTCTTATCTCCATCCTTAAGTGTTTTATTAACATCTGTCTCAAAGCAAGATTGGATTCTGTTGTTGCTTCTCTTTTGCCAAGTTTTTTTTTTTTTTTAACAGTTGTGTATCTCCAATTTTAACATTCATATGCTGTTGTAAGTATGAAAAGAAGTCACTGGAAAAAATACTCTGAAGTGAAGTGTGAGGCCAGTCACACTCTGTCCTCAAAACAATACTGTAGAAAATTAACTTAATTTAAATGAAACAACTGAGTCACCTTGTTTGTCAGTGTCAGATGCAACAAATGCAGTGAGAGATTAAATATGACATAATTCATCTCAAAGGGGTGTGACAATGCCCTTTGTCTGGGTTTAAGAGAAGAGAGAAATTGCACACCCTGGTTAACTCTGTTCTTTTCTCCACTGGTTGTAGACCTTATTTGAAAAGATTGTCAGACAGAAACTCTGGCCTGTTCAGGCCCTTTTGTGTCTTCTTTCTGGTCTTTTTTTCTGATTTGAAGGTACTTTTTGAGGGAATGCCGTAAAATAAACCAAATGTCCTGCATAGTGCCCATCGTGCAAAAGGTTGTACTTGCCCCACAATAGCCTAACCTCGGCAGGCTTTATTTTGTGTACACATTTGTTTATCCCTATCAAAGACCCATTTTTTCATTATTATTGAAGAGGGGTTATTTCATTAAAGGGACATTTCACACTTGTGAGGTTTCTCCAAGTGAATATTATTTGTTTTTTTATTTCTTTATGTGGCTGGGAGATGGTTTTCCAACTTCTTATAGAACACCTGTGTTCAAAAGGAATCAGTACTACCTTAGCTAAAGTGTTTACAGTGTGCAAGCTTTATACATCCTGTATGTCCAGATTAGCAACTTAATTTGTTCAAATTATGTCAAACCAACAATTTTGTCAATTTTTGTCAGACCCAAGTTCTTTTATATGTTTTAACAATTTGTCACTTTCAAGATAATCCTGATAAATTATTTGACACCAAACACATTTCAGTTATTTAGAAGTTAATACAAGATATGCAATCATTTTTACGGAAACAAAATGAGTACCAAAATGAAACTGCATTCTTTAAGAATTACATTGCCAGTCACTTGGAATAATCTTGCATGCAATCAAAATACTTCACACCCATCCACAAAAATCATGCCCAGTTCTACCAGGAACTGCTCTACCTAAGCCTCGTTCTGATTGTTTTTCTATTGTGTTTGTGTGTATTTCAAACATGCATTGCTGTTAAAGAGCATTTATGCAAAAGTCAATCTATGCTAAGTACGTATTTATTAATGTATAAATAAAGGTTTAGAAATACATATTCTTAATTATTCTTTGGACTGAACAGAAATGAAAAATCCGTTGTGCTCATAGAATCATATATAAAAAATATGTGTGGAAAATTGTTGTTTAAAACTTTGTTTGTCCTACAGTAAAACACTCCCTGATATTGTTTCTGGCTGAATCCTCTGGACTCCAAACCTTCTCAGAGTTTGCAGCTGTTTCAGTGGTTAATGGAGTTCAGGTGGGTTTCTGTGACAGCAATAGCAAGAGAGCAGAATTCAAACAAGACTGGATGAAGAAATTAATCAAAGATGATCCTCAGCAGTTTGACTGACACAGTGGTTACTGTGATACTGCTCATCTGGAACTAAAAGCTGGAGGTATGTGTTTCCCTTTAAATAACAGATATTATGTAAGCAATAATATACAATGACAAAATAAGAAGATAGAAGTGGAGGTGAGGACTCCAGTGTGTGTATGTTTTACTGCAGCTCACATGAACCCACACCACTTTCAATAGTGTAGATAAACTGTGTGTTGGTCTCAGTGGAGGCAGTGTGTCTCTGTGGTAAAGACAGGAAATGGACTCTGTTTCCCAGCAGTCTCTGCCGCTCTGTCTCTCTCTGAGTGATCCACACTGTCAGAGGTCTTCCTGTTAGGTCATGCCTGTGTTTACCACAGATGTGTAGGCTTAAAAGTTTTGTACCAAGTTTTGGGAAACAATCTAGTGAAGATTGTCCCTTATAACTGGAAAGCGGTTATCAAATTTTATCAGTTGTAAGAATGTGTGAGGATAAAAGACAAATGTACACACAATGAACCAGTGACTCAAAGTGTCTTTCCTTATATAACCAGAAAGAAACTTAAGTCTGAAATGTGAGGTCACCACAGAGAAACAGCTGACAGACACTTCCACATTGACTTCAAGTTTTCAACAGTGAAAGCAAAATTCTTACTAACAGTCTGTTTCCATATAAGATCAGACCAATACAGTTAAATTGAAGTATTTAATTAAAACTCAGCAACAGATATGCAGCAAATTAGTTTTGGAAGTTGTCACCTGCAGATATCTCGATACTGTAAATGATGGGCATGATGTTTTGATGTCAGAAAGGAGGTTGGTAATTAAAATTCTTAGAAAAGTTGACAGCTTTCTAGAAATAAACTTCCCTTGCTTTACATTAAAACTCTTACTGCATTGAACAGATGATGTTAAGAGGTGAAAACACACATGACAAATATGCCTGTGTATGCGCAGATGATATCTCAACTAATTGAAGTAAAATAACCAGATTGTATAAAATAACCAGATCTTTATTATTATAAATTCAGTCGTTTGATCCTGGCAGCTGTCAAAATCATCCAACTGTGCTCCGTCAAAACACCGAATGCACACAACTGTGAATCAAAGAACTTGTATACCTTCTGTTGGGCTTTAAACTATTAAATACGTATAACTTTTACATTTGTTCCGAGAGTAAAATGCGTGTCTGTATAGATTAGAGATAGGCAGTGGGCTGGACGTCTCAGGCGTCAGGCGCAATATGATACTGGAGGCGTACAAGAAGACGCACATCTTCTTGTACCAAAGCGGTGACTGGTTTGTCTAGTGCAGTGATCATTCTAAAGGATTGCTCAAAAAGTGATACACTGTAGACAATGGAGCTTCTCTTCCTGCTCATCTACTTTCCTTTCGTACTTTCAGGTGAGATTTTTTTTTTTTTTAAAACACCCTTTTTAACATTAAGTTGTCGAGTGTAATGTGGGACGGTGGTATCAAAGTACGCCTCCAGTATCATATTGCGCCTGACGCATGATATAGCTCACTTTCACTTTGAACGTACGCAGTTTAGATGAAGCCTTATCTGTACCTTTTTTGATAAGTCGTTCGTTATAAAGGGTTTAATCAATGGCTTTAGCGATGGTAGATGAATTATTTACAAATCCTTTATAAACAGGCGCGTAATCGCCGCGTTGGTAACAAGACGCATACCTGCCATTGGGTTATTACGGGAGGTACAGTTAGATTTTACGGTGAACCGAGCAGTTTCCAATGTTTCAAGCGTTTCTATATAGTACGGAGATTGGTCCATTATTAAAATAGCAGAAAGTGCAAACGACACAATTTAGTTAACAGAGGTGCGCACACATAGTTCTGTTGAACACAAATCAACTTTCATGTATCATACCAGTGCAAAGTTCACATTCTGACTAGTACTGCATTTTGCTTTAATTTCTCTCTTGTATCTATCCCACAAACTATTCAAATTTCAGTTGAAACACAGATATTTAAGAGATTAATTCATGTTTGAAACGTTAGATTAATCTATGAATTTTACCATTAATGATGTTCAGGTGTCACTTACAGTGAATATATGCGGGATTTGCTGAATAGTTTCTGTACAGTACTGATGTTCTGTATGTTGTTAACATCTGGCTGTGTGTCAGATTATTTATTTTGACTTTATCAAATAGTGTCATTTATTGAAATTAATCTGAATATAACACGTAAAACTCTAACACATTGTTTTAAATGTGTACTCATACTGTAAACTCAGATAAACAGAACGAGAATTAAGATGAAAGCTCAAAGTACAGACCTCAAGTATTACCTCAATAAAGGGGTTTTTATATATTGTATCTGGATTTGTTTTAAACACACAATGAACAACATCGATGCTGTGGAAACTAAATTAACTGTTATGATTATATAGATTTTCAAAAAATGTGATTAATCAAAATAAATAATAAAATCACATCATTTCTAAAGATTAAGATTTTTTTTTCACTATTCAAGCAAAACAAGGCACAGCAAGGAAGATAGTGATAAATAGTTGTAATTCATGTTTTGCTCACCATAAGTTGTTCCACTGTCAGGAATCTCATAGCAGTGTACAGATATTTACAGTGGGTACGGAAAGTATTCAGACTCCTTTAAATTTGTTCACTCTTTGTTTCATTGCAGGTATTTGCTAAATTCAAAAAAGTTCTTTTTTTTCTCAATAATGTACACCCACCACCCCATCTTGACAAAAAAACAGAAATGTAGAATTTTTTGCAAATTTATTAAAAAAGAAAAACTAAAATATTTCATGGTCATAAGTATTCAGACCCTTTGCTGTGATACTCATATTTAACTCATATGCTGTCCATTTCTTCTGATACTCCTTGATATGGCTCTACTCCTTCATTGGAGTCCAGCTGTGTTTAATTAAACTGATTGGACCTGATTAGGAAACGCACACACTTGTCTATATAACACCTTACAGCTCTCAGTACATTTCAGAGCAAATGAGAACCATGAGGTTGAAGGAACTGTCTGAAGAGCTCAGAGACAGAATTGTGGCAAGGCACAGATCTGGCCAAGGTTACAAAAAATTTCTGCTGCACTCAAAGTTCCTAAGAGCACAGTCAAATCTATAATCCTTAAATGGAAGAAGTTTGGGACCACCAGAACTCTTCCTAAACCTGGCTGTCCAGCCAAACTGAACGACATTGGAGAAGAGCCTTGGTGAGAGAAGTAAAGAAAAACCCAAAGATCACTGTGGCTGAGCTCCAGAGATGCAGTGGGGAGGTGGGAGTAAGTTCCAGAAAGTCAACAATCACTGCAGCCCTCCACCAATCACGGCTTTATGGCAGAGTGGCCCGACGGAAGCCTCTCCTCAGTGCAAGACATATGAAAGCCCGCATGGAGTTTACCAACAAAAACATGAAGGACTCCCAGACTAAGATTCTCTGGTCTGAGACCAAGATTGAACTTTTTGGCCTCAATTCTAAGCGGTATGTGTGGAGGAAACCAGGCCCTACTCATCACCTGCCCAATACCATCCCTACAGTGAAGCATGGTGGTGGCAGCATCATGCTGTGGTGGTGTTTTTCAGCTGCAGGGACAGGACAACTGGTTGCAATTGAAGGAAGGATGAATGCAGCCAAGTACAGAGAAATCCTGGAAGAAAACCTTTTCCGGAGTGCTCAGGACCTCAGACTCAGCCGATGGTTCACCTTCCAACAAGACAATGACCCTAAGCACACAGCAAAAACAACAAGGCAGTGGCTTCAGAACAACTCTGAATGTTCTTGAATGGCCCAGCCAGAGCCCTGACCTCAACCCAATTGAACATCTCTGGAGAGACCTAAAAATGGCTGTCCACAAACATTCACCAGCCAACCTGACAGAACTGGAGAGGATCTGAAAAGAAGAATGGCAGAGGATCCCTAAATCCAAGTGTGAAAAACTTGTTGCGTCATTCCCAAGAAGACTCATGGCTGTTATAGCTCAAAAGGGTGCTTCTACTAAATACTGAGCGAAGGGTCTGAATACTTATGAATATGTAATATTTCAGATTTTCTTTTTTAATAAATTTCTTAAAATTCCTTTTTTTCTGTCAAGATGGGGTGGTGTGTGTACATTATTGAGGAAAAAACTTTTTGGATTTTAGCAAATAGCTGAAGTGAAAAATTTAAAGGTGTCTGAATACTTTCTGTACCCACTGTATGTCAAGATTTAACATTGTGATTAGAATTACACTTGTGTGTGTGTATATGTAGTCATTACTAACTTTACATAAAATGATCAGTGAGGTTAATAAAGCTGTCTTAGTCATTATGGCAAATGTGCCATGCTGGGCAAAATATTGAATGTAATTAAATGTTACTATCACAAGTATGGATAAATGCATGATTATTAAAAAGTGAACCTAAAATCCATCCATTTTCTTTCTTTCACAGTGAAACACTCGCTGAAGTTTTTCTTCACTGTGTCTTCTGGAGTCAAAAACTTCCCAGATTTTGTGATTGTTGGGATGGTTGATGAAGTTCCAGTGGGCCACTGTGACAGCATTAGTAAGACAACAGAAGGCACACTGGACTGGTCACAAAAAATGTTTGAAGATGATCCAGAACATTTGCAGTGGTGCATTCAGGAGTGTTTGTTAACCCAAGATGACTACAAATCTGACATTAACATTCTGAAGCAGCAACTGAACCAAACTGAAGGTAAGTAAAAATACTGTAAAAATGTAATGTTGTATTTTTGTCAAATAGCAAACACATATAGTTCCATTATAAACACACATGTTCATATTTTTAACACATACACAAACTTGCTAAATGTGTATATATTCCTCACTCATATCCCTCCCTCTATTACTGACCATGTAATGTGAGGGACTCTTAAAATCGGCGGTCAGTATAAATATATCTCTCATATATGTACATGTACACATAAAGTGCCTTTCCATGTCATACTGTGATCTCAGTGATCAGTGCAGGTAAAGAGATTTTTGGAAGATCAAAGTAGCTGCCAGCTGGTGGGAACAATATTTCAATACATGACCAGTGATTTTGTCTGGGTCAGGACTTTTATGACTTTATAGCCTTGAAAAGCTCTTTGTACATCCTACTGAAGATATTGAGTTGATCACCTGTTAACTGATCTCTGCATATTGAACTGAGGAAGCTGTAATGTGGTCAGTTTCAAGTCTGACAAAAAAGGAATCAAAATCATCAGCCACAACAGCTGTCATTGACCTCTATGTAAGGCCACCCTGTGTTTTGGCCTTGCAATGAAGAGGTGACCCTTCCACATGTTCCTTGAGCTTCTCTAAAATGCAGCCTCACATAGGCTCCAGCCACCTGTAACCCTCTGTGGGATCTCACTCTGCACTCTGTCTCTCTCAGGTGTCCATGTTTTACAGGGGATGAATGGCTGTGAATGGGATGATGAGACTGGAGAGGTTAATGGTTCCAATCAAATTTGTTATGATGGAGAAGATTGCATAGCCTTTGACCTAAAGAACCTGACATGGGACACTTTAAAACCACAAGCTGACATCACCAAACACAAGTGGGACAGAGTTAGAGCCAGGAGTGGAATACAAAAGAACTTCCTCACCCAGCTTTGCCCTGAATTACTGAAGAAGTATTTGGACCTTGGGAAGAGCTCTCTGATGAGAACAGGTAGAGTCACATGACCTGATGTAGTTTCACGGAAACAATATTGAAATCCCTCTCCTGTTTCTATCCTCTATTCCTCACCCAATGTCCCTTTCCCCCTTGTCTCTCCAGACCTTCCCTCAGTGTCTCTCCTCCAGAAGACTCCCTCCTCTCCAGTCAGCTGCTTTGCTACAGGTTTCTACCCTCACAGAGCCATGATGTTCTGGAAGAAAGATGGAGAGGAGCTTCATGAGGACGTGGAAGATGGAGAGATCCTCCCCAACCATGATGGATCCTTCCAGATGAGTGTTGACCTGAGCCTTTCATCAGTCGCACCTGAAGACTGGAAGAAGTATGAATGTGTGTTTAAGCTCTATGGTGTGAAGGACGACATTGTCACCAAACTGGATAAAACGGTGATCAGAACCAACGGGGGTAAGACTGGAGTACTGACTTTACAATGTTTTTTTTAATTAAATGTATGGATGTAATTTTCCATGAACATTTAGAAGATGTTAAGCCTGAGCTCTCACTTTACAATTTGAATGAGTTTGAAACAATCCTGACTTTCTGGTTTCTTAGTTAAGTCCAGGGTTAACAAACAAAACTGCTTTTCTGCTCATTCAAATAAATATTGTTTCTTACACATGAGCTACTTAAATTCCTTAAGTGGATGCAATAAAAAGCAGGTCAAAATTAGTGATGTGCCAGCACACAGTTAGGAGCACAGGTCTGTCACAAATCTATCCAAATTAAACATGAAGAATAACTTCAGAAAAAAGAAATGCAAGATGCAAAATGCTAAACCACATTTTTATTCTACTGTTTGTATGTGAAAATAATATTTATTAAACAAAGTAAGAACAAAATGGAAGTGTTGCTGATCTGAAGAAACGTGACCATGCAGGAGAGAGCGAGAGCTTTCAGGGAGGACAAGGTGATCAACTCAAAGATGACAGGATGAAAAACATAAAGAGTAAAACTTTAGTATTACAATAACAAAGACAGGGGACGGGTACAGTATAGACAGAGGATGGACACACTGAGGTCCGAAGCACTAAGGTGGTTTTCACCTGCAGATGGTAATTTTATGGATTATTTTGATGCCAAATTAATCATTTATCAGATGAACATATCCACATATACTTTGAATGTCACCTAAAAAGAGACATCATCTGCTTTTGGCAGTATAATGGAGCTGCTTTACTCATATTTACAACTCTGCATGTCATGGATAATAATAAAGTTTCCTCAGCAGAATACTCACATGGTTCCTATCATTATAAGTGAAAATACCAAAAGTACATTGGCATACACTTGATGCACTGTGAATGTTCTGTTTTGGTTCCAGTTTCTCCCTCAGAGTGTCCTGCTCACCCTGTTATTGGAGGTGTTGTAGGACTGCTGCTGCTCCTGGCAGTCTGCATCACTGGAGTCTTCATCTGGAGAAGGAAAGATAATGGTGAGGAACAATCATACTTTTACTCATCATCAAGACATTTTAACTCATTCAATATCTGCACTGATATTGATCTTATTCAATACAATGCAACACAATTTTATAAACCTTCTGGAACAAATTTAAGATTTGTCTGTTGTGTCAGTTTTGAAGTTATGTGTATCTACAGCCTCATGTTATCATACAGAACAAAAGAATGAATCTACTCAGTGAGGTTTACAGATGTTAAACTGAAATACAGACAGAAGCACTGGAAGCCAATACCCTGAGTTTAGGTATAAGAAATGGCATCAGGAGATTAAAAGTAGGATTACTCCATCAATAGTTTTATAAATCACTTGCATCCAAGATCAACACCCAAAGAGACAGAACCTGTACAGAGTACCTGAAGGAATGAAAAAAAATATAAATAGTTTCAATTCATAGTAAACTTGAATATGTCTCTGTATGTCTCAGTCCTCTGTTAACAAAATGTTAACAAGTAATGAATATTTTAACTATTTTGTTAGTAATGTGATGGCTCCTCTGAATTGCTTGCTGCTGCTGTGCTCTGTTTGCAGGGGCAGGTACCTGAAGACACGCTGATTAGCAGGATGGGACACACCTGGGTCTGATGTGCCTCATGTGTGTGTATATATATATATGACCATGTTTACTGTATTGCATGTTTTAGCTGTGAAGCTTTCACAGAAACTCGCTGAGGTAGAACAACCTAGACCTGATCATCTCCAGCCCCACAGATTGTACAGATAATATTAAATACAATAATTCTCTGGCAATCTGCAGCTGGACACATTATAAGCTCTTCAGGTGAGGAATTGCATCATGTGTGATGTCTCAGATTCTGTGTGTTATGATACAGTGTGTTTTGAACTTACGCAGCAGACAAGTACAGACAAAGAGCTTCACTGGAAGCAGGCAGGAAAAGGTAACAGAGATTCAAATGATAAAGTTTTAGTTTGAAGTCCAAAGCCCTAGTTCACATGTAAAGAGTCATTCACAGGTTTTTGTATAAAATGCCTTCTCAATAAAGCACTTTGTAACTGTATCATTGTATGAATTGTGCTACACTTTATATTGTAGATACACTTGTGTGTCTTGCTTTGCCTGCTGGTGCATTTTCTTTGAACTGCTGTTATACTTTCTTAATTGTATCACTATATAATTAATATTTACTGAATTTAGGATCAATTTTACTCTCAACATTAAACAGTTGATTGTGTTACTACATGCTATTAAACTTCTGGTGAAACACAAACACACACACACATTTTGTGTATTTTCCTGTTGAATCTGATCAGCCAGTCAGATACCGAATTGACTCCTCCTGGTGACACATGATGCACAGCTATTTATAATTTCCATTGGTGGCTCCACTTGCCTGCCCAAACACTGTTCACCGTTGTTCCTCCATCCTTTAGTGTTCATTGACACCTGTATCAAAGCAAGATGAAGGATTTTGTGTTGTTGCTTCTCTTTTGCCAAGTTGTATCTACAGGTAATGTAATAATCTTTTTTAAACAGTTGTGTAACTGCTATCTTAACATATCGATTTATATTTATGTTTTATATTTATGTATATTTATGTCAATTCTTTTTTTAAAAGATTGTATAGTGCTCTGCCACAGTGCTGTAATCAATAAATCAATTAATCATTTTTAGTAGAGGATTATTGTAAAACAATATTTTACCATATTGATTCTCATGTGTTCGTTTGTTTGTTTCTTCATTATTGCGCCACTTAAACCCTAAACTTGACCCACTAAACATGCTCAAAAACTCACCAGATTTGGCACACATCAGGCCTGGTGAAAAATTTGATAAAATGTAAAAATTAACCCCTAAAGAGCCCAAATGAACTCTCTAGCAGCACCTATGTAACTAAAATGGCCACGGCCCAAAGGAATGTCATAGAGAGATCAAAACAAAATTCAATTATTAGGCCTCATTAAGACATACAAATCATACCCTGACACCCCTGACCTAAATCCAACAGGAGGTCTGCAATTAGCCTTTGAAAATAAGACCTTGCCCCAATTTTGGACATTATAATTATTATTATTATTATTAGTAGTAGTAGTAGTAGTAGTAGTAGTAGTAGTAGTAGTATTAGTATTAGTAGTAGTAGTAGTAGTAGTAGTATTAGTATTAGTAGTAGTATTATTACTTCAAACACACAGTTTACTGTCAAAAAACTGCATTTACTAATAAATAACTGTAAATAAAATAATTGCATCCTTTAACAATTAATTGCCAGTCACTTGGAGTAATCTATAATGCCACATAAAGATCAAAATACTTCAGAAACCATCCACAAATCCTGCCCATACCTGCTCTACCTAATCCTGATCCTGTTTGCTTTTCTGTTGTGTTTTTGTGTCTATCAAACAAACATTGCTGTTAAAGAGCATTTACACGTAGCCAGTGTACTCTAAATGTATAAATAAATTTTAGGTATAAAAATAAATACAATAATCATTGTTCTTTGGACTGTACAGAAATGTAAAGTCTGTTGTGCTCATAGAATCATATATGAAACATTTTCATGAAAAAAAAACTTTGTTTGCAGTGAAACACTCCTTGATATATTTGCTGACTGAATCCTCTGGACTCCAAACCTTCCCAGAGTTTGTGGCTGTTTTAATGGTTGATGAAGTTGAGGTGGGTTCCTATGACAGCAACAGCAAGAGAGCAGAACCCAAAGAGGACTGGATGAAAAAAATATTCAAAGATGATCCTCAGCAGTTGGAGTGGTACACTCAGAACTGTGTGGCTGCCAATCTGCTTCTAGAAACTGACCTTGACCGTTTGAAGCAGCACTTAAACCAAACTGGAGGTATATATATGCATACATATATATTTTTTACTTTCTTAAATTTTTTTGTTTTAGTATTTGTTTCTTTACTTATTTGTGTATCTCGGTGAACAACAGTTCACTTGAATACACTAAGTGAATACATGTTAAGCAACTTTATACATCATAATGACAATACAGATCATTTCTCTCACCCCATCTCCAAAACTATCCCCACCACCCCAACTGAATGGCAAGAAATATTACATTATACTACACTACAACAACACTATTTGATGTTTGTCTTAAAGTGTGAATTATTAGAACAGATGTGTATCTACATACTCTCTCTCTCTGTCTCTCTCTCTCTCTCTCTATCTATCTATCTATCTATCTATCTATCTATCTTTCTATCTATCTATCAATCTATCTACCTATCTATCTAACTTTACTTATTTAACTAACATCTATCAAATTAGATGTTTGTTATTTAAAGAGAATGGTTCCTCCCTGAGATGACTTTTGTTGTATATATAAATTAATTGAATTGAATTGAATTGCTGTGTTCAACTATTTCAGTGTTTCCACCATAGTAAACAGCAGATATTATGTTAGCGATAATGCACAGTGACAAAACAAGAAGATAAATGTGGAAGTAAAAAAAATTCCATGACCAGAGTTTCCTGTGTCATGAAACCACGGAGATTTGTTTGTTGTTTAACTCAAAATTAGGTTTGTTTCTCCCACACTACACAATACATTTCTGTACAAAGCCCCAAACAGGAAATGGACTCATGGATGGATTTCCCAGCAGTCTCAGCCTCTCTCTCTCTGTCTCTCTCTGAGTTGTCTTCTGTTTTTAGATCTTGTGTTTCGGTGTGTGTGGATCAGTGTGTCTCTGTGGTGAAGATGTGATATCAACTGATGATAGCTGACTGTGCTGAGATCTCACTCTGGTTTACTGCAGTCTGCGTCTCTGTCTCTCTCTCAGGTATTCACATTTTACAGGGTATGGGTGGCTGTGAATGGGATGATGAGACTGGAGAGGTTACTGGTTTTGATAAATTTGGTTATGATGGAGAAGACTTCCTAGTGCTTGACCTGAAGACAATGACATGGAACGCTTCAAATCCACAAGCTGTCTTCGTCAAGCAGAAGTGGGATAGAGACAAAATTGGATCAAACTACATTAAGAGCACCCTCACTTATATTTGTCCTCAGTGGCTGAAGATGAATCTGGATTATGGGAAGAGCACACTGTTGAGAACAGGTAGAATCACATGATCTGATGTAGTTTCATGGACAACATGATATATATATGCTGCTCTGTTGATAATGTGCAGTAATATTATAATCAAAATGAACCAACATGTAGAGAAATATTGCATATGATGAACTGTAATGTGTCTGTCTGTGATGTTCGCTTTCTGTCTTTCTCTCAACCATTCTCTGTCTGTCTTGCTCTCTCTCTCTCTCCAGACCTTCCCTCAGTGTCTCTCCTCCAGAAGAGTCCCTCCTCTCCAGTCAGTTGCTTCGCTACAGGTTTCTACCCTCACAGAGCTATGATGTTCTGGAGGAAAGATGGAGAGGAACTTCATGAGGATGTGGACCATGGAGAGATCCTCCCCAACCATGATGGATCCTTCCAGATGAGTGTTGACCTGAACCTTTCATCAGTCACACCTGAAGACTGGAAGAAGTATGAATGTGTGTTTCAGCTCTCTGGTCTAAAGTATGACATCGTCACCAAACTGGACAAAGCTGTGATCAGAACCAATGGGGGTAAGACTGGAATCAAACGTGGAGAAAAAAGACAAATTTAGTTTAATTCAGTAGTCCTCCAATTCATGCTTGTTTTTCATCTCCTTTTTGGATTGGACAAATACCCTAAACTTCCAGTTAGTGAGTCAGGTAGCTACCTCATATGATAAATTAATTACAGTACAGTAGACTCCTGTTTCACAACTGCAAACTGTCTTTTTTCCCCTCATTTCGGATTCTCCTGCTCTCTGTTCTCTCAAAAGTCTGCTTCTACTCATTTTTCCTTTGTTTTTTGCTTAACAGAGACACGTATGACCACCATCATCATTGCAGTGGTTGCTCTTGCTGTCATCCTCACAGCTGCTGCTGGATTCATGTTTTATAAAAAGAAGAAAGGTGAGAGACCTAAACTGAAAGATGTTCTTATTAAATGTTTTGTGTGTTTAGATTGACTTTGAGTTGAGTTATTTTCATAATTGTGACCATTCTGACTATGGTTCAAGCTAAATTTACATATATGATTTCAAACACTTGTCTCTGAGTTTATTGGGAACTGGTGAGGATGCTGGATTTGTGTCAGGGAAATGGACTAAGCCAGTCTGAGATGGATCAACACAGTCATCAAGTTAATTGTGAGAAACTTATCAATTCAGCCTGCAAAGTCAATTATCACCAGTTAAAAATACTTGTTTCTAGTTCTACTACTGAAGCTCATAGGGTTGGATGCTGGAAGTTACAAATGTCACATTCAAACAGGTCTGATTCTGACAAATGTAGCATTTCACTTGGTTTTGGACGAAATGTCAGATACAGGGCATGGTGCAGATACTAGGCATACTGAAAGTAAAAGGCAGTGCAGTGTAGGATACATTAACTAATCGTGTGTTTCTGACCTTTCAGCTCCTGACAACATCTCTGGGCTCTTTCAGAAACTGAATCAAGATGCTTGAGCACAGTGAGAAACTTCATATGGGACGAAGAGAAAATTAAAGACTATTTATTCACACTTCCAGTTAACCAAAGCTGCCCAATAATGTACACAAAAGTTCTGTGTCATATCTATAACTAATGATGATGATACTACAATAAAGGTTGTAGATAAGTCTGGTTAACTGTAATTTATATTCCAATATTTTTTATCTAAATCAATCAATCGGTCAAATGTGTGTTTTTGTGATTGTGTTTTATTCCTCATTACACCATGGAGACTGAAGTTTATCATTCTCTGTCTAAATATACACAGTTATATTTTACTATTGCAGTGCCGGTTCAAAACATGCCAGTTAGGAATGGGCTAATTTCTCAATACTAAGAGAGAGTTGTGCCCCTCCCTTAAACACCTCTCAGACTATCAGTAGACACTACAATTTACCAATGCTCCCTAAACACCTCACATGTGGAAAATCTGGAGACTACAATTTACTTATACTATGTCTTGGATATACATACAGAGTCCTTGTGTGTGAGGAAAGGGAATGAAGCTTAACTCTGTTTTCAGTTCAACATCTACAAGTTAATAAAATAATTATGAATTGTGAATCAATTATCTTTTCACTGGTGATTTATTTAAAAAAATGATTTTTTGAGGGTCATAGCTCAGATGTGTCACATACAGTAGGTGTAGAAATGATCTCCTGTCTGTACATAAGATCAAATATATTCTTATTTATTTTTTTGGTGAAGTTAATTTTGTCCAGAGGAGCAGCTACATTTTAGTGTCATTTGTGTTCTCATTTGTTCTAATAGTATTTATATTTACCTTCAATAAATTAATAAAGTTCCATTGAAAATCTGCTTAAAAGGTGTTCCTGTTTCATCATACCTGTGTAAACTTCAAATGTTAAGAGTATGGTGGCTTAAAGGTTTTGTCCCAATTTATGGGAAACTAAACTAACTAAGCACTGTTATTCCATATTATTTATAACATTCAAAAATTTAAACTTAATGTATTAAAACTTTGCAGGAAGGATGACATCTGGTCACACTTTAACTCCTAATTTTTATTACTCTGTAATGTAAACTTGTATAAATACTTAAATTTCTGTGCAGTTTGGCGTGTCAGCAATCCAGAGGTGTGTGTACGTGACCTATCACACAGAAATCTGATCTGTAAGGGAAGAAAGAAAAAACAGAAAAATTTTAGCAGGTTGCTTGTTACTGTGGCAAAGTGAAAGATTGAAATGGAAACAAAAATAAAAAGACTAAGAAGTACAATGAACAAAAGTTTTTGTTTCTTTTTGTGGGGTTACACCTTACTACATACTATTAAACTTTTGGCAAAACACACACAAACACACACACACACACACATTTTGTGTATTTTCCTGTTGAATCTGATCAGCCAGTCAGATACCGAATTGACTCCTCCTGGTGACACATGATGCACAGCTATTTATAATTTCTATTGGTGGCTCCACTTGCCTGCCCAAACACTGTTCACCGTTGTTCCTCCATCCTTTAGTGTTCGTTGACATCTGTATCAAAGCAAGATGAAGGATTTTGTGCTGCTGCTTCTCTTTTGCCAAGTTGTATCTTCAGGTAATGTAATAATCTTTTTTAAACAGTTGTGTAACTTCTATCTCAAGTAATAAAAATTAGGAGTTAAAGTGTGACCAGATGTCATCATTAAACCTTTAACAATTAATTGCCAGTCACTTGGAGTAATCTTTAATGCCACATAAAGATCAAAATACTTCAGAACCATCCACAAAATCCTGCCCATATCTGCTCTACCTAATCCTGATTCTGTTTTTCTTTCTGTTGTGTTTGTGTGTCTACCAAACAAACATTGCTGTTAAAGAGCATTTACACATAGCCAGCATACTCTAAATATGTATTAATGTATAAATAAAGGTATAAAAAAATACAATAATCATTGTTCTTTGGACTAAATAGAAATGTAAAATCTGTTGTGTTCATAGAATCATATATGAAAAATAATCATTCATTCAAATATTAATTAAAACTTTTTTTGTCCTACAGTGAAACACTCCTTGACATATATGCTGACTGCATCCTCTGGACTCCAAACCTTCCCAGAGTTTGTGGTTGTTTTAATGGTTGATGAAGTTGAGGTGGGTTCCTATGACAGCAACAGCAAGAGAGCAGAACCCAAAGAGGACTGGATGAAAAAAATATTCAGAGATCATCCTCAGCAGTTGGAGTGGTACACTCAGACCTGTATGGTTGCCAATCTGGTTCTAGAAACTGACCTTGACCGTTTGAAGCAGCACTTAAACCAAACCAAAGGTATATATATTTTTTGTATGTTTAAGTAATTGTTTCTTTATTTATTTGTGTATCTGAGTGAACAACAGTTCACTTGAATACACTAAGTGAATATATGTTAAGCAACTTTATACATCATAATGACAATACAGATCATTTCTCTCACTCTAAAACCATCCCCACCACCCCAACTGAAGGGCAAGAAATATTACACCATACTTTTAATAATATATATATTTCACATATACTACACAACATAATATACACACATGGATATCTTCTCAACATCTAGAGGGATATCTACACACAAAGCTATCTATAAATATGTATACAGACATTAAAAGTAACTCTTTGCATGCATACACCATATACCATATACAAGCTCAAGTCCATGACATCTATGGAGGCATGCGTGCTTTCCCACTAGGAGGTCTTGGACAGGAAACAACACTGCTTGATGTTTGTCTAAAAGTATGAAATATCAGAACGTATGTGTATCGACATACTCTCTCTCTCTCCCTCTCTCTGTCTCTCTCTCTCCAAAACCTTCTTCATCTATCAAACTTAACTTAACTGTTAAATATGTTTAATAAAGTACTGCCGGTCAAAGTACTTTGCATATGACCCCCCACCTAGAGTTTCTGCTTCTTCTGGTTTCTTCACGTTAACAGGGAGTTTGTCCTCGCCGCTGTGCTTGCTCATGGGGGAATTTTTAGGTGTTGGTAAATTAAAGAGAATGATCTCAACCTGCTCTGTGTGAAAAGCGCCCTGAGATGATTTTTGTTGTATATATAAATAAATTGAACTGAATTGCTGTGCTTGACTATTTCAGTGTTTCCACCATAGTAAATAACAGATATTATGTTAGCGATAATGCACAGTGACAAAACAAGAAGATAAATGTGGAAGTAAAAAAATTCCATGACCAGAGTTTCCTGTGTCATGAAACCACGGAGATTTGTTTGTTCTTGTCAGTTTAACTCAAAATTAGGTTTGTTTCTCCCACACTACACAATACATCTCTGTACAAAGCCCCAAACAGGAACTGTTTTTAGATCTTGTGTTTCGGTGTGTGTGGATCAGTGTGTCTCTGTGGTGAAGATGTGATATCAACTGATGTTAGCTGACTGTGCTGAGATCTCACTCTGGTTTACTGTAGTCTGTGTATCTGTCTCTCTCTCAGGTATTCACATTTTACAGGGTATGGGTGGCTGTGAATGGGATGATGAAACTGGAGAGGTTACTGGTTCTGATAAATTTGGTTATGATGGAGAAGACTTCCTAGTGTTTGACCTGAAGACAATGACATGGAACGCTTCAAATCCACAAGCTGTCTTCGTCAAGCAGAAGTGGGATACTTACAAAGTTGGGTTGAACTACATTAAGAGCACCCTCACCTATATCTGCCCTCTGTGGCTGAAGATGAATCTGGATTATGGGAAGAGCACACTGTTGAGAACAGGTAGAATCACATGATCTGATGTAGTTTCATGCACACAATAATATTTATATGCTCTTCTGTTGATAAAGTGCAGTAACATTAAAATCTGTAATGTTTCTGTTGATGATGTTAGGTTTCTGTTTTTCTCTCTACCATTCTCTGTCTGTCTTGCTCTCTCTCTCTCTCTCCAGACCTTCCCTCACTGTCTCTCCTCCAGAAGACTCCCTCCTCTACAGTCAGCTGCTTCGCTACAGGTTTCTACCCTCACAGAGCCAAGATGTTCTGGAGGAAAGATGGAGAGGAGCTTCATGAGGACATGGGCCATAGAGAGATCCTCCCCAACCATGATGGATCCTTCCAGATGAGTGTTGACTTGAACCTTTCATCAGTCACACCAGAAGACTGGAAGAAGTATGAATGTGTGTTTCATCTCACTGGTGTGAAGGACGACATCGTCACCAAACTGGACAAAGCTGTGATCAGAACCAATGGGGGTAAGACTGGAATCAAATGTGAAGACAGGAGGAAGAAAAAGACAAATTTAGTTTAATTTAGTAGTCCTGCAGTTCATGCTTGTTTTTTGTCTCCTTTTTGGTGCTGGATTGGACAAATAACCTAAACTGCCAGTTAGTGAGTCAATCAGCTGCCTCGATGATACATTTATTCCAAAGTTTTGTACATTAGACTCCTGTTTCATAACTGCAAACTGCCTTTTTCCCCCATTTTCTCCTGCTTTCTGTTCTCTCAAAAGTCAGTGCTGTCAATTGGTCAGTGGTTCAAATGTGTGTGTGAAAGCTGAAGGTGAACTCTGCAAACATGTGATTTTGTTGTTAGTTTAGCTTTTCTGTCTTTACCTCTGGTTCCAGATGGTTGATGGTTTGTTTACTTGTTTGTAGTTTATCTTAAAGCGTAGTTTCTTTATCTGTTTAATTGTCAATTAATTAAAGTATTCATTTGTTTCTTTGTCAATATTATTAATATAATTATGACACATCTGGTCTTAATAAATAGATGCGTAGATGTACATCAGTTTTATGCTGCTTCTAGTCATTTTTCCTTTGTTCTTTGCTTAACAGAGACTCATATGACCACCCTCATCATTGCATTGGGTGCTCTTGCTGTCATCCTCACAGCTGCTGCTGGATTCATGTTTTATAAAAAGAAGAGAGGTGAGAGACCTAAACTGAAAGATGTTCTTATTAAATGTTTTGTGTGCTTTATTTGATTTTGAGTTGATACTTTTAACCAAAATATAAGGATAAAACAAGAATGAATTAAAAGTCTGAAGCCATCAACGGTAAGACTAGTTTAATGATGATATAGAAATCTAATGAGTAAAGTGTAGAAGGGCAAAATATTATATATATTATGCTATTCATGTAATTTATGTAGGAGAGAAAGTAAGACTATTGGATTCAGTGGTGAGAGGTTGCTATACTGGAATTTACAAATGTGTGAAATAATATTTTTTGTATTTTGTTAATATTTTATCAATCATACTTAATAAAGTTAAATAAATAGAAATTTTAATTGTATTCTTGGGGCACCAGGGAAAATTCTGGTATTTTCCAACCTGGGTCTTCAGCAGTACAATGCAGGATACATTAACTAATCGTGTGTTTCTGACCTTTCAGCTCCTGACAACATCTCTGAGCTCTTTCAGAAACTGAATCAAGATGCCTGAGCACAGTGAGAAACTTCATATGGGACGAAGAAAAAATTGAAGACTATTTATTCACACTTCCAGTTAACCAAAGCTGCATACTAGTGTACACAAAAGTTCTGTGTCATATATTTAACTAATGATGATGATACTACACTAAAAGTTGTAGATAAGTCTGGTTAACCGTAATTTATATTCCAATATTTTTTATCTAAATCAATCAATCAATCAAATGTGTGTTTTTTGTGATTGTGTTTTATCCCTCATTACACCATGGAGACTGAAGTTTATCTTTGTCTGCCTAAATATATACAGTTATATTTTACTATCGCAGTGCCTGTTCAAAACATGCCAGTTTGGAATGGGCCGATTTCTCAATACTAAGAGAGAGTTGTGCCCCTCCCTTAAACACCTCTCAGACTATTAGTAGACACTACAATTCACCAATGCTCCCTAAGCATTTGATATGCAGGCTATCAGTAGACTCTACAATTTATCAATCTTCCCTAAACACCTCACACGCAGAAAATCTGAATACTATAATTTTATGCTGAGAGGAAGTTGATCGGATGAACTGTATTGCCCATTCAAAAAATGCCTGAGACATCCTTCAGTATGTCTTGGACATACATACAAAGTTCTTGTGTGTGAGGAACGGGAATAGAGCTTAACTCTCTACACTTTTTCAATTCATTCTCCATGGTAGTTCTTATCACTACAGATGTAAGTCCATCTCGAACCACAATGTGGGTTGCAATGGCAGAGTGGCACTGTCAGTATTTCTACTCGTTGAATCCATATGCAGAGGAAGAAGTAGAAGCAATGTTGTTTATGAGGTATTTTTATTTATTTATGGATGTACCTGAGACATTCAGCACTAAATCTTGAATGTACATGCCAAGTTTCATTCACAATAACGGTACACAGTCTTTTAAACATTTTCAAGTCATTAACACTACAGATGTAACCCCACCTTTGACCACAATGTGGGTTGCAATGGTAGAGTGGCGCTGTCCGTATTTCTACTAGTGAACTTCACAGGCAGATGAAGAAACAAATCAGCATTGTATACAACGTTAGTTATGGGCCATGAAACCTCTCATAAATTTGGACTGTTTTTCTCAAATAGACCTTCCTTTCTTCATCCCAAACTTCAAATTGTCTCTTAGACCCCATCCAAACTAAATTGTTTAAGGATGTCTTGCCCTTAATTAGCACTTCCTTACTAAATATGATCAATCTGTCTTTACTAACAGGCTATGTACCCCAGTCCTTTAAAGTAGCTCTCGATCCAGGCATCTAAGCCAACTATAGGCCCATATCTAACCTTCCCTTGCTCTCTAAGACTCTGTAAGACTCTCCATCTGGTCCAGAATGCAGCTGCTTGTGTTCTGACTAAAACTAGAAGTAGAGATCACATTTCTCCCATCTTAGCTTCACTGCACTGGCTTCCAGTAAAATCAAGAATTGAATTTATTTTTTTTAAATCCTTCTCCTCACTTACAAAGCCCTTAATGGTCAAGCACCATCATATCTGAAAGAACTCATAGTACCATATTATCCCACTAGAGCACAGAGCCAGAACGCAGGATTACTGGTGGTTCCTTCAGTCTTTAAAAGTAGAATGGGAGGAAGAGCCTTCAGCTATCAGGCTCCTCTCTTGTGGAACCATCTCCCAGATACAGTCCGAGGGGCAGACACCACCCTCTCTATGCTTAAGAGTAGACTTAAAACGTCTGGTAAAGCTTATAGTTAGGGCCAACCAGGCTCGCCTTGGACCAGGCCTTAGTTATGCTGCTATTGGTCTAGGGATTTCGTTTTGGGAAATACACTTGTGAAGCTGGTCCCTATTATCTGGAAAGCATGTGTTTTTTAAACTGTTTCAGTGATGAAAATGAACTGAGTTCAGTTGATCCATATTTAATGTTTAGGATGTGAGCAATTCATATATGTGGTTCTGAGATGTGCACAGAGCCCAGTATTTGTATTTGTATGTGTTTGTTGAGGCATTAAAATTATTTGTATTTCAATAAAAGTGGAAACAGGTGTAAAAATCTTGTTTTTTATTAGACATCTAATTGTTATGATACTAAAGTGTAAAAATAAGTATTCATCAATAACCTATTTTGCAAAAGAGGTCTCCACATCTCCTAGACCATGGACATTAACTTATACTGAACTTACTGAATGAAACTTGCCTACATCAAATATGAAACATTTTATTAATTTCAACATCAACAAACAGTCAGAGGAGAGATGAGCTGCTATCAGTAGGGGTCATCACACATGTATTAACTGTGTAGCTTTCACAGTGTAGAACTTTTAGTTTCAAGCCCTTGTTCACATGTATGGAGTCACTCACAAGTTTTTCTATATAACTCCTTCTCAATATAGCAATTTGAAACTGACTCATTGTATGAACTGTGCCATTTACACTCTTGTCTTATTTTGCTTTGCAATACTGATCTTTTAAATAGCATTTATTACAGTTGAGTTGTTACAGTTTTCCTTTTCTTTAACTTTTAATAATTTTAGCATCAATTTCATTCTCAACTTTAAACATCTGCTCATTTTACTTTATGCTATCACACACACACACACACACACACACACACACACACAAATTCTGCATTTTCCTGTTGAATCCTGTTGAATCTGATTAGCCAGTCAAATATGGCATTTACCCCGCCTGGTAACACGTGATGCACAGCTATTTCTATTTTCTATTGGTCATTTCATATGACTCTACGTATCAGTGACCAGCTTTCCTCTTCGCTGTTTTTTAATGTCGCTATCAAAGCAACATGAAGGGGATCATGTGGTTACTTCTCTTTTGCCATGTTGTATCTCCAGGTAACGGAATAATCTTTTTTAAACAGTTATGTAACTTCTGTTTCAGCATTCAATATTCATATTTGTTAACGCCTTATAATACAGACTGCGTTTAACCTTGTATAACTTCCCGGAACTTCTGGTATAACTTCCCCATATGAATCCACGCATATAAAATACTTATCGGTATATGGATAAAGTAAGCTACAATATAGTCAAACACTTTTGCTCTCTGCTGTGACACGTTTTATGCATGTGAGTTTGGCAGGCAAGCTTCACCCACACCCCAGGGATTTGTTATGTTTATGTCTTCGACTTCACTGTATGAACATATATATACAATCACACAATAATATGGTATGCATGGGGTTATAAAGGAGTGATATATGATGTGTGTGTGTGTGTGTGTGTGTGTGTGTGTGTGTGAGCATATATATATGATATATTATAATATATAATTTACTATTCACAGAACAAGAATTGAGTTGAAACCTTAAAGCATATATCTCAAGTATTACTTTAATAAAGGAGTCTTTACATGTTGTATCTGGATTTTATTAATTTAATGTTTTATAAGAAGACTTTTGTGACTGTAACTTCAAGACAATATTCTTATTACATTTATACCTTCTAAGGGCCAGTGCTGTACTGTAGATAACCGGTGAGCTTGACTCAGGTAGTGCAAGACAAGAATAAAACATTAACTTATAACATGATAATGTGAAAACTATAAGCCAAGGCATGGGCTACTTCATGTGTCAGTGCATTTTAAAACTACAGATATTCCAAAACTATCTAAAAATGTATTAGCGTAGACTCCATGTGTGGAGTCTACGTGACACAAGAGTAGATACTTCGGTCTGAATATTTCTGCTTCAGACGATGTTGGTGTTTCATTAAGTGTTATGTTTCTCACTTAGACTATTAACTGGAGCTTAATGTACCAGCATCATGTAGTCATTAATATAATCTTTCAGTTAGTGTAACTTCAGCCTTTATATTTTTTTCTTTTTAAATATAATTGTACATTTATTGCAGAGCTTAACATACCTCAGATGTCTGTTCACTGCTGATTAATTATTGATTAAAGTGAATAAATTATATCGATTAGTATGGCGATATTTTCTTCAAATAATTTGTTCTAATGATAATGTAGCATCTCCTATAGTATGTCTAAATGTATAACTATTGGCTATATTATGTTAAAGATATTTACCTCATTATTTAAAGGAAATATCTCTCTTTCTGAATTCATCAGAAACTATTTTGTAATTATGAGTTCTTTATCTTGTAATAATCACTTACCTAGACCTTGGTTTGAGGTTTTTGATACTGATGTCTTTGAACTTTATTCACCAAAGTCACAATTCTGAAAATATTTCATCAGATTTTCACAGTGTTTTCTTTTTTTCCATCAGACCAGCTAAACACAGATCAAATTTCTGGGCTCATATCATAGCAGCTTCCTACTGTACTAATAACTCATATTCATTATTATGATTTTATACTGATTTTTAAAAATGTGATTAATCAAATTAAAAAGTATAATAAAATCACATAAAAGATATTTTTCACTATTCAAGCAAAATAAGGCAAACTGGATAAAAACTGATAAAAAGTTGTAATTCATGCTTTGCTCACCATAAATTGTTCCACTTTCAGGAATCTCATAGTAGTGTACAGATATTTATATCAAGATTTAACATTTTGATTAGATTTACACTTGAATGTATATGTAGTCATTACTAAATGATGATCAGTAACGTTAATAAAGCTGTCTTACGGCAAATGTGTCGACAAAACATTGCCTATTAACATGTCCAACATTCATTTGTGTTTTGAGTTGTGTTTTTGGCTACCTGGCCAATGGAAGGTCAATATTTACTATCCTTTTAGCTTTTGTTTAGTCTCAATCATTCCAAGTATAATATCTGGCTCTTAGGTTGGTAGATGTTCTACTTTCATCACCAGCTCATCACTAACTTTGTGTGTCTGAGGTTTCATGCTGGGCAAAATATTTAATATAATCAATTGTAATTATCATAAGTTTAAATAAATGCATGATTATAAAAAATATCTTAAAACTGTTCAAACCTCTTTCTCTTACAGTGAAACACTCATTGAAGTTTTTCACCACTGCGTCCTCTGGAGTCCAAAATGTCCCAGATTTTGTTGCTGTTGGGATGGTTGATGAAGTTCCGATAGGTTACTGTGACAGTATCCGAAAGAGACCAGAAGCCAAACAAGACTGGACACAAAAACTGATAGAAGATGATCCACAACACTTGGAGTGGTACACTCAGAAGTGTTTGTTAACCCAATATGACTACAAAGCTCACATTGACATTTTAAAGCAGCAACTGAACCAAAGTGAAGGTAAGTAAAGTATTGTAAAAATGGCTCCAGCCACCTGTAACCCTCTGTGGGATCTCACTCTGGACTCTGTCTCTCTCTCAGGTGTCCACATCTTCCAGAGGATGGACAGCTGTGAGTGGGATGATGAGACTGGAGAGGTTAATGGTTTTGTTCAGTTTGGTTATGATGGAGAAGACTTCTTAGCATTTGATCTGAAGACACTGACATGGATCGCTCCAAAACCACAAGCTGTCATCACCAAACACAAGCGGGACAGAGATAGAGCTCACAATGAAAGGTGGAACTACTTCCTCACCCAGTATTGCCCTGAGTTAGTGAAGAGATATTTGGAACTTGGGAATATCTCTCTGCTGAGAACAGGTACAGTTACATGACCTGATGTAAGTTCATGAACCCAATATTTAAATGCCTCTTCTGTTTCTAACCTCATCCCCTGCCCACTACCCCCTTGTCTATCTAGAGTTTCCCTCAGTGTCTCTCCTCCAGAAGACTCCCTCCTCTCCAGTCAGCTGCTTTGCTACAGGTTTCTACCCTCACAGAGCCGAGATGTTCTGGAGGAAAGATGGTGAGGAGCTTCATGAGGATGTGGAACCTGGAGAGATCCTCCCCAACCATGATGAATCCTTCCAAATGAGTGTCGACCTGAACCTTTCATCAGTCACACCTGAAGACTGGAGGAGGTACGAATGTGTGTTTAAGCTCTATGGTGTGAAGGACGACATCATCACCAAACTGGACAAAGCTGTGATCAGAACCAACTGGGGTAAGACTGATTATAGATTAAAATACCGGAAGTGAATTGGCATGCACTTGATGCACTGTGAATGTTTTGTTTTGGTTCCAGTTCCTCCCTCAGAGTTCCCTACTGGTCCTATTATTGGAGGTGTTGTAGGACAGCTGCTGCTCCTGGCAGTCTGCATCACTGGAGTCTTCATCTGGAGAAGGAAAGATAATGGTGAAGAACAAACATACTTTTACTCATCAAGAAGACATTTCAATTATGAGAGATTTCAGTTTTATAAGTGATGATAATTTTATTGAACATACATGATAAGATCAAAATGTGAAAAGTCTTTAGATCCCATCGTGATGTCATTATATTTATACGGAGGAAGTGAAGGCGAGAGTAGAATAGGATATCCCCCATTGGAATGTAGACACCGATGGTCATGACGAATAAGGGAATATTGGCATACGGATTATAAAAAGAGGAGCAGGCTTCTGATAATCTCAGATCTGCACTGATGCGATGAGGTGGAGGTGAATGGGATGGTTGCAATGATTATTCACACTGAAATGACAGCTGACATTGAGAAGAAATTGTGGCAGCATCTGATTTGTTAACTAAGAGTAACACCACTAATCAGCCGATACAAGAGCAGGAGAAATGGGGGGTGGGTAAATCTTTCTGCTTGAACTTACACTAAGCTCCATTTTAACAACAAATAACTGTAATCTGGCTGATGTTCAGTGACTTGGCCTCCAACTGAAGAGTTCCTCTCTTACCTTTTAAAATAAAAGCAGATATCAGTCAAATTAATACAGTGTTTCTATAAAACATGTATTAGTGCTTCCTGTGTTTGCTTTCATAGATTCTGATATTTAAAATTTTAAATTATTGTAATCATCTCATCTGTATTTCAGGATTCAGGCCTGCAAACTGTGAGTAATCAGTCAATTAATCTGTCTGTCCCCCTGTCTCTCTATATATATACAAGTCAATACATTTAACAGTTTAAATTGAACTACTGACACTTCGTTTTTCTTTTACAGCTTCAGACTCGTCATCCTCTGATTCATCTTCAGTCAAAGATGCAGCTCTTAACTGATCACAGTGAGTATTTCATCATGTCATCAACATTGTGCAGATACTGTATGAAGAATCTCTCTTTGCTCCTCCTGAAACTAGCTACAGTATACTGATATAATACTCTCATAAATATACTGAAAATCTATCTATTATACTGTTTGGTAGACTATTTCAACTTATCTGTTTATATTTTGGACTAAAATCAAACATACACTTAACATATATTTCTATTTGTTACTCTGTCTTTGCAGCTTTCCAGTAAAGATTTAGAGGAGAATAGTGAACTTGAATAAAGATGCTATGGAATCAATATTTTATGTTATTTTGCAGTTTCAAGTTGTCAGTGGATGCAGTGGAGAATGATGTCAACATCTGGAGAGAACTGATGCTGCTGTCCAGCTGTTTCCTCAAACCTTTGGTGGAGATGAATCACCGCAGCAGCTACCAGACACCAAAGAGCCACAACGTTACTCCAGTGGGGCATCTTTTGTCTTCAGATATCAAATTCATGCCAGTTAGTCATGTCAGGGCCAGTTATAGATATTTTGGTCCCCAAGGCAAGTTTAGGACTTGGTACAGACATGGCTGCCAGTCAGCCAGATCTATAGGTGCTGCCTTGTTGGACTGACATACTTCAGGATATGTTCCAGATGATGGGGTGTCTGCAGGCTGCAAAGTAGTAGCAGTGTATGTTGTGTGTTGTGAGGAACAGGGGTCCAAAGTGTATTTCTCTCATTGTGTATTTATTTGTTATTTTTTTACCTCACGGAAGAATGAGGAGGGGGGGCCACGTGCAAATTTCTATTAATTTATTGTTATTATTTTATTTTTATTTTAACTTTTCCTTTGAGGGTGACAAGCACTCACCAGACAAGTTGGCAATGTCCTATATGGCTTATGCCTTTAGCCGGCCCTGTCTGTTTGTTTTATTGTGATTACTCCCATTGTTTGAATACCACATACCAACATTTCTCACTTCAACCAAAGTGTAAATATCTGTGACTTAGTATTCCAACACATATTGCTCCTCCAGTCCAAGATACAGCCTAAATATTTTTACACATAAATTTGTTTCTACGTTTTTACAATTTCATTATTTAAATATATTTTTGAATATTCAAAGGCTCTCTTTCATTAGAACTCCCATATTAAAGCAATAACACTTCTTTGAGTTTACATTTGTATCTTATACATTTTTCATCTTCACATGTCCTGTATTTGTCAACTATTGTTGATGTCATTGTAACATTATTATAAATGCTCAGATTATTGGTGCTAGAGAATCAGCAATTAATTTATCACATATTGCCAAAATGGCAAAATTGATTTGTCTACATGACTGTATACTTCTTTAAGATTATGTGATCTGTTTTCGGTTAAATGTGTTCACTTCATTTAAAATGTGCTTCTACGTCATCTACAAGTTAATGATTAATTATCCATTGTGAAGTTGCAGTTCAAATTTCATTTGTTTCATATATGGTCAATATTTACCTTTAATTAATTAATAAGATTCTCCTGAAAACCTGATTTCCTGTCACCTTCAACATGTTTAGACCTCAAATGTTCAGATGTTCAGGTCGAAACGTTTTATTCCATGTTTTGGGAAATACACTTGTGAAGCTGGTCCCTGTTATCTGGAAAGCATGTGTTTATAAACTGTTTCGGTGATGAAAATGAAGTGAGTTCAGTTGATCCATATTTGATGTTTAGGATGTGAACAATTCATATATGTGGATCCGAGATGTGTGTTATATTTGTATCTGTGTTTGTTGAGGCAACAAAATTATTTGTATTTATATAAAAGTGGAAATAGGTGTAAAGAATCTTGTTTTTTTTATTAGACATATATTTTTTATGACATTAAAGTGTAAAGATAAGTCTTCATCAATAACCTATTTTGCAAAGGAGGTCTCCACATGGGGTCTTGAATTTGGGTCTCCCTAGGCCATGGACAACTGCACAACTTATACTGAACTTACTGAACCGAACTTGCCTACATCAAATATGAAATATTTTATTCATTTCAGGGGTTGTAAAATGTGTGAAGATAAAAGGAAAAGTTTTTTAGTACAACAAAACAAAAAAGACACACGCCACAAGTTTTGGTTTGATTATGAAGGCGCATACTGGACCTTGAGGTTTAGATTGTGTCTTTCCCCATTTTACCACTAGAGAGCAACATAAGTCTGAAATGTCTCAGCTGTGAGGTCATCACAGAGAAACAAATGCCAGAGCATTTCCACACCTCCAACATTACAAAGGGTTTCTTGACTTCAAGTTTTCAACACTTAAAGCAAGATTATTACAAACAGCCTGCTTCCAAATGAGATCAGACCAATACAGTTAAGGTGAAACTGACCACTGACTCATGGTCAGTAGTCTAGGGCAGTAGTTCCCAAACTGTTTGGCTTGTGACCCCAAAAAAGCAGTGTGTAGTAGCGTTTAGCATGTAATTTCCTTCCTAAATGGTTTCATATGTATTCATTTATACAAGATACAAAGAAGTACAACAACTCATAAAAAACAAGGATTATAGAAAAGTGTAAAAATTGTGAATCAAAACTTTATTTTTTTCCTCAGATTTATCTTGTATGTATCTTCAGTAAAATGTGAGCTTTACAGTTTGATACTTTAGCTGGACCTGCAGTAATATACTGTATGTTTACAGTGTTGTTAATGTAATCTACATGAACAGTTTCTTATTGTAAATGTTAGAGTAAACAACTGAAAAGTTTTCTTCTTATTCATATTAATGAAAACAACTATAAATTACAGACATATACTGTAAATAACAATGTGTCTTCAGTCTTAACGGTGCAATAATGAGATCAGCTCAGTTTTACATTTAAAAATGCAAAACCTTTAACATCTGGCACAGGAGAGGATGACACAAGTGACAGCTTTATGGAACTGAACACTTTGCTTTAAAATATGCCAACTATATACAAGTATGTTTGAATTCTTTATTCTTATGGTTCATGCCCTTCCAAAGGGGGTCAATGTAAATCTGTTAACTGAATCTGTTAATCATAATATCCTGAACTGCCAGCAAAACAGATTACAGGATAACATCCAGGCTCACTAAGAAAGAAAAAAGAATGAAATCAATAACAGAGTAACAGAAAGAGAAGTAAAACAATTGAATGGCAGAAATAAACATTTTACACAACACAGAAACCTAACTTCCCGTTATGAAGTGGCATCAAGTTAAAAGAGTGGTGACAAAGATTCACTGTTAGCTTGTTTGTCTTATTAGGAATTACTTTCCTCGAATGGCCTCTGTAAACAACATGTAACAAATCACCTATTAAGTCCCAGGTTTTAGTACAGCTACAGTATATTTGCAGCAACCTAGTGACAGCTTAGAAACACAATTAGATTGAGCTGAGATATCCAATATGACTACTCTGTCTTTTGAGGCTCTGCAGCAAACATATCTTAATCAACTATATCATATCAACTTTGCTACATATTTGAATAAACTTCAATTGTTATGTGCTTTAGATAGTAAGCTATTATTAATTATGAAATGTGTAGTTCAAGAGAAAACAGCCATCCTAAAACTATCTTTTAGGACTAAACTTGCAAGCAGCAGTGAAAATAATGTTTAAATACCAATAATTCAAACTTCCAACTGAAGAACACCTGAAACAGTCCCACAGATTGTAAAGAAGATTTTAAAGATAATAATTTTATGGCAAGCTGCAGCTGGACACATTATTAGCTCTTCAGGTGAGGAATTGCATCATGTGTGATGTCTCAGATTCTGTGTGTTATGATACGGTGTGTTTTGGACTTCAGCAGCAGACAAGCACAGACAAAGAGCTTCACTGGAAGCAGGCAGGAAAAGGTAACAGAGACTCAAATTATAAAGTTCACACAGAAGCAGAAAATGTTTAAATTACATTAAATAAAAACAACAATAACTTGCCGACATATACTGTACATAACAATGTGTCTTCAGTCTAAATGGTCCAGTAATGAGATCTGTTTTGGCCCCAGTTGTGTAACAAGTGTTTACAGTGACACCTAGTGGTAGAGGTGGTTAAACCACTTATTTTCAAGTGCTCAGATGAGCCATTTCGAACTGGGACACAGTAGTGGAAAGGTGTGGTTTCATCCTTGTCCATCCTCTTTGTTTTTGCCCTTTATTTGGCACAATCTGTAAGTAAAATTACTGTACTGTAAGACATATTTATGTGTGAAAACAGTAATTATTTCAATGAATATGATTATTTAGTTGATTAAATCATTATAGTTCAAGCTGATTTCATTTCCTGTTAACTGTGGTAATATGACTTGTACATTGTTATTTATTTCTGTTTTCTTGTTTGTATTGTTGACAGTTTCACAAAAAAGACTTCCATAAAAACGTAAACCTGGACTCTCCTCTTCAGCGTTTTTATTGGGAAATTGTTTAGCTAGCACATTAGTCTACACACGTCAGTTCCACACATGGTCAGGGCAGAAGAAGATCAGCTCAGTTTTACATTTAAAAATACACCAACCTTTAACATCTGGCACAGAAGAGGATGAGACAAGTGACAGCTTTATGGAACTGAACATTTATTCAGAAGCTTTAAAATATGTCAACTATATTCAAGTATGTTTGAAAAAGTAATTTTCATGGTTCATGCCCTTCCAAAAGCGGTCAATATAAATCTGTTCATTGTAATATCCTGAGCTGCCAGCAAAACTTTGTGGTGAGCCTAAACAATAACTGTTTTGCAAACTACTGTTTAAAATTATAAAAGCACAAATAGACAGATTACAGGATAACACAGTATATAATGCATTCAAATGTCCTGTGTTATAATTAGCAGAAGGTCGACATCCAGCGAGAGAAAGAGAAGTGAAACAATTGAATGGCAGAAATAAACGTTTTACCCAAGAGGGAAACCTAACTTCCCTTTATGAAGTGGCATCAGGTTCTTCAGAGGAGTGGTAACAAGGATTCATTGTGAGCTTGTTTGTCTTGCCTCTGTTACCCTCTCAGGGTTAATCACAATGAAGTAACTGATGTAACAATGACAATGTAACAAATCACCTATTATGCTCCAGGTTTTAGTACAGCTTGGTAACAAACTACAGTATATTTACAGTAACCTAGCTACAGCTACAGCTTAGAAACACACTTAGGTTGAGCTGAGATAACCAATATGACTACTCTGTCTTTTGGGGCACAGCAGCAAACTATATCATATCAACTTTGCTACATGTTTGAATAAACTTCAATTGGTCTGTGCTTTAGATAGTAGGCAATTATTAATTATGACATGCAAGTGGGATAAACAAGATGTAGGTATAGACCAGGCCAGACTAACATTAGTTCACTGATATGTAGTTCAAGAGAAAAAAATAACATCCTAAAATAATGTTTAAATGTAATTCAAACTTACAACTGAAGAACACCACCTGAAACAGTCCAACAGATTGTAAAGATAATATTAAAAATCTGAACTTTTTGGTAAGCTGCAGCTGGACACATTATTAGCTCTTCAGGTGAGGAATTGCATCATGTGTGATGTCTCAGATTCTGTGTGTTATGATACGGTGTGTTTTGGACTGAAGCAGCAGACAAGCACAGACAAAGAGCTTCACTGGAAGCAGGCAGGAAAAGGAAACAGAGATTCAAATTATCATCACATGGAAGCAGAAAATGTTTAAATTCTCTTTTAGTTTGAATTCTTAAGCCCTTGTTCACATGTGAGGAGTCATTCACTAGTTTTTGTATGATTCCTTCTCAATAAAGCACTTTGAAACTGCCTCATTGTATAAATTGTGCTATACTGTATATTGTAGATACACTTGTGTGTCTTGCTTTACCTGCTGGTGCATTTTCTTTGAGCTGCTGTTTTCACTTTCTTAATTGTATCACTTTAATTCATGTTCACTGATCAGTTTTATTCTCAACATTAAACAATTGCTCATGTTACTTCTGGTAAACACACACACACACACACACACACACACACACAGACACGTTTCCTGCATTTCCTGTTGAATCTGATCAGCCAGTCAGATATTGAATTGACTCCTCCTGGTAACACGTGATTCACAGCTATTGATAATTTCTATTGGTCATTCCATTTTACTTTATACACTGTTCACCGTCTCTCCTCCATCCTTAAGTGTTTTTTAACATCTGTATCAAACACGATGAAGGATTTCATGTTGTTGCTTCTCTTTTGCCACGTTGCATCTCCAGGTAGTGTAATAATCTTTTTTTAAACAACCTCAGATTTTAACACGTCTATTCACTGCAAATTCGATTTTTTTAAGTATTTATTGCGCTGTGTAACAGTGCTGTATTTAATAAGCACTACAATACCCTGGCACTAGGAGCTAAATAAATTAAACATATTATAACATTATTATTATTATTATTATTATTATTATTATTATTATTATTATTATTATTATTATTATTATTATTATTATTGTTATTATTATTATTATTATTATTATTATTATCAACTGCATTTAAATAACAAATATTTGTAAATTAAGAAAATTGCATACTTTAACAATTAAATTGCCAGTCACTTGGAGTAATCTGTAATGCCACATAAAGATCAAAATATTTCAGAACCATACACAAAATCCTGCCCATACCTGCTCTACCTAATCCTGATTCTGTTATGTATAAATAAAGGTTTTTGAAAATAAATACAATATTCTCCATTTGTTTGGACTGAATAGAAATGTAAAATCTGTTGTGCTCAAACTTTGTTTGTCCTACAGTGAAACACTCCTTGACATTTTTGCTGACTGCATCCTCTGGACTCCAAACCTTCCCAGAGTTTGTGGCTGTTTCAATGGTTGATGAAGTTGAAGCAGGTTCCTGTGACAGCAACAGCAAAAGAGTAGAACCTAAAGAGGACTGGGCAAAAACATTTATCAAAGACCATCCTCAGCAGTTGGACTGGTACACTTGGAACTGTGTTTCTTTCCATGTGTCTCTAAAAATTGACCTTGCCTATCTGAAGCAGCACTTAAACCAAACTGGAGGTATTTGTTTATTTTTTTTTTACTTTCTTAATGTTTTGTATGCTTAAGTAATTGTTTATTTATTTATTTATTTGTGTATCTGGGTGAACAACAGTTCACTTGAATACACTAGGTGAATACATGTTAAGCAATTTTATACATCATAATGACTATGTAGATAATTTCTCTCACCCCATCTCCAAAACCATCCCCACCACCCCAACTGAAGGGCAAGAAATATTACATTATACTATTAATATTATATACATTTAACACATACAATATAACATAATATACAGACATGTAGAGGGGTATCTACACACAAATATATCTAGAAATAAATGCATATTCAAAGTAACTTTTTACATTTTTACCAGAAAACAAGCTCAAGTTCAGAACATCTACTGAAGCATGTGTGATTTCCTATTAGAAGGTCTTGGAATGAGGAAACAACACTGTTGACGTACTGTATATACACATTGTTAACTGTTTAACAAAGTACTGCCGGTCAAGGCAGATGGCCGCCCACCTAGAATCCAGTTCTGCTTGAAGCTTTTTCCCGTTAAAGGGGAGTTCGTCCTCGCCGCTGTGCTTGATCATGGGGGAATTGTTGAGTATTTGTAAATTAAAGAGCACAATCTTGACTTGCGCTATATGAAAAGCACCCTGAGATGACTTTTGTTGTGATTTTGATGCTATATGAAAAAAATTGAATTGAATTTAATTCTTTTGCTGTAATAATGCAGTGTTTCCACCATAGTAAATAACAGATATTATGTAAGCATTTATGCGCAATGACAAAACAAGAAGATAAAACTGGGGGTAAAGAATGCCTTGACCAGTATTTTCTGTATATGGAAACCATGGAGTATAGTATGTCTCTTACACCTTACTACTAAGTTAGTTTATGTGTTTAAATTGCTGCACAAAATATCTGTTGTCAGTTTAAATCATAATTACGTTTGTTTCTCCCACTAACAGAACACACTGCACAATTCATCTTTGTACACTAGTGCTAATATCCCTTGACTTAAATTAGATATTCTTCAAAAACCATTGGCTGCCTATTTTTAAACTAAGGTTAGTAATTATAATATCCATGTGTAGCAACACATGCTGTTGAGTTTAGTGATTAATCTTGAATAAAAGCCTCCTTCAGTGGAATCTTCTGGAGCCTCAGTACAGTTTAGTCTGTAGTTTCTCATAGGAAGAGGATGTTGTTGGACTGATCCACTAGCTGCAGGATTTCAGTGGATGTAATGTTCAGTCTAGGATCAGGTTTAATCTGTGTGAGTTAGTCAGGTCCATCTCTATGTGTGTGTGTGAGTGTGTGTGACAAGAAATCACACCAGCTTCAACAGTGTAGATAAAGAGTGTGTTTGTCTCAGTGGAGGCAGTGTGTCTCTCTGGTAAAGACAAGAAATGGACTCTGTTTCCCAGCAGTCTCTGCCTCTCTGTCTCTCTCTGAGTCATCCACACTTTCCAGATGATGATTGGCTGTGAGTGGTTTCCATCCAGCAAATAACAGCAGAAGTCTGTGTCTCTGTCTTTCTCTCAGGTATTCACATTTTACAGGGTATGGGTGGCTGTGAATGGGATGATGAGACTGAAGAGGCTACTGGTTTCGCTCAGATTGGATATGATGGAGAAGACTTCTTATCATTTGACCTTAAGACACTGACATGGAACGCTTCAAAACCACAAGCTGTCATCACCAAGCGCAAGGTCAATAGTGAGAAAGTTGGATTAAACTACATCAAGAACATCCTCACCAACATTTGCCCTCAGTGGCTGAAGATGAGTATGGTCTATTGGAAGAGCGCACTGTTGAGAACAGGTAGAATCACATGATCTGATGTAGTTTTATGCACACAATAATATTTAGGGCCTGAGCCCAAAGGGCGAAGACCCTATTGTTACTCGATTGTTTGTTTGTTTCTTTCTTTCTCCTTACGCGACTTTCAACCTGAATTTGACCCCCTACAAATGCTCAGGCCCGTCCAACGCTGCTTGCAGCTTTAATTATATGCTGTTCTGTTGATAATGTGCAGTAACATTAAAATCTGTAATGTTTCTGTCGATGATGTTAGGTTTCTGTTTTTCTCTCTACCATTCTCTGTCTGTCTTGTTCTCTCTCTCTCTCTCTCTCCAGACCTCCCCTCAGTGTCTCTCCTCCAGAAGACTCCCTCCTCTCCAGTCAGCTGCTTCGCTACAGGTTTCTACCCTCACAGAGCCGATATGTTCTGGAGGAAAGATGGAGAGGAACTTCATGAGGACGTGGACCGTGGAGAGATCCTCCCCAACCATGATGGATCCTTCCAGATGAGTGTTGACCTGAACCTTTCATCAGTCAAACCTGAAGACTGGAAGAAGTATGAATGTGTGTTTCAGCTCTCTGGTGTGAAGGACGACATCGTCACCAAACTGGACAAAGCTGTGATCAGAACCAACGGGGGTAAGACTGGAATCACATGTTACACACAAGACAAAAAAGACAAATTTAGTTTACTTTAGTAGTCCTGCAGTTCATTCTTGTTTTTTGTCTCCTTTTTGGTGCTGGATTGGACAAATAACCTAAACTGCCAGTTAGTGAGTCAGCCAGCTGCCTTGATGATAAATTTATTCCAAAGTTCTATACAGTAGACTCCTGTTTCACAGTTGCAAACTGTCCTTTTTTTAGCTTCCTCTTTGATTCTTCTGCTCTCTGTTCTCTCAAAAGTCAGTGCTGTCAATTGGTCAGTGGTTCAAATCTGTGTGTGAAAGTTGAAGTTGAACTCTATAAATATTGAGATTTTGTTGTTAGTTTAGCTTTTCTGTCCTTACTTCAGGTTCTAGTTATTTGACAATTTGTTTGTTAACTTGTTTGCAGCTGCTCTTATCCTAAAGTGTAGTTTCTTTATCTATTTAATTGTCAATCCTGCTCCTTTGACTGTTTTATTAATATAATTTTGACACATCTAGTCTTAATAAGTAACAAATAACAGTTTAAACCTGCTTCTAGTCATTTTTTCTTTGTTTTTCGCTTAACAGAGATACCTACAGATGTGACCATCCCCATCATTGCAGTGGTTGCTCTTGCTGTCATCCTCACAGCTGCTGCTGGATGCATGTTTTATAAAAAGAAGAAAGGTGAGAGACCTAAACTGAAAGATGTTCTTAATAAATGTTTTCTCTGCTCAGATTGATTTTGAGTTGATTCTTTTAACCAAATTATAAAGATAAAACAAGCCTCAATTAATAGTCTGAAACCATCAACAGTAAGACTAGTTTAATGATGATAGAGAAATGTAATAGACAAAGAGTAGAAAAGCAAAATATTATATTTATCATAACATTTATATAATTCATGTAGGGGAGAGAGTAAGAGACTATCAGATTCAGTGATGACAGTTTCATATACTGGCATTTACAAATGTGTTAAATAATATTTTTTGTCTTTTGTTCTTATTTTATCTAATCAGACATGCACTTCTACCAGGTTAGATAAAGTTTACTGGAAAATAAAGTTAAGTAAATAGAAATTATTACTTGTATTTGTGGGGCACCACCATTAACAATTTAAAGGAAAATTCTGGTATTTTCCAACCTGTCTTACTTTCATAATTGTGACTATTCTGACAATGGGTTTACATAAATGATGTCTTGTCTTTGAGAATTTATGTCAGGGAAATGTTTTTTTAGACTCAACCTTTTAGCTTTATATCATGTATGAAGCCATCAGTTCTAAACATAAAGATCCTCCATCTCCAAAAATAAGCCAGTCTGAGATGGACTTTGGATGCCACAAGTTGCAAATGTCACACTCAAATTGATGAGCCAAGTCATTGATTCTGACAGATGCAGCATTTCACTTGGTTCTGGATGAGATGTCAGATGCTGGGCATGGTGCAGATGCTGGGCATGGTGCAGATACTGGGCGTACTGAATATAAAAGGCAGTTCAGTGCAGGATAAATGAACTAACAGTGTGTTTCTGACTTTTCAGCTACTGACAACATCACTGAGTTCTCTGAGCAGCTGAATCCAGAAGCCTGAGCACAGTGAGAGACGTCATGTGGAACGAAGAAAAATGAACACTAATTATTCACACCACCAGTTAAACAAAGCTTTCCAATAGTGTATACAAAATATAAATTGTTCCCTAATTCAGTGTTAAACTTCTGACACATTATAGCTGAAAAAGAAAAATCTTGAACTAATGATGATGATATATACAAAGTGTTGTGGATATTTCTGAGTGATGGTCAGAAACTTGATGGAGTTTGAGTCTTAGTCTTTAACCCAAGCAGATCGGCCTACAATATGAAAAATTAGTCTAAATGGTTCACTAGTTTCTAAACAAGGAACTATAGTTTACAAGTGACGGTTTATTTGTGACGGTTGCATGGAATTTCAGCAGTTTTGGTTTGAATGTCTGACTGTGTCATCCACCTATCTGTGTTGTTTAGGAAAGCCCCTGACCTTGGTAATCATGACAATGCTCATACACCCTCTATCAGAGAGGTTTCTGACTTCCTCAAAACATCACAGACAACTGACGTCTGAAGGAGAAGGAGAAAATATCTCCTTCCTGATTCAGAATTACACTGTGATCTCAAGATCTTGACCAAGATTGACCCAATGTAACCCAATTTGTAACCTCTAAGGATGGAAAATTCCATAACACAAAGCATAGTAGATAATTTAAGTCTGGTTACCAATATATTTCAAAATGTTATATTTTAGATCTAAATCAATCAATCAAATGCATGTGTTTGTGATTGTGTTTTATGCTTCATTATAGTGCCCGTTCAAAACATGCCTGAGACATCCTGCACTATGTCTTGAATGTACATACAAAGTTCCCGCACATGAGGAACAGAAATAAAGCTTAAAACTCTACACTTTCTCAATTCATTCTCTGTGGTTATTAACATGACACATATCGAGCACTGAGTCTTGTCATTCACAGTAACATGACACATTTCAATGGTAGAGCTTGAGTCTCTTAAACGTTTTCAAGTCATTAACACTATGTATGGAAAACCCACCTCTAACCACAATGTGGGTTGCAATGCAGCATGGTGCTGTCTGTATTTCTGCTCATTGACTACACGGGCAGAAGAAGAATGTAATTTATGAGGTATTTTTATATATTTCTTGATAACTGCTCATCCAAACTACTTCACACATCGACTTTGCACTTCCTTCTTTCCCCAGCAAACTACCCGCCAGGTATGCAGTAGATCGGTGGAATGGTTCTTAAGATATGTGAAGGACAAACCCATAAACCCAAACATATAGACACACATACATACATAAATACAGCCAATCCTTGCTTTATATCGAGATATTTGTACTTTTAGATGTTTATATTGTAAACTTGTAATCTATATTTTGTAATGGGTTTAATGATTTTGATTTTCTCAATACTGTCTGTTATTTTACATTGGCAAAATGTCTCTGTTTGGTATCTCAGCATGCAAACATTGTTGATTACATAAATGACTGTCAAAATCCGATACACGGATGTTTTACTTGTTTTGTGTTTGTTTTTTTGCTTTTGCTTTTCAATAGAGGCCTTGCCTGTCAGAGTTCACTTTTGTTTAACTTGACCTTGCAGATGTGCTCAGTTGGTCAAAAGAAACACTATTGAATTTAAAGAATATCTTAGCTAAAAGTTGATATCCTACAACAAAGGTGAAGTAGCTTTATCACTTTGAGAAACCATTACATCACAGGATGGTTAAGCATTTCAGATGTTGCTAAATAACTGCTATTTTAAAACTCAACAAAATATTTTCTTTATTTTAAGGTTTGTGTTCAAAGTGTCAGTTCACTATTGTTATCTAGACATGCCTAACCTGTAGTTTTATTTGCTGAGGTGAAACTGAAATTTCTGCCACCACTCCAATAAATTGGGACTTTAAAAATTCCTTTCTGGTGTTCACATCATTAAAAAGATACATTTGAAAGCTTGATGGCAATGTTATGATTACCCTGCATAATTCATAGGTTAAAAAGCATGTGAAAAGTGTATATTTCTGTAAATTAAACTAGTTCAAACAACAGTCACTATGAGGACCAATCACAGTTGTTGAATCACACAGCATTTGAAGCATACTAGAAAAATGGCCTTAACACCTTTTCATTTATAATATGAGAAAGAAGGAAGGAGGGGGGATTGAAAACCGGTAACAAACAACAAAATAATAAGTACGGATGTACTGTGAGTAGAAGTATAGTGGGATTATAAATATAACATTGGAATAATTGTATGGCGTCAATAACAATATAGTTAAATATTAGTAAGCATTAGTAGCAGTGGTGGTTTTATAGAAGAATTAGAAGATATGAGGTATAAGTTATTATCTTGTTCTCACAAGGTAATACTGTTACTGTAATGCTAGAATGTGAACTTTACAAATAATGAGCTAGTAATACACCCACAGTATAAAACTATCAACAACTAGCAAACTAGAATGTTGCTCAACTAAGGAAACATGTGACCATGTGACAGAGCACGCTGGAGTTTTTTTTTTTGTGAATGTGAAATGTGTGCTTATGTTGACCTTTGGACTTTGACATTAATTTATATTTAGTGAATAAAATTCTCCTCAAAACCTGCTTATGGGGTCTTCCTGTTACATCATACCTGTGTTTACCTCAAATGTTCAGATGTTTAGGCTTAAAGGTTTTGTATCAAGTTTTGGGAAACACTCTAGTGAAGCTTGTCTCTGACATCTGGAAAACATGAGCTTTCATTTTTAAATATCAGATGTCAAAATGTGTGAGGATAAAAGAAAGAAGAAGTTTCCACTATTACAAAACACACACACACACACACTAACCACAGATTTTCATTTGTTTTTGAAAGAGTACACTGAACCTTGTGACTCAGAGTGTGTCTTTCCCTATTTTACCACTAGAGAGCAACATAACTCTGAAATGTCACCACAGAGAAACAGCTACAGAGCATTTCCACCATCACCACTTCCTCTCCCACAGTCAGATTATAAAGCACTTTAAACTGAGTAATTGTATGAATTGTGTTATATGACAGATGCTCATGTTACTACATGCTATTAAACTTCATCTAAATAACAAAACAAAAAAAAGACATTTCTTGCATTTTCCTGTTGAATCTGATCAGCCAGTCAGATATTGAATTGACTCCTCCTGGTAACACATGATTCACAGCTATTTATAATTTCTATTCGTCATTCCATTTGACCGTAAACACAGTTGACAGTCTTTCTTCCATCACAGTGGTTTTTTGATGTCTGTATCAAAGAAGGATGAAGGATTTCATGTTGTTTCTTCTCTTTTGCCACGTTGTATCTCCAGGTAACCGAAACATCTTTTTAAACAGTTTAAACACCTTTAACAAGTGAAACTTTGGTCTTCTCATTCTCTTGAATGACAAGGTGTGTCCAAACTTCTGACTAGTACTGTATTCTTCTTTTTACTTCTCTCTCGTATCTGTTACATAAACTATTGAGATGTCCAATGAAATACAGATATTAAAGAGGTTAATTCAGGTCTGAAACATGTTAGATTAATCTATAATTTTTTTTACCAATAATGTTGTTCAGGTGACACTGACACTGAATATATTTGGGATTTTGCAGAAATAACTTTTTAAGTTTCTGTACAGTACTGATGTTCTGTATGTTGTTAACATCTGGCAGTGTGTCAGATTATTATCTTTGACTTTACTGAACAGTGTCATTCATTGAAATGAATTGAAATATTAACAAATGGTTTTCAAATGTTTACTCATGCTGTAAACTCAATCTAGGCTTAATATGATATAATATGTCATAATAATATGATATTCACGGAAGAATTAAGTTGAAACCTTAAAGCATAGACCTCAAGTGTTACTTTAATAAAGGAGTTTTTACATTTTATATCTGGATTTGTTTTAAATACACATTGAATGACAATCAATTAATTAATCAATTAATTAAATTTTTTATAAGAAAACCTTTGTGACTGTAACTGTGATTTCAAGGCAATATTCTTATTACATTTACATCTTCTAATGGCCAGTGTTGTGCTGTAGATTACAAGAGTGTTGCAAGACAGGAATACAACATTAACTTATAACATAATAATGTGAAAACTATAAGCCAAGGCATAAATCACGGGCTACATTATGTCTCAATGTATTTTAAAACTACAGATATTCCAAAACTGTCTAAAAGAGAAATGTATTAACATCTTAATAACTGCATGTGTGGAGTCTATGTGACACAAGAGGAGATACTTGAGTATGACCTTCTGCTTCAGACGATGTTGGTCTTTCATTAAGTGTAATGATTCTCACTTAGACTATTAACTGCAGCTTAATGTACCAGCATCATGTAGTGAAGCAAAATTTCACAAATATTTATCATACTGCAGTATCTGTAACTAAATACGATAGCTACCATAGTGATTACAGCAAATATGTCAACAAAAAAAATGCCTATTTGCTGTAGGATGTGCCTACAGCATTCATTTATGTTTTGAGTTGTATTTTTGGCTGCCTGGCCAATGGAAGGTCAATATTCACTCTACTTTTAGCTTTTGTTTAGGCTCAATCATTCCAAGTATAATATCTGGCTCTTAGGTTGGTAGATGTTCTACTTTCATCACCAGCTCATCACTAACTTTGTGTGTCTGAGGTGTCATGCTGGGCAAAATATTGAATGTAATTAATGTATTTATCATAAATATGGATAAATGCATGTATATGAAAACTGGATTTCAAAACAATTCAAACCTCTTTCTCTTACAGTGAAACACTCATTGAAGTTTTTCTTCACAACGTCCTCTGGAGTCAAAAAATTCCCAGATTTTGTGGTTGTTGTGTTGTTTGATGAAGTTCCAATGGGATACTGTGACAGCAACAGAAATATACCAGAAGCCACACAAGACTGGGCAAAAAAATTGTTAGAAGATAATCCACAATATTTGGAGTTGTACACTCACAAGTGTTTGTCAGCCCAATATTCCTACAAAGCTCAAATTGACACTTTGAAGCGGCAACTGAACCAAACTGAAGGTAAGTAAAAATACTGTAAAAATGTAAAGTTGTGTTTTTGTCAAATAGCAAACAGATATAGTTCCACTATAAATATGTTTACATGTTCAAACACATACAAATGTTAAATGTGCATCTATACTTCCTTTGTATCCCTTCTGTGTGTGTGTGTGTGTGTGTGTGTGTGTGTGTGTGTGTGTGTGTGTGTGTGTGTGTGTGTGTGTGTGTGTGTGTGAGTGAGTGAGTATGTGAGGCCCTATTTGCCATGTTTGAGTTGATCTATTCTAGATGCTTGAAAATTGCAGGTCTGGTACATCTTGGTTGGAAAGTTTGACTCTTTGATGTCAGTTTGTGTATTTCTGTGTGTTGGCCTTGCAAGAAGAGGTGACCCTTCCACATGTTCCTTGAACTTCTTAAAATGCAGCCTCACATAGGCTCCAGCCACCTTTAACCCTCTGTGGGATCGCATTCTGCAATCTCTGTCTCTCTATCAGGTGTTCACATCTTCCAGAGGATGGATGGCTGTGAATGGGATGATGAGACCGGAGAGGTTGAAGGTTTTATTCAGTTTGGTTATGATGGAGAAGACTTCTTAGCATTTGACCTGAAGACACTGACATGGATCGCTCCAAAACCACAAGCTGTTATCACTAAACACAAGCGAGACAGAGATAAAGCTCAAAATGAAAGGTGGAACTACTACCTCACACAGGGTTGCTCTGAGTTATTGAAGAGATATTTGGACTATGGGAAGAGCTCTCTGCTGAGAACAGGTAGATCATATGACCTGATATAATTTCATGGACACAATTTGAAAACGTCTCTTCTGTATCTAAACTCCCTCCCTCACCTCTCACCATTTGTTTCTCCAGACCTTCCCTCAGTGTCTCTCCTCCAGAAGACTCCCTCCTCTCCAGTCAGTTGCTTCGCTACAGGTTTCTACCCTCACAGAGCCATGATGTTCTGGAGGAAAGATGGAGAGGAGCTTCATGAGGACATAGAACATGGAGAGATCCTCCCCAACCATGATGGATCCTTCCAGATGAGTGTTGACCTGAACCTTTCATCAGTCACACCTGAAGACTGGAGGAGGTACGAATGTGTGTTTCATTTCTCTGGTGTGAAGGACGACATCATCACCAAACTGGACAAAGTTGTGATCAGAACCAACTGCGGTAAGACTGGAATACTGAATTTGCAATTGTTATTCCCTAAAAACATCTGTTGCCCAATAAAATATATACATGTCATTTGCAGTAAATGTTCTGATGGTGGTAACTCTGGTTTCTGATTATACAATTTGAATGAGTTTAAAACAAGTTTATCAGTCCTGAGCATTCTGGAGCTGAGGGTTAGTCCAGGGTTAACAAACAAAACTGCTGTTTTGCTCACTGAAATAAATGTAGTTTCTTACTTGTTATCTTATGCACATGACCTACTTAAATTACTGAAGTAAAAATAAAAATCAGTTCAGTCCAGTACAAAAGACTCTGTTTTGGTGCCAGCACATGGTTAGGAGCGTATCTGCACTGGTGAACTGGCTTTTACCTGAAGTTATATCCTCACCTACACCAGTCTGGTATCTGGGTACCTTCTGTGCCTTTCCTCCCAATGTTCCCCTTTCCTCCCAATGAGGAACATTGGGAGGAAAGGCACAGAAGGTGTGTTATTGCCAGCAACACACTGTAATCTAGGTGCCAAGAATGAATGAGTTTTGTGCAGTCCACTGTCCACCTGCTCAGGAAAAGGTTGACAGCATAGGGAACCAATGTTCTTTAATATTACTGTCATTTTCTTTGGTGAGGGCTCACCCAAATTCTCACTAAAATAACACAAACACCCTTATCCCTGCCTTGTATTTAAAACAAAAATGAATCAATATAAACTTTTAAAATAATTTCAGAAATAAATAAATACAACATGCAAAATAAGGGTGTTCATCCTTCCTGAAGAGTTCCAGAGACTTGTAGAATCAAAGCTTGATGAAAATACCAAAAGTATATTGGCATGCACTTGATGCTCTGTGAATGTTTTGTTTTGGTTCCAGTTCCTCCCTCAGAGTTCCCTACTGGTCCTGTTATTGGAGGTGTTGTAGGACTGCTGCTGCTCCTGGCAGTCTGCATCACTGGAGTCTTCATCTGGAGAAGGAAAAATTATGGTGAGGGAGGGACAAACATACTTTTACTCATCCAATATAGTCACAGGAAACAGCTGACACTAAGGTTTTAATGAAATAGTGATTGAACATTTTACATTCCGGATCAAAATCAAACATATTACACACAATATGAAATCAAATACTGTTAAATGACAACTAACAGGTCCCTTTCTATTTGTTACTCTGTCTTTGCAGCTTTCCAGTAAATGTTTAGAGAAGAACAGTGAACTCAAATGAAGATGCCATGGCATCAATATTTTGCTCTATTTTATACCATAAATGTTTGTAATGATAAATGTTCTTTAACAAAACTTGTTTTAATGAACACTGAGATGTGACATCATAGGACCAATCAAAAAGTCACAGGATACAACAAACTAAAGTGTGAATTCATAGATCAGATTTATGAGTTTCAGGTCATCAGTGGATGCAGTTAAAAAAAAGGGGGGGGGGGTCACCGCTCTTAGATGTGTGACAAACATTAAGTGTAGAGTTATTTCCTGTCTGTACATAAGATCAAATACTTTTTTATTCATCTTTGTTTATTTGGGCTGCTACATTTTTACTGTAAAATTTGTTCTAATTTGTTTTAATAAATAATTAAAATTCTCCTGAAAACCTGCTTAAGAGGTGTTTTTGTTACATCATACCTGTATTTACTTCAAATGATCAGATGTATAACCTTAAAGGTTTTGTCCCAAGTTTTGTGAGACACTCTACTGAAGCTTGTCCCTGGAAAGCATATGCTTCCTTTTTTCTTTATCAGTTGTCAAAATGTGTGAGGACAGAACAAAAAGTATACTACTACAAAAATACATACCTACCACAAATTTTGGTTAATAGAGCCTTGTGACACAGAGTGTGTCTTTCCCTCTTTTACCACAAGAGAGCAACATAACTCTGAAATGTCACCACAGAGAAACAGCTGCCAGAGCATTTCCACACCTCCAACATTACAAAATGTTTCTTTACTTAAAGTTTTCAATAGTTAAAGCATTCTTACAAACAGTCTGTTTCCATATAAGATCAGCCCAATACAGTTAAGGTGTAAATAACGTTTCCACTGTGTTGCCGGAGATTTAAGCATTTGTAAATTATAAAATGAATTTTTAAAAAATCTCTATTTTCAATGCAACAACGGATCAACAGTCAGAGACTGAGACTGACAGATTCATATTGTCTTATTTCCCTAATATCAGTGTTGTGTTGATGAGAGTAGAAATTGTCATTCATATCATTCAGAAACATTTTATGCATTTTTTGCATCTATCAGAGAAAACAAACATTTCATAACTGTAGACAACTACTACAACCCCATAATTGTGATACAATTGTGATCACTACAGAAAAACTATCTTCATAAAATATTGTTTTTGTGCATATTGTTAGTTGGTAGTGATGCACCAGTCTGATACACTGGATCAATATCTGCACTGATATTGATCTTATTCAATTCAACACCATGATCATCTCTACATTTAATGGAGAAGTTGTGTGTGTTTTTTTTAATTAAGTTATTAAGTTATTTCAAACATGTTTATCAACTGTTTTTACAGTAAGAAGAATTTTTCTTACGGACTACATAAACATGGCTCCAACTTAAAGATGTTGAAATTTAAAGTAGTATTTTGTGCAGACAAAGTAATTATAATTACTCATAGTCAGTAGTGAAGAGCAATAGTTCCCAACCTTGGCTTGTGACCCCAAAAAAGCAGCATGTAGCGTGTTATTTCCTTCGTAAATGATTTCATATACATTAATTTAAATTAGACACAAATACATCCAACAACTCATAAAAAAGGATTACAGAAAAGTATTTTAAAAATACAAAATTGTGAATCAGAACTTTTTTCCCTCAGATTTATCTTGTTTTGCGGTGCCTGACCCCCTAGGTTGAAAACCACTGAGCTAGAGGGTAGAGCCCTGAAAGTTATAGTATCATTTTGGCCTGTCAGCAATCCAGAGAAATCTGTAGGTGACCTATCATACAGAAATCTAATCTATGAGAAAGGAGTGTTGTTTACATGTTTATAATGTTGCTTGTTACCAAGAAAAGAGATGCAACTCAGATGAAAACAAAAATAAAAAGACCAAGAAGTACAATGAATCAAGTTTTTGTTTGTTTCTGTGGATTTACAACATGTAAATACATAAAGAAACATAAATACATAAAAAAAATACTTATATATAAAATACAGCAGGATGAGGCCTTTCAACAGAAATTAGTGCTGAGGATGAAAATCTAAATGGATCTAAAGTGGTTGTTTGTGCATCTGTGTCACATCCTGATCACTTTATCTTGACCCTGTTGACTGAATTGCATGAACTGTACTACACTAACAAATTTCCCTGTAAAATTAGTAAACTACCTGCAGCTATAGTTGTCAACATTTTACTGTTTTTTCAGTGTCCAGTAATGACATCAGTTCAGTTTTACATTTAAAAATGCATCAAACCTTTAACATCTGGCACAGGAGCAGATGAGACAAGTGACAGCTTTATGGAACTGAACATTTATTCAGAAGCTTTAAAATATGTTAACTATATTCAAGTTTGAAAAAATAATTTTCATGGTTCATGCTTTTCCAAAAGCACTCAATGTAAATCTGTTAATTATGATATCCTGAGCTATTAGTAAACCTTTGTGATGAGTCTAAACAATAACTGCTTTGCAAACTACTGTTTAAAATGATAAAAGCACAAATAGACAGATTACGGGATAACACAGTATATAATGCATTCAAATGTCCTGTGTTATAATTAGCAGAAGGTCGACATCCAGTGAGAGAAAGAGAAGTGAAACAACTGAATGGCATAAATAAACGTTTTACCCAAGATGGAAACCTAACTTCCCTTTATGAAGTGGCATCAAGTTTTTCAGAAGAGTGGTAACGTGGATTCACTGTGAGCTTGTTTGTCTTATTAGGAATTATTTTCCTTGAATGGCCTCTGTTAACTTCTCAGAGTTAATCACAATGAAGTGCCTGAAAACTGCATCTATCAGATCACCTATTAAGTCCCAGGTTTTAGTACAGCTTGGTAACAAACTACATTATATTTGCAGCAACCTAGCTACAGCGTAGAAACACACTGGGGTTGAGCTGAGATATCCAATATGACTGCTCTGTCTTTTGGGGTTCTGCAGCAAACATATCTTAATGAACTTTGCTGCATATTTGAATAAACTTCAATTGTTATGTGCTTTATATAACAGGCTATTATGAATTATAACATGCAAGTGGGATAAACAAGGTGTAGGTATAGAGCAGGCCAGACTAACGTTAATATTCACTGATGTGTAGTTCAAGAGAAAACAACCATCCTAAAACTATCTTTAAACTAAACTTGCAAGCAGCAGTGAAAATAATGTTTAAATACCAGTAATTCAAACTTCCAACTGAAGAATACCTGAAACAGTCCCACAGATTGTGAAGATAATATTAAAAAATAATGATTTTATGGCAAGCTGCAGCTGGACAGATTATTAGCTCTTCAGGTGAGGAATTGCATCATGTGTGATGTCTCAGATCCTGTGTCTTATAATACGGTGTGTTTTGGACTTGAGCAGCAGACAAGTACAGACAAAGAGCTTTACAGGAAGCAGACAGGAAAAGGTAACAGATATTCAAATGATAAAGTTCACACAGAAGCAGAAAATGTTTAAATTGCATTAAATAAAAAAAACAATAACTTGCAGACATATACTGTACATAACGATGTGTCTTCAGTCTTAATGGTTCAGTAGTGAGATCAACTCAGTTTTACATTTAAAAATGCATCAACCTCTAACATCTGACACAGGAGAGGATGAGACAAGTGACAGCTTTATGGAACTGAACATTTATTCAGAAGCTTTAAAATATGTCAACTATATTCAAGCATGTTTGAAAAAATAATTTTCATGGTTCATGCCCTTCCAAAAGCGGTCAATGTAAATCTGTTCATTGTAATATCCTGAGCTGCCAGCAAAACTTTGTGGTGAGTCTAAACAATAACTGCTTTGCAAACTACTGTTTAAAATTATAAAAGCACAAATAGACAGATTACAGGATAACACAGTGTATAATGCATTCAAATGTCCTGTGTTATAATTAGCAGAAGGTCGAAATCCAGTGAGAGAAAGAGAAGTGAAACAATTGAATGGCACAAATAAACGTTTTACCCAAAAAGGAAACCTAACTTCTCTTTATGAAGCCCCCCCCTCCCAATGTGCCTACTCTGTATCTCTTCTCTGTCTTTTGGGGCTCAGCAGCAAAGATATCTTAATAAACTATATCATATCAACTTTGCTACATATTTGAATAAACTTCAGTTGTTATGTGCTTTAGATAGTAGGCTATTATTAATTATGAAATGTGTAGTTCAAGAGAAAACAACCATCTTAAAACTATCTTTAAACTAGACTTGCAAGCAGCAGTGAAAATAATGTTTAAATAATCATTTCATGGCAAGCTGCAGCAGGACACACTATTAGCTCTTCAGGTGAGGAATTGCATCATGTCTGCTGTCTCAGATTCTGTGTGTTATGATACGGTGTGTTTTGGACTTTAGCAGCAGACAAGCACAGACAAAGAGCTTCACTGCAAGCAGGCAGGAAAAGGAAACAGAGATTCAAATTATCATCACATGGAAGCAGAAAATGTTTAAATTCTCTTTTAGTTTCCCTTTTTGATGTGAGGAGTCATTCACTAGACTTTATATATGATTCCTTCTCAATATAGCACTTTGAAACTGCCTCATTGTATGAATTGTGCTATAATGTATATTGTAGATACACTTGTGTGTCTTGCTTTACCTGCTGGTGCATTTTCTTTAAGCTGCTGTTTTCACTTTCTTAATTGTATCACTTTAATTAATGTTTACTAATCAACCTTAAACAGCTGCTCATGTTACTTCTGGTAAAACACACACACACACACACACACACACACACACACACACACACACACACACACACACACACACACACACACACACACACACACACACATTTCCTGTTGAATCTGATCAGCCAATCAGATATTGAATTGACTCCTCCTGGTTACACATGATTCACAGCTATTTATAATTTAATTGGTCATTCTATTTGACTTTATATACAGTTGACAGTTTTTCTTCCATCTCAGTGTTTTTTAATGTCTGTATCGAAGCAAGATGAAGGATTTCATGTTGTTTCTTCTCTTTTGCCACGTTGTATCTCCAGGTAACTGAATAATCTTTTTAAACAGTTGTTTCACTTTTATTTCAGCATTTATAAGCATTATATTCATAAAGTGCACATTTACTGTAGAGATCAACGTACCTCAGATTTAAACATGTCTATTCACTGCTAGTTCATTTTTAACTCTTTTATTATTGTGCATTTAACATATGAAACTTGTCAGAGGTCTTCTCAGTCTCTTGAATGAGAAAATGTTTCCAAACTTCTGACTAGTGCTGTATTCTCTTATTTTACTTCGCTCTCGTATCTATTACATAAACTTAGGCTAGATCTCCAAAGAAATACAGCTATTAATGAGATTAATTCAGGTGTAAAACATGTTAAATTTATCTATGAATCTAACCAGTAATGCTGTTCAGGTGTCACTGACACTGAATATATTTGCAGAAATAACAGTTTCTGTACAGTACTGATGTTCTGTATGTTGTTAACATCTGGCTGTGTGTCATTATTATGTTTGAACAGTGTCATTCATTGATCTAAATTTAAATATAAAAGGTAAAACTGTAACAAATGGTTTTCAAATGTTTACTCATGCTGTAAACTGACCTCATTTAGTTTTCTTTTGTTTCCTCTTGGTTTGAGGTTTTTGATACTGATGTCATTGAACTTTATTCACCAAAGTCACAATTCTGAAAATGTTTCATCAGATTTTTACAGTGTTTTCTTTTTTTACACCAGACTAACTAAACACAGATCAGGTTTCTAGGCTCATATCATAGCAGCTTCCTACTGTACTAATAACTCATCAATTATTGTGATTATATACAGTTTTTTTAATGTGCTTAAATAGCATCATTTCTAAAGATTTAGAAGATATTTTGTTATTATTCATGCAAAATAAGGTAAACTGGAGGAAACACTGATAAATAGTTGTAATTCATGCTTTGCTCACCATAAGTTGTTCAGGAATCTCAGCAGTGTGCAGATATTTATATCAAGAGTTAACACTTGAATATATATGTAGTCATTACTAACCTTGTATGGAATGACAATCAGTGAGGCTAATAATGCTGTCTTAGTCATTATGACAAACGTGTCAACAACAACAAATGCAAAAGAGTGGATTTCAAAACAATTCAAACCTCTTTCTCTTACAGTGAAACACTCGCTGCAGGGTTTCATCACAACATCCTTTGGAGTCAAAAATTTCCCAGATTTTGTGGGTGTTGGGTTCGTTGATGAAGTTCCAACAGGTTACTGTGAAGGCAACAAGACAATACTAATCAAACAAGACTGGGCAAAAAAATTGTCAGAAGATGATCCAGAACATTTGAGGTTTTACAAGAACGAGTGTTCGTCACGCTATCGTGAATGCACAGCTTATATTAACATTTTGAAGCAGCAACTGAACCAAAATGAAGGTAAGTAAAAATACTGTAAAAATGTTACGTTGTGGTTTTTGTCAAACATCAAATGGATATAGTATATATATATATATATATATATATATGGTAATATTAATATTATATATATTGCTTTTACTGTTTGCTATGTGCTGGAAAAACTGAGTAATAGGGTCCTGCATTTGAATCTCTTCAGCCTCACATAGGCTCCAGCCACCTGTAACCCTCTGTGGGATCTCACTCTGCACTCTGTCTCTTGCTCAGCTGTCCTCATCTTCCAGGCTATGGGTGGCTGTGAGTGGGATGATGTGACTGGAGAGGTTCATGGTTTTAATCAGTTTGGTTTTGAAGGAGAAGACTTCTTAACATTTGACCTGAAGACACAGACATGGATCGCTTCAAAACCACAAGCTGTCATCATCAAACACATGTTGGACAAAAGTGTAGATTACAATAGAAAGTTGAACTACTACCTCACACAGGGTTGCCCTGAGTTATTGAGGAGATATTTGGACCTTGGAAAGAGCTCTCTGCTGAGAACAGGTAGATCACATGATCTGATGTAGTTTTATGGACACAATTTGAAAATGCCTATTCTGTTGCTAACCCCCCTCTCTCACCTCTAACTCTTGTCTCTCCAGACCTTCCCTCAGTGTCTCTCCTCCAGAAGACTCCCTCCTCTCCAGTCAGCTGCTTCGCTACAGGTTTCTACCCTCACAGAGCCATGATGTTCTGGAGGAAAGATGGAGAGGAGCTTCATGAGGAACGTGGAAAAATCCTCCCCAACCATGATGGATCCTTCCAGATGAGTGTTGACCTGAACCTTTCATCAGTCACACCTGAAGACTGGAAGAAGTATGAATGTGTGTTTCAGCTCTCTGGTGTGAAGGACGACATCATCACCAAACTGGACAAAGCTGTGATCAGAACAAACTTTGGTTAGACTAAATTTGCAATTGTTATGTCCACTAAAATATATACATGTCATTTGCCGTAAATGTTCTGATGGTGGTAACTCTGGTTTCTGATTATACAATTCACCTGCACCAGTCTGGTATCTGGCTCAAAGAATTGGGAAGAACAGGAGGAAAACCAACATGGAATCTTACAACAAACCGCATCAAACTATATGATTGTCCCCCACTTGATGAAATCAGAGGTGGGGGACAAATTTATGTGCCAATAAAATAATTTGCTTTCAAAAGCAAAAAAAACATATTGATTTTAACTAAATAAGACCTGTTTTCAGCCGTGGAGCAGTTCAGAATGAGTCATTTTACCAACAAAGTTAAATTTAAATTTATAGTATTGTTCTACTGTGACAACAGATTTATGTTCTCATCAAAAACAGACAACATGTCACATAATTTTCAGGTGTTTCCTTTGTCTTTTCTTAATATAAAGAAATATATAAAATACCACAAGGCTTATAATGTGATACAGGAACAGATCAGTGCTGAACACTAAAGACATTCACAGATCTAAAAGTGAAGGTTCACATCAGAAAGTATTAATACATGTATCAAATACATGACTTACAGACTCTTATCTACGTGCACCACATACAAAATATAGTCTGCAAAGCTGACTTGTTAACACTAGGGGTGCAATGGATCACAAAACTCACGGTTCAGATTGTATCACCGATTTGAGTCACGGATCGTGTGTTCATTTATTCTGTAACACACTTACAGCAAGAAGCAACAAGGAACTTTTGCCCATGGTCTTAAATGAAAACAAAATTTTAGATGTCCAATGTTTAAATAAAATATTCAGTGTAGAGTTATTTCGATATGAGGCATGATACCTTCCTCTTTTAAACACGGTAGTGAATCAAACAGCCTCCGTCCACATCATCAAAACTTGATAACTTAGAAACATGAACACGTCTTCTCCTGTAGCTTGTTGAATGAGCCACCAAACATGACTGTTGGTCATTTTGTTTGTTAGATGACAGAACTTTAGTCTGATATCATTAGCAACAATGACAAACAATCAAACTCTCCTGGTTGTTTCTCTGGTTGCTTCTCTCTCCAGCCTCCCCAGTGGCGTCCTGCTGCTGCTGCACTGCACAGTCCAGACCATTTTATCTGTTAGCTTAACAACAGTCCTTAACAGTCCTTCCATGGATGAGTCAATTCAGTCATTTTATTGGATTTTCACAGAAAATCCAGCCCATGGCCTTCATGGAGGAATTAGTCCACAGGGTGTTACAGGCAACCAAAAATGTCAGGGACCATTACAATATGTAAATTGCTTCCAAATTCTTTATATAGAACCTTTAAAAAGAGACATCACCTGCTTTTGGCAGTGTAAGTTTTCAACTTTGCACATCCTGGACAATAATGAGTTTCCTCAGTGGAAAACTCTCACAGGAAAAAAGGCCTCATAGAAAGTTTTGGGTTTTGGGGGGATGAAAGTAACAAATGTGGTTGTAAATAATGATGTATAATTATCATCATTATAGGTGAAAATACCAAAAGTACATTGACATGCATTTGATGCACTGTGAATGTTTTGTTTTGGTTCCAGTCCCAGAGTTCCCTACTGGTCCTGTTACTGGAGGTGTTGTAGGACTGCTGCTGCTCCTGGCAGTCTGCATCACTGGAGTCTTCATCTGGAGAAAGAAAAATAATGGTGAGGAACAAACATACTTTTAGTCATCATCAAGACATTTTAACTCCACTGTTTTAGCATATTTCAGCACTGAATTCAAACCAACATTTCAGGAAAATATTTATTCTGAATGAATAAAACAAATATTCGTAACCTGGCTGATGTTCAGTAACTTGATGTCCAACTGAGTTATTCTCTTACCTTTCACAATAAAAGCAGAAATCAGTGAAATTAATGCAGTGTTTCTAGAAAACATGTATTAGTGTTTTCTTTGTTAAAATTCTGACATTAAAATTTGAATTGTGAATTGAAATTTTGTAATATTGTAATCTGTCATCTATATTTCAGGATTCATGCTTGTAAACTGTGAGTATTGTGTCAGTTTATCTGTCTGTCTGTCTGTCTGTCTGACTCTCTCTCTCTCTCTCTCTCTCTCTCTCTCTCTCTCTCTCTCTCTCTCTCTCTCTCTCTCTCTCTCTCTCTGTTGACAAACAAATGCAGTTAAATTACTGACACTTTGTTTTTCTTTTATAGTTTCTGACCCGTCATCCTCTGATCCATCTTCAGTCAGAGATGTAGCTCTTAACTGATCACAGTGAGTATTGCATCATGTCATCAACACTGTGCAGATACTGTATGAAGAATCTCTCTGTTGCTCCTCCTGAAACTAGCTACAGTATACTGATATAATACTCTCATAAATATACTGAAAGTCTGTCTTTGGACAGCTGACACTGAAGGTTTAATGAAATAGTTATTGAACATTTTACATTCTGGACCAAAATCAAACATATTACATTAGATATTAAATCAAATACTGTATGATATGACCACTAATAACTCCAGGTCCCTTATATATTTTTTACTCTGTCGTTGCAGCTTTCCAGTAAAGATTTATACGAGAATAGTGAACTCAAATAAAGATGTTAGATCATCAATATTTTATTCTATTTTCTCACCATAAATGTTCATCCACAAAACTTGTTTTAATGAATATGGGACGTCACAGGACAAATCAGAAAGTCACAGGATACATCAAACTAAAGTGTGAATTCATAGATCAGATTTATTTATGAGAGCTGATAGAAGCATTAATGTTGATGTGAATCCTCCACTGCAGGAGTAACAACATCTGGAGAGAACTGATGCTGCTGTCCAGCTGTTTCCTCAAACCTTTGGTGGAGATGAATCACTGCAGCAGCTACCAGACACCAAAGAGCCACAACGTTACTCCAGTGGGGCATCTTTTGTCTTCAGATATCAAATTCATATCAGTTAGTCATGTGATGTACTGTCTGTGGTGATGATGGGAGACATGAAGCACTTCAACCTCTTCTTCTAAAGCTGTCAAACCTAAAACTTTAAATGTTCAACTACTCATGCTTTCACTACCAATTAGTTTACAAATAGATTAGTGAAAATATATTTGAGAGGTCTTCCTGTTACATCATACCTGTGTAAACCTTAAATGTTCAGATGTTTAGGCTTAAAGGTTTTATACCAAGTTTTGGGAAACACTCTAGTGAAGCTTGTCCTGATACCTGGAAAGCATGTACTAACTTTAAAAAAAAAAGAGTTGTCAAAATGTGTTCGGATAAAAGAAAACGTTTACACTACTACAAAACACACACACACGCTCCGCAAATTTTAATTTGTTAATTAAGGAGTACACTGAACATTATGACTCAGAGTGTGTCTTCCCCTCTTTTACCACTAGAGAGCAACATGACTCTGAAATGTCTCAGCTGTGAGGTCACCACAGAGAAACAGCTGCCAGAGCATTTCCACTCCTCCAACATTACAAAATGTTTCTTTACTTAAAGTTTTCAATAGTTAAAGAAAGATTCTTACAAACAGCCTGTTTCCATATAAGATCAGAACAATACAGTTAAGGTGTAAATAACTTTTCCACTGTGTTGTTGGAGATTTAAGCATTTGTAAATTATCATTAAATGAATTCATAAAAATCTTTATTTTCAATGCAACAACAGATCAACAGAGACTGAGAGTGGAATTTCTGGACAGGCTAACAGATTTATATTGTCTTATTTCCCTAATATCAGTGTTGTGTTGATGACAGTAGAAATTGTCATTCATGTCATTCAGAAACATTCATCAGAGAAAACAAACATTTCATAACTGTAGAAAACTACTACAACCCCATAATTGTGATACAATTGTGATACTACAGAAAAACTATCTTCATAAAATATTGTTTTTGTGCATATTGTTAGTTGGTAGTGATACACCAGTCTGATACACTGGATCAATATCTGCACTGGTATTGATCTTATTCAATTTTCTTACAGACTACATAAACATGGCTCCAACTTGAAGATGGTGAACTTTAAAGTAGTATTTTGTGCAGACAAAGTAATTATAATTACTCATAGTCAGTGGTCTGGAGAAGTATGTCCCAACTTTTTTGGCTTCTGAACTCAAAAAAACAGGATGTCCTTCCTAAATCGTTTCAAATGTATTAATTTAAATGAGACACAAAGAGGTACAACAACTCATAAAATTGTGAATCAGAACTTTATTTTTTTTTCCTCAGATTTATCTTGTGACCTTTTTGTGGTGCCTGACCCCTAGGTTGAAAACCACTGAGCTAGAGGGTAGAGCCCTGAAAGTACAATATTAATGGTAAACACTAAGCACTATTATGTAATTTTATTTCACATCAAGTGACAGCTTTATGGAGCTGAACATTTATTCAGAAGCTTTAAAATATGTTAACTATATTCAAGTTTGAAAAAATAATTTTTATGGTTCATGCCCTTCCAAAGGGAGTCAATGTAAATCAGTTAATTATAATGTCCTGAGCTGCCAGCAAAACTTTGTCATGAGTCTAAACAATAACTGCTTTGCAAAGTACTGTTTACAATTATAAAAGCACAAATAAACAGATTACAGGATAACACAGTTTGTAATGCGTTCAAATATCCTGTGTTATAATTAGCAGAAGGTCGACATCCAGGTTCACTGAGTGAGAAAGAAAGAAGAATCAAATCAAGTACAGTAGAGTGAGAGAAAGAGAAGTGAACAATTGAATGGCAGAAATAAACATTTTATCCAAGACGGAAACCTAACTTCTCTTTATGAAGCAACGTCAAGTTCTTCAAAACAGTGGTTATGAGGATTCACTGTGAGCTTGTTTGTCTTCTTCTGAACTACTTTCTCCGAATGGTCTCTGTTCCCCTCTCAGGGTTAATCACAGTATATTTGCAGTAACCTAGTGACAGCGTAGAAACACACTTGAGCTGAGATAACCAATGTGTCTACTGTGTATCTCTACTCTGTCTTTTGGGGCTCAGCAGCAAAGATATCTTAATAAACTATATCATATCAACTTTGCTACATATTTGAATAAACTTCAATTGTTATATGCTTTAGATAGTAGGCTATTATTAATTATGAAATGTGTAGTTCAAGAGAAAACAACCATCTTAAAACTATCTTTAAACTAAACTAGTCCTGTGTTATAATTAGCAGAAGGTCGACATCCAGTGAGAGAAAAAGAAGTGAAACAACTGAATTGCAGAAATAAACGTTTTACCCAAGAAGGAAACCTAACTTCCCTTTATGAAGTGGCATCAAGTTTTTCAGAAGAGTGATAACGAGGATTCACTGTGAGCTTGTTTGTCTTATTAGGAATTACTTTCCTCAAATGGCCTCTGTTAACTTCTCAGAGTTAATCACAATGAAGTAACTGAAAACAACATCTAACAAATAACCCATTAAGTCCCAGGTTTTAGTACAGCTTAGTAACAAATTACAACTACAGCTTAGAAACACACTTAGATTGAGCTGAGATAACCAATATGACTACTCTGTCTTTCACAGCGCAGCAGCAAACATATCTTAATCAACTTTGCTGCATATTTGAATAAACTTCAATTGTTATGTGCTTTATATAGTAGGCTATTATTAATTATGATGTGTAGTTCAAGAGAAAACAATCATCTTTAAACTTGACTTGCAAGCAGCAGTGAAAATAATGTTTAAATACCAGTAATTCAAACTTCCAACTGAAGAACACCTGAAACAGTCCAATAGATTGTAAAGATAATATTAAAAAATAAGGATTTTATGGCAAGCTGCAGCCGAACAGATTATTATCTCTTCAGGTGAGGAATTGCATCATGTGTGATGTCTCAGATTCTGTGTGTTATGATACGGTGTGTTTTGGACTTTAGCAGCAGACAAGCACAGACAAAGAGCTTCACTGGAAGCAGGCAGGAAAAGGTAACAGAGACTCGAATGATAAAGTTCACACAGAAGCAGAAAATGTTTAAATTCTCTTTTAGTTTCCCTTTTTAATGTGAGGAGTCATTCACTAGTTTTTGTATATGATTCCTTTTCTATAAAGCATTTTGAAACTGCTTCATTGTATGAATTGTGCTATAATGTATATTGTAGATACACTTGTGTGTCTTGCTTTGCCTGCTGGTGCATTTTCTTTGAGCTGTTGTTTTCACTTTCTTAATTGTATCACTTTAATTAATGTTTACTAATCAACCTTAAACAGCTGCTCATGTTACTTCTGGTAAAACACACACACACACACACACACACACACACACACACACACACACACACACACACACACATTTCCTGTTGAATCTGATCAGCCAGTCAGATATTGAATTGACTCCTCCTGGTTACACATGATTCACAGCTATTTATAATTTAATTGGTCATTCCATTTGACTTTATACACAGTTGACAGTTTTTCTTCCATCTCAGTGTTTTTAATGTCTGTATCAAAGCAAGATGAAGGATTTCGTGTTGTTTCTTCTCTTTTGCCACGTTGTATCTCCAGGTAATGTAATAATCTTTTTAAACAGTTGTTTAACTTTTATTTCAGCATTTAAATGCATCATATTCATAAACTGCACATTTATTGCAGAGATCAACATACCTCAGATTTAAACATGTCTATTCACTGCTAGTCATTTTTAACTCTTTTATTATTGTGCTTTTAACATATGAAACTTGTGAGAGGTCTTCTCAGTCTCTTGAATGAGAAAATGTTTCCAAACTTCTGACTAGTGCTGTGTTCTCTTATTTTACTTCTCTCTCGTATCTATTACATAAACTTAGGCTAGATGTCCAATGAAATACAGATATTAATGAGATTAATTTGGATCTAAACGTGTTAGATTAATATATTAATTTTACCAGCAATGCTGTTCAGGTGTCACTGACACTAAATATATTTGGGATTTTGCAGAAATAACAGTTTCTGTACAGTACTGATGTTCTGTATGTTGTTAACATCTGGCAGTGTGTCAGATTATTATCTTTGACTTTATTGAAAAGTGTCATTCATTGAAATGAATTAAAATATAAAAGACAAAACTGTAACAAACAGACTTCAAAGGTTTATTCATGCTGTAAACTCAGATTATAGATTCTGTACTGCAGGATAATATAATCTAGGCCTAATATGAAATAATATGTTATAATAATATAATATTCACAGAACAAGAATTAAGTTGAAACCTCAAAGCACAGACCTCAAGTGTTACTTTAATAAAGGAGTGTTTACATTTAATATCTGGATTTGTTTTAAATACACAGTGAATGACATCATTGAATTCAATGTTTCATAAGAAAACCTTTGTGACTGTAACTGTGATTTCAAAGCAATATTCTTATTACATTTGCACTTTCTAATGGCCAGTGTTGTGCTGTAGATTACAAGAGTGTTGCAAGACAGGAATACAACATTAACTTAGGCAAGGCAAGTTTATTTGTATAGCACCTTTCAACAACAAGGCAATTCAAAGTGCTTTACAGAGATCATAAAAGGCATTAAAACAGAATATAAAAGCAAGACAAGTAAATGTATATACAAAAACAATTAAAAGTGTTACATTTGGAAATGAAATTTAAAAAAGAAGCTAAAAAGGAAATAAGACAGATACAAGAAGAGAATAAAAATAACACATATAACATAATAATGTGAAAACTATAAGCCAAGGCATAAATCATGGGCTACATTATGTCTCAGTGTATTTTAAAACTACAAATATTCCAAAACTGTCAAAAACAAAAATGTATTAACACCTTAATAACTGCATGTGTGGAGTCTATGTGACACAAGAGGAGATACTTGAGTATGACCTTCTGCTTCACACGATGCTGGTCTTTCATTAAGTGTAATGATTCTCACTTAGACTATTAACTGCAGCTTAATGTACCAGCATCATGTAGTAAAGCACAATTTCACAAATATTTATCATATTGCAGTACCTGATTTTAAATAGGTTTAGTTTTTGTTTACTGAATACTAATATTAAAATTACAACTTAATATTCATATAATCTTTAAAACAGTTGGTTTAACTTCTATTTCAGCCTTTATATTTCTATTTTTCAATATAACTGTACATTTACTGCAGAGCTTAACATACCTCAGATTTTGACATGTCTGTTCACTGCTGATTAATTATTGATTACAGAGACTAAATGACATTGATTAGTAAGGAGGCATATTGCTTTAGCAGTAGAAAAAACAGTTCAAAGATATTTTCTTCAAATATGTGTTCATATAATGTAGCATCTCCTATATTAGGGTCAAATGTATAACTAATAGCTATAATATGTTTAATTATTTACCTCATTATTTAGAGGAAATATCTGGTTATTATGAATTCATCAGAAACTATTTTGTAATTATGAGTTCTTTATCTTGTAATCATCACTGACCTAATTTAATTTGCTTTTGTTTCCTCTTGGTTTGAGGTTTTTGATACTGATGTCATTGAACTTTATTCACCAAATTCACAATTCTGAAAATATTTCATCAGATTTTCACAGTGTTTTCATTTCTCCACCAGACCGACTAAACACAGATCAGGTTTCTTTGCTCACCATAAGTTGTTCCACTTTCAGGAATCTCATAGCAGTGTACAGATATTTATATCAAGATTCAACATTTTGATTAGATTTACACTTGAATGTATATGTAGTTATTACTAACCTCATAAAAGATGATAATCAATAAGGCTAATAAAGCTGTCTTAATCATTACAGCAAATGTGCCCACAAAAAATTGCTTATTAACATATCCAGCATTGATTTGTGTTTTGAATTGTGTTTTTGGCTGCCTGGCCAGTGGAAGGTCAATATTCACTATCCTTTTAGCTTTTGTTTAGTCTCAATCATTCCAAGTATAATATCTGGCTCTTAGGTTGGTAGATGTTTTACTTTCATCACCAGCTCATCACTAACTTTGTGTGTCTGAGGTTTCATGTCAGGCAAAATACTGAATGTAATTATATGTATTTATCATAAACATCAATAAATATATGTTTATGAAAACTGGATTTCAAAACAGTTCAAATCTCTTTCTCTTACAGTGAAACACTCACTGAAGTTTTTCCACACAATATCCTCTGGAGTCAAAAACTTCCCAGATTTTGTGGTTGTTGGGTTGGTTGATGAAGTTCCAATAGGTCACTGTGACAGCATCAGAAAGACACCAGAAGCCACACAAGACTGGGTACAAAAAATGTTAGAAGATGATCCACAACATTTGGAGTGGTACACTCAGAGGTGTTTGTTAGCCCAATATTCCCACAAAGCTGACATTGTCACTTTGAAGCAACAACTGAACCAAACTGAAGGTAAGTAAGTGTGTGTGTGTGTGTGTGTTTGTGTGTGTGTGTGTGTGTGTGTGTGTGTGTGTGTGTGTGTGTGTGTGTGTGTGTGTGTGTGTGTGTTCTTGTCATGTTTGGTTTGATCTAGTCTTGCAATGAAGAGGTGACCCTTCCACATGTTCCTCGACCTCTAAAATGCAGCCTCACATAGGCTCCAGCCACCTGTAACCCTCTGTGGGATCTCACTCTCTCTCAGGTGTTCACATCTTCCAGAGGATGAGCGGCTGTGAATGGGATGATGAGACTGGAGAGGTTAACGGTTTTGCTCAGTTTGGTTATGATGGAGAAGACTTCATAGCATTTGACCCAAAGACACTGACATGGATCGCTCCAAAACCACAAGCTGTCATCACCAAACACAAGTGGGACAGAGATAGAGGTCATATTGAAAGGTGGAACTACTACCTCACACAGGAGTGCCATGAGTTCTTGAAGAGGTATTTGGACCTTGGGAAGAGCTCTCTGCTGAGAACAGGTAGATCACATGACCTGATTTAGTTTCATGGACACAATTTGAAAATGCCTCTTCTGTTTCAAACCTCCCTCCCTCACCCTTCACCCTTGTGTTTCTAGACCTTCCCTCAGTCTCTCTCCTCCAGAAGACTCCCTCCTCTCCAGTCAGCTGCTTCGCTACAGGTTTCTACCCTCACAGGGCCGATATGTTCTGGAGGAAAGATGGAGAGGAGCTTCATGAGGAAGTGGAACGTGGAGAGATCCTCCCCAACCATGATGAATCCTTCCAGATGAGTGTTGACCTGAACCTCTCATCAGTCACACCTGAAGACTGGAGGAGGTACGAATGTGTGTTTCAGCTCTCTGGTGTGAAGGACGACATCATCAGCAAACTGGACAAAGCTGTGATCAGAACTAACTGTGGTAAGACTGGAATACTGAATTTGCAGTCGTTATTCTCTAAAAACATCTCTTGCCCAATAAAATATATACGTGTCATTTGCAGTAAATGTTCTGATGGTGGTAACTCTGGCTTCTGATTATACAATTTGAGTGAGTTTAAAACAATTTTATCAGTCCTGAGCATTCTGGAGCCGAGGGTTAGTCCAGGGTTAACAAACAAAACTGCTGTTCTGCTCACTGAAATAAATGTAGTTGTCCGTTCACTGGTTGAGACAACAGGCTCCATTCTGGTGCCAGGACATTGTTAGGAGCGTATCTGCACCAGTGAACTGGCATTTACCTGAAGTTATATTCTCATCTGTACCAGTCTGGTATCTGGGCAGTGGCAGCTTGTGACTCAAAGAATTGGAAAGAACAGGAGGAAACATGGAATCTTACAACAAACCGTATCAAACTTTATGATTGTCCCCCACTTGATGAAATCAGAGGTGGGGGACAAATTTAAGTGTCAATAAAACAATTTGCTTTCAAAAACAAAAACCCCCAAGTGGTGAAAAGGCTGCTTCTTGAAAGACATTTAGCATAAACTGTCAGATACCAAACAGACGAGGACCACAAAAGCGTCACGTTTAAACAGTTTATTGAAGGGTTTGGGGAAAGGGAGTGTGTGGGTGTGTGTCCAGAGCTGAGGGGCGTCTCACTGAGATGGCGGGGTTGGATCCAGGGCCCACTCAGCAAAGGTCCGAAGTTCCAGGGGGAAAACACACACACAGCGGAGAGAGGGGAGGACTGGGCAGAGGGAATCGTGGCAGCAGTACAGTCAAGGGCTAGGCAGTATTCTTAGAGGTCAGGCAGAAGGCAGGTCTAGTTTACCGGGGCAGGAGATCAGAGACGTAGTCGAGCAGGTCCGGTTTCACAGGTTGGAGTCAGAGGCGTAAGTAGACAGGCAGGTAACTGGTGCTGGTTTGCAGACGATCTGACAAGGAGGCACTGAAAGACAGGGCTTTATATACAGAGGTGATCAGCAGAGAATGCAGTGCAGCTGGCAGGTTGATGAGTGCAGGAGTAGACACAGGTGTGACTAATCAGACAGAGCAGAGACTGGAGCAGCAGATGACAGGCAGAGAGGGAGGGCTCATGACAGAACCCCCCCCCCTAAGGGACGGCCCCAGAAGTCCCCAAAAGACATCAAACCGGGCGGGCGGAGGGGGAGCCGGCGGAGGGCCAGAACTCCTAAGAGGTCAGATTACCGGGTCAGAAGCTGGGCGGGAGGAGCGACAGGACCCCCTTGGACGACCCCGACGGATGGCAGGCTGGTCCGGATGCAGACGGTGGAAGTCGGTGATGAGAGTCCGGTCCATGATTCGACTGGTCGGCACCCAGGTCCTCTCCTCAGGCCCATAGCCCTCCCAGTCGACAAGGTACTGGAGGCCCCTACCCCTCCGTCTGGACCGAAGCAGGCGTCGAACGGTGTACACCAGCCCACCGTCAACGAGGCGAGGGGGAGGAGGAGGAGGTGGTACCGGTGGTACTGGTTTGACCTTAGAAACATGGAAAGTGGGGTGTACCTTCATGGAGGCTGGCAACTGGAGCCGGACCGCAGTTGGACTGATGACCCTCTGGATTGGGAATGGGCCGAGGAACCGAGGTGCTAGCTTACGTGATTCCACCCGTAGTGGCAGGTCCTTGGCTGCCAGCCACACTTTCTGGCCAACACGGTAAGTGGGTGCTGGCATCCTCCGACGGTTAGCCCCAGTGGCATAGCTGGTAGCTGACTTGAGTAGTGTGGCGCGGGCTTGTGACCAGGTGCGGCGGCATCGGCGAGCATAGGCGAGGGCAGACGGACAAGAAACCTCTCCTTCCTGGCTGGGGAACAGAGGGGGCTGGTAGCCAAACACACACTGGAAAGGTGACATACCAGTGGCAGAGCAGGTGAGGGAGTTGTGGACGTACTCTACGCAAGTCAGTTGTTGTGCCCAAGCCTGGGGCTTGCGAGAAGCCATGCATCGGAGCGCCTTCTCCAGCTCCTGGTTCACCCGCTCTGACTGACAATTGGACTGGGGGTGGAATCCCGAGGTGAGACTGACTGTGGCCCCTAGGAGATGGCAGAACTCCTTCCAGAAGGTGGAAGTGAATTGTGGGCCTCGGTCTGAGACGACATCCCTGGGCAGGCCGTGTAGACGGAAAACATGATCCAAAACAACCTGGGCAGTTTCTCTAGCAGATGGCAGCTTCGGGAGGGGAATGAAGTGTGCCATCTTGCTGAACCGGTCTACCACAGTGAGGATGACAGTCATTCCATCCGATGGGGGCAGGCCTGTTACAAAGTCCAGTGAGACGTGGGACCAGGGTCGTCTGGGCACAGGCAGAGGCTGGAGTAATCCAGCAGGTGGCTGGCTGGAGGACTTGTTCTGATTGCAGGTGGGGCAAGCACGGACAAATTCTCTTACATCCCCTCTCAAGGAAGGCCACCAGAAGCGCTGGGCAAGGAGATGGCAGGTGCGGGCCGAACCCGGGTGGCAGGCAAGGCGGGAGTTGTGTCCCCACTGTATGACCCGGGATCTCAAGTTCTCAGGGACGAAGAGACGGCCATCAGGGCATGCACTGGGGCCGGGATGGTCATGGAGGGCCGCTTGAACTTCCTCCTCGACATCCCAGGTCAGGGCAGCTACGACACAGGGATCGGGCAGAATGGATGCAGGTTCCTGGGAAGGGCCGTCATCCTTCTGGAACTGGCGGGAGAGAGCGTCCGGCTTGGTGTTACGCGAACCTGGGCGGTATGACAAGGTGAAGTTGAATCTGGTGAAGAACAAGGCCCAGCGAGATTGTCTGGGGTTAAGACGCTTGGCAGTGCGGACGTATTCCAGGTTTTTGTGATCAGTCCATACCAGGAACGGAACCGTGGACCCCTCCAGCCAGTGACGCCACTCCTCCAGGGCGAGCTTGACGGCCAACAGCTCACGGTTTCCAATGTCATAATTCCGCTCTGCAGGTGAAAGCCGGCGGGAAAAGAATGCACAGGGGTACAACTTGTTGTCCTCCACTGCCCGTTGAGAGAGTATGGCCCCGACTCCCACGTCCGAGGCATCCACCTCAACCACAAACTGCCGGTCTGCATCCGGCATCTGGAGGATGGGAGCAGTTGTGAAGCGGGCCTTGAGGGTCTGAAAAGCTTTGTTAGCCTCTGGGGTCCAGACAAAGGGGTGTTTGATACTGGTCAGGGCGGTGAGGGGGGCGGCGACGGTGCTGTAGTTCCGGATGAATTTCCTGTAGAAATTGGCGAAGCCAAGGAACTGCTGCAACTTCTTCCTATTCTCCGGAACTGGCCAGGACGTAACAGCCGAAACCTTTGCGGGGTCCATCTGGATATTTCCCTCAGCCACGATGTATCCCAGGAATGACACAGATGGGGCATGGAACTCGCACTTCTCTGCTTTGACATAGAGGGAGTTCTCCAGGAGGCGACGGAGGACCAGCTGGACATGACGAGTGTGTTCAGACAGAGTTCTGGAGAAAATCAAGATGTCGTCCAGGTATACGAAGACAAACTTGTTCAGCATGTCCCGCAGCACATCGTTCACCAGAGCCTGGAATACCGCTGGGGCGTTGGTGAGGCCAAATGGCATTACCAGGTACTCGTAGTGGCCGGTGTGGGTGTTGAATGCGGTTTTCCACTCGTCACCTTCTCTTATGCGCACCAGGTGGTAAGCATTTCTAAGGTCCAGTTTGGTGAAAATTGTGGATCCCTGGAGCAGCTCAAAAGCAGAGGTGAGTAAGGGCAGAGGGTACCGGTTCTTCACCGTGATGTCATTCAGACCTCGGTAATCAATGCAGGGACGAAGAGATCTGTCTTTCTTTCCCACAAAGAAGAACCCAGCACCCGCAGGTGAAGAAGACGGGCGGATGATTCCAGCTGCTATGGAGTCCCTGATGTAATCCTCCATGGACTTTCTTTCAGGAGGAGACAGTGAGTAGAGGTGACCCTTGGGTGGAGAAGTTCCAGGGAGGAGGTCAATGGCACAGTCGTATGGACGGTGTGGGGGCAGAGATGTGGCTTTGGCCTTGTTGAACACTTCCCGGAGGTCATGGTAGCATTCAGGGACGTTAGAGATGTCAGGGGCAGTGCTGGGGGGTACTGAGCTGGGGGGCAGCGAGGCAGCACGCAGACAGGTCAGGTGGCAGTCATTTCCCCACGCTTTGACAGTTCCGGAGGCCCAGTCGAGGTGAGGATTGTGGAGACGGAGCCATGGGTAGCCCAGGATAAGGGGTTGGCCTGGAGAGCAGAGCAGGTGGAAGCGGATGGTCTCTTGGTGGTTGCCTGACACCAACATAGAGATGGGGGCTGTAATGCTGGTAACTGTGCCGAGTACATGACCGTCCAGGGCCCGGGCTGGAACAGGAGTGGGCAAGGGGTGGCTTTCCAAGCCCAGCTGATTAGCAAGTTCTGTGTCCATAATATTGGCTTCTGCGCCAGAGTCCACCAGGGCTGCCAGAGTGTGGGTAGCATCAGACAGGCGAAGACAGACTTGGATCAGCCGGATTCCTCCTACATCTGGTGAGCTCTGGCTTTTACTGGACAGGTGGCAACCCGATGACCATCACCGCCACAGTACAGGCACAAGTTGGAAGTGATGCGTCGCTGGCGCTCTGCAGGGGTTAGGGAGGCACGGCCAATCTCCATCGGTTCAGGCAGGTCTGGCTGGTTGGATGATGTGGCAGGAGAGGACGGGAAAGCAGTTGGGGCGCTCCGTGTGCTGGTGGATGGACTGTGGCACCCTCTCTCTCGACGACGGGCCTGGATCCTGCGGTCGATGCGGACAGCCAGAGCAATGGCTTCGTCGAGGGTGGAGGGTTGATCATGGGAAACCAGCTCGTCCTTCATATAGTCCGCCAGGCTGTGGAGGAATGCATCCACCAATGCTTCCACGTTCCAGGAGCTCCGGCTTGCCACGGTTCGAAAATCAATGGAGTAATCTGCAACTGTTTTTCTGCCTTGGCGAATACTCATCAGGGTCCGTGATGCCTCAGCTGTTGTGGACTCCAAGTCAAAGACCTTGAGCATCTCCTCGGCGAACAGGTTAAAGGTCGCACATGCAGGAGTCTGGCGCTCGAACTCCGCCATTCCCCACAGTCGAGCTCGGCCCGTCAGGTGAGTGACCACATAGCCGACTTTAGCCCTTCAGTGGCAAAGGTTCTGGGTTGCAGGGAAAACTGGACACGGCAGCTCGTCAGGAATGCCCGTACCTGGGTTGGGTCGCCGTTGAACCGCTCTGGATTGCCGATCTTGGGTTCTGGGGCATCGGCTGCAGCGGTGGTGACCAGGGCAGATGACTCGGGGGCTAAGCCAGTGGGCAGACTGGCTGGAGCTGGACCGGTGGGGGCAGACAGAGGAGTGAGGTTGGTGAGAAGTTGGATAATCATGGCAAGTTGTTGTTGCTGCTGCTGAACCTGTTGCTGTTGCTGCTGGAACTGCTGATGCTGTTGGCAGCCGACCTGAAGCAGGGAGGCAATGTCACCAGTCATGCGGTTTACCTCTCTCTCTGTGTGTTCCAGACGTTGCATGGTGGTGGGGGATTTGGGTTCGTCGGTTTCCAGGCTGGGTTGGACGTGCGCTGGGTCCATGTTTGGTCAGATCGTACTGTCAGATACCAAACAGACGAGGACCACAAAAGCGTCACGTTTAAACAGTTTATTGAAGGGTTTGGGGAAAGGGAGTGTGTGGGTGTGTGTCCAGAGCTGAGGGGCGTCTCACTGAGATGGCGGGGTTGGATCCAGGGCCCACTCAGCAAAGGTCCGAAGTTCCAGGGGGAAAACACACACACAGCGGAGAGAGGGGAGGACTGGGCAGAGGGAATCGTGGCAGCAGTACAGTCAAGGGCTAGGCAGTATTCTTAGAGGTCAGGCAGAAGGCAGGTCTAGTTTACCGGGGCAGGAGATCAGAGACGTAGTCGAGCAGGTCCGGTTTCACAGGTTGGAGTCAGAGGCGTAAGTAGACAGGCAGGTAACTGGTGCTGGTTTGCAGACGATCTGACAAGGAGGCACTGAAAGACAGGGCTTTATATACAGAGGTGATCAGCAGAGAATGCAGTGCAGCTGGCAGGTTGATGAGTGCAGGAGTAGACACAGGTGTGACTAATCAGACAGAGCAGAGACTGGAGCAGCAGATGACAGGCAGAGAGGGAGGGCTCATGACATAAACATATTGTTTCTAAACAAAGAAGTCCTCATTTCAGCCATGAAGTGTTTCAGAATGAGTCATTTTACCAACAAAGTTAAATTTAAATTTATAGTATTGTTCTACTGTGACAACAGATTTATGTTTTCATAAAAACAGACAACATGTCACATAATTTTCACATGTTTCCTGTGTATTTTATTAATATATAGAAATATATAAAATACCACAAAGCTTATAATGTGATACAGGAACAGATCAGTGCTGAACACTAAGAACATTCACAGATCTAAAAGTGAAGGTTCACATCAGAAAGTATTAATACATGTATCAAATACATGACTTACACACTCCACATACAAAATATAGATTACAAAACTGACATGTTAACAGTAGGGGTGCAACAGATCACAAAACTCACAGTTCGGATCGTATCACGTATTTGAGTCACGGATTGGATCATTTTTAGGATCAGTGAAAAAAAACAGAGTGGGGCGACAAATAGAACTTTGTTTTCAATTTATTCTGTAACACACTTACAGCAAGAAACAACAAGGAACTTTTGCCCATGGCCTTAAATGAAAACAACATTTAAGATGTCCAATGTTTAAATAAAATATATAAAATATTCAATGTTCAATTATTTCAATATGAGGCATGATCCTCTTTTAAACATGGTAGTGAATGAAACAGCCTTTGTCCACATCATCAAAGCTTGATGAAACTTAGAAACATGAACACACGTCTTCTCCTGCAGCTTGTTGAATGAGTCACCAAACAAACATTCACCGCTAACATTAGTTAGCTGCAGCACGTTAAACATCAGATAAACATAACTGCAAATGTCATTTCGGACCCCTTCAATGCTGCTTTGATTGTTAGCGACACACTGTTACATCACTAGTTAACACGTTATTCTAGTTATTTTAAGCTTATTAACAAACTGAAGAAAAAAAAATGAACTGAAGAAACCATCAGAACAACCACAGCCACACAGAGATATTTAACCATCAGAGATTAAATTAGCGACCATAGAGAAAGAGAAGCTGTAACATTATCTGACATCTTCTTTCTGAGATCAAGTATTCATGTCATAATATCCATTTGGGGCTGTTGGTCATCTTGTTTGTTTTTTGACAGAACTTTATGGCTGCTGCTTAACCAGTCTGATATCATTAACAACAATGACAAACAATCCAACTCTCCTGGTTGTTTCTCTGGTTGCTTCTCTCTCCAGCCTCCCCAGTGGCATCCTGCTGCTGCCAGCAGTTAGTTAACAAAAGTTAGTTAGTTAGTTTAACAAAAGTCCTGAACTGTCCTTCCATGGAAGAATCAGTTCAGTCGTTCCGTTGGATTTTCACAGAAACTCCGGCCCATGGCCTTCACATAGAAATCAGTCCACAGGGTGTTACAGGCAACCATAAAAGTCAGAGAACATTACAATATGTAAATTGCTTCCAAATTCTCTATATAAAACCTTTAAAAAGAGACATCACCTACTTTTGACAGTGTATTTGAACTGCTTTACTTATATTTTCAACTCTGCATATCCTGGACAATAATGAGTTTCCTCAGCGGAAAACTCTCACAGGAAAAAAGTCCTCATAGAAAGTCTTTGGTTTTGGGGGGATGAAAGTAACAAATGTGGTTGTAAATAATGTTGTATGATTATCATACATCATTATAGGTGAAAATACTAAAAGTACATTGACATGCACTTGATGCACTGTGAATGTTTTGTTTTGGTTCCAGTTTCTCCCTCAGAGTTCCCTACTGGTCCTGTTATTGGAGGTGTTGTAGGACTGCTGCTGCTCCTGGCAGTCTGCATCACTGGAGTCTTCATCTGGAGAAGGAAAAATAATGGTGAGGGACAAACATACTTTTACTCATCATCAAGCCATTTTAACTCCACTGTTTTAACATATTTCAGCACTGAATTCAAACTAACATTTCAGGAAAATATTTATTCTGAATGAATAAAACAAATAACAGTGTAACATGGCTGATGTTCAGTAACTTGACCTCCAACTGAAGAGTTATTCTCTTACCTTTTACAATAAAAGCAGCAATCAGTGAAATTAATACAGTCTTTCTATAAAAACATGTATTAGTGTTTTCTTTGTTTGCTTTCATAAATTCTCACATTGCAAATTGCACTGTGAATTGAAATTTTGTAATATTGTAATCTCTCATCTATATTTCAGGATTCAGACCTGCAAACTGTGAGTATTCAGCCAGACTCTCTCTGTAGAAATAAATACAGTTTATGGTTAAAATTGAATTACTGACATTTTGTTTTCCTTTTATAGCTTCAGACCCATCATCCTCTGATTCATCTTCAGTCAGAGATGCAGCTCTTAACTGATCACAGTGAGTATTTCATCATGTCATCAACACTGTGCAGATACTGTATGAAGAATCTCTCTGTTGCTCCTCCTGAAACTAGCTACAGTATACTGATATAATACTCTCAGAAATATACTGAAAGTCTGTCTTTCTTAAAAAAACTGTTTGTCTGACTTGCCAGAATTTCTCAGTCAAGTGATCCAGTATAGTTACAGGAAACAGCTGACACTGAGGTTTTAATGAAATAGTGATTGAACATTTTACATTCTGGACCAAAATCAAACATATTGCATTAAATATTAAATCAAATACTGTATGATATGACCACTAATAACTCCAGGTCCCTTATTATTTGTTACTCTGTCTTTGCAGCTTTCCAGTAAAGATTTAGAGGATAATCATGAAATCAAATAAAGCTGCTTTGGCATCAATATTTAATTCTATTTTGCACCATAAATGTTCGTCAACAAAACTTGTTTTAATGAATATTGAGATGTGACATCACAGGACTCATCAGAAAGTCACAGGATACATCAAACTAAAGTGTGAATTCATAGATCAGATTTATGAGTTTCAGGTCGTCAGTGGATGCAGTGAAGAATGATATCTGTGAAGATTATCTGAGAGCTGATAGAAGCATTAATGTTGATGTGAATCCTCCACTGCAGGAGTAACAACATCTGGAGAGAACTGATGCTGCTGTCCAGCTGTTTCCTCAAACCTTTGGTGGAGATGAATCACTGCAGCAGCTACCAGACACCAAAGAGCCACAACGTTACTCCAGTGGGGCATCTTTTGTCTTCAGATATCAAATTCATATCAGTTAGTCATGTGATGTACTGTCTGTGGTGATGATGGGAGACATGAAGCACTTCAACCTCTTCTTCTAAAGCTGGAGTCAAACCTAAAACTTTAAATGTTCAACTACTCATGCTTTCACTACCAATTAGTTACGGTGTGTTTTGGACTTTAGCAGCAGACAAGTACAGATAAAGAGCTTTACTGGAAGCAGACAGGAAAAGGTAACATAGATTCAAATGATAAAGTTCACACAGAAGCAGAAAATGTTTAAATTCTCTTTTAGTTTCCCTTTTTAATGTGAGGAGTCATTCACTAGTTTTTGTATATGATTCCTTTTCTATAAAGCATTTTGAAACTGCTTCATTGTATGAATTGTGCTATAATGTATATTGTAGATACACTTGTGTGTCTTGCTTTGCCTGCTGGTGCATTTTCTTTGAGCTGCTGTTTTCACTTTCTTAATTGTATCACTTTAATTAATGTTTACTAATCAACCTTAAACAGCTGCTCATGTTACTTCTGGTAAACACACACACACACACACACACACACACACACACACACACACATTTCCTGTTGAATCTGATCAGTCAGTCAGATATTGAATTTTCTCCTCCTGGTTACACATGATTCACAACTATTTTTAATTTCTATTGGTCATTCCATTTGACTTTATACACAGTTGACAGTTTTTCTTCTATCTCAGTGTTTTTTAATGTCTGTATCAAAGCAAGATGAAGGATTTCGTATTGTTGCTTCTCTTTTGCCACGTTGTATCTCCAGGTAATGTAATAATCTTTTTAAACAGTTGTTTAACTTTTATTTCAGCATTTAAATGCATCATATTCATAAACTGCACATTTACTGTAGAGATCAACATACCTCAGATTTAAACATGTCTATTCACTGCTAGTTCATTTTTAACTCTTTTATTATTGTGCTTTTAACATATGAAACTTGTGAGAGGTCTTCTCAGTCTCTTGAATGTACTAGTCAGAAGTTTGTGTCCAAACACACCCTTGATTTAGAATTGAATGTATATGTAGTCTTTACTAACCTCATAAAAAATGATAATCAATAAGGCTAATAAAGCTGTCTTAATCATTACAGCAAATGTGCCCACAAAAAATTGCTTATTAATATATCCAGCATTCATTTGTGTTTTGAGTTGTGTTTTTGGCTGCCTGGCCAATGGAAGGTCAATATTCACTCTCCTTTTAGCTTTTGTTTAGTCTCAATCATTCCAAGTATAATATCTGGCTCTTAGGTTGGTAGATGTTCTACTTTCATCACCAGCTCATCTCTAACTTTGTGCGTCTGAGGTGTCATGCTGGGCAAAATACTGAATGTAATTAAATGCATTTATCATAAATATGAATAAATGCATGTATATGAAAACTGGATTTCAAAACAATTCAAATCTCTTTCTCTTACAGTGAAACACTCACTGAAGTTTTTCTCCACAACATCCTCTGGAGTCAAAAACTTCCCAGATTTTGTGGCTGTTGGGATGTTTGATGAAGTTCTAGTGGCTTACTATGACAGCAACAATAAGAAAATAGAAGCCAAACAAGACTGGTCACAAAAAATGTTTGAAGATGATCCACAGCATTTGGAGTGGTACACTCATGAGTGTTTGTCAAGCCAATATATCCTCAAAGCTGACATTGACAGTTTGAAGCAGCAACTGAATCAAACTGAAGGTAAGTAAAAATACTGTAAAAATGTAAAGTTGTGTTTTTTGTCAAATAACAAACAGATATAGTTCCATTATAAACACACATGTTTACATGTTCAAACACATATACAGTTTGCTAAATGTGCATATATACTTCCTTATATCCTTCCCTCTATGATCTATTACTTTATCAAAATGGGTGGTCAGTATAAATATTATATATCGCTTTTACTGTTTGTGCTGGAAAAACTGAGCAATAGGGTCCTGCATTTGAATCTCTTCCTTGTTTTTTTTTGTTTTGTTTTTTGTGTGTCTTATTCAGTTCAACACAACGATCATCTCTACATTTAATGAAGAAGGTGTGTGTGTGTGTGTGTGTGTGTGTGTGTGTGTGTGTGTGTGTGTGTGTGGCTCTTGTCATGTTAGGTTTGATCTGAATGCTTAAAAATTGCAGGTCTGGATGGAAAGTTTGACTCCTTGATGTCAGTTTGTGTATTTCTGTGTGTTGGTCTTACAATGAAAAGGTGACCCTTCCACATGTTCCTCGACCTCTAAAATGCAGCCTCACATAGGCTCCAGCCACCTGTAACCCTCTGTGGGATCTCACTCTGCACTCTGTCTCTCTCTCAGGTGTTCACATCTTCCAGATGATGAATGCCTGTGAGTGGGATGATGAGACTGGAGAGGTTGATGGTTTTGCTCAGTTTGGTTATGATGGAGAAGACTTCTTAGCATTTGACCTGAAGACAAAGACATGGATCGCTCCAAAACCACAAGCTGTCATCACCAAACACAAGTGGGACGGAGATAGAGCTCACAATGAAAGGTGGAAAAACTTCATCACCCAAGAATGCCCTGAGTTCTTGAAGAGGTATTTGGACCTTGGGAAGAGCTCTCTGCTGAGAACAGGTAGATCACATGACCTGATGTAGTTTCATGGACACAATTTGAAAATGCCTCTTCTGTTTCAAACCTCTCTCCCTCACCCTTCACCCTTGTGTTTCTAGACCTTCCCTCAGTGTCTCTCCTCCAGAAGACTCCCTCCTCTCCAGTCAGATGCTTCGCTACAGGTTTCTACCCTCACAGAGCCGAGATGTTCTGGAGGAAAGATGGAGAGGAGCTTCATGAGGACGTGGAACATGGAGAGATCCTCCCCAACCATGATGGATCCTTCCAGATGAGTGTTGACCTGAACCTTTCATCAGTCACACCTGAAGACTGGAAGAGGTACGAATGTGTGTTTCATCTCTCCAGTGTGAAGGACGACATCATCACCAAACTGCACAAAGCTGTGATCAGAACAAACTGCGGTAAGACTGGAATACCGAATTTGCAGTCGTTATTCTCTAAAAACATCTGTTGCCCAATAAAATATAGACGTGTCATTTACAATAAATGTTCTGACGATGGTAACTCTGGCTTCTGATTATACAATTTGAGTGAGTTTAAAACAAGTTTATCAGTCCTGCGCATTCTGGTGCTGAGGGTTAGTCCAGGGTTAACAAACAAAACTGCTGTTCTGCTCACTAAAATAAATGTAGTTTCTTACTTGTTACCTTATGCACATGACCTACTTAAATTACTAAAGAAAAAATAAAAATCAGTTCCGTTCACTGGTTGAGACAACGGGCTCTGTTTTGGTGCCAGGACATTGTTAGGAGCGTATCTGCTCCAGTGAACTGGCATTTACCTGAAGTTATATTCTCATCTGTACCAGTCTGGTATCTGGGCAGTGGCAGCTTGTGACTCAAAGAATTGGAAAGAACAGGAGGAAAACCAACATGGAATCTTACAACAAACCGTATAGTATTGTTCTACTGTGACAACAGATTTATGTTCTCATCAAAAACAGACAACATGTCACATAATTTTCACGTGTTTCCTTTGTCTTTTCTTAATATAAAGAAATATATAAAATACCACAAAGCTTATAATGTGATACAGGAACAGATCAGTGCTGAACACTTAAGACATTCACAGATCTAAAAGTGAAGGTTCACATCAGAAAGTATTAATACATGTATCAAATACATGACTTACACACAGCATGCGCTTGATGCACTGTGATTGTTTCGTTTTGGTTCCAGTCCCAGAGTTCCCTACTGGTCCTGTTACTGGAGGTGTTGTAGGACTGCTGCTGCTCCTGGCAGTCTGCATCACTGGAGTCTTCATCTGGAGAAGGAAAAATTATGGTGAGGGACAAACATACTTTTACTCATCATCAAGCCGTTTTAACTCCACTGTTTTAGCATATTTCAGCACTGAATTCAAACTAATATATTTCAGGAAAATATTTATTCTGAATGAATAAAACAAATATTTGTAACCTGACTGATGTTCAGCAACTTGACGTCCAACTGAAGAGTTATTCTCTTACCTTTCACAATAAAAGCAGAAATCAGTGAAATTAATGCAGTGTTTCTAGAAAACATGTATTAGTGTTTTCTTTAAATTCTGACATTAAAATTTGAATTGTGAATTGAAATTTTGTAATATTGTAATCTCTCATCTATAATTTCAGGATTCATGCTTGTAAACTGTGTGTCACGCCGTGGTGAGGTTTAGTTGGGTTTTTTGTCCTATCTTCATGTCTTGTCTTGTCATTTCCTGTTTTATTTTGAAAATTATCCCTCCTTGTCTCTGGTCACTTGCCCTTCCTCATGTGTCTGTGTAACTACCCCAAGTGTCTCCACCTGTTCCCCGTTCCCTCGTCAGTTCTGTCTGTGTATTTAATCCCTGGTTTTCAGTTCTGTCCTTGTTGGTTCATTTGGTTTTGGTTCCTTGTCATAGTCACAGTCCTAGCCTTGCCCTGCCTTGTCTTGGGCTTTAAAATAAAGGATTTTTTTGCATTTCACGATACCTCTGCGCCTGGGTCCTGTTTCTGAGCAACTTCGACAGAAGTCTAGGTCCAAGGGTAGGTCTAGGGGCAACAGTCGTTCCTGAACATGGCCTGCCAAGCCCTTCAGGAAGACATCATAGAGCGCCATTTCATTCCAACCACTCTCTGCAGCCAAGGTCCGGAAGCGTACGGCATAGTCCGAGACCGATTCTCCACCTTGCCTCAGCCCACTCAGTTCCCTTGCCTTTTCCCGCTCCGAGGAGACAGGGTCGAAGGTCTTACGGAGGGCCTCAGTGAAGTCCTTAAGGGAGCTGCAGATGGGAGAATCCCTCGCCCATTCAGCCCTGGCCCATGCTCTTGCCCTTTCCTTCAGGTAGAAACACACCTTGGCTCGGTCTGTGGGAAATGCATGGGGTGACAGTTCAAAATGCATTTCACAGTCTATGATAAAAAAAAAAAAAACTTACATTGTCCTGGGTCCCCTGAGAATAGTCAGGAGGAGCCAGCCGGGCTCCAGCTCCGGCGTAGGAAATGGGGGGAACCGGAACTGTTGGGGTAGGCTCAGGCTGGGGGGCAGTGGGTGCAGTGTCTGACTTCTGCAGGTGACCCAGAAGCTGCTGCACCTGTTCAGTGAGCTGAGACACCTGAGTAGTTACTGCAGCCTTAAAGCTGCTGGGCCGTGGCATGGACACGGGGTCCGGCTGTGGCTGTGGCATGGACACGGGGTCCGGCTGTGGCTGTGGCATGGACACGGGGTCCGGCTGTGGCTGTGGTTTGAGCAGATGACTGTGAAGCCGCTCCAACTGCTCAGAAAGCTGAGCCATCTCGGTGGTAAAGGCTGCCCTGAAGTCCTCCTGACGGGTGAGGATTGCTCCCCGTGCCCAAAGAGCTGAGGACATCAGCTCCGACTGTGCAGCCTCCCTGCGGCCCACCTCTGCTGGGTCCCTATGTGGTTGGTTCATTCTGTCGAGAAGTTGCTCAGAAACAGGACCCTGTCTTTGGAAACAGCTGACACTGAGGTTTTAATGAAATGGTGATTGAACATTTTACATTCTGGACCAAAATCAAACATATTGCATTAGATATTAAATCAAATACTGTGTAATATGACCACTAATAACTCCAGGTCCCTTATTATTTTTTACTCTGTCGTTGCAGCATTCCAGTAAAGATTTATACGAGAATAGTGAACTCAAATAAAGATGTTAGATCATCAATATTTTATTCTATTTTCTCACCATAAATGTTCATCCACAATACTTGTTTTAATGAATATTGAGATGTGACGTCACAGGACCGTCAGAAAGTGACAGGATACATCAAACTAAAGTGTGAATTCATAGATCAGATTTATGAGTTTCAGGTCGTCAGTGGATACAATGAAGAATGATATCTATGAAGATTATCTGAGAGCTGATAGAAGCATTAATGTTGATGTGAATCCTCCACTGCAGGAGTAACAACATCTGGAGAGAACTGATGCTGCTGTCCAGCTGTTTCCTCAAACCTTTGGTGGAGATGAATCACTGCAGCAGCCACCAGACACCAAAGAGCCACAACGTTACTCCAGTGGGGCATCTTTTGTCTTCAGATATCAAATTCATATCAGTTAGTCATGTGATGTACTGTCTTTGATGATGATGATGGGAGACATGCAGCACTTCAACCTCTTCTTCTAAAGCTGTCAAACCTAAAACTTTAAATGTTCAACTACTCATGCTTTCACTACCAATTAGTTTACAAATAGATTAGTGAAAATATATTTGAGAGGTCTTCCTGTTACATCATACCTGTGTAAACCTTAAATGTTCAGATGTTTAGGCTTAAAGGTTTTGGGAAACACTCTAGTGAAGCTTGTCCTGATACCTGGAAAGCATGTACTTACTTTAAAAAAAAAAAAAAAAAAAAATTGTCAAAATGTGTTCGGATAAAAGAAAAGGTTTACACTACTACAAAACACACACACACACACGCTCCGCAAATTTTAATTTGTTAATTAAGGAGTACACTGAACATTATGACTCAGAGTGTGTCTTTCCCTCTTTTACCACTAGAGAGCAACATAACTCTGAAATGTCTCAGCTGTGAGGTCACCAGAGAGAAACAGCTGCCAGAGCATTTCCAAACCTCCAACATTACAAAATGTTTCTTTACTTAAAGTTTTCAATAGTTAAAGAAAGATTCTTACAAACAGCCTGTTTCCATATAAGATCAGAACAATACAGTTAAGGTGTAAATAACTTTTCCACTGTGTTGTTGAAGATTCAACAGAAATTAGTGCTCAGTTTGAAAATCTAAATGATCTAAAGTGGTTGTTTGTGCATCTGTGTCACATCCTGATCACTTTATCTTGACCCTGTTGACTGAAAATTACTAAACTACCTGCAGCTGTAATTGCCAACATTTTACCATTCTTTAGTGTCCAGTAATGAGATCAGCTTACATTTATCAGCCACATTTAAAAATGGAGCTGAACATTTATTGAGAAGCTTTAAAATATGTTAACTGTATTCAAGTATGTTTGAAATTTTTATGGTTCATGCCCTTCCAAAGGGGGTCAATGTAAATCAGTTAATTATAATATCCTGAGCTGCCAGTAAAACTTTGTCATGAGTCTAAACAACAAATGCTTTGGAAACTACTGTTTACAATTATAAAAGCACAAATAAACAGATTACAGGATAACACAGTATATAATGCATTCAAATGTCCTGTGTTATAATTAGCAGAAGGTCGACATCCAGTGAGAGAAAGAGAAGCGAAACAACTGAATGGCATAAATAAACGTTTTACCCAAGAAGGAAACCTAACTTCCCTTTATGAAGTGGCATCAAGTTTTTCAAAGGGGTGGTAAGGAGGATTCACTGTCAGCTCATTTGTCTTCTTAGGAATTATTTTCTATGGCTGGTCTCTGTTCCCCTCTCAGGGTTAATCACAGTATATTTACAGTAACCTAGTGACAGCTTAGAAACACACTTGAGCTGAGATAACCAATGTGTCTACTGTGTATCTCTACTCTGTCTTTTGGGGATCAGCAGCAAAGATATCTTAATCAACTAGATCATATCAACTTTGCTACATATTTGAATAAACTTCAATTGTTATGTACTTTGGATAGAAGGCTATTGTTAATTATGAAATGTGTAGTTCAAGAGAAAACAACCATCTTAAAACTATCTTTAAACTAGACTTGCAAGCAGCAGTGAAAATAATGTTTAAATACCAGTAATTCAAACTTCCAACTGAAGAACACCTGAAACAGTCTCACAGATTGTAAAGATGATATTAAAAGTAATGATTTTATGGCAAGCTGCAGCTGGACACATTGTTAGCTCTTCAGGTGAGGAGTTGCATCATGTGTGATGTCTCAGATTCTGTGTGTTATGATACGGTGTGTTTTGGACTTTAGCAGCAGACAAGGGCTTCACTAGAGGAGGCAGGAAAAGGTAACAGAGATTCAAATTATAAGTTCGCACGGAAGCAGAAAATGTTTAAATTAAATAAAAACAACAATAAATTACAGAAATATACTGTAAATAAGAATATGTCTTCAATCTTAATGGCTCAGTAATGAGATCAGCTCAGTTTTACATTTAAAAATACATAACCTCTAACATCTGGCACAGGAGAGGATGAGACAAGTGACAGCTTTATGGAACTGAACATTTATTCAGAAGCTTTAAAATATGTCAACTGTATTCAAGTATGTTTTGAAAAAATAATTTTTATGATCCATGCCCTTCCGAAGGGAGAAAATGTAAATCTATCAATTATAATATATAATTATAATAAAAACACAAATAAACAGATTACAGGATAACACAGTATGTAATGTGTTCAAATATCTTATGTTATAATTAGCAGAAGGTCGACATCCAGTGAGAGAAAGAGAAGTGAAACAATTGAATGGCAGAAATAAACGTTTTACCCAAGAGGGAAACCTAACTTCCCTTTATGAAGCAGCATCAAATTCTTCAGAAAAGTGGTGACAAATATTCACTGTCAGCTCGTTTGTCTTCTTAGGAACTACTTTCACTGGCTGGTCTCTGTTCCCCTCTCAGGCTTAATCACAGTATATTTGCAGCAACCCAGTGACAGCTTAGAAACACACTTGAGCTGAGATAACAAATGTGTCTACTCTGTCTTTTGGGGCCCAGCAGCAAAGATATCTTAATCAGCTATATCATATCAAATTTGCTACATATTTGAATAAACTTCAATTGTTATATGCTTTTATCTATGTGCTATTATTAATTATGAAATGTGTAGTTCAAGAGAAAACAACCATCCTAAAACTATCTTTAAACTAGACTTGCAAGCAGCAGTGAAAATAATGTTTAAATACCAGTAATTCAAACTTCCAACTGAAGAACACCTGAAACAGTCCCACAGATTGTAAAGATAATATTAAAAATAATGATTTTATGGCAAGCTGCAGCTGGACACATTGTAAGCTCTTCAGGTGAGGAATTGCATCATGTGTGATGTCTCAGATTCTGTGTGTTATGATACGGTGTGTTTTGGACTTTGGACTAGACAAGCACAGACAAGGAGCTTTACTGGAAGCAGGAAAAGGAAACAGAGATTCAAATTATCAAGTTCACACAGAAGCAGAAAATGTTTAAATTATCTTTTAGTTTCCTTTTTTGATGTGAGGAGTCATTCACTAGACTTTATATATGATTCCTTCTCAATAAAGCACTTTGAAACTGCCTCATTGTATGAATTGTGCTATACTGTATATTGTAGATACACTTGTGTGTCTTGCTTTACCTGCTGGTGCTTTTTGTGTGAGCTGCCATTACACTTTCTTAATACACACACACACACACCCACACCCACACCCACCCACACACACACACACACACACACACACACACACACACACACACACACACACACACACACACACACACACACACACCACTGCATTTTCTGGTTGAATCTGATCAGCCAGTCAGATATTGAACTGACTCCTCCTTATGATTCACGGCCAGTTATAATTTCTATTGGTCATTCCATTTGACCGTACACACAGTTTTTCTTCCATCACAGTGTTTTTTCAATGTCTGTATCGAAAGCAAGATGAAGGATTTCGTGTTGTTTCTTCTCTTTTGCCACGTTGTATCTCCAGGTAACTGAATAATCTTTTCAAACAGTTGTTTAACTTCTATTTCAGCATTTATATGCATCATATTCATAAACTGCACATTTACTGCAAAGATCAACATACCTCAGATTTAAACATATCTATTCACTACTAGTTCATTTTCAACATTGGTTTTATTATGCTTTTATCTTATGAAACTAGAGAAATACATCTATTAATGAGATTAATTGAGATCTGAAATGTGTTTAATTAATCTATGAATTTTACCAATAATGTTGTTCAGGTGTCACTGACACTGAATATATTTTGGATTTTGCAGAAATAATAGTTTCTGTACAGTACTGATGTTCTGTATGTTGTTAACATCTGGCTGTGTGTCAGATTATTATCTTTGACTTTATTGAACAGTGTCATTCATTGAAATGAATTTTAATATAAAAGACAAAACTGTAACAAATGGTTTTCAATGAATTAAGTTGAAACCTCAAAGCACAGACCTCAAATATTACTTTAATAAAGGAGTTTTTACATGTTGGATTTGTTTTAAATACACAGTGAATTATACCAATGAATTTAATGTTTCATAAGAAAACCTTTATGACTGTAAATGTGATTTCAAGGCAATTTTTCTTATTACATTTACATCTCAACATTAATATGTAACATAATAATGTGAAAACTATAAGCCAAGGTATAAATCATGGGTTACATCATTTCTCAGTGTGTTTCAAAACTACAAATATTCCAAAACTGTCAAAAACAAAAATGTATTAACATCTTAATAACTGCATGTATGGAGTCTATGTGGCACAAGAGGAGATACTTGAGTATGACCATCTGCTTCAGACGATGTTGGTGTTTCATTAAGTGTAATGATTCTCACTTAGACTATTAACTGCAGCTTAATGTACCAGCATCATGTAGGAAAGCACAATTTCACAAATATTTATCATATTGCAGTACCTGTTTTTAATAAGGCTTAGTTTTTGTTCACTGAATACTAATATTAAGAATGATTAAACATGGATAAATGCATGTTTATGAAAACTGGATTTCAAAACGATTCAAACCTCTTTCTCTTACAGTGAAACACTCAGCGAAGTTTTTAGCCACAACATCCTCTGGACTCAAAAACTTCCCAGATTTTGTGGGTGTTGGGATGGTTGATGAAGTTCCATCACTTCACTTTGACAGCATCAGTAAGACACCAGAACCCAAACAAGACTGGGGGAAAAAACTGATGAAAGATGATCCAGAACATTTTAAGTTTTACACTAAGGAGTGTTTGGAAAAGTATGCTTTGTCCAAAACTTACATTAAGATTTTGGAGCAGCAATCGAACCAAGATGAAGGTAAGTAAAAATACTGTAAAAATGTATAGTTGTTTTTTGTCAAATAGCAAACAGATATAGTTCAATTATGAACATGTTTACATGTTACAACACATACGCAGTTTGCTAAATATGTATATATATACTTCCTTTATATCCGTCCCTCTATGATCTATTACTTCTTCAGAATGGGTTTTCAGTATTAATATCATATATCGCTTTGACTGTTTGCATTGCTGGAAAAACTGAACAATAGGGTCCTGCATTTGTGTGTGTGTGTGTGTGTGTGTGTGTGTGCGTGCGTGCCTGTGTGCATGTGTGTGTGTGTGTGTGTGTGTGAAGCCCTTTTTGTCATGTTTGGTGTGATTTAGATGCTTAAAAATTGCATGTCAGCTACATTTTGGTTGGAAAGTTTGACTCCTTGATGTCAGTTTGTGTATTTCTGTGTGTTGGTCTTGCAATCAACCATGGTCTTGACCCCTTCCACATGTTCCTTGACCTCTAAAATGCAGCCTCACATAGCCTCCAGTCACCTGTAACCCTCTGTGGGATCTCACTCTGCACTCTGTCTCTCTCTCAGGTATTCACATTTTACAGGGTATGGTTGGCTGTGAATGGGATAATGACACTGAAGAGGTTCATGGTTTTATTCAGTTTGGTTATAATGGAGAAGACATCATGACATTTAACCTGAGGACACTGACATGGACCGCTCTAAAACCACACGCTTTCATCATCAAATACATGTTGGACAATGATAGAAGTTACAATAAACAGTTGAAGTACAACTTCACAAAGGGTTGCCCTGAGTTATTGACGAGATATTTGAACCTTGGGAGGAGCTTTCTGCTGAGAACAGGTAGAGTCACATGACCTGATGTAGTTTCATGGACACAATTTTAAAATGTCTCTTCTGTTGCTAACTCCCTTCCTCACCCCTCACCATTTGTCTCTCCAGACCTTCCCTCAGTGTCTCTCCTCCAGAAGACTCCCTCCTCTCCAGTCAGGTTTCTACCCTGACAGAGCCGAGATGTTCTGGAGGAAAGATGGAGAGGAGCTTCATGAGGACGTGGAACGTGGAGAGATCCTTCCCAACCATGATGGATCCTACCAGATGAGTGTTGACCTGAACCTTTCATCAGTCACACCTGAAGACTGGAAGAAGTATGAATGTGTGTTTCAGCTCTCTGGTGTGAAGGACGACATCGTCACCAAACTTCACAAAGCAGTGATCAGAACTAACTGGGGTAAGACTGGAATATTGACTTTACAATGGTTATTCCCTAAAAACATCTCCTGCCCAATAAAATATATAGTTGAGTTCAGTGGTTGAGACAACGGGCTCCATTTTGGTGCCAGGACACCACTACAACAAACCGCATCAAACTATATGATTGTCCCCCACTTGATGAAATCAGAGGTGGGGGGGCAAATTTATGTGCCAATAAAACAATTTGCTTTCAAAAACAAAAACCCCCAAGTGGTGAAAAGGCTGCTTCTTTGAAGACATTTAGCATAAACATATTTTTTCTAATCAAAGAAGTCCTCATTTCAGCCATGAAGTGTTTCAGAATGAGTCATTTTACCAACAAAGTTAAATTTAAATTTATAGTATTGTTCTACTGTGACAACAGATTTATGTTCTCATCAAAAACAGACAACATGTCACATAATTTTCAGGTGTTTCCTTTGTCTTTTCTTAATATAAAGAAATATATAAAATACCACAAGGCTTATAATGTGATACAGGAACAGATCAGTGCTGAACACTAAAGACATTCACAGATCTAAAAGTGAAGGTTCACATCAGAATGTATTAATACATGTATCAAATACATGACTTACACACTCTTATCTACGTGCACCACATACAAAATATAGTCTGCAAAGCTGACTTGTTAACACTAGGGGTGCAATGGATCACAAAACTCACGGTTCAGATTGTATCACCGATTTGAGTCACGGATCGTGTGTTCATTTATTCTGTAACACACTTACAGCAAGAAGCAACAAGGAACTTTTGCCCATGGTCTTAAATGAAAACAACATTTAAGATGTCAAATGTTTAAATAAAATATTCAGTGTTCAATTATTTCAATATGAGGCATGATACCATCCTCTTTTAAACATGGTAGTGAATCAAACAGCCTCTGTCCACATCATCAAAACTTGATAATAACTTAGAAACATGAACACACGTCTTCTCCTGCAGCTTGTTGAATGAGCCACCAAACACACATTCACCACTAACATCACTTAGCAGCTTGATGCTAATTAGCTGCTCAGCTGCAGCACATTAAACATCAGGTAAACATAACTGCATGACACTTCGGACCCCTTAGAGGCTGCTTTGATCGAAGAAACTATCAGAGTAAGCAGCCAGACCTCCTGCACACTCATTCACTAATCACACAACATGAACAGGTAACTGAACAACCACTCAGTTAAAAATGGGATCAATTCCAAATGATTTAGTGAATCCAGACAGCTCATAAATTTTCAAATCTGCACATCCTGGACAATAATGAATTTCCTCAGTGGAAAACTCTCACAGGAAAAAAGTCCTCATAGAAAGTCTTGGGTTTTGGGGGGATGAAAGTAACAAATGTGGTTGTAAATGATGTTGTATGATTATCATACATCATTATAGGTGAAAATACCAAAAGTACATTGGCATGCACTTGATGCACTGTGAATGTTTTGTTTTGGTTCCAGTCCCAGAGTTCCCTACTGGTCCTGTTATTGGAGGTGTTGTAGGACTGCTGCTGCTCCTGGCAGTCTGCATCACTGGAGTCTTCATCTGGAGAAGGAAAAATTATGGTGAGGGACAAACATATTTTTACTCACCATCAAGACATTTTAACAACAAATAACAGTGTAACCAGGCTGATGTCCCGTAACTTAAATCCAACTGAGGAGTTACTCTCTTACCTTTCACAATAAAAGCAGAAATCAGTGAAATTAATACAGTGTTTCTATAAAACATGTGTTAGTGTTTTCTTTGTCTGCTTTCATCAATTCTGACATTAAAATTTTAATTGTGAATTGGAATTTTGAAATATTGTAATCTCTCATCTATATTTCAGGATTCATGCCTGTAAACTGTAAGTATTATGTCAGTTTATCTGTCTGTCTGTCTTTCTCTCTCTCTCTCTCTCTCTCTCTCTCTCTCTCTCTATGTACAAATAAATGCAGTTGATAGTTTAAATTGAACTACTGACACTTTGTTTTTTCTTTTATAGCGCTGACGTGCTATGGTAAGCATATTCCGTCATTTCCAGTTGCCGACTGTGTTCACTTGTTGCTGCTCTCAATTCACTTGTTTTACTATATTATTGTGGATTACTGACACTTTGTTTTTTGCTTTTATAGCTTCTGACCCGTCATCCTCTGATCCATCAGAGATGTAGCTCTTAACTGATCACAGTGAGTATTTCATCATGTCATCAACACTGTGCAGATACTGTATGAAGAATCTCTCTGTTGCTCCTCCTGAAACTAGCTACAGTATACTGATATAATACTCTCATAAATATACTGAAAGTCTGTCTTTGTTTAAAAAACTGTTTATCTGATTCAGTATTTTATTCTATTTGTAATGATAAATGTTCATTAACAATACTTGTTTTAATGAATATTGAGATGTGACGTCACAGGACTCATCAGAAAGTCACAGGATACATCAAACTAAAGTGTGAATTCATAGATCAGATTTATGAGTTTCAGGTCATCAGTGGATGCAGTGAAGAATGATATCTGTGAAGATTATCTGAGAGCTGATAGAAGCATTAATGTTGATGTGAATCCTCCACTGCAGGAGTAACAACATCTGTAGAGAACTGATGCTGCTGTCCAGCTGTTTCCTCAAACCTTTGGTGGAGATGAATCACTGCAGCAGCTACCAGACACCAAAGAGCCACAACGTTACTCCAGTGGGGCATCTTTTGTCTTCAGATATCAAATTCATATCAGTTAGTCATGTGATGTACTGTCTTTGATGATGATTGGAGACATGCAGCACAACTTCTTCTTCTAAAGCTGGAGTCAAACCTAAAACTTTAAATGTTCAGCTACTCATGCTTTCACTACCAATTAGTTTACATATTGATGCAATAACACTCCTTAGAGCTTATATTATCATCTTATACATTTGTCATCTTTTTGTAACATTATTGTTAATGATTAGATTATTGGTGTTGGAGGATTAATTAGCATTTTATCTGTGGTACTGATTGGTGTGCTTTATTTCATATAATTTGTCTACATGACAGTATGCATCATCTCCAAGGTCATGTGATCTGTTTTTTCCTAAATGTGTTCACTTCAGTTAAAGTTTGTCTTTAAATCAGAAACAATATAATGATTAATTATGAATCGTTAATCAATCATCTTTTCACTGGTGATTTGTAAAACATGATTTTTTGGTGAACTTCATTTTGTCTAGAGGAGCTGCAACAGTTTATATTGTGATTTTTATTCTTATTTGCTCTAATAATGTTTATATTTACCTTCAATTAATAAATAAATTCTCCTGAAAACCTGCTTAAGAAGTCTTCTTGTTACATCATACCTGTGTATATCTCAAATGTTCAGATGTTTAGGCTAAAAGGTTTTGTCCCAAGTTTTGGGAAATACTCTAGTGAAGCTGATCCCTGATATCTGGAAAGCAGGAGTTCACTTTTTTTAAATATCAGTTGTCAAAATGTGTGAGGATAACAGAAAAAGTTTGCATTACTATAAGACACACACACATGCCACAGATTTTTATTTGTTCATGAATTTACCACTAGAGAGCAACATAACTCTGAAATGTCACCACAGAGAAACAGCTGCCAGCCATTTCCACCATCACCACTTCCTCCCCCACAGTCAGATTATAAAGCACTTTGTCATTGTGTGAATTGCGTTATATGACAGATGCTCATGTTACTGCATGCTATTAAACAAAACAAAAAAACACATTTCTTACATTTTCCTGTTGAATCTGGTCAGCCAGTCAGATATTGACTTGACTTCTCCTGGTAACACATGATTCACAGCTATTTATAATTTCTATTGGCCATTACATTTGACTGTACACACAGTTGACAGTCTTTCTTCCATCACAGTATTACACAGTGATACAATATCTGTATCAAAGAAGGATGAAGGATTTCATGTTGTTTCTTCTCTTTTGCCACGTTGTGTCTCCAGGTAACTGAAACATCTTTTTTAAAGAGTTGTTTAACTTTTATTTCAGCATTTATGTGCATCATATTCATGAAGCGCACATTTACTGTAAAGATAAACATACCTCAGATTTAAACATGTCTATTCACTTCCAATTTATTTTCAACACTGTTTTATTGTGCTTTTAACATATGAAACTTGTGAAAGGTCTCTTGAATGACAAACTTCTGACTAGTACTGTATTCTCTTCTTTACTCCTCTCTTGTATCTGTTACACAAACTATTGAGATGTCCAATGAAATACAGATATTATTGAGATTAATTCAGGTCTAAAACATTTTTAATTTATCTATTAATCTAGCCAGCAATGCTGTTCAGGTGTCAATGACACTGAATATATTTGGGATTTTGCAGAAATAACAGTATCTGTACAGTACTGATGTTCTGTATGTTGTTAACATCTGGCTGTGTGTCATTATTATTGTTGACTTTATATATAAATATAAAGAAGTGGTTTTCAAAGGTTTACTAATGCTGTAAATTCAGATTATAGATTCTGTACTACAGTAGAATATAATCAAAGCCTAATATGATATAATATGTTATAATAATATAATATTCACAGAACAAACCTCAAAGCACAGAGCTCAAGTATTACTTTAATAAAGGATTGTTTTTTGCATCTGGATTTGACTGACTGTAACTGTGACTTAAAGGCAATATTCTTATCACATTTACACCTTCTAATGGCCAGTGTTGTACTGTAGATTACAAGAGTGTTGCAAGACAGGAATACAACATTAACTTATAACATAATAATGTGAAAACTATAAGCCAAGGCATAAATCATGGGCTACATTATGTCTCAGTGTATTTTAAAACTACAAATATTCCAAAACTGTCTAAAAGAGAAATGTATTAACATCTTAATAACTGCATGTGTCGAGTCTATGTGACACAAGAGGAGATACTTGAGTATGACCTTCTGCTTCACACGATGTTGGTCTTTCATTAAGTGTAATGATTCTCACTTAGACTATTAACTGCAGCTTAATGTACCATCATCATGTACTAAAGCACAATTTCACAAATATTTATCATACTGCAGTACCTGTTACTAAATACTATAGCTGCCTTGGTCATTATGGCAAATGTGTCAACAAAAAAATGGATGTGCCTACAGCATTCATTTGTGTTTTGAGTTGTGTTTTTGGTTGCCTGGCCAATGGAAGGTCAATATTCACTCTCCTTTTAGCTTTTGTTTAGTCTCAATCATTCCAAGTATAATACCTGGCTCTTAGGTTGGTAGATGTTCTACTTTCATCACCAGCTCATCACTAACTTTGTGTGTCTGAGGTTTCATGCTGGGCAAAATATTGAATGTAATTAATATATTTATCATAAATATGGGCAAATGCATGTTTATTAAGAAACTGAACTTAAAAATCCTTCAAACCTCTTTCTCTTACAGTGAAACACTCGCTGAAGTCATTCTTCACAACGTCCTCTGGAGTCAAAAACTTCCCAGATTTTGTTGCTGTTGGGATGGTTGATGAAGTAACAATAGGATGCTGTGACAGCATCAGAAAGACACCAGAAGCCAAACAGGACTGGGTAAAAAAAATGTTTGAAGATAATCCAAAGCATTCGGAGTGGTACACTCAGGAGTGTTTGTCAACCCAATATTCCTACAAAGCTGGCATTGACTTTCTGAAACAGCAACTGAACCAAACTGAAGGTAAGTAAAAATACTGTAAAAATGTAAAGTTGTGTTTTTTGTCAAATAGCAAACAGATATAGTTCCATTATAAACATGTTAACATGTTCAAACACATACAAATGTTAAAAATGCATATATCACTTACTGTCTCCACAAGATGCAGAAAAAATAGTCCACGCATTTGTTACTTCTAGACTGGACTATTGCAACTCATTATTATCAGGCTGCCCTAACAGGTCTATAAAGACTCTGCAGCTGGTCCAGAATGCAGCTGCTTGTGTACTAACTAAAGCTAAGAAAAGAGATCACATTTCCCCCATCTTAGCTTCGCTGCATTGGCTTCCGGTAAAATCAAGAATTGAATTTAAAATCCTTCTCGTCACTTACAAAGCCCTTAATGGTCAGGCACCATCATATCTTAAAGAACTCATAGTACCATATTATCCCACTAGAGCACTGCACTCCCAGTATGCAGGTTTACTGTTGGTTCCTACAGTCTTTAAAAGTAGAATGGGAGGCAAAGCCTTGGACCAGGTCTTAGTTATGCTGCTATAGGTCTTTAGGCATGCTGACAACATGTCCATGTGTGTGTGTGTGTGTGTGTGTGTGTGTGTGTGTGTGTGTGTGTGTGTGTGTGTGTGTGTGTGTGTGTGTGTGTGAGGGTGTGTGTGTGTGTGTGTGAGGCTCTTTTTGTCATGTTTGGTTTGATCTGGATACTTAAAAATTGGAGGTCTGGTACGTCTTGATTGGAAACCTCGACCTCTAAAATGCAGCCTCACATAGGCTCCAGCTACCTGTAACCCTCTGTGGGATCTCACTCTGCACTCTGTCTCTCTCTCAGGTGTTCACATCCTCCAGAGGATGACCAGTTGTGAATGGGATGATGAGACTGGAGAGGTTCATGGTTTTATTCAGTTTGGTTATGATGGAGAAGACTTCTTAGCATTTGACCTGAAGACACTGACATGGATCGCTCTAAAACCACAAGCTGTCATCATCAAACACAAGCGAGACAGAGATAGACTTTACAATGAAAGGTGGAACTACTACCTCACACAGGGTTGCTCTGAGTCATTGAAGAGGTATTTGGACTATGGGAAGAGCTCTCTGCTGAGAACAGGTAGATCACATGACCTGATGTAGTTTCATGGACACAATTTGAAAATGTTTCTTCTGTGTCTAAACCCCCTCCCTCACCTCTCACCATTTGTTTCTCCAGACCTTCCCTCAGTGTCTCTCCTCCAGAAGACTCCCTCCTCTACAGTCAGCTGCTTCGCTACAGGTTTCTACCCTCGCAGAGCTGAGATGTTCTGGAGGAAAGATGGAGAGAAGCTTCATGAGGACGTGGAACGTGGAGAGATCCTCCCCAACCACGATGGATCCTTCCAGATGAGTGTTGATCTGAACCTTTCATCAGTCACACCTGAAGACTGGAAGAAGTATGAATGTGTGTTTCATCTCTCTGGTGTGAAGGACGACATCGTCACCAAACTGGACAAAGCTGTGATCAGAACAAACTGGGGTAAGACTGGAATACTGACTTTATAATGGTTATTCCCTAAAAATGTCTATTGCCAAATAAAATATATACATGTCATTTGCAGTAAATGTTGATGGTGGTAACTCTGGCTTATGATTATACAATTTGAATGAGTTTTTAAAAAGGCATTCTGGAGCTGAGGGTTAGTCCAGGGTTAACAAACAAAACTGCTGTTCTGCTCACTGAAATAAATGTAGTTTCTTACTTGTTACCTTATGCACATGACCTACTTAAATTAATAAAAATAAAAATCAGTTCAGTTCAGTGGTTGAGATGTGGGCTCTGTTTTGGTGCCGGCACATGGTTAGGAGTGTATCTGCACTGGTGAACTGGCATTTAGCTGAAGTTATATCCTCACCTGCACCAGTCTGGTATCTGGGTGAGCTGCCATGTGCCTCATTGAGAGGAAAGGTGCAGTTGAGGGTGTGCTGTTGCCATTCTAGCAGAGCACTGCAATATAGGTGCCAAGAATTAGACAGCTTTATGCAGTCCACTGTCCACCTGCTCAGGAAAAGGTTGACAGCACAGCAAACCTATGTTCTTTAATATTATTGTCATTATCTTTGGTGAGGGCTCACCGAAATAAATCTCAGTAAAATAACACAAACACCCTTATTCCTGCCTTTTATTTAAAACAAACAAATCTAATCAATTTAAAATTTAAAAATAATTTCATAAAAAATAAATACAACATGCAAAATTAGGGTGTTCATCCTTCCTGAAGAGTTCCAGAGACTTGTAGAATCAAAGCTTGGTGAAAATACCAAAAGTACATTGGCATGCACTTGATGCACTGTGAATGTTTTGTTTTGGTTCCAGTTCCTCCCTCAGAGTTCCCTACTGGTCCTGTTATTGGAGGTGTTGTAGGACTGCTGCTGCTCCTGGCAGTCTGCATCACTGGAGTCTTCATCTGGAGAAGGAAAGATAATGGTGAGGGACAAACATACTTTTACTCATCATCAAGACATTTTAACATTTAACATTTTAATTCCATTGTTTTAACATATTTCAGCACTGAATTCAAACCAACATTTCAGGAAAATATTTATTCTGAATGAATAAAATAAATAACAGTGTAACCTGGCTGATGTTCAGTAACTTGACCTCCAATTGAAGAGTTGCTCTTTTACCTTTTACAATAAAAGCAGTGGAATTAATACAGTGTTTCTATAAAACATGAATTAGTGTTTTCTTTGTTTGCTTTCAATTCTGAAATTTTAAATGTTTAATATTGTTATCTCTCATCTGTATTTCAGGATTCAAGCCTGCAAATTGTGAATTTTATGTCAGTTTATCTCTCTTGAACACTTGAACACTGTTTTTCTTTTATAGCTTCAGAAACATCATCCTTTGAAATTTCTGAGGTCAAGATGTAGCTCTTAACTGATCACAGTGAGTATTTCATCATGTCATCAACACTGTGCAGATACTGTATGAAGAATCTCTCTGTTGCTCCTCCTGAAACTAGCTACAGTATACTGATATAATACTCTCATAAATATACTGAAAGTTTGTCTTTGTTAAAAAAAAAAAAAATGGCAGAAATTCTCAGTCAAGTGATCCACTATATTTATAGGAAACAACTGACACTGAGGTTTATTGTAATGGTGATTGAACATTTTACATTCCAGATCAAAATCAAACATTGCATATAATATGAAATCAAATACCATTAAATGACCACTAATAATTCCAGGTCCTTTTCTATTTGTTACTCTGTCTTTGCAGCTTTCCAGTAAAGATTTATACAAGAATAGTGAACTCAAATAAAGATGTTAGATCATCAATATTTTATTCTATTTTGCACCATAAATGTTCATCCACAAAACTTGTTTAATGAATATTGAGATGTGATGTCACAGGACAAATCAGAAAGTCACAGGATACATCAAACTAAAGTGTGAATTCATAGATCAGATTTATGAGTTTCAGGTCATCAGTGGATGCAGTGAAGAATGATATCTGTGAAGATTATCTGAGAGCTGATAGAAGCATTAATGTTGATGTGAATCCTCCACTGCAGGAGTAACAACATCTGGAGAGAACTGGTGCTGCTGTCCAGCTGTTTCCTCAAACCTTTGGTGGAGATGAATCACTGCAGCAGCTACCAGACACCAAAGACCTACAACGTTACTCCAGTGGGGCATCTTTTGTCTTCAGATATCAAATTCATATCAGTTAGTCATGCTGCAAAAGCTTTGCAATTCTATTGTGGATTTGGCCCTATGTGTGCATTTCCCCTGACTGAGCGGCTCTCCACAGCTAACGGTTGCTAACATTAAGTTTATTTTACTGCTGACTGAGCAGTTTGTCTCGACATGTTGGCAACATATTTTAACTTGTTTTTCCATTACAAACTCAGTGTGACATGTTTCCCAAATTGAGCTAACGCTATTTTCTCTGTTGTGAAAACAAGTGCAGAGTAAATTATATTTTGTTCTCATAGTTCACTAATTGTAGTTCATGGCAATTTGGGTTAACTTGCACCTGTTTTGAGCTTTAACAACCGTTAATGAGTGTATCCTCTTTTCAAAATAGTAATGTTTTGTGTGTGTGTGTGTGTGTGTGTGTGTGTGTGTGTGTGTGTGTGTGTGTGTGTGTGTGTGTGTGTGTGTGTGTGTGTGTGTGCCTATGCAATAAATATATTTACAATGTTCACGTATGTATTTATTAGTTTAGTTTATTGGTTTGAATGTGGATTAGGAACTGGATGTTAGTTTTAAAATTATTTTCTTTTCAATGTTTATTATAATTATTATATTAGTTTATTGACAAACACTTAAATATCACTAAATTATTATTAGTGCAATGAAAAATACAAGATTGTTACACTTAGGTCCACTTTTACTTGAATACAACTACAAATAATTTTGCTGCCTGAACAAATACAAATACTGGGCTCTCTGCACGTTCCCATGATGTACTGTCTTTGATGATGATTAGCCTGAAGTCAACTTATTAGAAACATGTAGCAGCTTCAACCTCTGCTTCTAATGTTAGATTCAAACCTACAACTTTAAATGTTCAACTAGTCATGTGTGACTTGTGTTTAAGTCTTCCAACACACATTGCTCCTACATTTCAAGTAACAGCTGTAACTCTTTTTGAACGTAAATTTGTAAATGTTCCCACAATTTTCCACATACAGTAGGAAAAGTATGTTGTAAATATTGTAGAAAGTATCTCCTGTCTGGACAATAAGGTCAAATATTTTTTATTTATCTTTTTTTTTTATTTGGTGAACTTTTGTCTACATGAGCTGCTTCATTTGTTCTGATAGTGTTTATCTTTACCTTCAATTAATAAATAAAAATCTCCTGAAAACCTGCCTAAGAGATGATTGTGTTACATCATACCTCAAATGTTCAGATGTGTAGGCTTAAAGGTTTTGTACCAAGTTTCAGGAAACACAAAAATGTGTGAGGATAAAAGAAAAAGTTTACACCACTACAGAAATACATACCCACCACAAATTTCTGTCTGCTTAATAACAAGTACACTGAGCCTTGTGACTCAGAGTGTGTCTTTCCCTATATCACCACTAGAGAGCAACATGTCTCAGCTGTGAGGTCACCACAGAGAAACATCTGCCAGAGCATTTCCACACCTCCAACATTAAAAAGGGTTTCATGACTTCAAGTTTTTATCACCTAAAGCAAGATTCTTACAAACAGCCTGTTTCCATATAAGCTCAGACCAATACAGCTAAAGTGTAAATTAAAATTTAACTTTCTAACCATGTTACTGAAGGTATAAACACTTGCAAATTATCATCATCTAAATGCAAAAAAAACGAACAGATAGACAGTATGTTGATGATATGAAGTATATATGAACTATTCAAATCAGCACCTATTAGATGTCAAATGGAGATAGGAAATCATTTGTATTACAAAATGTGAAACACAGAAAATGTGCAAATGAATTTAGAAAATTACCTAATATGAGATGGAGAACTTGTCTCAACCAGACAACCTACATCAAACACGGACAAACTGAAGGCTTTTCAGTGGTGACAAGACAAAAACTTACTGACAGAGACAGACAGACATATAATAACATTACTGTAGAAAACTGCAACCCCATAATTGTGTTTTTTTTGTGTATGTTGGTGTTAGTTGGTAGTGATACACAAGTCTGATACACTGCATCAGTGTCTATATATATAATATAAATAAGATTTTTTTTCTGAAAGAAAAAAAATTAAAGTTAAAAGTTTAAAAAGTGTCTCCACTTGTAGTGAAGAAGTTATGTGTAACTACAGCCTCATGTTACTGTACAAATTGAAAAATGAACCCCCAGATGTTAAACTGAAATACAAAGAGGAGTACAGGTTGTGGATCAGCACTCTGTATCAGCCGAGTTTAGGTATCAGAAATGGCATCAGTAGAGTACAAGTAGGATTACTCCATCCCTAATTTGATAAATTATATAAATTCCTTGCATCAAAGGTCAACACACATAAAGGCAGACCTGGTGTACAGAGTACCAAACCTGGAGGAATGAAAAAAAAGATTACAGTCTGATAAACCCAGATATGTAAACATTTAAAGTAAGCCACAAAAAAAACTGTCAGCAGCCATTATGTTAAACGTATCAGCAGTGGTACAGATGTGTCATTTTGGTCTGATGATTGCTCTACATGGTCGTGTGGAAAGCTGAATGTGTAAACACTGACCCCTCCTTGCTGTTGCCAATATCATCCTCAGTATTTGATGTTGCTGGTTCAAGAAAAAGGAAATCTAATTAATCACACTTCATCTTCACTGCAGCAAGAACACTTTAATCTGCTTTATCTTCTAATAATGATAATGATTTGACTTTACTGATTTGGAATTATCTTTTTTGGAGAATCATCATAACGTTGTATCCATAGCTTGCAAGGTTAGGTACACAAGCTGATGGTTTCAATCACTGTTTAATAGAGTATGGTTTTATTCCAATAAAAAGGGTAATAATATCAGTATGCTCCAAAGTCAAAGAAGTGACTGGATACTAAAAATCTGCCTCAAGACATTTCCAGACAAACTGACTTCTTTATCTTGATGCTGTCTTGGCTTTAAAGGACAGTTTTTATAAAGAGTTTTTAATGTCCGAGTTGGCACAAAACACATAAATCTGAAGCCTCAAATTCATTACATTAGAACTATTAAGCTTTTGATGAGGTCTGAGCTTTGCAGTAGTTTTTCGGGCTGCAACTAATGATTATTGTCAGTATCGATTAATCTACTGATCGCCATGGATATTCCATAACTGACCAGGACAACAAAATGTCAAGCTGTACTCTCCTGTGCTCCCACACAGAAGATAACACAGGCGTTGTTTGATAAACCAGGAGCCTCACAGGCGAACCAAGGCCAGAATGCAGGTCATGGCCAGACGAAACAAGACAAAACCCAAGATACAAAAAGAAGTCACAGATTTATGATTTGAAACTGATGAAGTAATTTCTATGATTTGCTTAAAGACGTGTTTCTCAAGTCGTTCTTCCTTGCAAGGTTCATTAAAGCATTCCCAGAATTTTCAGCAGACTCCTCTTTTGGTTTTGTTCTTAAAACTGAAAACTGCCGACATCAGCTCAGAAAAATCCACAACACTGATTATTTTCTTGATTAATCGATGAATTGTTTTGTCTATAAATGTTTGTTTTGTTGGGTTTGATCTGATGAGCAGTTCAAAAATAAAAGGAATTCAGATTACTGTCATGTTTGACACGTAAAAGTTTCAAATCTTCACATTTGAGAAGCTGTTAACCCACAAATGTTTGGCATTTTTCCTGAAAAAATGACTGTAGTGATTATTTAATCATCAGAATGATTACAGATTAATTTTCTGTCAATCGGCTCAATCGATTAAGTGACTAATCATTGTGGCTTTACAGTTAATTGTTGTGATGTTATACTGCAAGGTGACTTATAATGCATGAGTTTCCTCTCATGTTTTTTTTGAGAAAAACACTGAAGCTGTATGGTAGCTAACAAACACAACAAAATAAATGTTTTGTCCATTTCATACTTTGAGAAACAACTTCTTCACAGGAAAGACAGATGTCAGACGCATTCTCAGACAGACAGACAGAAATTTGAATCAATCAATATCCTTGTCATTGAGTAGAGTCTACTTCAAGTTCACACGTTCTCAGGGGCGTCTGCAGCCGGCTGCTCATTCTGTCCGGGGGAACTGCGCTGACCCCTGAGCCACTGCCAAGGATTGTCCTGATGCAAATCAGGAGGGGGAACCAATTCATCGTCGCACAATTCGATTAGACATCTGCATATTGAGCATCTGCACCCCACGAAAATCTGCCAATACCTACCCTCCCTCCCCCCACTGCCCCCACATTCTCTGGCCCCCCACGGGGGTAGCGCCCCACGACCTCAGGGGCAGCCTCTGTCCCTGCTCCCCACCGCCTCCCCCTGTCTCCCCCTCTTGTCCCCTCCTGACCCTGTCAGACCCGGCTACAATACCTGACCCCGCCCCAGAGACGGGACGATTAGAGTTCAAGGTAAATGCCCCTTTCTCTGCGTCCGTCTGCAGGCTGCCCTGCCTGGCCCCTGTCCGGCCCTTGTCCGATAATCACATGCACCGCTCTTTTTTTCATACTTTCTCACACACACAAACACACACACACAGTTTTTCATTACAACCTTTTTTTTTTAAAAGACATGACTTTGAAAATGAAAGCTTTGCTTTCTCCGGAGATTTGCCATTGTGATCAATTCTGACCGCTGGCTCTTATTCAGACGTCTCTGCCACTCAGACGATTTCCCTCTTTTTTTTGTGCTCTTATTGATTCATCAGGCTCTCATTCAGCGCTGGGAAGAGTGAGGGAACATGTCAAGAAGTTTAAAGCAACATGTGTTGAACTTTACCACACACAATGTTAAGTTGAAATGGGATGCCCACACTGCAAACTTATCTGACTTTCTTCACTGTTTATACAGCTTAAGATAGTTTTTTGGCAGTACAGCGTGTTCCTAAATGTGTCTGTATTCTGTTATGAAGGTGAAACATTTAGTAATAGTCACATTTCCTGCCATTTCAACAACTTTTGTCTAAATAGTAAAGAGTATTTCAAAGCACCTATCATACAGGTTGAAGTAGCACATATTTAAAACATCAAATCAGTCATAACAGTTTGCTTTATCTACTATTAGTGTCATTTTAACCCAAATAAAACACTGCAAATAATTTAGAAGGATCATCATATCAGCTTAAAAATACAAAATCAACATTTATTCTTCTTATAGAAAACTTAAGTTGCAACTTGTAGCTGTGTGTGAATGTGTGCTGTGACACTGCACAACACCAGCTGCTCCACATTTACATTTACCAAATCAATAATACTTTGAAAATGTACAACATAATTATCTATATCATCAGTTTGTGTTGCTGCTGGTCCAAAAAGTACCTGTTACAACTATGCAGAGGAGAAGTCCTCACTGCATGTCCATGACTGGATGTGGTTGTTTTTACAGCTTAGGGAAGAGACAAGACACTTATTCACTCTGATTAAACATATTTTATCAAAAGGTGTCTGTGTTTTGTGGTGTGTCCTTCATTAAATATATCATTGTTTTATACTTTTTTTTCCCATAAAAAATAGCATCTGCACACATCGATCTGAGCAAACAGAGTGCACAGAGAGTCAAATCAAAACCCAACGTGAGATTTTGATACCTTTTTTAGGAACTTTCTCATCCACTCTAACTGAAAATTGTACAAACAAAATGTTCGATTCTCTCTAATTTGAATTGATGAATATTATTTAAAACAGGAGGATACACACAGACAACTTACTTATGATGTCTGTAGTCAGTCTGGATATGTGACAAAAGATTGAAACCTGATGCATGTAACTGACGTACACATTGTATTTGAATTACGCTCAAGCTGGAATTTGCCAGTGACATGACAGTGAGTAAATCTTATGTAATCCGCCCGAGGCAATCGAGGTTTTGCAGGTGCATCATGAATCTCCCAGCAACCACAGCGGTCTCTATTATGGAAGGTTTATCAGAGTACTTGTTCTTTGACTGAAAATAACAACCAGGCTCGACAAAAAGAGACATCTGAGAGGGATTACTGTGGTTACCGATTGAGATGCACTAATGTAGATATGTGTCAGTAATGAGGTGTTTACTGTGACATTGTCTTGTTTTAAAGGAACAGTTCTTTTGGGAAACTAGCTTGTTTGCAACCAAGATTTTATTAGAGCCATCTTGCAAAGTGTGACATGCAATGAACGTTACTGTCACACAGCCTAAAGGTGCATTTACTGTTGATCTTAAAGCTTAAGTTATTTTGCGATGAGGTGCTGTTATTGACTCTTTTGTTGAACTTCAAAGTGTCATGTCTATTTCTTCTTCTGCTTTTCCCAGAATGCCTCTTGACAGCACCCAGAGAACAGGTGTGGCTTATTACATTTTCTGTACTAATGTGAAATTTCATCAGAGTTATGCAAGATTACATTTTTAGAAAAGACAAAAACGTCAACTGAAAGCAGCATGAGGTCCGATGGCGTGAACATCCACATCCAAAACTAAATCTTAGAACACGTGTGCCAGGGTTTGTGTGTGTGATTATGTGTGTGTTTCTCTCGTTGCACGTGTGTCGGTATGTGTGCCGCTGGTCACTTTGAACCTCTCCTCTCTGATTCTTGGCAGGAAGTGAGCGTCACCAGCTCTTGGTCGTAAAACTGCTTTTGGTCGCTCTCCCAGGGTGCACTGGGAGGGGAGAGGACAGAGAATCTCTGTGTCACCTCTCCATGGCACGGGATGTGAGGAGATCGCCGGGAATGTCAATAATCGCTCAAACCGAGGACGAGCTGCTGCCTGCTCTCAGTGTGACGGAGCCACCTGAATATCAATTCAAGAGAAGAGCAAATTAAATTATGGCTTCTTTATTTTTCAAAAAGACGCCTGTTAGACAATTGAAATGAAATGAAAATATAAGGATTGTAAATTCCACTGTCAACTATTGATGATTCACTTAGATGTGTAAATTTAAATGTCTGCTACATGTCACGATGTTTGTTTACTGTGTGAAAACTTAATTTGACGTTAAAAACCAACATGTATCCCAAAACATATTTGCTTTGTGAGTTTTATGGAAGTAAAGTCTGCACATCATGACATGATTTTGTGCACATGTGCAGAAGTTGTAGCACCCATGCACTACATTTAAAAAAAGATAAAAAGGAGTTGAGCATGTTTCTGCACATATATATTCATGTGAGAGAAACAGCAGTTCTGCCAAATTTGCTGAAGAAAAAGGATTCATAACACAATCTGCTCTTAAAATCGATGTAACCAATAGAGGTATAGAATAAAAGATAGTTAAGAAAAAATCTGTAGTTTAGCTTCTACCTATCAACAGTTAATATTACACAATACTCCATGGGCCATCTCCATGACAACTGAGCAAATGTGCTGTTGAAGACTGTGAGATGTGGTTGATAGCTCTGGGGAAAGCTAGTAAGTGGGCTTTTTTTTTTTATCCTTTTCCGTCAAAATATAGCTACATTTATTGCCTGTTTAAAAATAAAAACTTGATCTCATATCGTCATTGAGGATGTTGCAGGTCTTTCCTTGGAAAATAATCTTCTTGTGAACAGGAAGTGATGGTTTTTATGTTTCTGGTGTGTTTAGAATAAAAAGAGGAAGAAAAACTGCATATTTAGAAAAAGCAGAAGAAGTCACTAGATAAGCAAATTAAATATATAGGATTAGTTATTGTTGTCTATATTTGGATATGTTTGAATGTAGGTATGTATGCAGGTGTGTATACACACTATATATACCCAGATGTGTGTATACAATGTAATAATAATAATCTTTATTTATATAGCACCTTTTAAAAACAAAGTTTACAAAGTGCTTGACAGCAAAAGCATAAAAGACATAAAACAGAAAACAATCAAAAGGTCAAAAAGAGAGGACAATCAAGAAATTATAAAAGTTTAAAATACAGATGGAAAGTTGTAAAAGGTTTAAAACACAGATGATTAAAAGATGATTAAAAGACAACATCACATAAAAGCCAGTCTGTAGAAATGGGTTTTAAGAAGGGATTTAAAAGAAGTTACTGAATCTGCAAGCCTTATCTCCTCAGACAGGTCGTTCCAAAGTGGAGGGGCTCTGATCGAAAAAGCTCGGTCACCAATGTATATGTTTGTTAGATATAAATGTATATGACTGTTAGTTTATATATGTAGGACTTCCTGGAAAATAATCCTCCAGTGAACAGGAAGTGATAGTTTTTATGTTTCTGGTTTATTTAGAATTAAAAGAGGAAGAAAAACTGCATATTTAGAAGTCACTAGACAAATTAAATATAAAGTTATTGTTGTCTTCCATATTTAGATATGTTTGTATGTATGTGTGTATACAATGTATATGCCTGTTATATGTAAATGTATATGACTGTTAGTTTATACATAGATAGATAGATAGATAGATAGATAGATAGATAGATAGATAGATAGATGGATAGATGGATAGATAGATAGATAGATAGATAGATAGATAGATAGATAGATAGATAGATAGATAGATAGATAGATAGATAGATAGATGGAGACTGGGTAAATGTGTTTATGTGCATGTATTTTTGTTCCTTATTAAATTTGGAAAAAGAAAAAAAAGAAACTTGTAGAAAAAACAAATATGTCCTAAAATTACACGGCTCTAATAACATTGTTTCTTCTTTATATAATGATTCAATAATCATGATACGTAAACCAAAAAATAAACTTTTCTCATTTCTTTTTTGTAAATTCTTAAAACTCAAATGTTTTGCGCTATTTGATTGAGAAAAAAAAAACAAAAAAAACATGTGCTTATATCAATATAATGAATATCATCCTCTCAGGGAAATCGTTGAAACATGAAAATGAATTATGAAAAGTTGCAGGAGCCTTGGCCATTACATATAACATTTTATTTCTCCTTTCTTCTCTCACCATATATATGGAAGAATAATCTAAACTCTCTCTTTGAGTGAATACAATTTTTTTTCCCTAGTAAAATAAAAAAAATAAGCATCCTATATCAGGATTTAGTCTTCACTGGTAAAGGGACAAAATAATGTTTTATTGATTTAAAAGGAAAAAAACAGGTTTTCTCGAACACTTGATCCATCCTAAAAATTGATTGAGTTGTCTAAATCGCTGTCTGTTCATTTTATGTGCTGTGGAACTTGGGGCTCGGCGTTCTCCCATCAGGGTATATTTGTAGCTACAACACAATATTCAAAAGCCTTTGTCCCTCATCCTATTGCTGTGATCTGCGTCTCAGGGCTTGCGGACAAAAGGTGTCAAACGGAGCGTTGGACTTGGCCTGCCATGTCCTCCTGAGGCTGCTCCTAATCCTATTACTGCGGGCTGTGGAGGAGTATGGATCCTGTCCCTTCATCCCAGAAACTATTAAAGTCTGAGGGGGCCCTGTGTGTTTACTCTCTGTATGTGTGCGTGTCTGTGTGTGTGTTCTTGTGTGTGTAATTGCATTGTAAGCGACTTCTTATCCACGTTGTCATAATGTGTTATCCACTGATGCGGCTCGAGGTTTGCCGTCTTTTTCAGTTTGTTACGGGGCAGGTGGACATTTTAATCTCAGCTCTTCGCCGCTGCCATATTTCAACCCAGCTGAGATGCTTGATGTGATGAAGCTTCGCCGTAGATCATTTAATTAGGAGGGTATTTGATGCTGTTACAGGAAGAAAAGATTTTGTATGTAGAGTTGGAATGCCTCACAGCAACAGAACATATAATAAGTATCCTCCAGAAAATGACAAATGATAAGTCTTTCTGTGGATGTAATATCTTTGAATCTTTGAGACGCTCAGACAATTCTGCTGGAATCTGAGAAGTTTAAGTGACACTGCGTTGATTATGGTGTATGTTACACAACCTTTAAAGTGGCTTTAATCAATATTCCTCATAATAACAATATATCAAATGACAGTGTGTAATGTGTTGTGTGTGGCTGTAGTGATGAACCACAGAGAATTACCAGCCACTCTGCAGCTCCCTTCGGCTTTATGGAACTTTATAACAAGTTTTTCAGCTCATTGTTTAGCTGTCTGGCTGCAACCTCACTATCTGGTACTTTACTGTCTCTCATAGCGTCATTTTCGGCTGCAGCGGGCAGCAGTTCAGAGCTCTAAAAAGCCACTGTACACTACTCGCTCAGCACCAAATGACAAACAGATACCGTTAGCTGTAGACAAGCTGGTGAACATAGTGGAGCATTTAGCAGCTAAAGAGCCAGATATTTCCCTCAGGAGTTGGTAGAGAGCGAAAACAGAAGCTAAAAGAGAGAGAATATTGGACTTACCATGTGGACAGAAACATAATAACTGCTGGATGGTGGAAATAAGCAACTGGTTGCTAACAAGTGTCAGCGTAAAAGGTGATAATATGTTTCTACTGCCCCCAAGTGGCCAAAAAATCAGCTAATGCATGCAGGGTTGAGGATTGTAACTATTCATTGTATTGTATTAGCACATCATATCATATAATTTTGTATCAACATGTTACATAACGCATCATAGCATAGCATGTTGTATTGTATACTACAAGGCTCACATCGCAATGGACGAGAACATTTGAACAATTTAAACGCTTTTTTCAAAATCCGTGGTCACCACATCTTGACAAAAAAAAAGTTTTTGCTGGAGTAACAGTTGGTCTTGAGTCTTTAATATTTTACCTTTGTGAAAATGAATGTTAAATTAAACGTGGTAAATATAAAGCAGATTTTCATGTGCATTATTTAGTTATTTTAAAAATATATTAAATAGCAACACTGCTGTGACATATCAAGTCAAACCTTGAATTTTGTTCATCTTTACACCTCATCAGCCCCTCATAATTATCTTCCACGGGTTAACAGGAATCTAATCAGCTCCATCAGTGGAGATAAACTCGTGATGTTTTTGCAGAAAACCTAGTTAAGAACTAATGAACTGGGAAATGTAGGGCGAAGTTAGATATCATCATAAGATCTGAGTGGGACAGCACAACTAAAACCTGTGTAATCAATCTATGAAGATGTGTAGATTAGATAACAAAACTAATATCTCATTCTCTCAATTTCCTCTTATATATTTTGAATTAAGATTTTTCCATCAACATTTTAATATTTCACAGATTCTTACCCAAAGTGAGAAAGACAGTTTGTGAAGATAGGAGTGTAACAATTAAATCCAGCAGTGATTTGATTTGATTTTGACTCTTTTCTGCAAAGATTCAGAGCATCATCAAATCTATAACAATGGAAATTGTAAAAGAATCACTGATTCAGTCAATAATACATAAACACATGCAACATTTAGGCTGAGACACTTTAAAGAACAGAGAGCTCTCATTTTCTAATAGAAATTCTGCCAATGAAACAGGACTTTTACAGTAATCAATAGGTAGTGATTCAATAAAGAAACACCTTAATGTGATATCGATCAATTTTGATCACTTTTTCAAACTTTTCAAATTTCTGATGGTGGCTTTTCTGTATCTAATCACTACATTATGATACATTAGTGATTTTTTTACAGCCCTAAAACAGCAGGTGAAACAAGATGCATTAAAGAGAAGTTTAAGATAAAAAAAATATAAAATGTGGGAAGATTTTGAAATAATGTTTTCCCATGTGTGAAGCAAAATATTGATTCATTATCCCCCCTTCAATCTTTCTTATTGTCTGTGAGCAGTTTTGAGCTCAAAACGACCGGAATGAAATCTCGCCCAATGGCCTTTTGTTTTCTCTGGGTATCACTTATCTGGCTAAAGTGCAGACCGTGGCCACACAGACTGACACACACGCACATGCAGCAGTCCACATCCTCTCAATAGTCACATTTGCGTGTACATTGACCAGAGTCAATTGGCTGTCAAATGCTATGCGCGATTAGACACCAGTGGGTATAAGGCCTAATGCAGGGGAGCCTAGAAAAGCCTGGACGTTGTGGGGCCCCCACTCTGTGAGCCCCATGGCCCTTCTCACTCCCCTTCACAATCTACAACCCCCTCCCTTCTCCCTTTTTCATCTCACCGCCCCAGTTCAATGTTAATGTCCAGTGGTGTCCACTCCTCGGACGTCTCCCTCCCGCGCAAAAAAAAAAAAAAAAACCCAGAGAAGAAAGGGCGAAAAAGAGAAAGAAAACCAAATCTTCCCTCCTTCTTTTCTCACCCTGGCCTCCTCTTGTGTGCTGTCCAGCTGGCTGTGACCCTTGACCCCCTGACCCTCACTCCTGACCCCTGGACCCGTTCCCACGCCACGCCTTTTTGTGTCCACCTCGCCATGGCAACACCTTGGTCACTGCTGCTGCCACGGTAACAGATGGACAGGGGCCTGGAAATAACTTCATTCAGCCCCGCCCGGAGGGGTGAGCACCATGGACAATCTGCCCTAACCCCCCCCCCCCTTCCTCCTCCCCTCCCTCTCTCACACACATACACATACTTGGACACACACACACACAGAGCGCCCCCAACCCAACTTTGACACCTCCTGTGCTACATTCTAACACCCCAATCCCCTTGGATCCATTCCCTCAGCAGGGGCCTCTGGGTATCAGGGCCTGATAGAGTCATTAACACAGAGATCCCAGATTCACCCTGGCATGTACATGGGAAATACATGGGAATAAGAATAAGTTTCCGTTGTTGGCACATAAAAACGCATAAGAAGACACCCCAAAGTCACCCACATATCCCATTTCACACTGCTGGTATTTATGGTTCAGGGCGTAGGAGCACTAACTTCATCACCGTGCTGTAATTATCTCTCTGCTTCTTTTATTAGTCCTATTGTTTTCTCACATCCTCCGATGGGAAAAGGGGCTGGGGGGGGGGGGGGGTTGTAAAGACACAGAGCTGAGCAGCGGGGGATCTGTTTGCTAACTCAGAGACAAACGACAAACTGAATAGCATCGCAGAGGAGCTCAATAAGGTGCAGCAGGAAAATGAACTGCAACAGTTTTGGTGCTAATCAGTAACTAACCCCTAAACAAGGTTGTGTGTGTTTTGTCCCCTTCTTTGGGGGAACACCTCTCGGACAGAGACTGTGAATAGATTAAAGGGGGATAGTGTAATTACTTGTGCTGAATGGGGCCCACATGGTGCAGAGGAAGAGAGGGTTTACACTGTCGAAACTTGCCTTTGTAAAGAAGGCTCTGATCTCCGGGGTCTCATCTTGCACTCCTGCCGAGAGCAAACAAACAAATAAACAAACAAAATGGCGACCACTGACACGGCTGTGGGCCCCCCATCTAACGGTCATTAAGATGGTCTTCAACTTTCTTTGGTGATTGCACGTAAAAAAAAAAAAAAAAAGGAGTTAAACTTTTGTTTTCTTTTCCGTTCATGAAAAGACCACTTCATCCTCTAATTTTATTAAGGTTTCATGTACATTTTGACTTGAAATGCGTCAAATGGGTGTGTGTTTGTTTTCCGTTAGACCAAGTGAGCTGGCTAAGGAGCAGGTGGGGAGGGGGGCACCACAGGCGACTGCCAAAAGACTGACCATATAGGAAAAATCACACAAACGAAGCCACTTATTCAATTTTTGGGATTTTGAATCCCCCCTTCCATTCCTGCATGCATCTGCATCCCACTATCTTTCCCTCTAGTTTCACTCCCCCCCACCACCACCACTCACCCCATCCCTCCCCTCCTCTGTCCAACACCCCCTCATCCAACCCTGCCCCCCCTCCCATCCTTCTCTCCCCCCCTCCTCCTCTCTGCCTCTCGCCCAGTTCATTGTACCAAAGGAGATTTTCTCCATTGAGGCCCAGTCTCTTAGGTAACCCCAGCGCTGCATGAAATGAGGAGAGGGAGAGACATGGAATGAGTGAAAGAGAGAGAGAGAGAGAGAGTGAGAGAGAGTGAGAGAGAGAGAGTGAGAGAGAGGGCGGGGAAATTGAGAGAGAGAGAGGGCGAAGGAAATGTAAAGGCGGAGGGAGGGCCGGACAGAAAGGGTTGAAGAAGGAGAGGGAGAAGGACGCAGGATCAGAGGAGGCAGAGGCGGAGAGAGTGAAAGATGGAGAAGAAGGACAAGTGCGGTCAGACGTCGACAGCGATGCAGCTAAAACTCAACCCAGAACTGAGGGAGGAAGACAGAGAGGCGTGGATGTCTGTCGAACATGTAAGGATGAGTCCTCTGTGGCTGAGAGGGACTTTATCACATGCTTTTTGCAATTATTCTCGTTTTCAGGTTTTAGGCCCCAAAGGGTCCAAACACTGGGCTCTAATGCCCTTTTGTCTTTTTCTTCTCTTTTTTTTTCTCTGAACTGTTATTAACTGATTTAAATTTAGGCATTACACCTTTATTTCACTTTTGAACAGGACAGGTCTTTTTGAAATGGGGTTCAGTAGCTTATGAGGTAGCAGTACCTGAAGAGACCGGATGAGTTCAGGCCTTCAGGCCTCTTTTAAAACAAGCGTGATCAAAGCCTGTTAAGAAGGTGAAATAAGATGATCTGCTTTGGATTTTTTGTCATGAAAATGGTGCTTTTGTTTGAATATATAATACAGGATTCAAATTTTCTTTACAGGTACTAGCAAACTTTATTTCAAACTTTATTCATCACTGGAAAAAAGTTTAAACTTTTATGTCTTATTGGCATTATTGGTTCTTTTTTTACTTAAAATTGATCATTTAATCGTTTAATTTCTTATGTAAAGCGTCTTTGAGTGTCAAATGAGTGTAAAATGTTTTTTATGACAGAAAGTAATTTCTTTGAGAAAATTAATTTTTTTCTCAGTTAATATTTATTAAATATATACATAGACTTATAATTTTAGAATTCAAATTGTATTTTTTTTCTTTTCATTTGTTAAACTGTGTGGTGGATTTTCTGGCTCTGTGACTGTAAAGTGTAAACTGTTCTGAACAGAGACTTTAACTGTAGGGAAAGGACTCTCTGAAACGCTGCCATCCTTTGTGGCCATGCTGCTCTGCACCTCAATGGTGGGCACAGCACATGGGGTTCCCATGAATAGGCCAGGCCTCACCAAAGACCACATCATTTGGATAAAGACGGGCTCCCACAGAAAGAGAAAACGCCTCACAGAGCGAATCAGATAAAGAGAAAATTTTGCGTACGGCAAATCAGATTAGGGCGAGTCAGAGCTTTACTTTTTCGTTTTCAGGTTTTTTTTTTCAACCACCCCCCCACACCCCCCTTCCCACCGCCCTCCTGCCTCCAACTCAGTTAAATTTACTACCACTGCTGCTCATGTGTCTGATAATAATGCGCTCTACTGCTGCGCTGAGTTATCATCTCAGGCTTTTGTCTTCTTTGATCTGTGTGACAGTTGGGGGACCCACTTCTTCTTTTGTATGAGGTCACATCGCCGGCTCCTTTTGGACAGGCCTGCCCCCGGGTGGTGACCCCTTCGTTCATCATGGTGTCACCCACACAGAGGACAAGCATGAGTTAGAGCTCTCTCTCTCTCTCTCTCTCTCTCTCTCTCTTCTCTTTCTTTCTCTTTGCCTTCCCGCTCACTCTTCTGTTCTATTCTGATCATCCTTTCCTTCTTGTCCATCCATAAGCGCTGACCTGAGGCGAACTGGGGGTCAAACACCATTATGAAACTGAGCTTCAGCAAGCGGAGGAAGTGATTATTGTGTGCAAACTCACCATTCGCCCACTGACTTTATTGAATTGAGGCTGAATTGACCTCAGCAACCAGCGAACCAGGCGATCCTCCCGTACATCGTGCAAGTATGTGTGAGTGTGTGAACATATGGATGACCAAGAGAGAAGCATGGAGGTCTGGAGCTGATTGTCCAAACGCAATTCTTGCGTCTGCCTTGGTGAAACCAGGAGTTGTGGATGGACATCACGCCCCTGACCTCTGCAAATCACCGAGGGATGGACCAACATGCACGGGATAAAACTGAGTGCCTTTGTGGATAGATGAGTGAGAGACTCTGAAAGACAGAAAGAGAGAGAGATTTAATAAGAGAGTTGTGTGCAAGGTAAGATTTGTATTTAAGTGGTTCTTTGAAAATCCACAGACAAAGCCAATTTAGTCAGTTCTCATGGCAGTTGTGCTTGTTATACTATGTGTCTGTTGTCAGACATTTTATACTTATATTACACACTTATTTTGGCTTAAACACAAGCACTGCAGGTGTCATCTGCTTAGATCTGTTCTTATGTACGAACTCACACAAACAATGCTGTGTCTGTTGTGTAAGTCGCTTTATTTTCACACAGAAAACAGTACTTTGAGATGATTTGTTTGAATTGTTGTTAATGTTTTATTGTTTTATTATTACTCAACAGGAGGACCTGAAACTGAGATCCTGAGTGACCAAATGGATGCCGCTGATAGAGACCTGACTTCACCACCATCTTGGCTGTCCTCTTAACATTTTACTAAATGTTCATTAATGAATATCAAGAAGAAACAACAAGATCATTGGAGTCTGATCAAAAGGTATTTCTTATCAATTATCCATTACTTCCATGATTGCTAAGACTGCCAATAAGATGTCTTTAAAGTTTGTTAGTACATGTAATTAAAATCTTATGTGTAACCTATTCTTCGAAAGCTTACTTTGTGTGTTTGACAGTCTTAAAGACGCATGTTGTGATCATGGATTGGTTATTACACAGACAGTAACAGTAAAATATTTTTTGTTTTTCTGTCATCTACAGTAGTTGTCATTCAGTTTGCTGAAGAACATGAAGCAGCAGTGGAGGATCAAAGTGAAGTCACCCTGCAAGGATCCAAAGTGGACTGAGGTGGGTTTTTGGACTCTTTACAGACATGTTTGCATGCACAGACACATATTTTGAAGACACTTGCCTACGTTAGTAACTTGACCTCTCCCACAGTTGAATATTTTATAATATATTTTTATATATATAATATATTTTTTATTGGGCTTAAGAAATGGCATCAGTGTTTTTCCATGAGGAAGTTTTTTACATTTGATTTTTAATGTCTTTTAAACATTTTCTAATGTTTGTAATATGTACATCTGAAAACTTTGTGAACTTTTTGAGTTACAGAATAATTTTCATAGGACAGAAAGTTGCAAATGGTCCCTGCTTCTTCTATGAGGGGGACTTAGTAGAATGTTTTAAGATATTATAAGGACTGCTAACACTGAAAACATTTGTATTTACTGTGTTAAATTGATGCTGATGCAGTCCAAACATTTCCTGCTGTTGCTACTTTCCCACTGGTGTACCACTGTGTGGCTTTTATCATGAAGCATATACAGGAAATGCAAAACTGACTGCACTATTGGACAGTAAATATTAGTCTACAAATGTTTTGTGCTGTTTAGTCAGCAGATCAGATTTATATATTGCAAAGCAGGATGGGTAAAAGAGGAAACAGTGGCCACAGTGAGCCTGCAGCTCTTCATCTACCAGATCAGAAGAAGGCTGTTAGATTTCTGTAAACATGGTATGCACAATGTAAATAAGTAAATATGTTTGTTCCTGTTCAACAGTTAATAAATAATTGTCACTTAAAGAGTCGGCTCTGTACTCATTTATTGAAACATAAAAGTGGTTTAAAAGTTTACAGCATTACATTAACTGTAATCTAATTTACTGCAAAATGTTTGGTACTGTAAAATTATTTATAATTAAATTTTCTATTGTAGATAAAGTATTTAAATTACTGTGTTTGACTTGACACAGTTATAATGTTCTTACTGTCATTTTATGTACAATATCATTAAACTACTATGTGTTATTTCACAGTTATAATATTGCAACTCTAAATATAAACACAGTGAATTTACTGTAATTTACTTTTACAGTAAGTTACTTGTCAATTGCTGCCAGTTAATTACTGTAAAAATCACAGTAATTTTTTACAGTGTAAATGTGAATAATGTAAGAACCTCTCTTGACATTTCAAGTTACTTTAGCTAGAAAAAGCTATACAAGCTTTTTCTTAAGAGCTATAAAAGCTTTTTCTTCAAGACAATTGACTTGTGCATTGAAAAGCTGTTACAGTTTTCCTTTAACAGGCCAGTCATGGTTTACAAGACAGAATGGTTCATGATTTTTTATCATCATTGGTCTGAAGTCTGAAGTGTAATGGAACTAAATGGAGATGGCAATTGGATAGCAGCCAAAACAAAAGAAGTGAGGAGGAAGTGAATTAATTTATTTGGCATTTCACACACAACTAATACAAGTTGGCCTTTGTCAAATCTTCAAATAGAAGTCTACACACACACACACACAAATGTTGAAGAAGACAAACTGTCTCTTTCTCACTGATGTAAAAATGTGTTTTCTAGGTTTCAACAGGTTGCAGTTATGAAATTTACTAGAAAGATAAATATCCACCTAAACCTTCTTGAAAAGAAATGAACAAATAACCAAACCAAACGACCAACAGCATTTTTTTTTTTTACTTTTTCTTTTTCCATCAGTGCTCAGGTGCAAAGCCTAACACTCATACAGGCCTGGATCTGCAGATCAGGGGGTGTCCCATTCTGGGAGGGAGGGGGGGTTAGAGTCTGTCTGTGGAGCAGAAAGGGCTGAATAGCTCTCACCGTGTTAAGTACAGTTGAATGTGTCCGGTTCGCACTTCAACACAGTCTAGAGAGGGTCTTGCTAAATTTCACTGGAAGCGGTGTGAGTGACAGAAAAGGAGAATGAATGAGGGGGAGGGAGTGTGTGCATGTGTGTGTGCGTGTGCGTGTATGTGTGTGTGTGTACTCAGTCTCTCTGTGTTTGCCCCTGTGAATTTGCCTCTGTGTGTGTTTTCCTATGTTTGACAAAGTTCAGGGGGGCCAGACCTGGAGAAAGAAAAGGGAAAATGAGAGAAAGTAAAGGATTTGAATGAGGCGTAGAGAGAGAGAGAGAGGGAGAGAGAGAGAGAGAGATGGTGAACAGGATGAAAAAGAAGGCAAAGATCTGACAGAAAGAGGGAGAGGAGGAGGACAAGAGGACATTTTTGGAGGGAAAAGAAGACCAGGCACCTTGAAATCTGTGTGGCGAGATAGTCTGCTGCTTCACAGCACGAGTGGCGCAAATTGGTGAGATTTATACATTGAAGCTGCAGGAAGCGACAACGCGGTGTGGGAAATATAGAGAAAGAGAAAGAAAGGGAGGGAGAGAGAGTGGGAGAGAGAGGGTGGGAGGGAGATCAAGAGCGAGGCTGCATTAATATGCTAATGGCCTGAGTGAATGCACAACAGGCCCACTGACCAGGCTAATCACTGGTGGACACACACTGCGGCTAATCCCTCACGCAGCTCACACACACACACACACACGCATATGCAGGCACACATGCACATACAGTGCAGTGAAATGAAACAGTGAATATGAGGTTAAACTGCTGAATTTCAGGTTTCATTTGAGGATGTCCACGTCCACAATGGCTGGACAATGTAGGAATTATGAACCAGTTTTCACAATAGACTCTCAATTACATGGCAATACATCAAGGCAATGATCCCAAACAGGCAGACAAAGCAACCACAGTATTTTTATGGACAAACCAGAAACAACATTACACCATAAAGTCATTATTCTTAACTTAATAAGTCAGTCACTTGATTTTAATCTAATTGATTATGCATTTAATTGTTAAAAAACAGATTGAAATATCTCTGATAATAAGCACAAAGTGAAGATGGCTGCTACAAAAGCCTGAGAGAACATCAGCAGGGAAAATATCAAGTATCTGCTGATGTTTGTGGGTCATAGGCCACAGACGGTCACTGACAGGAAAGAAATATCAAATACAATAAGTTTAGTTAAGTTTGTGTTAGTTTTTTCTATTCATTTTGTCTCCCTAAAATTTGTGTGAATAAAAAGAGGTGACATTCCCAAACTGTTTGTCTAAATGTGAGTGCCATCAAATCCGTTAAAAATATATTGTGCTGAAGTAAAGAGTCGAAAGAATTGAAAACATTTAGTCAGTCTTCAATATTGGAATATATCTGAGACTGGAAGAAACAGGAACAGAAATAGGAAATTGAGATGAGGGAAATATCCAAGCAGTGGAAATGTATCATGAACTCTTGCATGCAGGTTCTCCTGTTGCTTCTCTGTATGTCATATGTGTGTTATCCTCAATATTATGTTAATATTATGTTGCCATAGTTTAGGTGAAATAATGATGATGCAAACGCAATATAATAAAATAATAAAAATAAACTTTTAAAACCAGTTTTTGGTGTTTTTAGCTGTGTTTCATTCTCTAATTGGCACCATAAAAACGTCTGAAGCGTGCTGCAGTTTTAGGAGACAGTTAAACCTGCAGAGCTGTTTCTATGATACTGAAAACATAATACTCTTGAAGTCCTTATGTTTGAGGGTAAAAATGCATCATGAATCACCAACACCAATAAGTTAGTACAATGAGTGTTTCTGTATTTCATTAATATCAAAGTTGCTAATGTTTTCTGTCATTTGTGTGTGTAAATTACAAATAAATAAAGGAATATATTCAAGCTGCTTTTGTTAACATTTACATGCTTTGCCATGCTTTTAACTTCAACAATAATGCAACTTTGTGAAAATTTAAATATAACTGCATATGTCAATTATGATGAATTACCAGTCTTTGCAATTTATTTAGTTTATTAAATGAATTGAAAACAATGGTTATTCTGAAGTGTAAACTACAGAAATAGCTGGCAGTGTGGTAAGTAAAACACATTTAATGAAACACTTGTGTTGTTATTTAGATTTTATTTAGGGTTTGGCATTTGTACAAAAAAAAAAATCCTGCACAATTAAGTTCCATGAGTGTTGTGTGACGCCATTATCGGCCTCTTGAAAAAAGGGAAAAAGGGAGTTTTTTCTTGCCACTGTTGCCAAGTGCTTGCTCACAGGGGAATGCTGGGTCTCTGTAAATAGTATTGTGAAGAGTACAGACTACACCTGCTCTGTATAAAACTGAGATAACTTCTGTCTGATTATGATTTGGCACTATATAAATAAAGTTGACTTGACCTGATTTGACCATTGAAGGATGGTAAAAGATAAAAAAAAAAAAAAACATTCTGGCATTCAGCAAGGAGGTGAAAGAGAAACCTCATCAAATCAGAAAAATAATTAGGTTTAGGGTTTTTTTTTGTTTTTGTCTATTTTGAAACAAGGCAGGTGTGTAAACAGTGAACACAGAAACGCCGATATAATTGCTATTATCATTATTATTTACAGTCAGGAGAATACTCTCCACAGGCAGTGAGTGTAAAAGTGAAATTCAAAGAGAAAATCAGGGAGTATCATTTTGTACTTGACATTATATTTTTGTTCTAAACATGCAGACATTAAAAGCTAATGTATAGCTATAATGAGACTTGAAAAAATTAAGCATTTAAACTTTTAATGAGAAAGATACGAAGACCTTTATCGGCCCCAGTAAGAATAAACTGCTGACTCATGGAGGATACAAATCCTGTCTGTCCCTTAACAACCAGAAAGCTTTAATTAACTTGAGACTGTTTGAATTATTAATGTGTGTATCAGCTGGTGAAGAGAGATGCAAAAACAGAGTTCATTATATTCTTATATTTTTTAATTTTACTGTTCTCCTCATTAGTGATGTAAACATTTTAATTCTCACTTCTCCGCAGCCTCAGTCGAACCTTCCTCTTAAATGATAAGTGAAGCAATTAGTGCTGCAATTATTATTACACAATTATTCTCATTACTGATTAATCTGCCAATTATTAATCAATGTAGGGGTGCAACTAACAATTATTTTAATTATTGATTAACCTTCTGATGATTTTTTTTGTGATTAATTGATTAATCTTTTGGTCTATAAAACATCCAAACAATGAAAAATGTCCATTACAATTTCCTAGAGTTTATGATGACATCATCAGTTCGAAATCCAAAGATATTCAGTTTTCTGTGATATAAGACAAGAAAGGCAACAAATTCTCAAATTTGAGAACCTGAAACCATCAAATTGTGGGGCATTTTTTGCTTTAAAAAGACCTAAACAATTAATCAATTATCAAAATAGTTGCCAATTAATTTTCTGTCAATTGACTAATCAATTAATTGTAAATTGATTAATTGTTTTGTCTGTAAAATGGCAGGTATAATGTAGAGCCTAAGATGTTAAAATATCTTGTTTTATCTGATTAACAGTCCAAAGACAAAATATATTCAGATTAATGTCCTGTGTATGATACCTAAATGTTTGAAATCCTCACATTTTAGAAGCTGCCACCAATAAATGTTTTGCATTTTTCCTGAAAAAATAACTAAAACAATTATTCAAATATCACAGAGATGTCATTTCATTTCTGTTGATTTAATAATAGATTAATCAACTCATCTCAAATCAATTGTTGCAGCTCTAGAAGTAATGAAATCCGAACTGAATATAACATAGCAGAAAACACTTAATAGCAAAAAGGGTGAAATGAAAATATTCTTGAGTCTGATATTTGCTCCTACGGCTCTATAGGGTCTTTTTTTCCAAATTCATTCGCAGCAACTGGTGATAATTATAATAATTCTGGCCTGAACTGCCTACATCTGTCTTAAAATGTAGTTTACTGTTAGGGCTCTGATCATCACAAAATGTACACAGCTGAACATTGTGTGTTTATTTAGTTCACGTACGTTAATATATTTTTGTGTGTTCTTATTTTTGTGCAGATACTTTTCAGTGCGTTGCTGCATCATAAGTACAATTATCAAAAAAAGATAAACTACAACTTCAGGTGTCAGACATTGATGGACTGCCTAACATGATACAAGAGGAAAAGATCAGATTATATTTTTGCAAATTCAAATAATCTAATTGAGTTTATCAGTCTAAATGTTGCCAGAATAGTTGTAATGTGGCTGCTGAGGACATGCGTTCAGGAAAAAAAACATGTCAGGGTCTTATTTGGGGTATTAATTTCATTTTTAAAATAAATTCGCTCTGCTCCAACATAAAATGCAGACTGAAAATGTTCCTTTTTTCTTGTGCGTTTGATTATTTTATTGTGTTTGAAGTGTCTGATTGTTCTCCTTGGCTGCTTGACTGTGTGTGTGTGTTTGTATGTATATGTACAAATATATATGTGTGTATGATGTATATACTGTATTTACATATTAGGGATGTGCAAAGAACCCAGTATTTGTATTTGTATCTGTATTTGTTGAAGCAGCAAAATTATTTGTATTTGTATTTAAATAAAAGTGGAGACAGGCTTAAAATTCTGTTCTTGTTTTTATTACACTTTTCATTTTAGAAAATGACAGTGTTACAATAAGTATTCATGAATAAACTACTAACGAAGGAAGTCCCCAACAGTAGTCTCTCAGATCATAGACGACTGCACTGACTGAGTTAAAACTTTACTTATCACCTCATTGCAGATAGACCTCGACATATTTATACACCCATAACACAGAGACAGCACAGCATGCAGGGAAAAACATCAATGGCACTTTTCATTTATCGTCTATTTTTTTACAACCTAATTTCGTGGAAAGAAGAAGGGGAACAACAGGTTATGGAGAGCCCCTAAGGAGCACTTTGCATGTATCAGTAGCTTTATCTCTGAGGAACACCCCCAACTCTGGGAGTGATGTCCAAATAAGGAAATGTGCATCATGTAGCAGGTGGATGTGACTCCCCTCATTTAGATCTGCTGATGAATGTAACAGTGAACAAATAATTTTAAAAATATTTGTATGAAACAAATATTTAGGGAAAAAAACACTATTTGTGCTAATTAGTTTCATTATTGATTAATCTGTCAGTTATGTTCTTGATAAAGTGATTAGTTTTTTGGTCTATAAATTGTCAGAAACTGGTGAAAAAGTCGATTGTGTTTCCCAAAGTCCAAGATGACGTCCTCAGATGTCTTGTTGTGTCACCACAAACAGTCAACCACTCAAAGATATTCAGTTTACTGTCATATGGACCAGGAAATATTCATATTTAAGAAGCTGTAATCAGAGAATTTTTCGTTTTTTCTTAAAAAATCAATTATTGAAATAGTTGATGGTTAAATTAATAGATGGAAACTAACTGACTAATCAACAAATTGCAACTCTAATATGTATACTTGTGTGTGTGTTCTGTTTTTTGTTTTTTTTTTCATGTGAAGCAAATTGAGTGTATCCTGGAATGAAATGTGCTTTATATGTAAATAAAATTTGCTTTGATTTAATTTGTATTCATCATCTGGAATTGATTTATACTGGGTAAGAGACACAACACTGGTAATATGATGGCTGCGGACAAAAAGAAAGAAAGAAAGAAAGAAGAAACTCAGGCTCTCAACTCTGCAGGTAAAGATGATTTCTTACTTGTTTCATCATCTTCTCCCTCTCTCTCATTAAAAATTCAAGAACCTATGAATATGCAAATATATTTCATTTCAAAAGCTTAAACTGCTGGATAAATGGTGTCTCCTACTTCACTGACAAGTCCTTTGTCAGTGTACATGCACTGGAGGCATCAAGTTTCCACATCACATTTCTATAAGTTGCATGCTGGACCAGGATTGGCTTCAAAATTAGTTATGATGTCGCCTTTTCATGTCTTAAAAAAACAGTCAGGTACCCAAATGAACATTGAAACATGTTTTTATAGCTGTAATCATTCTTTCTGTTCATAATAGCAATTAAGAGATCCATTCAATCTGTTACAATGTAAGTGATAGGGCCAAAATCCATTATTTTGAGCAAAAATATATTTAAAAATTTATCTGAAGTTATCATGAAGCTTCAGCCACCCAAATGAGTCAAATCAAGTGGATATCTTTTTCAGACTGCTGAAGCCTCATATAAGCTTCAGACTTTTAAATGCATTTTTTGCACCAAATGACAGCACATTTGAAGGGGATCTTTTAATTTCCCATATGAACAGGAGGAATGATTACAGCAAGGAAAACCTCTTTTAGTGTTCATATGAGCACCCGATTGTTGTTTTAAGAAAGATTTGGAAAATTGTGAACCCATCCTTTAAAATCATATTTTTAAATAAGCACAGAGAAACTTTCCACTTTCAGTAGATAAATGTGAAAACAGCCTTCCAGTGTCAAACTCTGCTCATACATCATTCTGCACACTGAGGCTCAAATATTCAACTGTAAGAACAAGAAGAAAAACATGTTTTATGAGAGGAGGGGGGCTTTAAAAACTATTCACATAATTTATAAACAGAAGAAAATAAAAAGAGAGATGATATCCACATGATATAACACTGGATTGTTTTCCAGCATCAACGCGCCAGACATTGTAAATGTGTGTCAGTAAGTGTCAGTGTCAATAACCTTTTGAGCATCTGACATACTGAGCTGAACTTGTCTTGACCTCCTGACCTCTTGCACTGGATGTGTCTCCCTCTCTCAGTGACATGACCACACGACCCTTCCCCTGCCTAAGAAGCTAGGCTGTAGTGTCTGGTGCTGATTCGGGGCCAATGTGTAACTGTAAAAAGAGAGCACTAAGCCAAATCCTCCACCATCATCATGTTTTCATCCTTGCAGGGGGAGGGAGGGTTGACTACGAGGCAAAGTGGGGGGAGAGACAGACACACACGGGGCCTAGTCGCCACATCTTTTCATGCGAAGAAGCTGTGCCGCTAAAACGTCAGTAATCCGTATTTATTTGCACTAAATATATAGTTATAACATGTAGCTAGCGCATGACTATGATAGTGTGAAACATGCGGATGAACCAATAGCTAACTGGTTTGTTCTTTGGTTGTCTCGCTTTCCTCAGATGCATTCATGCTAGCTAGCTTGCTAGCTTAGGTGGCTAATCTTAGCTAGCTACGGCGCTTAGCTTGTTTTATCAACTTACTCCAGACAGAGCATATTTTGTAGAAAGTGTAACGTTAATGTGCTGCGTGCATCGCACGCCGTATGAAAATACATAAAACGGTGTACTTTATGTAGGAACAGGGCTGCTAGCGTGAACTAGTTAGCTTTAGGGTAGTGAGTTTACGAGCTATTTGACGGCTAACGTTAAGCTAGCATGCAAAAGCGGTGGTTTGTTGTCATCTGTCTGGGCTGTCTCTATGGAATGGGACGTTTTATTCACTGCTTTGAACCAATATATCACTGTCAGTATCTGGTTATCGATGTAATGTTTCATATTCATTATATAACCGAGTATCTTTGCCCTTTACTGTATCAGGACGAGGCGAGCCTGGCATCAGCTGAGCAGCTGGCTGCCTTGCAAAGTCCTCTTCAAATCTTATGCCAAAAATGCATCAAATACAAAGATATTTCTTCTGACAAGCAAACAGATAACTTATATACCTGCGAGGGGCTGGGTGGTTTAAATTATGGTGCTGTATTTATGTGAAAAACTTGTATATTCTGTGCCAGACCAGTATCTAATGCGGAGGTCTTTCTTGTGTTGGAATTTCAGACCCGTTTTTGGTTTCCCAAAACAACTCCGGCCCGGGCCTCAGTCCGCGGTCTAGAGTTTGATAGCGGGCTGTTTGAGACTGAAGCACGTCGGTGTGTAGCAGCCAGCCAGCCTCCGTGCCCCTACCACCATCATGGGAGACAGTAGAGGTGAGAAAATAACTCCTTATCAGAAGTTATAAGCCATGCAAAAAATATGGATGTCTAGTAAACCTCGCATCTCTGTTGTATAATGTTGATATTAGCCACAGATTTACAGATCTTACTTGCACATTTGCACATGTCTGCTGTAAAATCAGGCCTGTGACAGATTTGGTTTATGGTGTAGCAAAGACTTGTCCAGGATTTCTTAATGATCAAATATTTATGCTTTTATAAGTGTGTTTAAATGAACTCTGACGCACAAGCACTTGTAGTTGCAGAGCCAGCATTAGTCAACAAGCACTTTAATAGATATCAGCACCAAGCAACAAGCTCTTCAGGACTTTTTTCAACAAAATGATACTATGCAGTATTAAGTATATTCTAGTGTGATAATTGTTTTTTGCTCTTCTTGTTTCGTCTTTATCTTTTTCTAAGAGCCGTACTGAGGCAAATTCCTGTCAGCTGTTTTGACATGGAAATAAAATATTGATTGAGTGAGTTTACCCATAAACTGCATGTCTTCCAGAGAGTCCAGCTGGTCTAAGTCACTCAGGGTCACTTGTCTAATTAGTCATCCCACAAGATTTCTCTAAAGAAAAGTGGACTTATTTGAAATGAAGCACCGAATGTGTTTGAATAGCGTCCTTTTTTCAGCAATACAGTCTTTTTATGATGTACAGCAAGGAGTGTAATAGTGGCTAATTTAAAACACTCATTTCTGTACTTTATTGAAAACACAATAGCTTGTTGATATTACTGTGTACTTAATATGACATTATTAATGATATGTATTCTCTAAAATGCTGCTGTGCTCTAACGAAGAGTTCACTTTTTCACCTGTGTGTGTACACTTTTATCTGAAACTCATTACAGTAACATGAAAGCATTATATCACTGTGGCTTCAGAGGGCTGAACCTTTATTCCTACTCCAGTAAAGTAATGGTAAACCATGCTAGTGTTGAAGCTGTTCTTGCTTAGTTACACACTGTTGTCACATTTTTGACCAGATTGCTCGTTGAAATATGTGACAGAGGTTGAGTTGTAACAGTATCAAAAATGTATGGAGACGTGAGAAAAATACATACAGATAAATAGATTCATAACTGCAGGAGACAAGACATGTCCTCAATAATTGAAAGCATGATCCCTTGCGTTGTTGATGTATTTTGTTAGTAAATAATTAATTAGTTGATGTTTGTTCATTAATGTATCTTCCCACTCTGGTCGTCTCTCATCAGATTCCCGTAGCCCAGACAGTTCGTCTGTGTCCTCCCCTCCTTCAGGCCAGCGCTCACCCCCACTGGTTCCCTCAGCTGCAGCTTCCATGACCTCCCTGCCTCCCATCACCACCGCCGGGGTCAACAGCCCCATCAGTAGCATCGGCTCCCCTTTCTCCGTCATCAGCTCTTCGCTGGGCTCGCCCTGCCTACCCGGCACGCCCTCAGTAGGCTACGGCCCCATTAGCAGTCCGCAGGTAAGGGAGGACTGCTTTATTTTAGGGATTTCTTGCTCTATCACAGGTCAGATTTAGCTTTGTGATTACATGATTTTTATCCCAGTGTCAGTATTTATTTTGCGTAGAAGAAGAAAGTCATGAAATTCATCTAAAAAAAACCCCTTCTTTTTCTTTCTTTCTGTGTTCTCCATCTCCTCTGTCCTCCTTTCAGATCAACTCGACGGTGTCCATGTCAGGGCTCCATGCAGTGAGCAGCTCAGATGATGTGAAACCTCCACTGGGCTTGAAGCAGCTGTCGTCCCACAGCCCGGGGCCCATGCTTTCCCAGAAACGCCTTTGTTCCATCTGCGGAGACAGATCCTCTGGTGACAAGACACTTTAAATACACCTCCTGTTTTCTGTGCCTTTTGAGTTTGGGTTATGCAGTGTAACAGATTAAAAGTTGCTTCTTTGTTTTAAAAAAAATATCCATGAAACAAATTGGCATACTTTTTTTTTCTGGGTCCTCTCCTCCCTCTTTCCCCTCACCACCCAGGTAAGCACTATGGTGTCTACAGCTGCGAGGGCTGTAAAGGTTTCTTCAAGCGGACAGTGCGTAAAGACCTGACCTACACCTGTCGGGACAATAAAGACTGTATGGTGGATAAAAGACAAAGGAACCGCTGCCAGTACTGCCGCTACCAGAAGTGCCTGGCCATGGGCATGAAGAGAGAAGGTGAGCAACCATGTGACTTCATAAACCCCCCTCACTGGTTTTCAACCCCCTCTGCTCATCACCCCTAAAAAAAAAAAAAATGAAGCCAGTGCTGACACCTCATACACAGATGTTAATTCACAGAGTGGTGCATTTAGACAATGATGAACTGTTTGAAAAAAAAAGTAGCAGGCTTCAAGTAATGACTGCATAGATGACAGAGAGTTCTTAAAAAGTCTTGTGGCCTCCATTAGCAGATGGAGTTTGGTCAGTCGTCATGGAGATGCCTCCGCTAAGCAAACTTCATCCCTTAATGTCTGTGAAGATTCTCCGTCAGCCAAGTCATTATATATATCCAGAGGAGCTGAGTCAATGGAAACTTGACATGTATTAAATTCTGGAAGATGTTTTGCCTCTCGTCCAAAAGGTCCAGAACTTAAGAAGGCTTTGGGATGAGAGGTGAAGCGTGAAGCGAGGTGAAGCGCGCACACACATTTAACACACGCCCAGTTGCCCATGACTCTGCTTTTCTTTATACTCATCCCTTAATGAAAGCCACAAGATGTGGGTGAAAGCTTTGGAAAATTTCCAGTAAGTGGAGTAAGTTGTCAAACTCGTATTTCAAAGATCAATAATGAACCTTAAACCTCATCTATAAACGTGGAGAGAAAAAAAAGGTTATTTATTGGTAGCACAGAGGCTGTAGTGTACGAGGGACAGACAGATTGAGGCTGTCATTATTTTGTGTCACACACTCCAGCTCTGATTTCACGGTGGTAGGGATAGAAAATTGAATATTTTCAAATCAAATGCGAGGCTCGTACTGTGATAATATCCAAAAAAGTTGATGTTGATTGATCAGCAACTTTCTGCAAGTCTCCTGTAACGACGGCATATTTGTTCCGCTAATAAAGAACCCACTATTTGTATTTATTAAAATAAAATTTAAAAAGTCCACATTTCAGTGCGAGACACTTCGTTGATGGTCATCAAAGGTCATCTGAGAAATGGTAGCCTCACTTTGCCTGAAATTTGAAGACACAACTAGTTTATCCTTCAGCGTCCTCAGTAGCCTAAATGAATATTGTACCTGTCGCTTGTAGTATCTTAAGAATTGATCACTACCGTTTGACATTATCTTTTGAATCTATTTGCTTTTGATCATGATCATAAATCTTTATTACATCCACTAAAAAAATAATAAACCACGTGGAAGTCCAGTACATCTTAAAGACATGGTGTTAACGGTTCAACCTGGTGATCTTTGTCTAGTCAGAGTCTGGAAATATGATGTAACCATGTAGTTTTCTACCAGGTGTTTGTGTTTAAGTGGTCATCAGTCACAAATAGACCGGTGTAAAAGCCACTGCAGGCAGGCACAAACCCCGCTTGCTATTAAACTGCAACACTGTTAAACCACCATGTTGGAAATTAAATATCAAACTCATAGCTACATAACCAACTTTTGCTCCTTCCAGTCATGAAAGTGCTGTACATCAAAGAGGAAACAGAGAACACGTCTACAGATTAGGACTAAACTGTAGCCGCTTCATACTAATGTCTTAACTCTGCAAATCACGTGAGATCCAGTTAAAGGCTGAGATTATCTGGTACTAAGTCTCTTTGAGGTGAGCAGTTTAGTTAAGGACTAACTACAAACTACTATTTTTTCCCCCAGATTAGATTAGGATTGAGTTCATCTGAACTTTACTTTGCTAAATTTATCATAGTCTGGTCGTAATTCAGTTTGTGTGCGATTAGTCTCTGAGATGTGTGACTACTCTAATGATCACCATGGTCACACAGTGATAGATTAATGCAGATTAGTTTCAGGAAAGGAGCACCTGATGCTTCCATCTGGCAGGTACTTTCCAGGCTTTCAACCTGTAAGTCTTCTGACTATAACTTTACCCATAAGCTTCAATGAGATCCCATATGGATAGTAGGAAATGAGTCAGTGAATAATACAGTCAGTGTTGATATTTTTTGCAAGAGAGGTAAGGCTGCACCGAATCCCTCAAAGTTTCGTTCATTGCCACGGTATTCAAATATTCGCATATGGAGATTTTTTCCCAATAGGAAGAGGAGTGAGGAGAACGAAGAGAAAGAGGGAGAGACGACAGAGGCAGCGGGGGGGAGAGCGAGTCACAGTGCAGGTGTTTCCTCCTCCTCTCCGCCTCGGTTCTCGTGCTGCCGGTGTTTTGTCGGTTTGCATCCAGTTCGTGCTGAAGCTGCTGCTGCTGTTGCTGCTTCTGGCGGGTCTCCGTGCCGCACGCCCGCTTTCCTGCTCTCACCAATGTGTCGCTGCTTACGACTGTCTCTCTCCCTGTTAGAGAGAGAGAGACAGCAGCTGCTGCTTCAGAGCGAGCTGGACGCAGACCGACAAAAACACCGGCAACACAAGGGCTGAGGCAGCCAGCAGGGCAGAGAGGAGGCACCTGCACCACGACTCCCTCTCCCCAGCTGCCTTTGTCGTCCCTCCCTCTCCCTCTCTCTCTCTCTCTCTCTCCCCCCTCACCTCACCCTTCCCTCCTATCGGACCGCCACCACTGTTGCCTTGACCCCCCTGCCCTCAAATAATTGCTGCTGAAGCCTCAAAGCCCAAAAAAAAAAAAAAAGGTATTCGGGACAGCCCTAAAGAGAGGATTTTTTTTAAATATCTCTGCAGTAGGGGATAGACAGAACGAGTACAGAGTGGTAGAGAGGGAGATGGGGGTGGGTAAGCCTTGTAAACACTAACCCCCTTTCCCCCTCTCTTCCTCTTTTTGTTTCCTCTCGTTCTCTCTCTCCCCCCTTCTCCCTCCTTCTGTAGTGGCCAAGATGAACGACAGATGTAAGGAGAAGAGGGAGGGAGGGGTGTGTGTCTGTGTCTGTATGAGTGAGCGAGAAGCAGAGAGAGAGAGAGATATTATATTGTATATCAGTGAGAAGGAGCTAGTCTGAAATGTTTTCCATAGTTTCTTGCCAGTACTCAGAAGTGGACCAATGCCAGCCTTGAATTATTTCCCCATGTTTTTTTTTTTTAACCTTTATGGATCCAGGGAAAGTTTGCTGAGTATGCACACTCTCTTTTAATCACCATCTTACCATACTGTATACTTACCCAGGTGCTCAGTTAGAGCATTTCCACTCCGTTCCAGCAACATTAATTTCCTCCCTTCATGTTTGTAGGAGAGGAGGAAATAAATGTTTGATTTCCCACCCAGAGTTTTGGGCAGCTTTCCATCACAAGCCCACTTCTCAAATCTCTTTTTTTTTTTTTTTCCTCAATTTATGGCCACAGTCAAGCCTTTTGTTTTCTTATATCAGATACAGACACAGTGATATAAAGCAGATTAAAATCAAGAGTGTTTTTGGAACATTTTGCCTTGTTTTACATTAAATGCACCTATCAGGATACAAACTCAATAATGGATTCATCTTTTAAAATAATACAAAATGTGTGTTTTGTTTAAATCAATTGATGCAAGCTACTTTAATACCAGAGGGGAAAAAAAGATATGAATTACAGCTTAAACTAAATAATTCAGTCACTTCAAACTGCTGCTCCTCTTTTCATTCTGTTTGTCGTTATTCATCAAAGGGCCAAAAAACCCTTCAAAAAATAATAATTAGATATACAAACTCTGGAGAATGTAATTTTGATGAAACTGTAGATTAATATGGTGCCGTCCATGAAGCAGCCATGTCTTCAGGGCCTAATTGTGGAATGTTCTTGATTGACCACGATAGTCACATGACATTATTCTGTCTTTTGACAGCCAATTAATATAAAGGATTTCCTAAAAAATAATACATAAGAAGATTTTAGTTAAGTGTATTTAATTTTTCCAAAATATATATGTCCCCTAAAATTGTTCACTGTTCATAAAAATGGCTTCAGTTCATCAGATGTGCGGCCGATTTAACGTTCCATCTATATTTAGTTACATGGAAACTCTAGAAAATGCAGCATGATTGCATGGATTTGCATTCATCATGTTTACATGCACTTATGTAACCTGGTTGCTGTCGGCTCTCTGCGGTAACCTGATTTCTTAAATGTCATGCAAATGATGAACCCAGTCTCCTCCATCTGGGTAAGGGATTAAGAGAAACGTTACTATTCACACACAAATATCTGCTGGAAAACTCCTGGCAGTGAATCCTGGACAAAAAAATTCCTGTTTTTTTTTTCTGAATACCAGTGTTGTATTTAATTGGATATTAAAACGAATTAGTTAATGGAAATAATTGATGTTGTGTTTGTTACATATGGTCCATTTCTGCCTTGGTAGTGGGGCTGAAAGAGGTATGAAAGACAGTGTGAAAGACATTGAATTGATCATGAATCGTACATATATGTGTGTCTCTTCTTACCCACTGTTTGTTTCTCACTGTTATTTTTTTTTTCCACATTGCTTTGGTGTTACTCTTTGATCTTTTCCCGTTCTTTTTGTCTGCCAATCTTTCTCCATCGTTTCTCATCGTCATTGTCCGCACATTTTCATCTAATCTCCACTTCCCTCACACTCTTTCTCTATTCTTTTGTCTGTTGACCCATCCTTCCTGCTCACCCTTATGTCATTTCTGCACTTCACTGCCTTTCATTGTCTTGTTTTTACTGTGTTGTGTTTTGTTGTCTTCACTTTCCCCCCCCGCCCCATGTCCTCTGCTCACACCCTTTGCTTCTCTGTTGTCGTCCATCCCCTTTCACCTTTCCTGCTTCTATGTTCATGTCCATACTGACCTCTGCTCATCCCCTCTCCTCACCCACATTTTCTCTTTTGTGCTCTTTCTGTTATTTCTTGTCCTTCATTATTTTTCTCCTGTGCTCCTCTCTGTCCTCCCCAATCCCCTTCCCACCCCCCTCAACCCCATCCTGCAGCTGTTCAAGAGGAGCGGCAGAGGAACAAGGAACGGGAGGGCGAAGTGGAGTCGACCAGCGTGGTGAACGAGGAGATGCCCGTGGAAAAGATTTTGGAGGCTGAGATGGCTGTCGAGCAGAAGACAGAGCTTCATGCAGATGGAAGTTCAGGAGGCAGCTCTGTGAGTAGTGGGGAAGCTAGAAGCTCTAATTTGTGCAGACACACCTGTATGTAGGTGTGTTTTTTTATCTATTGCAGGCCGTCGGTATGAATAATACTGTGTCTCATAGCTAAGCTGTCTGATGAAATAATAACTTAAATCCTCTAAATGTGCTCTCTCTAGCCCAACGATCCTGTCACAAACATCTGTCAGGCAGCAGATAAGCAGCTCTTCACCCTGGTGGAGTGGGCCAAGAGGATCCCTCACTTCTCTGAGCTGCCTCTGGACGACCAGGTCATCTTGCTACGTGCAGGTAAATGTAAATTAGGGCGGGACGGTAGGAGAAGCAGGGAAGGGAAATGTTCCATCGCTTATTTTATATATTGTGTATATATCTCCAGCCTTAGTGTAAATGGTTTCATGCACATCTCTGGATATTTTTCTGTCGGTTTCTACTTGACAGTGGCTTCAGGCAGATCTTTAACTTATACTTGCATGACAAAAAAGGGGCAAGTAAGCTGAGAGTCCTGCGCTAAATGAGAAGCTTTTACCTTTTTATATGCTTTTCATGGCTTTGTGCTACTCCATCACACTCTATTGTAGAGCCATCATACTGCTCCCAATACAGGACGTTAATGCATATTCTAATGTGAGTTTAGCCTACAGTAAACACATTACAACTGCTACATCCCATGCTTACATTTTATTGAATTCAGGCCATTACATTAAGTTAATGGTCTCCCTCATGTATGTACTCACTGGTGGATGAAACATTAGCAGCAATCAATATAACGTAATCCAATACAAAACCACTTACTGTGACACACAGTCAACAGAAACTGAACATTACAACCTTCACACTTTTTTAAAGCTTAGTAAAGGATCACAGCTACAAATTAATGACAGTAGGTGTTAAACGACACCAGGAACATTCAGTCCTGTTACACATGGAAGCAAAAAAAAACTAAACAAAAGCAGTGCAATAGTAGAATATTTATTGAGACACCGACTCTTCAACAGGTTGGAACGAACTCCTGATTGCGTCGTTCTCCCATCGCTCCATCTCAGTGAAGGATGGGATTTTACTGGCCACCGGCCTGCACGTCCACAGGAACAGTGCTCACAGTGCAGGTGTTGGAGCCATCTTTGACAGGTAACACACAGGCGCATACAGTATACGGACAAACAGTTGCTGAACATTGCTCATGACTCAGGCATTACCGCTCTAGTGATTCTAAAGTTTGGGTGGACGATCCAACTTGGGAGGACATGCCACCATTTAAAAAACACTGGAGAGGTTTAGTAATATGTGATTTAAAGTGCTTGTTCAGAGTCATTTCTGCTCTACTTTGAAATTCAAACTGCGTAGGATCTGTCCCTGTTAAGAATAGATGAGCTTCAACACAGTATTTGGTCCACCTACTCTTAGCCTGAAATAGACCGACTCTGAAAAGCCACATAAAATCCACAATTCACCTGGTAAATCCACATCAGAGCTAAAAGCTAGATGAAGAGAGAAAGAACTCTGGCCTTAAATCATCCACTTGCATTTCTTTCTGTGTGATGGTTTCACACACTCTCTTGTTTTTTTGTTTGTTTGTTTGTTTTTTTCGTAATCTAAACACGCACATTGTTCAGGTTTAGCTGGATTTTTAGTGATTTGGGGTAAGAAGTTAGGATTCTGTGTCTTCATCGCTGGTTGGCTGCAGCTGCTGTGTTCTGCGTTGGCTGTGATTGGCTGAGAGACTTTGCTTCTTTAGTACTGCCTGTAGGGTGACAGCGCATGCCGGGGGAGGCTGGTGACTAATAGACAAGCATGTGCACACACACAAGACGCGCACACATATACTCAGTGGCATAGCACCTATTGCAGCATTTGATAATGTAATAATGGCTGGCTAATGTACACTACTAACGTGTAAAATAGGATAGAGATGATCCTCAAATTTACTTTAAATACGTTAATGTAATATTTGACATCCCATTGTTGTACAGGAGGCTGGAGAGGCCATTGCTATAAGGTTCGGTGTTACGTTTAGATTCCTGCTGTCAACATAAAAAGCTTTGTTTTCTTGTGATCATAATATAATTGCAATCTTAATATAAGCCAGACTGTCTTTTCATGAGATAAAAATGCAAAAGATTGTGATAATTATTATTATAATCTGCAGATATGTGCCTCATGACTGGTGCGTTATCACTATCACTACCTATAGGAATGTTATAGGTTATTGCAGGTATGTTAGTTAATCTATGACATCACAGTTTTATGCATTTTTATTCTTTAAAAACCTTGAAAAATCAATCCCATGATCACAGGAAAACGAAGCAGCTATGGCCTCTGCAACCGTCTGTATTTTTGCATCAACCATCAGTAATTACATCAAAATTTCATTATCAACTAAAAATATAATAACTCAAATTATTACATTTTTTTGTTATTTCAAGTTGTTTCAAAATGTACGTATTATTATTATTGCATTTAAATATCACACTTCTCATGCTGTAATAAATGCTGGTTCATGCCATAATGGGATGTTTAATATTGTATTATCAATCAGTATATTACATCAGCAGGTTTTTTATATATTTTCAGTGCTTTGAGTGAGACATTATCACCTGCCTGAAGTAAAACCATGCAAGATAATATGATAAATCATAATGAATCTTCACATAAAATCCCAACTGCATCACAGCGTGTCAATTCACTGTTAATTACACAGTAATTACATTGTTATAAAGGGACAATTCCACCTATAAATCTAGTCAGGTTTAAATTAAAGCAAGCTAACTAGGCTCATGGCAAATGGCTCAATGTCTTCCTTCTGATTTTTTACTTTTTTCATAGCAGTGCTCTCTTCTAGCAGCAGGCTTCTGTTTCAGCTTGGTATCTGTTTGAAGCTACTGGATTGTATTTTATCAGACAGGGTGTTAATAATGAAGTCCTAAAATGTAATTTCTTTAACACCTTACTTGGAGTAGAGTTCTTCCTAGGGTGGCTGTGAAGTGCAAAACACAACAACCTCTGATTAAAACAGATGAACAAAGCAGAAAATAACGACCACATTTCAGAAAACACAACACAAATGTCAAAAGAGGAAACACTTTGAGAAAACTAAACATTTTGCTGAATGGAAAGAGTGCGTACCGACTGTTTTTTATCATTCTAAGCAGCTGGGCCTCTTCTCAGCCCAGATACCCCCCAAAAAACCAGCACACCTTGCCCTGTAGACCTTTTCCACAGCAGACATTTTAACTTGTAATCATGGGAAAAGCACAGGTGGAAGTGGTAACGTTGATAATGGCTCAGTCCCATTCATGCACTAAAGCAGTGTCATGAATTTGGAAAAGCTAAATGGGATTCAGCTGTCGTTAATGTTATGTACTTGTCAAAATGTCTGCGGTGAAAATGGTCTGGTGTCCACATTCAGTCAGCATTCAGAATGACAAAGACAGTTTTCTACAGTTTCTCTTTTCCAGTCTGTGAAATGTTGTGTTTTCTGAAATGTTCTGTTCTCTGTTTTGTTGATTTGTTGCGTCAAAATGTGTTTCCTGTTGGTTGTTAATTGGTTTTCTTAAAAGTTTAGCGTGTTTTGCACTTCAGAGTTTTCACACATAACAGCTACAGCTCAGTGAAACTCGCTTAAGTTCATTTTTTTTAATGGTTTTGATTCAATCACTTGTAGTTTTACGCTGCATTAACAACATTTAGCCAGTAACACCTGTCGAAGGTCGAGGGTTAATTGTTTTTCAATTATGAACAGTTTCATGTGTACTAATGGGTTTCTGCTGCAAATGCATTTGGCTCATAAGATTTATCATAACCTCCTTTCTGCTTATGTTGATACATGTGAATATAGTAGTGCTTTACATCAGATTACAGTTTCAGATGGTATAAAACTGATCAGATGTTTAGATCTAGAGAGTTAAATTTGGTTGCAAGAGCAAGATAAAGCAAAACTTGAGCCCATTTCTAGTGTTAAACAACAGGTTTTAATATATCAGAAACTAGTTTGTGAACAACAGATATTCAACATGGGAAATGTAGGAACTTACAATCTGTGCAGCTGAAGGGCTCAAAAAAAAAAAACTAGACAGAATGCTGTAATAACAATGTAACTGTGTAATGACATTGTAATAACACATTGTGATTGAATACACAGGGCGCACAATGCCGAGGTTGGGGCCATATTTGACAGGTAATTACCACTTGCCACTACACAAACACTTCTCTTGAACCCCTCCTCTTGAGTCAACATTTGAAAAAAAATGAAAAATAAAAAAAAATCACAGAACCAAAGCTTTCAAAAGTTGATGCGTTGAGGCTTTTCCACAGCTTTACTGAAGCCAGCCAGGTCTCGCTACAAGATATTATTCTGAACAACATCCACCGAGAAATCGCTTGACCTGATCACTCAGCAAACACTGGGGGTGTGGTTTCGACGACGATGATGATGATGATGACAAATAGCAATGCTGCAGTTTTGTATTTGAATTCAGCACCATGTTTGGTTTGTGGCTTTGAGTGCTAAAAAGCTGGTCCAGTTGCCTGCAGAGTACTTTTCATCTTCTGCCCATTGATGATGCCTCTTCTTTGCCAAGCCAAATGCTTGTTGAGCCTTGCCAGACCATAATGAGCAAATCAAAATGTGTGGGCTGGCTTTTGCGAAGCTAGCTTTCCCATGGCATTAATGGGTGGGATATGACTCAAAGTACTGTATATCTCCTATAAAGGACACTATTTTACAGTTCTTGTCAGTTAGTTTTGTTTTTTTTAGCTTTCAAGAGGTTTTTACTGGCCTTCTTCAATGATGCCTCTGTGATGGGAGGTGTCCATTTTATAACATTATTGACATACACTCTGGGTGTATAAAAATCACTCCTTTCCTCCACTTTCTCAACCAAATATGAATATAACTTTTTATTCTTTGTGTTGGGTATGCATAAAAACCTTGAATTGGCAGTGCGCTGTATCGTAGGCTCGGGCAGCGCCATTAAAAATGGTTCCCCGTCAGGAGCAAAGCAGGAGTAGTTATAAAAGTTTTAGGACGCATCCAGTCTCATGGCCCACACAAGGCCTCTTAAATGTTAACTGACACTCTGCTGTTCACACCGTTTTTTCTGACTTTGCTGCAAACAAATGACCAGAGAATAATGTGTTTTCTTAATCTTTGCTCAGATGAAGAGAGTTTTGTTTGTAATCTATATTACATCTAATGCAGCATGATTACTTCTAGGTTTGTTGACGACATATTGATATATCGGTAAGACACCTGGATAAGTCTTTGGTCTTTGTTCGGTCTTTACCATGTGAAGTTTTTTTGTCTCTACTGGTTGCATGTTTGTTCCTTGAATAACAAGACCACCTCTCTTAGATCCTCGGGGTTTTTGAGATTTGTGACGCATGTTTACAAATTAATGGACGGCATTTAAAGTATAGAATATAGCGCTCAAATTCACCATCGTGTCTTTGTGCTGGTTCTTTCTTTATTCTTGCATCACCGAGTTAAAATCTCCTTGTTTAGAGGTTTATGTCGATACAGCAGTAGTTTGTAAGACCAAACCTGTTGCATATCCTAAAACACGCCAGTTTTGATGTTCTGGTGTCTTTATTCTTTTCTGTAGGTGAGAACATCTATTAAATACTTGAAATGTTTGTTCGTTCGGACTTGGAGAATTAAAGTGTTTTTAGTCCCTGAACCTTGACTGCCATATGCTCGGACCTCCTTAGAGTCGTCTGTTGAGGTCAAAAGGGCTGCAATGATTATTTTCATCATCGATTAGTTTGTTGATTATTTTGTCAATTAATCAATTAGTTGTTTGGTCTATAAAATGGTGGACAATGTTGATCACTGCCCAAGGTGACGACCAACAGTCAACAATGTGAAGATATTCAGTTTACTATCACATATGAATGAACAAGACCATCATAATTCATATTGTTTGAGAGGCTAGAACAAGAGAGTTTAGCCTTTTTTTCTTAAAAAAATATTCAAAACAAGTAATCTTTTATCAAAATAGTTTGAGATTAATTTTCTGTAGATCGACTTATCAATTAATGAACTAATCTTTGCAGCTCTAATCAAGAAAAAAATAGTATAAGACTGAAAAAAACTTTAAAACTAGACAGGAAACTAACCTTTTTACTCTCCAGCCATGGTAGATTTAAAAGTTTATCAGCCACTTTTCATTATCTTACACACAACCGAGTGACGCAGCCATTGAGATAGTAAGTAGGAGAAACCAGAACCAGTCACAGCCGCAACTTAACACCATTTGATGGCAGCAATTTACCACCCTGGCCGTTTTGTAACCAGTGTGTTTTTTTTGTTTTTTTACAGAACCAGCAGTTCAGCCATGCTCTAACTAGTTTGGACATTAAGTTAATGACAGTGTGATTATGGAGTCTGGTGCCTCTCTGTTGTTCTTACTCTCTTCTTCCCTCCCTTTCTTTCTCTTGTTGTTTTTCTTGCTCTGTCACCTCTTGTCTCTTCCTTGTTTTCTTTTTCTTCCTTCCTTTTGCTTCTTCTCTCTCTCTCTAATTTGATGTTGTCCTCCTGTCTTTTAACTGTGCTTCCCCCTGCTTCTCCTCTCCTCTCCTCTCCTCTCCTCTCCTCTCCTCTCCTCTCCTCTCCTCTCCTCTCCTCTCCTCTCCTCTCCTCTCCTCTCTGCAGGGTTTTGACAGAGCTTGTGAGCAAGATGAGAGACATGCAAATGGATAAGACAGAGCTGGGCTGCCTTCGAGCCATTATCCTCTTCAACCCAGGTACACAAGCAGGCAGGATCTGGAAAACATCAGACACACAAAGAAAGCGAAAAACAACTATTTCAAACTGGGAAACATGTAAAATATGTAGCAACAGATCATGTAAACGCTGTCTTCTTCTCCTAAAGATGCCAAGGGTTTGTCCAACCCCAGTGAGGTGGAGCTCCTGAGAGAGAGGGTGTACGCATCTCTCGAGACTTACTGCAAACAGAAATACCCCGACCAGCAGGGCAGGTACGCTACAACACCCAGACACACCCACACACACAAGAGGGGAGGTTACATAATACTCAGCTCAGCAGCTTAAAAATGTCACAGCAGGATGGATATGATGCAGTGGTTTCCCCTGTGAACATTGACAAAAGAGAACAACTACCAAGATGAAACAAAAACTCAACAGTTGTCCCTGATAAAATATTACTGTTGTGGGGAATAACTACTGCATGAAGAGCTGCCACCCAGTGTGATTAATCGATTACTCCCATGGTGATACTTGCCACTCTCCTAAACTAAGAAAAAAATTCTATTACTCATCTAGTAAGAGTTACTCACACCAATATAAGAAAGCTCTCGTGCCTCGCTGCTTATGGCAGGACTGTTCATGTGATCACTGAGCTTTATTATCTCTTCGTCTTCCTATTTTTTTAAGGCAAAGAATAAATGCAATGCAATGAGTCTTATATCTTTTGTCAGGAGACTGTTAAGAGTGTTGACACGAATTAATCTTTATGCTAAACTGTTAGATACTATGATATATATCCTTAGATATCGTCATGTTAAGTGTTCAGTGCATTTTGTGATGTTTTGACATACCCATTTAACCCCCAACTTGCTGCAATTTGTTTCACTGTACTAGCATTTATTAGCGTGCTTATTATTGCAGTACTATTTTTGCTTTCAGTCAGGGGTTTGCAAACATTATTCCCACGTCTGTGTGGCACAAGTTAAATTTAAAGATGACTCTAAAATACCATCCAAACCCATTAAACAGTGTATTTTACTGCAACATTGTGAATGTCTGTATTTGGTTTGCATCATCTTGAGGATCTTTAGGCTACAGTCTTTCTCCCAGATTATCCAGTGAGAGCAATTTAATGCGTTTTATTTTCACACATTTTTTTCTAAATTCTTGTTTTCAGTTCATATAATTGATAAATTTATAAACATTTCTCACTCTAGTCTCCTCCTCATCCCTTCTCATGTCATCCAGGTTTGCAAAGCTCCTCCTCCGGCTCCCAGCACTGCGCTCCATTGGTCTAAAGTGCCTGGAGCACCTGTTCTTCTTTAAACTGATCGGTGACACGCCCATCGACACCTTCCTGATGGAGATGCTGGAGGCGCCTCACCAGCTCACCTAGAGGAGCCAGGTTCAGTCCGGTCAGGATCCGATGCACACCAGGATTACCTACAGCCTGCCCCCCCCTGTTGGGTCGTTGGCTCTTGCCGTTGGGCTTCACTTAACTGCAGCACCTGCTGGTTTTAATGTACCAGCTCTCACACCTATACACACACATACTGTAGACCTACACACACACACACACACACACACATACACGTTCCCTGTCACCGGCGAATTCTCCACACACACACACTGTTACATGCAGATGCTAATTTGCATAAATGAATCAACGTGCAACATAAATATTACACAGATAATATGGCTCTGAATGAACAGTATGCTCATACACACAGATACACTTGCACACACACACACACACATCCATTTTCACCCTCTTTTCCCATACTCAGTTTTCCCCCATAGGGGTTAAGACTCAAGGAATATATCCCCTTTTTATCACAAAATTACAGCTAATGTCTTAATTTTAAATTAGCCTTCAGTTTTCACATCTTCATCTCACAGTGGGTTTTTGCTTCCGCATAACTGGTGTACTTCCCCTGTTTTTACTTGGTTACACTGCTAGCTGCACCTCTGTATATTGTATCCATCACTAGTCGGTTAGTTATCCATGTATGGTTTTTAGCTTAAAATCAGGTGCGTAGCATTTCAATCAACTGTCCACCATCAAACAAATTTACTTCTTATTGGTCAGGAGGAGTCCTCTAACGGACAGGCAGACACGCCCTCCCAGTGAGTTCATCCAATCTTGTTAACCTTTAAATATTTTATGCTTTTTTTTTTTTTTTTCTTTTTTTTTTTGAATATTCATGCTGAAACTTGTTTGAGTTTCTATCTTGAAGTACTGTACTCATGAAATGAGAGCTTTTTCCAAGGCATTGTAATCCAGGAAAAGGGGGCTGGGAGCACTTTGTTGAACAGATAAACTTTGTCCTTCCCACCCTGATGCGCACAGTGGGCTTTGTAAGACAAGAAGAATGACTTGAATTATTATTTTTTTTTTGTTTGTTTTTCATTTTTATCCTTTTTCTCTACTTTTGGCAGTTGGTTGGCATTTTGAACAGTTTGAGGCTCACAGGAAGTACAGCTTCATGCAAGACAAAATAGTATTTGTTTCTCTTTTTATCTCCCGTTCCTCTAAATCCTCCCTTTCCTGGTGGTCATTTATGCACTTTTGTGAGTTGTAACTGTGTAAATGTTCCTGTTTTCTCAAAAATGACCATCTATTCTCAAGACACCTAAGATGACCTTGAAGGTACTATGTGTAGGGTTTTCTCATTATTGCATCAATTTCAAATCAGATGAGATGATTTGTTATAGACCTTGCAAAATAATATGTTACTTCCTGTACAGTTGATTTAGGAATTAACATTAGCCACCAGTCAAATGGTTGAAATTTTTTGGCTGGCAGCAGGTTTATTAACCTGTTCAGTCTAGCTGATAGTCCACTATTACTGATAGGTAGCGCTTTATTCCAAAAATAACTGTCTGTTTGGCCACAGAAGAGGAAAATAATTTTCTGTGCTCTCTGAATAATTCTGTGTAGCACTGGCCAACCTGTAGCTGTGTCGTGTGGCCTACCGGTCAGGGAAATCATCGAGTAAATAAAATTAGTCTAGTTTTGACCCTTCTTCGCCGCAGCTATGGAAGTGTCCTTGTTCAAGATACTGAATGAACCAGTCTGTGAGGCATTGCTTTGTATTCAAGATGCTGCACTTTGCTCTTTTTGTCAAACAAGGTGCAAAAAAGCTGATTTTTTTTTCTTGTGCAACACAGAAAAAAAAAAAAACAAACAACAGCAGAAATGTTGAATATAAAGATTAGAAATGATTCTACAGTGGCAATAATGCAACATTTCATTTCACCTCAGCAGTAGTCAGTTGGTGATACATTTTTTTTTGTTTTGTTTTTTTAAGTCCATCGCTCATGGATGGATCACCGGCTGTGGATATCGACTCTTTAAAACAAAGCACCAGTGTTTTGAATTGCAAAAGGACATTTTGTGTGCCATGTTACTGTAATGCAATAATGAAACGAATTAGTTCTATTTAATGGAAATCCTACACTTACTACCTGCAGCTTTTGAAAACTTTATTCAGTGTGTATCGGCTCAATGCTTGCGACTTTTGTACAGTAGATGTAAATAATAGAAAGGAAAGAAAAAAAAAAAAAATCACACAGGAGTCATGCAGAAACAAAGGCCTGTTCACACTCATGTGAATGTGAAATATGTGGCTCTAACAAAATTTAAAAGCTCTATTTTTTTGCTGTCAAATCAACATTAGACTCTCCTCCCATGTATTGACATCACCATGAAATTATTATTATTATTATTATTATTATTATTATTGAGCCCAGGGCCAAAACCACACCTCACTGCTGCTTTTGCACCAACTTCTGCCAATGTTTCCTGATGTTCTTGGTAAATTGATTGGCTGGATTTCATTGACAATGGCACTTGACATTTACTGTGATTTGAAAATTTTGTGGGCAACTGAATCTTGAGCGTTGCATTGAGAAGTTTTAAAATGCAGCTACCACATGTTCAGGATATATAAACTATGAATTAAACCGTCTACACATGCTCCAAGTCGAGCAATACTGGGGTACACATTAAAGACTTATTACCGTTTTTTGTTTTTTTTTTTTCTCGTTAGTAAAGTATTTAAAGGAGTGTTGAAGTTCAGAGGTATATTTAGCCTTCTTATTAGTCGCCACATTTCATACAAATTAGAGACGTACATTTTGCAGTATCATTCTACAGGGAAGAGGTAACAGCTGTGTCCTCTACCAGGTGCTAAATAACTAATGTGGTCTTTTTAGTTGAAGACTTGCACATTTACATCAATGCAAATACACAGACAAATCAGACAGCCATTTCTCCACCACTGGTCTGCTTAACGTGTACATTTTATTTTTTCTTTTTGTTTCTTTATGACCCCTAACTTTATTGCAGACTCCAACTATGGAAAAATGAACACCAGCTAAGTGCTTGTACATTTTGGCTGTGGCTGATAGGTTCCTGTTCTCTACCAGACACAGTCAGAGTCTTTTTTTGTATTTTAGAAAAGCTGGTGGAAACGGTGAAAGTAGCTTTTGAATTTTCTCGGGGGGTCCGCCCCGCTACTTTGACCAGATTTAGCAATGAGCTTCCTCCCCATGCAGATAGTCCAAATACTCCTACTCAGAGAGGATCCTCGGCCTCCCCCCCATGTGATGTGGACTCGGAGGCCGGCAGTTAAGACGACCTGTAAGACAGGTGGTTCTTTTTTTTTTTTTAACACGTCAGAGTTGGTCTAACCATAGAGTTTGGTGTTGTTTCATATATTTTTTTTCCTCCACTCATGCATGCGTACGGCCATCTCAACAAAGTAGTCTCCAGATGTCCGTTCATTTCGTACATGCAGAGGAAAGTCAAGCCCCGCGTTACACCGTTACTGCCTCATTTTGGTGTTTTGTCAGCATGGAAGAGCCAGGTGCAAACTGATGCTTTGGGTGAAAAAAGCACCAACACCTGCTTGAATTCTTATACTGTATATGCTACCGTATGGTCGCAGTGCTTTAGCGGATTGAATTGGTGCTTTAGCGGATTGAATCGGTTCTCACGAGCGAAAACGAGCGGTTTTGAGACTCAAGTGAAAAGGATTTTGTGGCCACCGGCGCTTTGAGATGTGTGATCTAGTCGACCACACTTTCTCAATCCGTTTGTCGTTGGAGCATATCTAGATTAGAGGTAAGATAACCTTTTTTTTTTTAAAAGTGCAACCCAAAATGAGATTTTGAGAGTAGCCTGACTTTTAAGGATGTGCGCTTTTGTAAATAATCTCACCTTCCGTTCGTTTGACGGCTCAGCATCTTTATCTGCAGGATTGTTTTTTCTTCTTTTCTTTTTTTCGGAGCTTCCTCTGTTGAATGTTTTAAGCTTGCTGCTACAGCATCATGTTTTAAAGCCGGGGATGGGAATAAATCACACAATCAGTCAGAGTGCTGAGTTGATGCACTTGTCGATGTTTTAAAAAAATATATATATCATAAACACACACGACTGTCTGAGCAAATGCCAATCTTTGTTGATGATTCATCAAAAAGTCAACATATGCAACTTGTATACTCATATTGTGGTAACGCGGTTAAACAGTTGTCATGCAATATGCACATTATGTTTCTGGTATTTGTAAAAAAAAAAAAATTTAGCTTAGTCTGTTACATCAGTTAATAATAACTGGCAGTGAAATTATCTAGAGTTTCCATCCCTCCATATAACAGCAATGCATTTAAGTTTTTGCTACGCCATGTTTGTATTTCTTTACATTTTGCTATGAGCTTAGAGGATGATAAACAGATACAGTAAACAAACAAAAAAAAAGCTATGTAGATAGTTCAGGTTCTGTATGTGAAGCCACTTAAAGCTTTCGCTGATCAGACAGCCTGTTTTAGCAAGAGCTGGTGATTGGGGTTTTTTGGCATTTGTTAAAGAGTATGTGTGGCCACCATGTGTGTACTTTTCCACACGTGTGTATGGAATCTGTCTGCAGCTACGCCTTTTTGACTGGCAGATACTGTAGCTTTGGCTGTGACGTGCTGAGCGCTGTTAAGAATCGATTTTTGTCGAGCGAAATAATGAAAAAAGGATGCACAGAGGAACAGGAGCCAGGCTGGAGGGGTGATTTAACCGGCTTGTTGACCCGATGCTTTATCAACACAACCCAGCCTCCTTCCTTCCTTCACTTCGCCCTGTCTCCACTGCTTTTTTTCCCCCCCCTCTTCAAACTTAAACGCTTATTCACTCACCCACGTAGGGTTGAGGAGAAAAAAAAACGCCTGGGCTTTGCGTCAGAATGGACTCGTAACATAAAATCCTATGATTCTTGGACTGTTTGAAAAGGATGTGAAGCTTTTTTTTTTTTTTTTTTTTTTTCGTGAAATCAAGCATTGGAGAGCAGTAAGGAAGGGATTCAGTACTGTGTGTGTCCCTCTTTGCTTACATTACTTGACGGCAGAGCAGCGACGATCTGCGGTCGCCGTGGGAGACCGTCGGATCGCACCGCAACGCCCCACAAAAAAAAAAAAAAAAAACATGTTTGTCGTTGCAACCGTGTGCACTCAAGGCAGACGCATGCTGTGACCTTTTGACTGTGTAGCAGTATTGTTGTCGCCGTCTTTGTTACATTTTGAAATTACTCGCTTTTTTTTTTTTGAAAATAAAGACATTAATTATGCTTTTTTTTTTCTTTTTTTTTTAAATGGATCGCAGGCTGTGACTGAAGAATTGATCATTTTGTATAGATTAGATATCAGGGTGGCGTTTTTACCTATTGACACAGGCCCCCTGGAGCCAAGGCCCATCCCATTATGATCAATGAGGCGCAGTGTGTGCTATGCAGCCTTGAAACCACCACCCTCACTGGTTTATTTATCACTGCCAAGCTGTTTAGCGGATGTGGCCCAGTTTTTAAAATGCAGGGCCGCTCGGTGCCCAGTGCTTGTTTGTCATATATGTTGTGATTATTGTGCGGCGCACTAAAAGAGTGTGCGCTAACGTCGCCCTGTGTAGTGCATACTAAAGAGGGGCCCTAATAGGAATGGAATGACAGCTCGTGTGGAGAGGGGAGAACTGGTCTTAGGAGAGATGAGTAGACCAGTGTGTGGCCCCCTCTGGGTGCTCAAGCTGTGCATTGGTGCTTTTTTTTTTTTTTAGTTTTTTTTTTAAAAGGGTTCCCCGGCCTGAAAACGTCTGCTTTGGTTTCCAAGACACAGGGAAATTGCATATATGAGTGAAATGCAAATAAGAAATGGTTTGACCGGCCTAGCCTAGTCCTAGACCTGCTCTACTTGAGCTGCATCTGGACTGGATGTTTTCTGCATCCAGATCCGCTGCAACCTTTTGTGTGTTTACTGTGTTAGGATCATGTGTGGCTGTAGCTGGATACTACCAGCAATAAAAAAAAACACACACACACATAAAACCTTCGGGATCAGCTCTAGATGACGAGGGAGAAACTGTGGACACACATACACACACACACCCCCGACCCCGAGCAGGATCTGGATATATTGAATGAACTTGATGGGAGGCGTCAACTTACTATGATTGCTTTGGAGGTTGTTGTTGTTGTTGTTGGTTTTAAAGGTTGGAGGAATTGTGAAGGGTAGGTTAGAGAGAAGGAAGGAAGGAAAAGAAGGGCAGGGACTTTAAAGAACTCTGATCAGGTGTTTATTTGTCGATCAAGAAGAAAAACAGAAAAAAAAAAACTTTTTTTTTTCTAGTAGATCCTAGAATCTTCCTTAATTGTTTACTCTTCACCTAAACAAAAATTCACACACTGTTTCTTTGTCTCGTTTCCTGTCTCCCTCTTCTCTGACTATGCTATTCATCTTTTGTTTATTACAAAGTATTAAACAAATACAAAAACTGTAAAATCTGAATGGAATCTGTCACTCTTATTTTTAATTATTTTTTTCTTTCTCTCTCTCTTTTTTTTTTTTTTTTTTTTTCTTGTGTCTGTTCTTTGTCCTGTTTGTATCCTACTCCATCGTACATGTGGAGCTGATTGACTATTTGTGTGCTTCGGGGATTGAAAGAAGAAAAAAAAAAAAAATCTGAATAATTTTTTCAGTCATTAATTCTGAATCTTGTTTCTGTTTGTTGTATCATGTCCGAGTAAAGGTTTTAATACTGTACCCGAACTGTTTTTCATTCATTATTTGAAAAAAAAAAAGCTCACATTTGAAACTCTGCAGTGCATTTTATTATTCAAGTGTTTTTGTTTTCCAAATAATAACAGATATCGCAATATGTCAAAGAAAATTGCTTTAATTACGGTAGTTATACGCTTTAAAACATCATACTCTGCAGGTTGAAAATGACCAGAGTGCACTCGTTTCCTTCATGCACCCACTCACTGCTTATGAAATGGAACGTCCCGGCTCGGCTCCCAACTGTGCCTTGAAGAGATGATGGTACACTCCTCAGTCCAGCAGGACCCCAGGGCCTCGGGTGACCGCTGGCGCCGCACTCCCGCCTTACAACCTCTAGAGGGAGCACTGACCTCTTGTCCTCGTCCAAGCTTCGAACAAACCGTGGTCTCCTGTGGCACCACCTCCTCCTCCTCCTCCTCCCCTTCCACTAGAGTTGTAGAGTGCCCCTTTATTGCCTTCCCGCCCACTTAGCGCACCTCAGCCAATAAGGAAGCGGCACCGCTGAGCTCAGAACATATTAATAGGTAAATTTCATGGCTCTGTTCCCTCCGCCACAGATTCAGATGTCTGTAAAGAAGGATAGGAATGTGGTTATGAGTTTGTATCTGTGTGGCCATGTAGTCTGAGTCTCTCTCTCTCTCCTCCCACCTCCTTCAGTCTGCCTCCTCCCTCGTCTCTGACAGTCTGTCCAGAGTTACTCTTCTTCCTCTTCTTCGTCCTGGCCAGCAGGAGCTACACTGTACAAGTTCTTGCACAGATGAAATGATGTACAGAACTTAACTTCTAGAAGAAAAAAAACACACTTCTCACACTGCTATTTAAATTCTGTAAACTCAAATACAATTTTAGGTCGTATCTGAAGCCTGCCTTGATAGTTTTAAAGTCCTCTCTAACCAAATGAAAGGTTTTAACAGCAGTTATGTAGAATTAGGAAGATCATATGTTCAACCTGTTTCTGGTAAACTCCTGTTTGCAAAGGCTACCCTTATATATCCCATTATTTAGCCCTTTAAAATGCCCCTTTATGATTTTCCTAAATCTTGTTTTGGTACTAGGTCGTATGTGAAGACTTGTATAAAATTATGTAGATATAGCAGTAGTTACAGTATACTGTAGAAGAGTTTTGGCCTTGTCCCGGATCCCCTGAACTCCTTTGGAACAAGCCTGAAAACCACTGGGTTAAAATGTTCACACTTTAGAAGTATTCGACTAACTAAATATACTCTCAAACATGAGTTTTGTTTCCCTGACATGACTAGCGTAAAACAAATCACTTGGTGGTTTTTAAGCATCACCTTCCCATCTTGCAGACATCTGTGGAAGTTGCTCCTGCAGTTCCGAGCAGCTTCCAGCAGAGGGAGCAGGCACAATGAGATCTCTGTTCAGGACCACGCAGTACATTTACAGCCATGTCAGCAGCATCATATTTGGAGAAGACCTCTACCTGTAACCTCTCAGCTTTGGAGTGATAGACAGTAAGTTTTGATTCAGGGAAACAGGAGCCAACTTGATGAGTTAAATGTTTATTAAGTGTTGAGAGTGGCAGATTTGTGTTGAGGTTTCCACATTTTCTTTTAAAACAGAGCACAGAAGCACTTTAAACACCTATTTGGTCTGTCTGCACATCCTTTGATGAGGAGCTACACTGTCAACCTCACCTTTTCCTGTCCTACATCTTTCTTTTCTTGTCTCACCTTCTTGTACCTTCCTCTCCTTTGCTCTTCTACCCACCTCTCTCTCTCTCTCATATTCTGACTCCCTCCATCCTGTCTGTCAACCTTTCGATCTCCTCCGATGTCTCTCCTGCCCTCCTCTCTCCTCAGTCTCCTTCTGGCTCTAACTCCTCCTCTCCCTCCTGTTTTTCTTCCCTCCCTCCCTCCCTCCTTCCCTCCTTTCCAGTGTGTGAGGGCGAGCGCTGCAGAAAGACACCTTTATACCAAGGGGTCAAATTCCTCTTAATTTCTGCTTCACAAATGTCAATTTTCACCAGGTGAATGTTAATGCTGTGCGAGTCTTGTTTGAAGTCACTTGCCAGCAGCGATTTGGTAGATTCTGTGTGGTAAAAATAGCTACCTCACACATTGCGTTCATGCACTAATACACACACATATCTCTGAGAAACACAGAGCTTTATTGAGTTTGTGTACTCTATAGACAGGGCATGTACCGAACAGCAGGGCAATATGCCAACTGTGTTTGCTGCTCACTGTTATTTTCTGTTCTCTCAGGTATAATTACGCAGTAAGATTAATACTATAATCCCCTACTCTGAACTTCAGGGTTGCAAAATGTTCCTTTTACTGTACAAAAGAGATTCATTCAAATCCTTTTTACACTCAGTCACAAGCACACAACTTTAAACCTGCAGTGTTTTGTACGTTATATGCTTCCTGCTTTTAAAAATGCTCTTCTGAACCGCAAAAATTTGATCTATTTTACTTTAAAGTCATTTTACTGAGTCACAAGCATGATTATGAATATTAGGAGTAATGTGTTTTGCTGGGATTTGTACCAAAAACTACATTAAAAATTGCAGGTAGCTTTTAAAATAATCAGATACAGTCACACAATCTCAAAAACCATCTACTGTTGGCAGCTTTTAATGTTTATTGTGCCAAATGAAAGACAACACATACATGTTTACCTGCACGTCGGATCAAATTGTCAGTAAATGGTGAAAGCGACCATTAGTGTGGAATTTTGACTAGGTTTTTGTCAACTTAATGTACAGCCATGTCTGTACTGTTTGCCTTAAAAAAAAAAAAAAAAACCTAAACACACTGTCTGCTCTATAAGGACAAGAATGATGGTAAGGGGAAAAAACTTTGGAATGACAAGTGACAACATTTAGCAAAGTCAAATTACTGGTCAGCCGCTGTCCCCGTGTTCTTTCAGCTGTAATGACATGCTAGGTTTTGGTATATACAGACCAAATATGAGCCAGGGTACACTTAGATGGCTGAACGCGCCTCCTGAGCAGAGCTAAATCTGGGTGAAACTCAAAATGGGTCCCGCATAAAGTATATAATTCTACATCTGAGGGTGGTTGGTCTTGCTTTCTAATCAAGGGAAGATGACAGATAAAAATATGTCAGACTGACAGAGACGCCGACGGAGATGTTTCAGAAATATCAAGGAGATGTTCCAAACCTTAATACGAAAGTGGAAAAAGGTTATGTATGGAACATGCAGGATTATTGGCCTCGATCATGATCCAAATTCAAACATGATGTCACACAAGCGCGTTGTGTATTTGCCTTGCTCGTCCTAGATTAAGTAGCTGATTGTATGCGCTGCTTCTTTGTATGACCAAGTCTCTTCTCTGATGATAAACGTATGCTTTGTCACCTTGCATGTACACTTTAATCTTCCCAACCACCAAAGGCCACTGCAGGCCTTAAAAAACGTAAAAAAAAAACAGTGAATCAATTTCCTCAAAAAGGGCCTTAAAAGGAAATAAATGTTTTAAATTTAATTTACAGACGTTCTGAATAGTTTTTCTCTGACTTTTGTATGTTGTTGCAGGTTATTAGGAGACGTTGTACATCTATGAACTACGTGTGAGACTGCTGTGACAGTGGATTGTGCGACAGGAAGGTATTTCATCCTTTTTTGTGGATCTGTAGCAAACACTGATGCTACTGCTAGCCACAGTAGCAAAGAGGCTAATCAAAGCTCGATCGATTTATTTTGTAATCGGTTAATCCATCCATCAACTTTCTGCTGCGTATCTGCATCCAGGTTACTTTAATGTCAATTGGAGTTATACACAGCTGGGAAGTACTGGCAAAAGTGTTGTATTATATAATATGAATGACTAAGAAAAGGGTATTAAATTGTGTTATATGTGGAATCAAAAAGGTCTGGAACAGTGAATTAAATTTGGTGAATACTGCAGAAACCTCACTGACACATATTGTCTGGAAGATGTAAAGAAGATCCTGTTGAATCTTACAAAAAGATGTTAGTCTGCATTCAAAAGTCTGTCATGGGAATTTTCCTAAATCATGAAGTACGTAATCCACTTTTTTTTTGACCCACTGACATTTAACTGCAGCATTGGATTTAAAATAAGCTTCAGTTGTAAAGCAATGTGACTCAAGAAGAAAACTACAATCAACAGCTTAAAAACTTCTCAAAATATTCTGACAAAAATAAGACAAAGTCTGGAGGAAAATATAAAAAACGCAAAGCAGCGTGCCGCAACCTCGTTAATGATGTCTTTAGTGTGCAAACATAGAAGGGAGTGAAATAATTTTCTTGGAAAGACTGCAAAGCACCACCACTTAATTTCACTGTCATGACAAAGAGAGACTGGGCAGCGTGTGTGTGGGAGGATTAACGAGCTCCTGTTTGTGTGCCAGCGGTGAACGTGAGAGCGCTAAAATGTGTCAGCGAGGGGAAACAAGTGTAGACAGAGAAACAGAAAAAGGAAGAGGGAGGGTGGTATTATTATTTTGCAGTATCACGTTGATTTATCCCGCCGCCTTAGGATGTGTGTGTTTTGTTGGTACAGTAATGGCCCGGATGGGACAGAACTGAAGGCAGAGATGAAAAAGCTCTTTGATGGCTCTTCAGAGGACAGAAAGACTGAAATGAGTTCATTGTCACAACAGCTCTGATTGTGTTTATTACTGGTTTTCACTGGCCTCATTAACCAGCTGTTGTGTCTGTGTACAGATACTGTAGGCTCACACGTTCAGTCTCTTGCTTTGAAATCAATAATTTGTTTCTTTTTGTTTTTGATCTTTGGTGCCTCAATTCTTCAGAATCGCTTCTCATCACTCCTTTCCTCTCGGGTGTTTTCACTTCTGCTTCCATGGTTTTACTTTCTCTGTAAATTATGTTTGTTTGTTTTTTTCCTTTTTGATATTTGAAAGTATAACTCTAATTTATGCAGGGAAGTTTTAGGAACACCCTGTTCACTCTCACAGTGTGTGTGTTGTAAACATTTACACCTGGAAACCTCCAGTCAGATTTGTTGGCAGCAGTTGGGAGCTAAATGGTCGGTTTATGGTCGGATGGAACCAGTTCGTTCGACATGTTCTCCAACCGTGTTGGAAAATCAAGTGTTCATAGTTGTTCTGAACACTTGAAGGCGGAGTGAAAAGTCAGCCGTCTTAGAGGCGGGAAGATGTGATATAATTTAGACAGAAATAGTTGAGTAACATTCAAAAAAAAGAAAGCTAGAGAGAAGTTTGTACCCTGGATACTTTCTTACCTCCACACAGCCGGCAGGTCACGATGTGAAGTGGGTATGAATGCCCCCCCAACCACCCCAGCCGACGTCGGTAAGGTGTCAGGAGAGGGGGGTTTCCGAAACTATAGGCTACATTCGTTCAACCGACAAGCTGTTCTGACTGAGTATAATGGCCCCTTAAGGCCCTTGCTTAAGGGCATTTAAGCGGCGGTATTTGCAAATGCTGATCTTGCACTTTATCCACCCAGACTTGTCCTGGCCCTGTGAGCTCCACTATTAAAGAGGCTACTTTCCAGTCACACACCCACTTCTATAAACTTTAAACCACTTTTGCCCAAATAAGATACCTGGTTAAAGGTAATGTGGGCAGAAGGTGCCGTGGGCTGAATTTTTGAACAGTGAATAATATCAGCTCACTTTTGATACCTTAATATCTATTCTCAACCCAGTCCTCAAGGGTTTGTTGGATGAGTTGTTGTCCTGTATTTCAGATTTGGATCAAATAAAAGATTCACGCTTTCTTGAATGCATCATAGTTGCTGAATTGTTCCAAATTTCAATTAAAATCTAAAATCAAGCTGATTAAAACTGCTGAGTTTATCAAACAAGTTCAACAAAGACCTGACCAGTCTGTAATTTCACTAAAACCATCAATAGTATAGACAGCAAATGTTTAAGCTCAATGATTTAGCTGTAATTTTTAACACATATCCCATACTAATTATTCTACTGGGATCATTTTAAGGCCTTTGAAGTGTTGGAAAGGCTTAAAAGTCCAATCATCTAAAACTGCCCATGGGAAAATAACTAATAAATTAATTTTTAAGTATCTGAGTGTTCAATAAAACCCTGCCCACATCTACACTGTATTTTTTCATATCCTCTAACTTGAGTCCCTCACTCTGCTCTCTTTCTTTCTACCACCTCCCAGGTGTCATTTCCTCCTCTCACTGAGCTCTCTTCCCTCCTCGGTGCACTTTGTCCTCTTCCCCTCAGTCACTTCTTTCTCCCTCGCCATCTTCCACATATCCCAGGTTTCTCTCTGCTCCACTACTGTACCCACAGAGAGGGCCCTGGTCTCAGCAGCTTCCTGTCTCACAAAAGACCCCTCTGTCCCCCCCTCCACCTCCCCGTGTTTCCTCCGCTGCCACCCCACCCCCTTCCTCAACACCCCTGTGGTACATTCCCTCCCTCTCCCCCGGTGCATTCCTTATTGACCTCGGCCGGCTGAGGAGTCACTCTGTCAGCGGGCCTCTGAGAGTGGAACTGAGCCTCCACTGATCTGTGGAAGCAGTTTTTTTTTTAAAGTTTTTCTGTCAACTACGAGTTTGTGAAAAGGCTTTACGTTGCATCACAAATCTCACGTTAGCCATACGCTGTAACTTTTCAAGATGGAGGTCTGTTGGAGGGCTGGTTGTGTTCATGTAAGGTACATTACCTAAACAAAGTTGGGTAGGCATCAGTTCATTCACTGACGCTGGTGAGTTGTAGCCATTAGTCTGAATAAAATGTTTTTAGTCAGTTATTTTGACAAAATAAGCAATGTAAATGTGCAGTTTCTTGCAGCTAAAAGCTTCCTTTTTATCTAATGTACTCATATCTTTTAATATAGTGATCGCTGTGTCAGCTAAACAACAGTTTGACATTAACAAAAAGCAAACTTTCAATAAAAAAAATCAGACAGATCCCAGTCAGAATAAGCAAAGAAACTTGTCATTACATTGGTAAAGTATAATCAAATGGATGAGGGTGAGGTGCAGAAACTTTGCCATATTTGTTATTTTCTTATTCGAGACCCAGAGAGCACCATCATCCCTATAACTTGTCCACACACCAAAGAAAAAAAGGGAAGTTATCCAGTTCTCATCCATGACCAAATTTGTTCGTAGTCAGTGTAAAAAATTATATTGGTGAGTAATGTGGAAAAAATAGGAATTGTTGCTATGGTTACCTGCAGTTTAATAAACCTAGTGCAGTGACTTAGAACAGCAATTAAAGCTTACCTTGGTTTCCCAACTAATTGTACCGTGAACTCTGACATCACCCTTTCATTCATGTTTCAGCATCAGTGGCTGGTTAATAAATAAGTTGGTTGTCCCGGGCGATGCAATTTGTAACCTGACACTTATTCTGCTTTTATCTTGACAAATGCCAAACGCCGCTTGTTGGGGAAAGCTGCGGCTCAGGAGTCAGAGCGGGTCACCCACTAATCAACCAGTGGTCGGTGGTTTGATCCATGGTTCATCTTGTCCATATGTCAAAGTGTCTTTGAGCAAGACACTGAACCCAAAGTCGCTCCTGATGGGAAGGCCAGCGTCATCAGTGTGTGAATGTGAATGTTATCAATTGTACTTGTTCTTCTCCTGCTTTATGTCAAAAAACACATCATTTTTTTCTTTTTACTGTGGTTTATATGTTGTTTAATGTCCAAGAATTCCCCCAAAAAGTAAAGAAAATGTCAATTTGTTGGTGTCTCTCCAACTGAATTTCTTTTAGTTGGCTATTCCTATTAACTTTTATACAAATTTACCTAATGGTGAATGTCTTATTTTCCATCTCTGCACCGTTGTTATACAATCAATTCCTTACAATCAACAGACAAACTGAGTACAAAACCTCAGCTTGGAAGAGCCCAGTTCAGCAGCCAGTGTGAAAAAGGTCTCAGATCTCCTGGTCTGCTGCTCCGGCTCCTGTAGGGCTCTTTGTAATGGTCAGTGCGGTCAGGTATAGCAAGGTGTCACACCAACGCCAAAATGACCCACCTGACCTTCGCCTCGACCTCTCAGTGTCCAGCTGATTAGTCTGGGTTACAGCCGGGCTTCGCTGCCCTCTGACCATTCACCGTTCAGCCAACTGAATACTTTCAATACTTCACATACTTGCTGCTTCTCCTCTTTCATCTCTTACAATGAAGAAAACCCACAACAGAGTCTTGTTTGTCAGTCAGAATCATCTCTTTCTAAAAAAAAAAAAAAAAAAAGCTTTCCTGTCCTGGCAGAGTCCACGAGGAGCTCTTCCTTTACCAAAACAATATGTTATTTTTACAGGCAACTGCAGCTTTTAATGTTTGTTGGAAGTATTCAACATCACCACGTTTCTCATGAATCCTTTGAACACTGGAGATTTTTTTTTGTGTTCAGGATTATTAAAGTAAGCTTGTTGCTTTTTCCTCTGAGTGGAGTTTTCATGTTCTCTCTTTGTTTAACTGTGTTTCCTGCAGATCAGGAGAGATGAAGAGTCAAAGTGTCTGTTTGTTAGGATTGGCCCTCCGACGCAGGTCACAATCTGTCCATGATGTTCCCTTTCCTTCAGCCCAAAATATGCTGAGTTAAAGGAAACTCCAATGATTTTTACACACATCAAGGTCTTTTTGCAGCTGTTTAGGAGTGTTACTGTGTAAGTGGACAAAGTTGTACAAAGCTTTTTTTATTGTGGCTTTAGAGGGAGTTGTACAGAAACAGGTAAACTGCCTCAAGTGATACTTGTCAGTTGAAGACTACAAGTTTGAAAATGAACAAAATCAGGATGTGTGGAGATAGAAAGAGATTAATTTACCTGACTCCTGAAGCCCTCTCCACATCTCTGCTTGAGGCTGGCAGCTCCAGGCTACAGTAGCCGCTCCTGGCATGACACACCCGAATCTCCAACCTAACTCTTTCAAGCAAGTTGCATTGTGGGTAATGTAGGTGCCAGCCTTTGGAATAAAAAAAAGACTATTTCTTCTGTCCCATTGATGTACATCCTCTCTCTCTTTCTTTTAAAACAGCCCATTATGAGTCTGACAGTGTTATTGGAGTGCGATGCTAAATCGGTGGAGTACTTTTTAAGTATCATTTAAAGGTTCCATGAAATGGTGTTGAGATCACAGTTTCCCTAGTTTGTTGTTCTAACATAAAATAGGTGAATGAGGCCGCACTTGTGGTAACGTTGTGAGGGACTGGACAAAGACTGGAACATGGAAACCTGCCTGAGCTGTGGAGGGTCCCTCACCTTGTCTTCCCTGTTTAATGGAGCAGGACAGAGATGAAGAACTTTTTAAAATCTTGGGTATCAAGTTAAATATGTATGTGCTACGTGCCGTGTGTTCATAGTGGAGGCAGCTGATGATTCACCTCCCCACAAGAGCCAGATGGGTAATTAGAATTGTTTTGATACTTAAAGGAAGAGAAAAACACATAGGAAATCATGTTCATACATATTTTCCATATTGGAACAGTTTAACCAGAGATAACAACACAGAAAAGACATCTTTTTGTTCATTTTATGGGACCTTCCAGGCCTCCTTTGAACTGAGTTGACCTTTGCACACTCATTCTAAGGAAAACTCTGCTGTAAACTTTACTGTAGTCTACTGTCTGCGGCACTGACAGCTGTTTAGGTGACTTCATTTATGGAAAAACCTGCGACTCCGAAGACACAAATATGCAGCTGTGTCATAGTCCCCCCGTGTCCCACCCAGGGTTTTAGTCAGTAGGTCAGTCAGAGATGCTTCCCTCCATTTGTCCATCCACCTTTTCCCTCCCCACCTCCATTTTCTTCTGGAGTCTCCATGTGTAAATACCTTTTGATCCCTCCTCTCTCCCTCCCTTGCTCTTTCTCTCTTTCTCCCTCCCCTCACCTCCTGTCCGCTCTCTCCTTCTTTATCAATGGCCCTCATTCATTCGCTCTCACCCTCTGCATGCCTGTGTGCCCCCCCACCACCCACCACCAGCAACTCTGCCCACCCTCCTCCTCATTCCCTCCTCTCTCTCGCTCTCTCTCTCTCTTTCTCTCTCTCTCTATCTTTCTCTCTCTCTCTATTCATTCCTGTGATTTTTCCTGCCTGTACCTTTCCACGGCCTTAACGTCCCCCTCCCAGGCTGCAGTTTCCTCAAAACTTCATATGCGTCCTATCTCTCTCTTCTATCTTTGGCTCTGTTTCATTTCGGGGATTTTGGTATTTAGATGCAGATCTAGATGCGGTTATTTAAGGCTTAGGCAATATTCATTGGCATTTAGGAGGGGGGGAAAAATGAATGGCCATTACATGCGGGCACACTTATTACAATTTCAGGTATTTCAGTGTTTGTTAGATATGGATCTCTTCTGTCACTGCCTCTGTGTAGCACAATGAAGCTTTCAGGGGACACATTAATACACTCTATATGAAATATGCTCTTCACATTTATGCTGAAATTATTAACTGCATGGTCCAATATACTTTTCCTCTTTCTGGTTAATGCTATATCACCAGGCCCTATAATAGCCTTTTATTAATACAGCTATTATGCATCATCTGGGCAAATTACCTTCTAACAGTGAGTAATTGTGCTAAATTGAGCAAATCTTGGAGTTCACCGACTGCTATATTTAACGTCAAAAGACTAAAGAAGCTGCCTTCAGACTCTAAAAAAGAATTGTTAAGTGTTGAAAGCTGCTACTGAAACACAGGCACACAAGAGAAATGCTGAAAATGAGAGAGAAGGGAACACACACATTGCTTTTTTTTTTTTTTTTTTTTTTTTTTTTGAAAGTTCAGTTTATCAAATGTCATCAAATGACTAGTATACTTTGGCAAAATATACTGTGTGCTCATATATAAACTCACACAGACACGCACTGTTATACATCAGCTGGCACGCAAACTTCAGAGCTCAGAACACACCCACTTGTGTGTACCCTTGCTCTACGTCCCCCTCCTTCGACCCCCCCTTTCTTGCTCCCTGCCTCTCTCCCCGTCGTCACCCCTTGTCCTCCCTCCTCCTCGCCTGCCTATTTCGAGGTATGTGGTTAACTGGGTGTGCTCGGTGGCCAGATTCAAAATCACTGACCCATTCTCTGTCTAAATTCCCTTTTTTACCTGGCGCTGCACACCTCCAGCAGCCTCACCAGGCCGAGCTGAATGTGTATTCATTACACACTCATATACACACTCTTTGACCCCACTGTTAGTGCTCCCACTCCCTTTCTCCGTTTCCTCCCAGGCCAGCCCCTGCTCTGATCTATTTCAGTGTGTTGTGGCTAGCAGGGTGTGTGTGCGTTTGCGGCCCTGCCCAGTAAAATACAGACTTTTCAAGGAAGTCAGCAGTATAATATGGCCGCTTTATTGTAATTACAAGCTTCTCCTTTTGGAAATAGTGCACAGAGAGAGCTGCCCACAGGCACTTGCTGAATCTGTCTTCAAGAGCTGATGCCATCCCTTGCTTTCTTTATGCAAACGCCCTTGTCTCAGTTTCATCCATTCTTGGATGCTCCTTGCTCGCACTGACCCAGATCTTGCCAAACCAGTGCCAGCTGGATATTAGTCACCCTTTGACATTACAGCCAGTAAGGATTCCAGTGCCGTCTGACTGGATGATGTGTCAGAAATATGTTTGGTGGGTGGCCACGTGCGATGGAGCTTCCCCACAGGGAAACCTTGTGGTCTCAGAGTTCTTATAACCTTTAAATTACTACCCAGCAAATTACAGGGGTTTATTAATTCCAATATGGCCGACATTGAGGCTCAAATGTGTAATTGAAGGGTTCACATTGACCTACTGGACAGACTTTCTACTGGACCGAACAAGTGGAAGCACCTGCCTTTTGATGTCAGGATGTTTTACTTTTTTGCAGCCTCACCTCTTGGTGAAGTGGTCACTGGGTTGTTTGTTTAAAGGATGATGAAGTCACTCTGCTGGTGGGAGCTCACGTGCAACTCCACAATGTAGATGCTCACCACACTGTGTGGATTGTACGGTTGCTAAGGCAGGGTGCTGCTTACTGTATTTGGTCAAGGTTGTGGGTAAGATGGCATTCAGGACACATTGGATACAAAAACTGCACATGGCCAGATTTTAAAGCCAAATGCTTCCATCTAACATGCTGTAACAGCAGAATGATGTTGGGATGGTGTCATAGGAAGCCATATTTAACCAAATATGAACATTTAATCATCTAATTATGAATATACTGTATGTGTAGTGTTACATCTGAACAGTTATCTTTTCTTGCCATTTAAACACTACACAATATAAAGTTGTCTAACACAGATTTAACGCACAGGTACCTTTATTTCTCCTGCTAAGTTAAATGGGTTCAGGATCTGAGGCGACTACCCATTGTACAAGAGGCATATTATAAAACTGGGCATCATTTGACACAATCCAGATGCTACTTGTCCATGTAGATGACCCAAGCTCTCACTGTCGCCCAGTAGTTCACACTACACTACAATTTAACTTCACAACTGTAACTGCGGTTGTGATAATCTGTGTTTTAAAATGTCCAACAGACACTGGGTTTCCCTCCACGGTTCCACCAGCTGCATCTCCACTGATCGTTTTTTTTTGTTTTGTATTTACAGTTGTATTTAGCTCAACACAACCACAGTTATATTGGTTTTTGCAAAAATAGGCTCTAAAATAAATACATCTTAAAACAACACAATAGATGAGGTCACCAGGGGAACACACAAATTCATACATAACGTGGGTGTGAAGGGTTACTTTCCCGTATTTCACAGGCAAAGTCACATGTTTATTAAACACAAACAAAGCGAAAAAAGTCTTCCTTCTCTTCCTAGATTTAACCGTTAATAATCAATAGATGAAATCTCAAGTCCCATCTGGTCATGCTGTGTGCCCGCCAAAAAATAAAAAAGTAAAATGAAGTAGAAAGACAAAGATTGCATTAAAGGAGAGTTAAATTAAGGCCACTTCAAGTCCATTACAGTTGAAACTTTAAACTTCCCAACAGGCATTCAAAGAGGAGAATTGGCCCAGTCTTCACTTGTCCATTATACAAACAATTCCTGCATTTACTCCAGAGATAAGGAGGAAATAAATTATGTAATATTAGTAAGAAATAATAAAAATACAGGTTTAATACGAAAGCTAATGGGTCTGAGATAGAGATACACATGCAATCTTGGTTTTTAAATGGATGAGAGCAAAGTTAACTGAGGTTGTAAAGAGAAAAAAATGAAAACTAAAAAAAAGTGTACATCATTGAATAATATTAGTTTTACATATTTAAAATTCTATTAAAATCTGACCCACATGACTACCTGGCCATCTTATTGCACATTTTCCTCTTAAAATGCATGGTACTTGGATATCTGATTTGAGGTGTTTAAGGTCTAAATTTGTAACTCAAAGGTAATGGCTCATACACGGCTGTCCCAAATTCACTGGAACCTTGAAGGGAACAGATGGATGAAATAATTTTAGCATCAGCAGCTCTTTGTGGCAGAATGACTCACTACACTTCTTAGAGAGAGAACTGGCAGCGTTACTACCTTTTAAATTTAAAATAATGAATTTACCAAAGACATTAATGGATTATTAAATAACTGTAGTACATTCAGATAAACTCCACTCACATGACCGCAGTCTGTAGTGGTTCCGTAGTAATAAACAAACAACAGGCGAGACAGATCCCAGCCAGACAACCACTCTCTGTTGTGTCCCTGTTAGAACCATGGATACAATAAAAGTAGCGGTTATGATCCGTGAATATGAAATCCTTTGGTTGAAATGATTTTTTTTATTGCATACAGTACACACACATGTGCAAGTCTAGCACAAACACATACCACAGATGTCTCTTGGGGTGTCTCTTTTTACACTCTGTGGCATCTACTTTCAGAGCACAAGGAGGCCAGAACCAAACATTCTGTCTTCAAAAAACACTCGCTTCACTGTTTCCAGGAAGCCAAAATAAAACCCAGAGATGCCACACTGAGGGAGCGTTTCCTGGACGAATATCCTCGCAGTGAAAATAACATCTCAGTTGTGAAGTATATACAGTCTATGCAAAAAAAAAAAGAGAAAAACCTCATAACCAGGCTTTTAGGCAACTGACAAATTGTAGGTTTACATTGTTTCTGTTTTTTATATTGTTTATTCAATTAAATGCACCAATATTTGGTTTTCTACTCCCCGCTTTCTGTTTTTTTCCACTTCCCTGCTGTTGCGTTGACCTCCTCTGTCCTCGTTTTCTATTGGTGCCGTCGCTTTTTCATCCCAATAACTTTTATGTTTTCTTTTTCTACATCGGAGAACATGAAATTCTATATTTTCCTTTTGGTCTCCAAATAGTAAAATATAAGTATGAAAGCTATCCAAGCCCTTTTTTCTTTCTTTCTTTATGATTTCTGATGGATAATTGCTGGATGCAGCAGTCTAGTTAATGGTTTGAGAGAATGATCACACAACAGCCGCTCCTTCTCATTCTGCATACATCAAAGCTCAAAAAAGTACTTTCATATATGGCAGCGTTTCTTTTTTTTTTTTTTTGTTTTGGCAACCTCATATGCAAACTCATGGACATTGCACTACCACTGAACACAACCTAAAACATGCCCAGATACTTATAGCGTGTCCCTTTTCTCCATGTCTGGAATTTACCATCCAGTATATGTGTATTCTGGGCAAATTATAGGTCCGTTTCACAATGCATCAAAAAAAGTAGCTGGCACTGGCGGAAACCTGGAGAGTATCCACGCTGAGGCTTATAGTATATGCTATAGTTCAACCAGTGTAAAATATATTGGAGGTGCTCATTTACTTACATTTTTAGATTTAAATGTGACCATCTTCATGCTAATGTATTGAAAGTATTCAATTTTTTACTCATAATTTCCTTCCTCATCAGTGTAGAAAAGCCCCCTAAAACAGCATTTGGACCCTCCACTGAAAGCCCAACTAGAACAGTAGGCAGACCAACCACACTAAGCCAATGTTAGGAAAACCTTAGGATAGATTAGGCTTTGAACTAATGACTTAACTCACCCAAACCATCATTAAACAGTTGAATTAGTGATATTAAAAGAACATGTCGTCGCATGTTTTACAAACTTTTATAAAAGTTAAACCAGCATCCATCTACATATCCAAATCTGCTAAATCAAATTGATTTAAGCCACCTTTCAGTCCATTTATTACATCATATATGTAATGTATGCATATTTTATCAACCTGATTGCACTACGCTGAGGCACCCTTGTCACTTAATTTTACTATAATGAATTTTAGCATCAAAGCCTCTGATTATGCCGAGCAAACATCTGCCCTACTAGACAGACTAGTTTACTGTTCCTCTCAACAGCTACAACGTGATGCTACACTGACACAAATATTTAGTTTTGAATGTATACTTGTTGCATGTTTATGTTTAGTCTGCTGTCACAGTCCACCTCTTATCTCCACTGTAAGTGGGGTCCTTCTCTAATTGATTTCTCTGTATGCGGCTCACTTGCAATGTGTTCACAAATACGTCGGACACTTAAAAAGCAGCTTTGGCCACAGTACTGAGGATGCCGAAGTCATAATGAAACATTATGAATACTGTGGGGCAAAGCACTAAATAATACAAAAATAAAGTTTATTTTTTATAAGAACAAAGTAAAAAAGAAACATAAGAAAGAAAACATACATGTTTATTTTCAGTTATTTACACACTGTTATGATGTCAGATATCTATGCTAAACGTGGCCAAGTTACAAAACTTGAGATTTATGTATGTAAAAAAAAAAAAAACTCCCTGCAAGTCAAAAGTCAGGGCTTCAGCCTGTTTTGAACGCTTCATTTGTGACGTTATTTCTACTATCATCAGCTCATCAGGCATGCCTGTAAATGGCTTTCCCCTGCATAGCCTTGGTTGCTAAGGTTATTGCTAAGGTTTTTGCATGTGTTGTTTGCGCGTCCACTCTCATATTTCAGATAGGATTTCTGCTCAAACATGTGCAGATGTATTTGAGAAGCTGAAATTTCAAGTAAACAACAGAAAAAAGTGAAATCCTACTACAGTAATAAGTTTACGTAACCTCTGGAAGTCAGCTGAGGGGCAGCTTCTGGGAGCTAAACAATCAGAAGAGAGTGGGCTCATCTCCTTAAGGGGGCCCTTAAAGAGACAGGAGCTGGAAATGTGCATAATATGTCCCCTTCCATTTGATAAAAATAGCTACATATTTTGCAAATCTGAGTTTATCAGATAGGTCCTTCCAGAGTTTAGGTGCCTTAACAAAAAATGAACTTATTTTATGACCCATCCTTCACATATATTGTAGATCTTGATGTTTTACAGATCATGATGTAAGAATCAACATGAGTTGTCTGGTGAATGCACACCAATAACTAGGTTCTGGTCATGGCAGTGGCATATATTGAAAGGAAGTCAACCGCATGCAACCAACATTTCAACCACCACTTGGTCTCGTCAGTTTCAGATATACACATCTAACACCTGGTACTCATCCATAATCAGTGACATCATCAACAAGTTAAAAAGGTTCATGTGAGTTCATCACAATCGCTGAACACTAGAAAAAGTTAAGCAAACATATCAACATTTCATTCCATTTCTATTTATTGACTTAAAAAGACACACCATACAGACTGAACTGGATCAATAGATAATGGTGTAAGTCCATTTTATAGTTGATGCAACTCTGAATGCATTTCAATATGTTTTACATGCATACAGACTTTTCTTTTGCAACTTTTGAGGTTCAAATTTTTTAGAATGAAGAAAATATTTAACATTACATTGGTTAAAGACCCTTCTGAGTCATCTTCACCTAAAAAGTATTGTTTTTCTAATGTAATATAGAGGAAAAGTTGTATTCTTTGTTTGCCTTTATAATGTTTTCTCTTGCTATTAAAACCCTCAGAGAGAATGAGATTCAGGTTATCACACATATGTATACCACATCCCCCCTCTTTTCCCCTCAGACAGAAATCAGGGGCATGAAATGAAAGGTAAGGAGAAAGAACGAGTGGTATAGAGCATCAAGGGATAATCATGGTTAATTACTGCTTTCTGGTGGTGGAGTCTGCATTCAAAGAAAGTGACTAACCATGGGCTGTGTGACTTTAGACAAATTTACAAGGCAGACGGCGGGGTACGTCTGATAGCTTTGAAATATAGAAGATGCTGTTAAGGGGCAGGTATGGATATGAAAGGTGCTTTGAAATTATGAAAGGAATGTCTCTCTTAAGTTTACTACCAAAGTAGGTTTAAGGTTTATATCCCACTGGGTTGACATCAGTACCAAGAAGAATCATTGGGTTAAAAACTTATTGTGACCATATTTTTTCTTTTCCACATAAGTATTGTTTTCTTCAGACATGACAAACAGGATGTCAGAAATACCAGTTGTGTTCAAAATGTTCAGTTTTTGTTGAGTCAAGACTGGTCATCTTTGAGATTATAGCTTGTTGCGTTGCTGGAGTCCATTATCTTGTAAGACACCGCATATGGTCACTCGATAGATTAGGTTGCAGATAGAGTATCATTTGTCTGGTGTATTTTCAATTTACAAACATTAAATAGGTTTTAAATATAAAAAATCATAATTTCTATCAACCAACCAGTTTGATGCATTGCTGCTGACCCCCCCAGAGATCATTTAAAAGACTATCCTGCCTTATTTGAACCCAAGTGGTGCTTGGACTTTTGTACAAGTGATCAGGTACTTGTACTTTACTTTGGTATTTCCATTTTCTGGTACTTTATTCTTCTGCTTCACTTCATTTCAGATGGAAATATCATACTACTTCTTCATGCAGTTTATTTTAACATATATACTGTACAGCTAGTTGCTTTTCAGATAACATTTTGCTTGAAACAAATATGATAAACTTATAAAATGCATTGTTAAAAGATTCAACCAGTGGCTCCCAACCTTTTTGACTTGTGACTCATCATCATGATTCAGCAGTTTCACCAAATTTACTGTTGGTCACCATCACTTTGGGACTTAAAGATGTTGTTTAAGGTTGGAAAATATCAAGAAAACAAAATATTATGTTCCAAATACACAACTACCAATGTTTATACTTCTCGCCAGCTGTATACCCCAATCTATCTGGCTATACTCAGTTCATGCTGTCAGTCTACAACTACTGGATGGATTTCCATTGAATTGGTTGCAGATTTTCATCATCCCACCAACATCATTGGTACTTTGTGTTTAGTCCTAATTAACAAATGTGAGCATGCTAACACATTAAATTAAGATGGTGAACATAGGAAACATATTTGAGCACTGTGAGTATGAGAAGACAATGGAGTAGAAGTACTGCTGGGTCTTTGTGGTCTGTCACATACAAGTGCTCTTTGAATACTTTATGTGTACTGTGCTTATTCCATCTCGTGAAGGACTCATTACATGGGTGTATATATGGTCTCAGTCAAAAATGTAAAATGCAAGTCTCCTTCAAAACCACCAAAGGCACACTGGCAACATTTAAATGGCCTTATTTCGCATGGCAATATATATTTAAAATGACCAACATATTGCAACCCACATAGGTTATCATCATTGTCAGCAGGAGTTTCATTGTGAGTTTGTTGGCACGCTGACACTAACTTTAAACTCAACGCACCACAGTGTCTTTAAGCACACCCCCATAGAGTGTTAGTATGGATGTAGACTTAACTTAAACATGAGTGTCCCTTTAAACATAATGTTGTGTCAGGTGAAAACGTTATCACCAAAATGCTTCTGGAGACAAAGAGAGAGAGCTGATGATGACAGGCCAAGTTCATTACACATTATATAGATTTACAAATAATTATAACTCATCTCTCTGTCTCCCTCTCTCTGCCCACCTGAGCTGAAGCTGCAAAACAAGGCCACGTGGGGCTGACCAATCAGCACGAGAGGAGGGCTCCAAGGATTTAGCTTAAAGGGCGTGGTGAATAGCGCGGACAGAAGCCCGATTGGCTGGCCGGACGCTCACTCTCCTCTGCTGCCCAGCGCAGTGCGCTGTCCTGCTGTCTGATCTAGCGTTTACCTGGACAAACCATCCATAAAAAAACAACCTTTTTGAGCTACAGGTACGAAGACAAGAGAGAGGGAAGTGAAAAAAGTGGGGAGAAATACTCTGTCAGCTGTTTTCAGTGAATCGGGATTGTTGAGAGAGAGTCAGAGACAAATAGTGACTGCGTGTCCAAAACGCAACATTAAGCCACTTGCTCACAGTTGAAAAGAAAGACGCAATTGTTGTGTGTGTGTGTGTGTGTGTGTGTGTGTGTGTGTGTGTGTGTGTGTGTGTGTGTGAGGTGAAATATTTGTGTAGGCCTATCATTAAAAAACTTCAGCTCGCACTCTCAGGCGCTCCTCCGTACACGTAGATAGACGTGCGCCAAGCGCGCAATTACGCACGCCCTCTCTCTCTCTCTCTCTTCCTCTCCCCCTTAGCCATTCACTCGTTCACCCTCTCTCTCTCTCTCTCTCTCTCTCCACACACACACACACACATACACACACGCTCTCACTCTTCGTTTGGAGAAAGTAAAGAAGGGGAGAGGGAAAGAGAGAGAAGGGAGAGAGAGCGTGATTCCAGGTCTCTCTCTGCTGCTCTCTCCACTTTGGGTACTTGTACCCAGTCTGACTCAATGGGGCTTTAGCACTAAGGGGTTAAACGTTAAAATAAAAGATATTTATTCACCCCAAACCCCTTTTAGTGTTTAGGTTTTGTGCATTAACATAGACAGACATAGGTAACTCATCAAGGAAAGTCTCCGGGAGAGAGGTAGAGACGTCTCCAGAGGCGTGCCTTTTTTGTCTGTTGCCTCGCAGAAGGTTCAGTCGGGTCCCTCTCGTCGGCTGGCTTTCTGTGAGAGGATAACTTCCACCCTTATCCTACATTTACAGCTCAACCAGGCCGGCAAACTACTGCAACACTATGGATATTGGAGATTGTCCCTTACGGAGGAAACGGAGACCCTGGCGCATGGACTTCTCATCCCTCGCCTTGGTGGCCGTGGCGCTCGCCGTGTGCCAAACGACCGTGGTTCGGGCAGGTAAGACAGTTTGTCTTATAAATGGTTGTGATGTTTTTGGCCATCTTTAGTGTTTTCCTGTTTGAAACGTCTTCATGTTTCTTCGCTGTTTAACGTGTGTATTAAAGATACACTTCATCTATTGTAGGACACTTGCACCTGACATGCTTCTTTACATTTTTCCTAGAAAAGCAGGTCCACAACAACTGTCATCCCCTCGTATTCAAATGTGTAAATCTGTGTTTTGTCATGGTGATACTTGTATATTTGTAAGTTTATCTCTAGTTTCAGCACTTAGTCAGATTAATCTTCCCAAAGCATCCCTGGACTACTTGTGTTTTCTACGTGGCTCCCAAAGGCCTGAACAAAGCTGCCGATCATTAATCAGAAGTTAGTCTGGAAATCTGAAGAGGTGATGCTGAGGAAAGATTTGTGTCCGATAATGGACCTAGCAGATTTAGGGCATTTTCGGCGCTGCGTCAGTAAATGTTCATCCCTTCAAATACAAACACAGATAATAACGACACCAATAGTGTGATATTTTTTACTAGTTGGAAAAACGTTATTTCTCTTTTCACTTTGTCCGATAATCGATGTTACGCACATAAACCAATGATGTTAGATGTTGGAGAAGTCTTACAATCACTTTTTGTTGAAGGGAAAACACACAGACGTGTGATTATGTTTCGACTCAAAGTTTTTGTTGCCTTTTCGGACTTAGTCTTCCTCTCTGAGTGCCTGCACCCTGCTGACAGGTGTCACTTCACCAAATATTGCGATTATCCGCTGAGCTCAACTATTTCAGGCATCATTTTTTAATATCTTTCCTGACATTTTCCTTTCCGATTTATCCTCTTGTTAACTAAATTTCACTATTAACAATCTCGCTCATTTTTTACATGATGGTGCTGATTTTACGCGCTCCTGCAGCCCCCCCATCCGGAGGGGGCCATGGGATAGGACGGTGCATAGAGCTGCTTCAGTCACTTTTTGAGAAGATTTGCGATCTAATAATCCCACTTAGGGAAATTTTTAGTTTTTTTTAAATGATTATTAGTTCTCGGAAGTGAATGTTGGCCTGTGAGTGAACTGATCTTCGCACACAGAGGCTGCAGCAGGGACTGTGGGAAGTTGGCTGGGTGTTTACCAGCTCAGCCTGTGCACCAGTCCATCCATCACTGCCTCCAGGGAGGGATTTCTGCATCTAGTTTGCAGGGTGTGACAAAACGTCTGTGGAAAGTTTATTTTGCGTTTTTTTCCCCTCTGTGAAAAACTAAAGATTATATTTGTGTTAGTTTTATGACGATGATATTTACAATAAGACTAGTAAATGTGTTAAATAATACTGACACCTTTTCAGCCGGCAGGACATTCTGACTTTCTTCCAGTTGGTAATTATTAGTCACCTGTATGTATGTTTTTGTAAAGTTTAGTTCCCCATCACCTCTCCCTCAGTCATAGATCAGTTATCCATCATAAAGGAATGATCTGTATGTGCTGCAGTTCCCTCACTGACCGCTAGTGGCATTGAGTTATTTTTAACACAGAGAATCCATTGATTCACCTGAGTCCAGATCAGTTCCCATCTTGATTGAAGGCGTTTGATGCGGAATGACACTGCGTGGAAAGGAATAAAATAAGATACAAGCATTTTTTTATTCTGGAGGCACGAAATTAGAAAAGTGATGCTTCAATAACTTATTATATATTGTTTAATTTATGAACTTGAGATTTTAGTTGAACTACAGTGGATCTGAAGCTGGTTGGAAAATCATTTCTACCTTTTGGCTACTTTTTTAAATCATTACACGACTTGTCAGAGGTAGAAGTGAAGTCTGGCTGCTTTGGCTGAGACGCATCTTGTACAGATTTTGTACAGAAACTCCAAACAGGTTTAGTTTACACAAACTTTTGGAGAAATAAATTTACTTTACCACTTTCAGCGGACAGATGGATCAATGCCTCTTTATTCTTCATTTGGACAGTTGCTGCACTTTACTGACCAAGGGGGCTTTTGTAACATAAATTGCCCTCCTTCAGTGTATTCTTTGGCCCCGTTTCCAATTTCAGATTGCGAGAGGCGATTGCACCTTCCCGTCGTCTCCCGTGTGTATTTTGGAGGCGGAAGCCTGAGACATTTTTGCTTTTTATGAATAGCTTATTATGCGGCGGAGCAGCTCGGTCGCAGAGGTTTGGGAGTGAAAGCGTTTAGTGTCTCCGTGTCTATGTGCGCTTTGTACAGTTGTGTTTGTGTATATGTGTCTGTAGGCTATGGATGTTTTTTCTCAGTTCAGGGTGTGGAAATGTAAGCCACATCTATGTGAATGTGCCTCTGTGTGCAACACCTCGACCAGGCTGTGTTTCTCTCATCTTAAACGATGCTTATAGAGGCGCTGGGTGGAAGAAAGTTGTTTTTTGATGATCTGACGCTGTGATAATGTCTGAGTGACGAAGATAAGACACTCCCTTTACCTGTAAGCGCGTACCTGGTCCCTTGCGTGCGTGTGCACACGGCGTTCCTGCACACGCACAATGCACGGCACGCCAGTAGTTGGCCAGACGCGTTGGACCATTGCGTGCACGTATCCGTGCGCGTCCCTGTGCGCACAGTGTGGTGCAGCAGCAGATGTTAGTGTAAACTATAACAGCGCCCCACCCAGGCTGTGAAAGACGGATTTAGAGAAGAAAGTGGTCAGATTCTTTCATGTTTATTCTCTCTTCCCTGGGAGAATGGAGACTTGGAAAAGAGGAGGAGGAGGAGGGATGGATGAGGCGCAGCCATCACCCAGAATGCAGTGGGCCTAGAAAGGCATGAAAGCCGGGTTTTGTTCAAAGGTGGAGAAAATCGGAGGGCAATATTTTCTTGACATGGATGTTCCTCAGCCTCATTTCAAAGCAGAGCACTCCTCAAAGGGAAGTCTGTCTCAGTTTGGCTAAACATAACATAACCCTGCTCTCGCTCTCCCTCTCTCTCTCTCCCTGCTGGTGAATAGAGCTACTATATGTGGTGGCAGAGCAGAGTTTTGACAGTTCATTCCTGTGACTGTATGGAAGTGTGTGGTATTTCAGGCTTCTGTTGGACACATGTGACTCACTCTGGCAGCTTTAACCTTGTCCCTTTCATTTGACTCTGTCTTGTCGTCATTCTCATATGAGCCTTCGTGGCTCTCTCCTCCTTTCTTTTTACTATTCATACTTTTCCATAGATATTACATGTTCCAGGATAATGTGTCCAGTTAATCTCAGTAGATCCCCGACAGATGTCAGCACTGCACCCGTTTCTATCACCAAAGTTTCAGTACTCTGTGATCTCACCCAGAGGATCATCTAATTATTAGGTTGATAGGAGTTGGTAGATGACTATTTTGCCAACCAGTAAGCCACATTTCCTCCACAAAATTAGATGTAATTTGTTCAAAAATACCTTTTGTAGCAACAAACTTACACACACAGATGTCCTAAGTTCTTTGAGTTTTTGTGCCCTAAGTTTAGCCTCCCAGGCAGACTTCACTCTCATTCAACTTCCACCTCCTTCTCCAGGACTAACAGACTTCAGCCATAACTCAACCCTAAACATAACAATGTGTATTATAAGATTGCAATAATGACTTTTTAATGACTGTTAGCATGTTTTTAATGTTCCCCAGTTTACAGATTATCAACAAATTGGACAGCTGAACACTGACATACTTAACATCGTGACAGCTTAAGGCTCAGTTTACTAGAGAACTTAGATTACTTCCATTAGTGTTCATATTTGACCCATTTTTCTGTGTAACTCTGTAAATCTATCACAAAAAAGTTGAAGCCTAGAAAAAGCAGCTACTCAGGACTGTGAAGTGGCTCATGTATCCTTTTACAAAATGACGTTGTACTGTATGAATGGGCCCAGACTGTCTTTGTTCTCGACTTAAACACATAAAAGTCAAAGCTGAGTTAAACACGCAACACTTTTGATGCTTCTGAATGTGAGTGATGCCATGACATCTCCTCAAAATGTCAAGTCATAAAAGCCTCCCAGACAGAATCACATTAACGCTGCAGACGTAAGGGAACAAAACGAGCAGAAGACGGTTATTCCTTCATCCTCAGTTTCATAGGTGATGATTTAGTGGTTTTTGTGTGTGTGTGTAGATAGTTAGGCGTCATTCCTCAGAGGTTTTCTGTCTTAGCAAAAGATGTACAAGGAAAGCAGGAGAGTGTGCCAGCTTTATAATGACAGACTATAGGATGCTATTCCTAGTCACTGTTATTTTGCCGCTTCTAGGAAGTCGTCGGTGAAGGAGGGTGTGGAGACCAGCTGTGTGCTTTTTCATATAACGTTAATGTACATCTATACAGTTTATCCAGTTTGAAAATAGATTTAAATGTTGATTTTAGCTGGTTGTGTATTTAGACGTGAGTGGAAAGTCTTCCTCTCTGGTATGTTAGAAGACATGACTTGAAAATGTTAAATGTGACTTGACAGCTTATTTTATATACTTTTTCCTGCAATTTAACTATTTAAAGTGTCCTAATGCTGTAAACCAAAGTAATCTGATAATATAATGAGGATACAGCAGTTTCTTTCCCAGCATGCACTGGGAGCCGGTCAGGGAAACATCCTGGATAGAGTACACATGTAGATAAACAGGTTCAAATAAATAGCATTGATTATTTTCTAACACACTTTCATAGAAGGAAACAACACAGTGATTGCATCCTGTAATAAAAGGAATACAAAGTGAATTATGTACAATTCATTAATCATTTTAACAACCAAACACAACAGAAGCAAAAACTGATGCACAGTTCAAGGACAACAGGATTTGTACTATTCAATAAGCATATAAAATTTACATAGTTTCCAGACATTTGATTTTCTTCCACTGTCTGCAAATAATTATGGTTTTAATTAGTTGAAGCTATGAAATGTTCCAGTCCTGAGGGAGACTTGCAGGGGATCTTAGGGATCCCAGACACACTTCATCACAGCTAGTCGATGTCCTCCCGCACTCCCTCTGCAGCTCTCTCTATCTACCATCTCCTCACACATTTTTTCGCAGCTAAATTACACCTATAAGGAGGATCCCCAGAATGCAGTGGGGATTTCTGATGTGGGGATTTCCACGCTGAAAAGGTGTCGGCGTAAACAGTGATGATGATAGTTTATTGTGCGACGCTGGCCCACTGCTGTTCTCTTTATTTTAAGTCTGACTTGTCACCTCTGACTAGACTAGGGGATAAATGAAGGTATTCTGATGCCGCTGTTAGTGAGGATGTGTGAGTCAATATATGTAAGTTTATCTTTTAGGATGAGAGCAGTAGGTTTGGGAAATAGTGATCGAGTGTTATGATATTGGTCAACATCTTTACAGTAATCGTGTCTTTAAAGGAACAAAGTGTCTTTTTCCATGTTTTAAACAATTATCTATAATATGCATTAGCACTGACTAGCTACCATAGAGAAGATTATTTTTCATTTGTGCATAGTTTTGCTGTGAAAATGATCCCGTTAAGACGTGCAGAATCTCAACTATTGGCAGCTTTAAACCAATTATATTGTCAGCCGTGATATTTAATATCAGTTGAACCTTAATGCTGGCAACAGTCACTCTTTGGTTCAGTCTCAGAGGTGAAATAGTTTAGTGTAACAGATGCTTTTCCCTTTAAAGCAACATATGGAGGCTTTGTTTTGGACTGTGAGGTTTTCTAAGTTGAGCGCAGTCAGAGCGGAGCTGTGAGAACCGTTCAGCGCAGACATGACAGTGGACTTCAGACTGGTTTCTAATTTGTGCCTTTGCTCACTCTCTGTCTCATGTGATAGTATGTTACAGGGAACCACTGACTGTCTACTGGTCAGGGTCCCGTTGTCCCGTTCAGGCCTTGTGGTGTCAGTATCCACCCTCAGCTCCAAACTGAGACTGTGGCCTCGGGCCCTGAAACCGCACGTGGCTCCAGTAAGATACACGTTGGCAACATCAGTGCAGCACACACAGACAGGCAGAGACCACATAATGGTACACAGGGGACAGTAGAGGACTTGGGCACATGCTGGCAGCAGCTCCTCTGTGGAAGGGAGCGATATGCATAAAACCACAGAAGGCAGCAACACACTAAATGCTGGCGCTGGACTGTAGTGACGGATAAACCACATGGACTGTGAGATTCATAATACTCTAAATTTAGTGCTGATAGAGACAAGTGTAAGAATCTATAAAAAGAGAATAACAAGCTTAAGTGGCAAGGAAAAGAAACTCTTTTTTTTTAAAAATTTTGTCAGAGTTTATTGATGTCATACTATGATTGTTGAATAAAAGTATGTAAATCACATTTAGTAAGAGAAAAAACAGAAAAAGACAAAAGGTTACCTTCCACTGCAGGGCTACAGGTTATTCATTAAGATATAATCAATGTTACTTAAGTATTTGTAACCACTCTTGGACACTTTTTTATATGTCAGGTGGATTATTAACAGACATTTCACATAGAGACAAATAACTTTCCAGTTCTCCTTTAGTCCTGTGCCCTTGCTAAACATTTCCCAGTCCATTAACTGATAGACATTCAACGGAAACTTAATGGTAGTAAAGTTTTCTGTTCCTGTATAAAGCGCACCTGTAACCTGCATGTTAAATCGCTGTGTGTGGGAACAACAGTGGTGTTATATTCTATTAGAAATGCATGTTGGACACTTTTTCTACTGGAACAAATATGCCAGCCTTTCAAAGTCTCTTCTGTCACCATGTTCCAAGTCGAGGTCTGAAGACAATACGTGAATTGTTCTTTGATTATTTTAAGTTTGTAAGACTTGGGTTGGGTATCTCCTCTCTGTGCTTTTTTGTTTGGTGAGAGATCAGTGCCAGCGCCAGTTTCTGTTTGAATTACATACGTTTTAATTGGATTTTACAAGATGTGACATTTGACTTTCGCAGTTTCTTAAACTTCTGCTTCCCTCGAGTCTCAGAATGATTCTCATCCTTTTCCCTCCTGAACTTTTATCTAAATCTATTTTACAACTTGCTGTTGAGTTTTCTGATGTAATTTGAGGTTTTATTGACATTTATGGAGCACAAAGGATAGTTTTGTATCGGTCTTTTGCCCGAGTGGAGCATTTGTGCCAGCTAGTCACACACTGCCACACTGTGTAACATCTACATAATAATTAACAGACCAAATCCTTATTTTATATCATATAAATAATCCCATTTCCAATAACCTCTTTTTTTACAGCGTGGCTACACATAATGGATTTTATGTCTGTGTACAGTAGACATTATAAATAAATTATAACTATAGAGCACCATGATGTAAATTATAACCTGCAGTCAGAGTTTTGCCCATCAACTAGCCATCATGGTCAGCGGTGTGGATGGAGCAGTGGCGGGTGATTGAGGAGCAACTGGAGTTTAGTTTCATGGTTTACAATGTTAAAATTATGTTTATATTTAACTGTTTGTAAGTTATGATGCTTTCTGGGGATCATATCATCATATTTTTTTTCCCGAAAAACCTGCAATCTTTGTGTATTCTTTGGAACGCGAGGAGGCTGAAATATTGAGACAGTAAATTAGCGTACAGATGGATTTGTGTGTGTGTGTGTGTGTGTGTGTGTGTGTGTGTGTGTGTGTGTGTGTGTGTGTGTGTGTGCGTGTGTGTGTGTGTGTGTTCATCTGTGGTCAGTTTTGCAAGCCCTTTTCGCTCTGTGTCTCTAACAATGTGGTCGTTGTGTAAAGGTGAGAGGCGAGGGGTCAACATGTCAGCTGGAGTGTGTGTCTGGTATTTGACACAACTGTACCAGTAGAGGAAAGGGTAAACACACACACACACACATACACATATACACACATACATATAGACACACAGGAATAGTTAAACAGAGCATCTAAGGCAGATTTAAAATAAGGGTTTTGAAGTGAGCTAAGAATCACACAGTCGTCCCCTCAGTCTGCAGTGACAGTCTGACCGGTATGATTAGTGACTACACAGTTCTGTCACTGTGAAAGTTTCAACACAGAAAAATATGCTGAATGCATACTATTTTATTTTATATGTTTAACTTACTGACTTAATGCATACTGGGATTAGCTTCAGACCATTGAATAAGTACTGAATAAGTGTAGAAAATGGTTAGAATATACCATATTGGCCCAAGTATAAGATGATATTTTAATCTGGATATTACATTTGGAAAAGTAGGGATCATCTTATTCTACTTATGTAATACTCTCCTTCATATACAACTATTCATAGGAGTCCATTATTTCTACTTGTTAAATTTTTTGGGTTGTTTAACGTTTCATTTTGGCTCAGTGAAAAACTCAATAAACTCCTTTTATGTACAAACTGATTCACATTCTGATGTGTTGTGTGCGTACAGGAGCTAATCTGTGTGTCCAGCTGCTTTGTGCTCAGACTGGAGAGGTGTGTGTGTGTTTTCTGTTACTGTGTCAGCTAACAGAACTGACAGACTCACTGTATTAAAGGGTCAACACTGGTTAATAGCTCCTCGTTCAGTAAGCATTGGCATTGTTTATCTCACACTCCTGTGAGTGTGTGTGTGTGTGTTTGCATAGTGTGTGTACATGTAAACACCTATGTGTGTGTGTGTAACATCTTGTGGTTTCAGCCCTGCTACAGACGTTGACTGTGAACAGTGACGCCTGTGACTAAGTTAATTAAATCTATTTCAGCTCCATCTAGTGGCGGCTGGGAGGAACTACAGTAATATGAACACTGCTGAGCTATGGTGTGGTTTTTAACGGCAGCACACATCGTTTTACAGTGTGACTGCTAACCTGGGCATCACATATGTTTTCTATCAGGTCGTAATAAGGTGGTGGTCGACATGTTTGGTCAGTTGTGGTTCTGTGGAACTGAGTGGGATTGAGTATAACAGTGACAGGATTGTTTCAGGCTTGGGGCACCTGTTGAAAAAATACATCCTCCCCCATAGTACAGTATATATATATATGGCAAACAGCGTATCGTTATATCAGATAATTGGAGCTTAAATTTATATGTGATTTACATTTTAACTGATGTGAAGAATTAAACTCTCTTTATAACACTTGGACTAATAAAAATAAATGAAATGATTAGCGACATTATTTGGGGGTCAAGGTGAAATGGAGTCTCTTTTTCTACATTTCTGAAATAATAAGAGGTTTTCACTGTAGATCAGCAGTTTATTGTCACATATTTGAACTTGACTTATCACTGACACCTCTGTAGTGGTTAACTGATAAGATTACAAACTCAGATTTGCCTGTTTTGTCCGATGGTATAAAGTTTTGCTTATGTTAAGGCTTTGCAGTCAAATGGTAAAATAAATACATACCGTGATAATCAAAAGAAGATCCACAAATGAAGATGAGAGGGCTCATAAAAGATCCTTACCAATTTGCAATTAGCAACATCAGGTAGGCACGTTTTAGCCATTAATGCATTGTGACACACAGTTTCATATATTGAGCAAAGTTGACCTTTTTCATTTGGACTCGAGCCAGTGCTGCTGTCAGGAGGGATAACTGTACCGGCTACTGTAATCTTTACCTACGGCACCGGTTGTAACTGCCCTCTCGTGCCTGGGAGCCCTGTTTCCTGTCTTAATGACAGCAGTGTAATTGGCCAGCGTTTACATCAAAAGGCTGCAGCCATCTGTGAGCGCTTATGGTAAGAAAGACCGATGGAGCGAGAAGAGGGAGAAGAAAGAAAGTAAAGAGAGAGAGTTTGTGCCCCACGGCTGTCTGTTTTCCTACCTTGTCTGGTTTCATATTTGCCACTCCTCGTCTCGCGAGGTGTATCGGTGCAGGTTTCCCTGCCCGGGCTGTGTGAGTGTGTACCTCTGTGGCCTTGTGTGTTATTTTTGTGGGTGTGTTTTTGTCGTGATTGTGGTCCTCCAGGCAGGAAGGGCCCCGGCTGCAGATGTGAGCTAGGCAGGCAGCGGGGGAACAGAGCGGCACATTGTACTGGGCGTACTGGGGGAGCACGGGCTGCAATCTGATCCAGTATCCTGCCATCACAGAACCACGCTGTCTACTGTCACTGCCTGACCCCCCCCCCTCCAAAACACACACACACACACACACTCCACCTCCGTCTGAACCTCTCTCCCTCTCCACCTTCCTCTCATCACTCTCTCTCTCTTTCTCATTCCCAGCATTCCTTTGCAGATCTGCAAAAGTCTTGAAAAGTATGAAAAATAAATCCAATGCTCTACAGTTCTTGCAAGGTTTAAATTTTTTTTAAAATTGCACAAAAGGTCTGGAAAAGTTCATTTATAAAGGCTCAGCCAAGACACTAAAGCATTTTGAATGAGTGAACATTAATTTCTGTCTCTTTCACTCTCAGTTTTTTTTCAAATATTAATTGCTCTCTCTCATTTTTTCTACCTTTTCTATATATGTCTTCATCTCTGTTATGATCTTTCTCATTTTTCCACTTTCAGAAACTTATCTTGCTCCGTTCATTTCCTCCTTCAAGCAGCTGTATCCAGGGAAGTTTCTATTTTGGTTGGTTAATGTAGCATCACAGTAGCACTCAATCAAACTCTCATTTTCCTTCCTTCCTTACATATTGCTGATTCCTAACTCTCTCTCTCTCTCTCATTTCTCACACCCATTCTCTTCCTCTCTATCCACTCCTCTTCCCCACTGGTGTAGAGTGATGTTAATGGACTGCGGTCTAGACACCCTGAAGCCATATTAACGCACCATTTGCTCTGTCTGAATAAATATTACCATCTGTTGGCCAATGTGAGTAACTGTTAACTCTGGGTGTCACCTAAACACAAGCACCACAGATGGGATCAGTGTGATTTTTAGACAGAAACTACAACATTGTCTCTCATTTGAGGCTGTTATAAAACATCATAAGTAGAGGAAGTGAGATGAGTCAGTGACTGCGGGTCTATAAGTGTGACAATAGCTGGGAGAGTAGCTTAAATCTTGCTGTGATGTACGGTATGTGAGCCAGCTGGTGTTCATAAATGAAGATGGACAGCTGTGGGCATTGATGACTTGGTCATACATTTGCCAGGAAACATTTTGAGAGACTTGAATTAATGTCAACATCACCCAAAGTGTTGCCTGGCGCAGATTAAGCCTGCATAACTCCCTCACTAGTAATAAGCAGTATTAGTCCAATGGGTTATGTGTCACACATTTGTTAATTTTGTTGACACAATAAAGATGGATTTCGACTTTTGACTGTTGTATAAAACTTGTCGGATGTTTGATTTTGATCTCAAACTGAACATTTTTTTCTCTCTGTAACATTGCGGATTTGAAATTTGAGTCCCAACCTTTTTTTAAAACACAGGTGGTGCATAAATTGCATCTTTTAGTGGTTTTGCAATTCATGACAACTTAGTGTACTAGCAAGTCACACATTTAGTGATAGTGACCCCAGTGGTGCAGGGATGTCTTATGTTGTTAGAGTTAATGCCACATGCTGTTGCACATGTTCTGTCGTGCTTTTCAGACATGCTGAGGTGGACATGATTACACAATTTCTGCATAAACATGCTGCTTTTGACAATTTATTTATGTGGCTGGTTAATGATAAATGAAAACAAACTTCATAGGCTTCATCAAGGGAGGGATCAGTTGTAATCTTTTCATCAGCGCTGTCGTTTTTACCAGAGCGATACATCACTGCCACCATAAGTTTATTATGAGAAGTGCCACAGTAGGACTGGCTGTAAGTGATTTTAATTGGCTGTTAACAGGAAAGTTAGCCCTCTGGTGCACTTCAAACACAGGGAGGCGAGCCAAGACTGAGGGAGGATAATTGAGTTTAGAAAAATGTGACTACTGAGTGTTGTTGAAAACTTTCACTTCAATAACAAAGGGACCTTTTAATGTGTTGTAATCTCTAAGGTGGACTTTACAATTACATTTGAGCTCTCATATTGTGAAATATTCATGCATGTGAATACCTCAGACCGGGATTTGTGTCAGATAGTCTTATTAGTGAATTACCAGTTATCTCAGTAAACATGAGACATGTATGAAACAACATACAGCAAGACTGAACCTAAGCTTTCCGTCAATGATAGTGTTCCCAGGAGAATTAACAGTGTGCTGCTGTTTTAACAAGCATCCCATACCGTACCACTGCATATACCAGGATATTGTTCTGTAACAAGACAGTACAAGTCAGCATCTGATGTATGGATGGATGAGTGATTAGACATCCACCCTTTTTAAGACGTTACACTTACAGTGATGAAATAAGTGTTGACATGATTGTCAAACTGCCAACTGTCATTTCATCTGTCTCTGTAGTATTGCTACTGTTGATTTCCTGCTGCTTGTAGGCACACAAAGATGCAGGTACAATATTGGTAAAAAAAAATTGGGTAACCCTTAAGGGTATCAAACTTCAAATTCCAGAGGTTAGAGCCATGCATCTGATATGAGATACATAGACTGAAACAGTGCCTTTGAGCAACGTGAGACAGTGAACAAGTTAAACCGCAGTGCAGACTGAGGGGGGAGAAACAGACTGGTTGACCTCAGCGTGTGAAAGTGGAGACAGGATGTGAGACTGGTGGCACAGTGTGTGTGTATGTGTGTGTGATGTTAGGATTTACATACTGGATCTGGAAAGTTTGTGTCTATGTGTGCGACTGTACGTGCATACCTGCATTTCTGTGTGTTTGTGCATGTCAGGTGAAACTGTGAAATGCTTGTGTGTCCTCAGACAAACATTAATCTGACTCAGCGCTATCACATCAACAGCCACTTGTGTCATTTACTTGATAAATGTAAGCAGAATAGAAGGCACTGTCTCCACACTGATTTAAACTGAGCTTTACTGTACCTGCCCTGCAGTGGTTCATATATGTGGCTTGGACTGTGGCCCATTTGCTCAGGCACAGAGCTTCCTTTCTTACATTATACCTAAATGTACAGTGGTGGCCGTTGTGGACATCCCTGATACTTGCTCCTATATCACATTAGTGCTGCAAGAACATTTGAAAATATTTTCAAGATTAATTGCAATGAAGAATAAAACTGTCCTCTATTTTGAATATTTGGCAACAATACAGAAATATGGGAGTAAGCTTTAAAAGATATCTTGACTTTAAGTGATTTTTACACATCTTGTAGGATGATGGGCCATCTGAAAAGCTGTTGGAGAAAACTATAGAATATATTTGAGCTTGCGGTAGTGTAATTAATCTTCTTGAAATATTGTATGTTGATGCAAAATTATTCAGATATAATCTGTTTAACTCATGAAGTAAAGCTGCAGCAAGAATTTGTTTCTGATTTTTGTTTTTTGTCCAAATGAAGAATCATAATGTTCACGTCAACATCCAACTTTACAAATGAAAACCTGAAACTGAAATGAGAGGACACGAGAAAAAACAGGACTCAAAGTTAGATGGATTAGTTGTGTCCCAATGTGTGTGTGTGTGTGTGTAATTAACTGATGTAACATAACAGGATGTCTCCGGTTTGAAGTCTCAGCTTTGACATTTTCCCTTTTGTCAGTTGTTTTGATTTCAGTTGTTTTCAGTACTTACTGAATTAAGCTGTTCTGTCCGTCACATGCTGAGCAACAAGTCTAATTAAGAGGTTGTTGACAGTTTAATAAAATTCTCTTGTCTTGCTTTTCTTTCTCTAATCCTCAGATCCAGTGGACGTGTTGCGGGCTCTGCAGGTTCCCTCTCTCCCCGAGGGTGTGAAGAAAGTCCCCGGCTTCTGTACATCCCGTCGCTCTGGCACCCCAGATCATGCCTACCGCATCACCAAGAAGGCCCAGATCTCCGCCCCCACCAAGCAGCTCTTCTCAGGTAGGCTTCAACGGGTCGCAGTGTTTAGAGAAACTGTTCTGTAAATTGCCACAAGGGTGTTGGACCACGCTTGATCTCTCTTGTCACCGCATGCCAAAAAATCAACCTGACCTCCTGAAATCTAACTTTCATGTTCGTAAAACAACTAATTAAATAGCCAAACCTTGAAATCGGTTGGGTTTTTTTGGATTTTGTTTCTTTTTCAGTATTCAAACTCAAATTTGCTCAATCATAAATAAGTACAAAGTCTGTCAAAGCAGGTTGTACAAGGTTTACAGTGTCACTATGATCATTCAGAACAACAAAATATAACAAATAATTTAAGAAGAGGATTATGATAAGATGAGGAAAAGAGTTTTTCCTTCAGGCTGTGTCTGTCATTCTCATATTTTATGATATTTCGCTGCTGCTTTTAAGGCAGCGTCATTTGTTCCCCAATCAAATATAGAGTTTTGTTTTGGTCTGATAGTTTAATTAACTATTGGTATTTGACCTTTATTTTGGTTAAGAACTTGATCCTTACCAAAAAAGTTCTTTAATGGTTTTCAATGTGCAACACAATTTTCATTACCTCCTCAGTTGGTATAAATATGCTAGAAAATACTCTTTTCTAATTATCTTGCAGGTGTCTGAACCAAATATCAATGTTCATAATTTAAATCACTTTGCAAGAATCAATTAACTGCCATTGTATCCATAACAACAGTACACTTCAGTCATTAAAAATTAAGCCCCTATATTTAATATTTACAATGAATTCCAGTGCAGTGCAGAAACCTACAATCATCATTACAGGTTGCTATTTATGTTTGGGTGGATTTTAAACTGAGCTCTCTGGAGTGTGGCTGTTATGCCCTGTGCCAGATTGCTAAGGGATATAAAGTATAATTATGTGCTGCAGTGCAGAGAGCGGAGTTAAACAGTGTGGGAGAACCAAAACAAATTAACTTAAGAATGCTGTCTGACACCCTGGAGTGAGGAGAGAAAAGAGAAAGTAGTATTTATGTGGTTGTGAAGAAATACTCAAAAAGTCTAATCTAATTTTCAAATCGTTTTCTGGGGTTTAGGCTTCCCTCTCCAGCTGTTCCCACCTGTTATTATGTGTCCTCACCATTTATACCAATTTCGTATGTGACTATATTCTGATATTTCATAATCAGTTGGTCCTGACACATGTCTCTTTAATCACTTTAAGTTCATGTCATTTTCACATTTTCTGCTTCATCTAACCAGTCTAAACTACTCTATTCTTGTCTCCCTTCCTTTCCTAGCCACCTCTTTGTCATCTTTCCCCCTTGAAACTTATTTCTTTCATCACTTTCACCCCCCTCTCCTGTCTGCCCTCCTTCTGCATGATAAATAAATGTTGAGGTGCAAGGTTTAGGTGAGTCTACACACAATTATCGCCTCCTACTCTTGTTCTTTTACTAAAAGCCTACAAGCCAATCTGGCAATGACCAATGTTTAAGATTTACCCCTTACCTTCTTTTGTTGTCTCCCTCCTCCTATCCCTCCCTTCCCTCATCCATAGGTCGTTTCCCAGAGAACTTTTCCATCATGGCTCTGGTAAAAGTCCAGGCTGGCCTCCAGGCCTTCCTTCTCTCCATCTACAGTGAGCAGGGCATCCAGCAGCTGGGCATTGAGATGGGACGTTCACCTGTTTTCCTGTATGAGGACCAGAATGGCAAGCCAGCCCCTGAGGACTACCCACTGTTCAGAGGCATCAACCTGGCTGATGGCAAGTCAGTAACCAGCAACAACCAGTTTGTGACTGGTTGAGATGACACAATTGGGGTCATGTGGGTGTGAATGCTTGGGAAGAGTATGAGTGTGATTGTTTGTTGGAATGGCTTTGTTATTTAGGAGATAGTTTGATGCCTTTTTAATCAGGCCTGTAGTCACATTACACATTTATTCGCCCTCGATTCCTCTTCTTGCCTCTAGGTGGCATCGCATTGCTATCTCTGTTTCCAAGAAAAACGTGACATTGCTGTTGGACTGCAAGAAGAAGATGACCCGTCCTCTGCCTCGCGGCAACAACGCAGTGGTTGACACCAATGGCATCACAGTGTTTGGTGCACGTCTGCTTGATGAGGAAGTTTTCCAGGTGAGGACCTTCATAAGCATGATGTGCAGGGAGCAAACTATGCCGTTGTTGGTTGGTTTGCAGTGACAGTGAGTACCCTCCACTGCAGCAGTCTGCAACGACAATGTTTGAATAGGAAATCATGTATTTGTTTCTGCTTTGATTTAACTTTTTTTCAGGAAGTTACTATTTTTTTGTCATTTAACACCGGTAACCTTACAAGGTAGAATTGATTGAAATTGATTAATAAGATTAATAGTTAATATACATCAAATGTTTTTATCAATTCCAGTAATAGATGGTGCAACTCTACAGAGTTTTGTTGATCTGTGTTTTTGTGTGTTTGTTGTTCCTCCATAGGGAGACATCCAGCAACTGCTGATAGCCTCCAACCCCCAGGCTGCCTATGACTTCTGTGAACACTACAGCCCTGACTGTGACTCCCCTCTGCCCAAGACCCAAGCTCAGGACCCCAACACATATGTGAGTGATACCACCACAACACAAGTCCTTACAGAGTCGTTGCTCTTCCACACAAACTTTTCATTAAACAAATAACCTTATCAGTAAAGAATTATCTTTGATACATCCTGCAGGGCACAATAACATCACACAACCTGTTCTATCTCGCATAAAGTTTACTGTGAGGTGTCATTTCAGTGTAATAGGTCTTTCACACAAGTTGTTCACACAAAGCGAATACACACCCACATAAATCCCATGGCTTTTACAAGGCTTCTGAGTAGTCTACTGAGCAGTGTAAATTACAGTGTCAGCACTATGCTAAGACAACTCATTCATAACTTTGTAAGCTCATCTGTAGCTCCAATAAAGCAGGCCCAAACAGAATCGGCGGACTTTGTTTTCCTTTTCTGTGGCTCTTTTTTTAAAAATGTATCCAGAAATCATAAATGAAAAGAAACATTTACTGGATTTAGACTGAAAACATCACAAGGTCAAGGAGAGATATGAAGGAAAGGAAAAAGCAACCAGTAAAAAAATGAGAATTATCCAATTATTCAATTCCTGGGCTAAGAATTTGTACATGATGTTCATGTGTACTCTCTGGTCAAAGAGACAGGAAAGGGACTGACGGCCTTTTTGCACTGCTTAAAGAGCTCCACCAGCTCTTTTCATTGCCTCCACTTACTAAACACCTTGGGGTCAGTACATTTTTTTTAACTTTACCACTGTGGTACAACTGTGAACAGGCAGTGTGGCCCAGTGTTCAGCACTGTCGCCATTTAGGAAAAAGGTCCCTGTCTGGAGTTTGTATGTTTTTCCCATGTTTGCTTCAGGTTCCTCTGGATCCGACTGGTTTCCTCCCACATAGGGATGATAAAATCAACTTATTTCCAAAGACTAAATAAATGGTTACTGAAAGTAACAACAAAAGCCACACTGAAGCACTAGTCCTCTGAAAATGAAAGAAAAGTCCTCAGATTCAGTTTGGGTCATCCAATAATGTCATCAAAGTGCTGCTCTCCCTTTCTGTCTTCCTCACTCATCACTGTCATCAGCAACTGTTTGTATCCATCCACTTTCCTCCTCACCTCCTCAGTCTGTGTGTCCCTGAGGTAAATAAATAAACCCAGAGGCATTTTCATATCATACGCTGCCATAACTATACCTCTAAAAATGGGTACATTTCCATAATTTCATACACTTTGCGTTGGAGAAAGTTTGAATTGTTACAGCAGTGTGTTAGTTGTCACTTTTTCTGCTCTACTGCAATAAAACACAGAAAGGTAGGGGAAAGAGGATGATACAGGCCAATATCAACGTCTTTATCCCATTATTTCCTCATGGATTGAAAGAGAGAGAACTTGTGTAGTATAAAAAACAAATTAGGTTAAATTTTGATTGGTTTTCTGGGTAAATTGAAATATATCAGGATTTGGCATGAAGATGGCTGAAGGTGGAGCCTCTCTGCTTATTGAGACTGGTTGTGCACATTACATGCATTACAACTTCCTCATTCTTTTTCTCTCAAAAACATATTGATATTTGGGAGCTGACAGTTCCCTGACACCAGCCAGCTGCATCACAAAGCTACAGTAGCGAGTGATTTTCATCTGCATTCATCCATCCAAAGTACATGATCTCTGTTTTACAAGCCTGCATGCTGGATCTTTAGTCATTATAAATTGTATCAGTCACTGTACAGAGCTCCAACAATTCATCCCAAACCCTGTCATGTTGATGCTATTGAGATGACTGCTTTCTGAATGAATATAAATCAGTGTGGTTTTATTCATTGGCTTCACCCATTGCTTTATTATTTGCTGTTTTTTCATTCTTCAAGGTTGTCTGTTTATGGGAATTTTTAACGTTAATACCTTTTAACGAGAAGCACAGACTCCTTCTGATGAATGGAAAATAATAAATCTTTGCTGTCTCTCGCTGTCTATCACCATGTTTTATTTTTTGCCCCTCTTGCTGCTTCACCCCAAATTCACCTCTTTTCTGCTGTACCTTTATTTATCCCTCTGTTGCCTCTGCAAAACTTCTTCACCTCCCCTTGGAAATCTCCCCCTCCCCTCCCATTATGCTCCCTCCATTCCTCTCGCTTTCATGTACCTTCCTCCCCGCCTACCAACCCATCCATTCCTCTATCTTTCCCATCTTTCAATCCTTCCATCGCTCTCAGTACTTTGATGAGGAGCAGGATGACCATGAATACCCCTATTATTATGAGGAAACAACAGGCGTTCCCTCCTCTCCATTACCCTCTCCCCAACCTGGGGCCCCCACTCAACAGGTAAAGAGGGAGCAAGAAAGAGGGAAAAAACATGAGCGGGGTTTGAGAAAAGGAAAGGAGAATGAGAAAGAGGTATGAAGGCAATAGGAGAAAGCATCCTCAACAAAATTTAAAGATTACATTTTCTATCAATTATGCACATACTGTATTGTGCATTTTACTATCATAAAATGCATCTTTGTTTGTAAATGTACAGTATATTTTCACTTTTATCACTCTATATGCCTCTCATCCTTCATCCCTCAGTCCTCATTGCTCCATGCCTCACTCATTTTTATTTACATCTCACCTTTTTTTAATCTACATTGACCTCTCACACATCCATCTAATCGTCACACTGAATTAACGCTGCTCCTTGTAATTTTTTTTTGTCCTCATGTCATTTACGTGATGTCATATATGTATGTGTGTCTAGATAAGGCCATGTTCTCATGGTGGGGGCACTAGGGTGACATAGGTGCAGCTGTGTTGACATACACACGTGCACATATTCTCTCTTATTCTTTTCTACTTACTTCTCCAATCATCCCTCCTACCTCATACATCCCAACCTGTTCCACCATAAACAAAGTCAAAATATCTTTTCCCAAATATGGTGAAAACCTTGCATCTCTCCTCAAAAAAATCAACTTTTTAGGATTAACATACACAAAACTGTCTCAGCACATAATGGACTGTATAAGTAAAAGGTAAAAGTTGAATCAGAAATCCAACAATCTCCACGATAACATCATGGAAGTTTACTGGAGATTATTTATTCTAAAACAAAAGGAAAATAGCCTGACAAGGGATTTTCTAAATATAATTTAGATTTTATTTGTCCATTTGGAAGGGTTCTGTTCAGACTACCACCAGATGGTGAGTTAAGCGAGTGAGACAGATGAGACAGGGAGTAAAAGCCATGCTATTTAATTTATATCATGATTGGTTTTAATCTGTGCATCTTGTGATCGGGTGTTTTGCCTTTGAGGATAAACTGAAGACATGCAAGGACAAGTTAGCATTGTAAACACTGGGTGTGCCAGAGCAACTTTTTCTTTATCTGACTTAGGACAAATAGTCTGTAAATAAGTTTTGCTTTGATTTGCATTGAGTACAAGATAGGCGGGGTTTGTCACACAGTGGTGAGACAGAAAATGTAGACAGTGCTAGATAAGTTGATAATCACATAATAGCATAATTAAATTGACCTTCAAATGCTTCCCTGTGATGTCTGAATTTCCTGGCACTCATTGCATGGTCTTTTTTGTCAAACCCCACCTATTTGCCTTCAAAGTTGATTACAAAAAACAACAGACAGATCTGCAACACTATTCAACCAGGGCATGTGTCTGTGTTGTCTTGTTACTTGCATGATTTCTTGATTGTCTTGGAGGATGTCAACGCATGCACCTACTGGACCTCTGCGTCAGTTTACATATCACTTTTCAGTCAACACGGGAATATAAGTGCACATGTTTTTTGTTTTTTTTTCTTTGTATATGCATTCATGGTTGTATATCTCACCGCATACATAACATACATGTATGCCACAGTCTGTCTCTTTTAGGTCTTTTTGGTGTTTCATGTTGCATATTTGAGGAGTTTACATTCACTTTGATGGCCTGTTTTTCCTTCATCCAGAATTATTTGGGTGACATAGTTTTCATTTTGTTTACTATCAATTTGCACGTATTTTCATGATAGCAGCATGTGTAGTGACAATTAGTCATGTAGAATAATTTTCATTGTGTTTTTATGTGACTAACATGCATTTGCATGCAAGCCTGGCATCAAAGCTCCTGCTTTTGCATAGCTGATAAGCAGCAACCTTCTCTTACTGGTGGTTTGACGTCTCAGTGCAGTCATAAATTGTGTGTTTGTGTGTGTATGTGTGCACATAGCAGGTCAGCGCATCCGTTGTGTGTATTTTTGTTTGTGTGTCTGTACAGTTTGTATGTGTTCAGCACCAGCTTTACCTCACCAGTCACACCCTCAGTGCCTCTGCCGAACCACAGGCTCCAGTTCTTATTAGCACAAAGACGCTGCTTTGTCATTTAATATTGAGAATGGCATTACTGGAGAGATCAGCAAAAATTACTCTCATTTAGGTCAAAGACATGAAATTTCTTAAATGTCTTATGTGGATTTGATTTTCACAATTTGTTTGAGTACAAGTATTCTCAGTTGTATATTTATTCACCATTTTAAATCTTGAAATAATCATCTGCTGTATCCAGTAATGCCTGTACAGTCTCAGTCAATCATCCAAGCCTTAGCCATCTTTATGTCATTGTTTCTCAAAACATCCATTCTTGTCTTTCTCTCTCCTTCTGTCCATCCCTTGTTTGTGCTTTTCATCCCCCTCCCAACCCCTCCACGTATCTGTGTCCTCCTTCATTCTCTCTCCGTGTCTTTGTCAATATGCACTTATACACACTAAATAACATCTCAACCAAACAATAAACACGGATATTAGAAGAAGGCGCTTAATGGAAAGGCAGCCCCCACTAAATCCACCCCTGTCAAACCCAAACCCGCTCCAGTAAAGCCAGCCAAGGCTGGAGTTAGCAAACTTGTAGTCAAGCCACCTATGCCCACCAAAGCTCTCAAGTCTTCCACTGCCAAGCAATCCAAAGCGAAGCCCACTGCAGTAGAGATCCTCTTGTCTAAGATCAAGCCAACTGCAGCAGCTAAATCTAAGCCCACAGCTGCACCGGCTAAGAACGGCAATGGTAAACCAGAAAAGAAAGAAAATGGCACAGCTAAAGCCAATGGCAATGGAAAAGCTGCTGCAGCAAAAACTAATGGCAATGGCAAAGCTACAGCTGAGGCCAAACCTACAGCCCAGGCTAAAGTAAATGGAAATGGCAAGGTTGTAGCTGAGAAGAAAGTCAATGGTAATGGAAAATCCTCAGTAGATAAGAAAGCCAATGGAAAGGTCACCATTGTGTCTAAGGCAAATGGAAATGGCAATGGCAAAACTGTAGCAGAGAAGAAAGTCAATGGAAATGGAAAAACTACCATTGAGGTTAAAGAGGTTAAAGTCAAAGTTAATGGAAAAGCAGAGAACAAAGTTAATGGCAACGGCAAAGTTATTACTGTGGTAGAAAAGAAAGCTGGTAATGGTGCTGCAAATCAGGCAAAAATTGAAACCACTATAAAAACAAAGACTGAGAAAGTTGTTAAAGTAGAAAAGACTGTGGTCAGTGCAGCTAAATCAGCTGCCAAAGTAGAAGCTACCAAGGCATCTAAACCCACAAAAGCACCAAAACCTGAACCTACAAAAGTGGCAAAGGCTGTGGCCACCAAAGCTCCAGCAGCTAAAGTGAAGGCAGAGGTCAAAGAAGTCACCAAAGTTAAAACTGTGGTCACCAAAGTCCCCCTGGTCAAATCAACGGTGAACAAAGTCGTGAAGAATGTGGTCGAAAAGGTTCCCCTTCTGAAGAAAGTAGTTTCAACATCAGCCCCTATCCGGCCAACTCCACCCAGACCCACGAAATCCAAGGTGGTGGTGGACATTAATGTCAAATCCCAGCACAAACCTTTCCCACCCTTCGGAAAGACTGCACTGAGTGGAACTACAGTCCCAGCGAAGAAAATTACCAACAGTTATCAACAGGTACAACAGGAGGGCCCATGGTCAGAATGTCCAGAGCTGTATGTCCCATCTATGCCATCTGGTTGACAGGTCCTTCCACCATTTAGGGTCTGCAACAAAATTTTGTGAATCTTGTTTCTAGGATTTTTTTTTCTATTTGGGTTCTCTTTTCACAAATAGTTTGGTGTTTCAGTATGTGGCGGTCTGTGCAAATTTTGAGGCAAATCCTTGATGGTGGACAATCTGGTCTTCAGAATGGTAGTTGGTTCATACCAAGCCGGGCAAACTCTCCTCTGTTTATATATCATATGATCTTCATGATCATCCAAACTTCTCCATATGATATGATACAGCGGAGCACATTGAAGCATGGCTAATTGTACGGTTTCATTGTTCTTTACTTCACTTCATACTCCTACCTTAAAGCTGCTGAAACTGGATCTCAGAACCTGAATACACTCCAGCACTCCATCTCTTTCTTTTCAGGAAACCATTAACGAATCAGTCAAATGAATGAGCATGGATTGTTATGGTACAGAAACTTAACCTGAGAAAACACAAATACTATCACATTCTACACACATGCAACACAACAAAACTTCCCTGTCACTCTGTCAGTCTCTTTCTTTGTTTTGTTTTTTTTGAAGTACCTGTGTTTTCTCTCCAACACCTGTCTCCGGTCATATTTTGTATCAAATATGAATAAAGCAGTCTCACAGAACCAAAATGGAAAGCTTTTACATGAAAGCTTACATTTCATTCAATGTGTATGGTTATCTTCAATGAAGCTGACTTGGTTCTAGGTAGAGAAACATTGGGAGGTTCATATTTATCAGTGGGTTCTGGGAAATTCATACCATGTTTTGACTTTTACAATGAATTAACTGAATTCTGTTCTGTGAGGCTGTTGATTGGGTTGTCGCTTGGTTTTCTGGTCTTGGGTGAAACTAGACATCCCGAAGCATCAAATCATGATGTTTTCATCTCAAGGGATGGATAGAGGCTCTCAGCCCTTTTTCCAGTAAGAGCAGACTTAACCCTTTCATGAATCTTGGCTTTGTAAGCTTCAAAAAGCAAAAAATGCTCAATGATACAATAAAAAGGAATCTCAGCAAAGTAGTCTCAATGACTCCCTAAATCTTGCATCTCGCAAAATTTATAGTCATCAAGATTCTGAGACTACCTGGAATTTCTTTTCTGTAATGGATCTTTACAACTTTAAAAATGTGAGTTGCCAGTGAAAATGACTTTGCCTTTGGCAACCACAGTTTTATGATGTGTTTCGTTCTCTTCTTTTAACTCATCATTACTTACAAGCAGACTTTGAACTAACCACACTCTTCCAATCAAATCTGCTTACTTCCTTCCTGCTCCCCATTTCCTGTCAACTTGACCAATCAGGATGTAGACACTGAAAATTCCGAGGCTGGCCACACCCCTACAGAGACTGATTATTACTATGAGGAGACAGCCCATCTGCCAGAGGGTGAGATGACTGGACAAGAAGTGATCCCTTCACAGGTAAAAAAAAGAAAGAAAGAAACACACAGATCAGCGACACAGATCAAAGAGATGAAAACCCCAAGAAGACAGGCAGATCAGATAACCCTTATAAAGGACAGAAATTAAACACCAAATTGTCCGATAGATTTGCAGAATCTTAGAATATGAAATCTGAGTGAGAAGATGATAACAATTAGGATAAAGGGACAGAAACAAGAATAAATCATCATCTCAGTACAAGAAGCTTTCATCACCAGAGGAGGAAGACGGTGTAATGCCTATGTGGTGGTGAGCCCAGTCTTTGTAGTTTAACCAAGTAGTTTTAACTGTGTCTCTCTTTACACTTTTCTAACCACACATCACTGTTTTGTTGGCACCGATGCCAAGAGACAAGACATAATGAAAAAAAACCTCTCTCAAAGAAGAATGCACCACATCCATCTGCTTGTATCATCAAACATTTTTATGTGGTTCCCCTTTTCCTTAACAGCAAGATTGGAATTTTGTTCTCATCTCAAGATCCCTGGTTGATCAGGTTGTGATCTTGAAATAAGAACAAAAATCTTGTGAAAAAGGGATTCACACAGAAATATTTGATATGCACTTATAACCAGTGAAACAAAGGGAGATGAATATAATGCATTCTTGTTTGTGAGAAAATCTAAATGAACTAGAGAATACAGTAAATGCTGCAGCTGACTTAACAGCCCTAAACTGTTTCTCATAGTTTTCTTCCTTTGGCAATAATGTTTATTGTCATTATTAACATTTCATCTGTATTAGCTGACTTTGATGACTTTGTTATCCAATTTTGATATTATGAATGTTTATGGTTTTGTTTTTGAGAGGAATATGTTAAGTGCTATATGGTATATCCTAGGAACAAATAATAATATTGTCCACTATAAGATGTATTCAATATTTTTTATTATTATTACTTTTTTATATGACACACAAGTCCAGCATAATTCCCACTGGATTCATATTTGTTTTTCAAACATCCATGGTAAGTAAACTAGAAAATAACATGGTAGTAATTGCTTTGCATAGCATAGCACATTGCCGCAGCTTGTTTACACAAAGTGTTTTATATCAGCGTGTGTGTTCAAGGATTTTGCAGGTATGACCTTGACATTTTGAGTTTAATTATTCTCTTTTTTTAGTATTTCAGATTTTAAACTTACTTTATCAAATTTGGAAAACTCATTTGGTTATAGTTCATAACACACAAGCTGATGAGGATACGCTTTGGTGGAAACACACATATTACCATGAGCAACAATAGATTATTAACAGAAGACTTAAGGTAGCGGAATAAACCTGATAGTCACTATTCACTTGAAAAAGTCAGACTGAAGTTACATTGTGAAGGACTGATATAGTCCCCACAGTCTGTCTGTCAGATGCCTTTTTGTTTTTTGTCCCTGTGTCACTGTTTATTTGCAAAAGGTAAGACTCACTTCTTTCTATATATGCCCTCCTCTTTCATTTTCCATCTTGTTTCATGCTGTATTTTCTTCACTTTACTAACATTTCCTCATCATAAATACCTTCCTCTCCTCCTCTCACTGTTTCTTGTTCCTCTTGCATTTTTCTTTTCCTTTACTCGTTTCATCCTCTCCTATCCCTTCATCTATCCCGTCTTGCGGTTCTGATAAACCCAACCCAGCCCCAGGAGCCACCGACGCTGGTGGGAGAGGAAGTAGATGTCACCAAGGCAGCCGGTGCAGGCGAGGAGGCCTTCACTGAGGAGTATGTGACTGGGGACGTGGGAATGAGGGAATACGACTATTCCTACAGGGACTACAATGAGCCATTAACAGACACCGGAGATGCCAACATGGGCCCTGCCCTGTCCGCTGTGACAGATGAGGGAGGCGTAAGTAATTTTGCTTCAGAGGCAAAAGAAAAAAATTAAATCAGTTCATTTCAACCAACTCTGAATCCTAGTCAAATTGTATTCAATGTTCTCTCAAATGACTTGTTTGAGTCTGCCGTCTCTCAAGGGCTATATTGGGTAGACATTGTTTATTTCTGTGTGTTCTAGACCTATTGACATTCTTACCTATGGTGGCTAATTTGAACATGTTAGGAAACTCTACCCCGTGAGACAATATAGCCATAATTTCCACTGCTTCAACAAATGAGTGAGAGCATTAGATAAACCTAAAAGTTATAAAATTAGTTTAGAAATCTCAGGAAGAGCAGCTACAACTTCAGCTATAGTTAGCTACCTACTCTTGACCTTTAAATTAACCTTCAGACCATCCTTCCACTGGATTCATTGGTTGTTAAAACCTGTTTTATTTTCCCACCCAAAGTGTTCAAAATGGTCACCATGCTAGTAAGATCTAATGATAGTTACATTTGCCGGCAAGCTCAATCAATCACAGAGGAACCTATATTTGAATGCATTTCCAAGACCTAGTCTCTACATCATTGGTTGAAATGAGATTTATTTTATACGGTATAAAGTTCAGCAACTCAGGACCCCTCGAAGAATAGCTACTACCATGGTAAACGCTAACGGGGATCCTAACATAAACATGCATACAGTGCATAAAGGGGCATTTCAAAGTGCAGCAAATAACCAAATTGCTGCATCTTTTGTTTTGAATGCCATTTATCTCAGTGTGTGGCTTTATTTAACGCTGCTAAGCCCAGATGATTCTCTGTATCAATGCAAAAAGATCTCAAAGTAATGGACCAACAGTTTGGAGAACCATTGAACCAACGGTATTTGGACAAAAGTTTATGCCTTTATCACAAGCAAAACAGGTTTAATTCTATCATTTTATCATTTCCTACATTGGCATATTAGTGATTAAATATAATGTGGTAAACATATAGTATGTGGGTATCTTTATGTAAGTGTGCATCTACTGTACCTGTTATCTAAATGCTTGGAGCCAACCACTATTATCTATCACATGGGTTCTGTTTGTGTGTTTGTGTTTGTCTTAATCTGTTTTGTATGTGTGTGTGAGAGTACCTCTGTACTGACTGTGCTGTGTTGTTGGCTACATGTGTGTTTTCCTCAGGCTGCCGTCAGAGGCCAGAAAGGAGAGAAAGGAGAACCTGCTGTCCTAGAGCCTGTGAGTTACTGATTGTCTGAAAGCAGCTTTTATCTGAGCAGGTAGATGTAAACTGCCTTGCTCTGTGATAGAAAGGAAAGGCTTCTTCCTGTCACTTTCCTCCAAAAGTCCAAGGATTTTCACCAGCAACTCACTCACAATTTTGTTTTTCTAACTCTGCATGTGTGAATGCACCATAAGGCAGTTGCTTAGATAATCCAAGATATATTTACCACATAGATAGGAAGGTGTGATTTAGATGTAAGACTCAGACTAAGAGTTATTCAACTTTTGGGATTTTAGAACCATACCTGTTTTGTTATTATAGCATATGACTGATCTATGGCTGGTAACTTACATCATTCCCTATTCTTGGGAAGTCATTATCAACACCTGTGTCCTAATCGACCTGCTGTTAATTTTCCAAATGGGAAACTTGGAACAACTTCAGCTCCTTGTCCTGCAGACACATTGAAGAGCTGAACATGTTTTCATATTTGATATTCTAATTTTCACTTCATGTTTTATCCCTCTTACAGTGCATAATTCAGACAGTTAAGATGCAATAAAACAACATTTAAACAAATTAAATGTATCTCATTAGAGATGATTAATAGAGTAAAGAATTGTATTTCTGCAGTATACATAATTTTATGTCTCTGTAATCAAGTTTTCTTCTCCTGCATTACATTTTTAACTTAATTTGGTCTTTTGCAGGGTATGCTGATTGAGGGACCCCCTGGACCTGAGGGACCTGCTGTAAGTAAATAATAGTTATTCTGTGAGCTATGAATTATGTCCAAAGAGGTAGTGTAATTTCTTTGGTGCCAGTATTAGGTAGCTTTCTAGCCAGTACACTGACATTAACTTGTTTAGGGTATGGATTTCCTCTGCAACACTGCGATTAAACCTCACCAGAATTTATGGAAAAGGCTTACCAGAATATTCATGCACTCTCTTCTCCTACCTCTTTCAGGGTCCTACTGGGCCTCCTGGACATTCTGGACCTCCTGGCTCTGTTGGTGACCCTGGCGAGAGGGTGAGTCTTTTATTTTATCTGAAAATGTGCAGGTTTCTCAAGACATTAGCACATTTCATTTCTACTCTTCCACTGAACCTCCCGGTCACCGCTCCCTCTCTTTATCCTATAGGGCCCCCCTGGTAGGCCTGGTTTGCCTGGAGCTGATGGAGTCCCCGGACCTCCTGGAACCTCAGTGATGCTGCCTGTGAGTCACCTTTAATGTTTGATGCTTACTATACATGACTACTGTCTGAATTGGTCATAAATGTGAGTGATGTTTATTTCAACTTGGGCAAATGTTTTATGGATGTCTTTAGTACACCAACATAAGATGTGACATTGGCCCCTTCTGTAAAGTTCCGCATGTACAATATACTTACAAAACTCCTTGGTGAGTTGAGGCTGGCTTTTCATTAAATAATGGATATTGGCCAGTCAAAGACGTCCACTACCAATATGATGGCGGTTCCTCCCTAATCACAGCTACAGTCTAAAAACCTGCCATCATATTTATACTCACTTGTCCTTTTTTTATTTGTTCAAGTAATTGTTCAGCAGTGTTTTTTGTTGATAAATTATACTCATTTTATCCTACAATTCCCACCTACTTGTCCACAGGCACAGTGGGGCTCCCCATCTTAAAGAACCTCTAACCTTGAGGATTAACATTATCTCCTAAAATAATCTAAATCCTTTTTCTTTTTCTTTCTGCAGTTCCGTTTCGGTCAGAGTGGAGGAGATAAGGGTCCTGCTGTTTCTGCACAGGAAGCCCAGGCAGCAGCCATCTTGTCTCAGGCCAGGGTGAGTTATTACTTGACATTTCATCTGTGCAGTTAGTTCATCATCAGTGTAGCTTTGACTCTCACCTCACAATTTCATTGAGATCTTCACTGTCTGTAATAAACTTAGTGATTATAGATGTGTAATAACTGTAATAAATGCATATATAATTTTGTGGATCTCAGTCTTCCTTAGTAAATGTCATTTATTACTACAGATTTTGAAAAAGACACTTCATGAAACTTGAAAACTGATTAATTCACTATGAATCTGGTCTTAAATTAATGCATGAGTCTATACTTTAATTATTACAAACAGCCATCTGCATTCATCACAGCTTATCTTGTGATGTGTTCTCTCTAGATGGCACTGAAAGGACCACCTGGACCAATGGGATTCACTGGACGCCCTGGACCACTGGTATGTAATGTGAAACCTGCATCCTTACTTGTACACATTATGAGTTTGTTGCTGTAATCGCAACACTATACAAAAATGTTGACCTATACAAGGATTTCTATCTCATGATAGTTCACTTATTACTATTATTATTTTATGTAGGCTGGTGGTCTTAGTCAAGTCTCTTTTCTCTCATTTTATGTGACATCATTGTTACATGAGAGGATAAATAGATCAGATGATGATCATCATGTTGATTGTGTCCATTTCAGGGAAATCCAGGAAGTAATGGTCTGAAGGGAGAGAGTGGAGACCCAGGTCCTCAGGTAAAAACACGCCCTGTACCAAACCTGACCTCACATCACTTAGAGTCAAAGTCAAATTTTTTTAACCATTTGTATGTCAAATAATGTAATAAACTGACCCCTTTACAGAATGTTATTATATTATAATTGAACTTTAGATCTATGACAGGCATTTCTCACAGACATCTAATTTATTTGTCAGGGCCCAAGGGGACCCCAGGGTATGATGGGACCTCCAGGAAAATCAGGAAGAAGAGTGAGTATAAAAAACATCCAGCATGCCTTGTCATTGATTTTTTGTTAAATTGTTTATTGCTTGTTTAACCCAAGTACACAGGCAGGCAGTAACTTTTGTTTCCCAAAGAGGCTTAAGGTCTGCTACAAGTTTATAGAATAGAATATATTGTCCAAGTGTTCACTTGGACAAGGAATCATCTTTTTCCATAGCTACAATGCTCCTATAGTCCTGTTTAAATTCTCTCTCTCTTAGCCAAGCATGTCCTATCAAAAACAAAACATGGGTACCGGAAAGTGGCAGAACTGGGTCTGATATACAGTAGTACTTTAAAACATGTTCTTCCTCTGCTCGTTTCCCACAGGGCCGTGCTGGAGCTGATGGTGCCAGGGGAATGCCTGGAGAGCCTGGAAGCAAGGTAACCTTCTCTCCTTTTTCTCTTATCAATCTTAGTTTGTAGCTGACTTTTTCCTGTGGCTGGCATTTCAAAGGTCCCACAACAGATCCCCATACCTCTATAAAACAAAGAAATACTAGCGTTATTTAAGTGTCAATTCATACAGACTTTAACTGTGATTCCAGCAGTAAATGTTTTATCTTTGGATTTATTAGTAGTGAATTTATAAAATGAGAAACCTGGTAGGCTTCACAGCAGAAGCTTCTACTTGGTGTTTGTCTTGCTGGGACAAATCAAATCAAAAGTTAAACTTAGAGTATTAATGCATCAATTCCAGTAATAGCAACTTGCATGTCTTGCGTGTCTCTCTCAGGGTGACCGTGGGTTTGATGGTCTTCCTGGTTTGCCCGGTGAGAAAGGACACAGGGTGAGTCGAGAACAAAACAATCACAATGTCACATACACTTATCATCCAATGCAAAGAGACTGTTTAAGTCCACAAGTTGACAAACTATTGTCATTATTGTTGTTGCTAGTAGTCGTAGTAGTAGAAGTAAAATACTATTCATCATTCTTGAATGTTTATCAGATATTTAAATACATAAAATATCTAAATAAATATTTGTCTTAATTCTAATCCCTCATCATCTCCTCAGGGTGACACTGGAGGAATGGGACCCCCAGGATCTCAAGGAGAAGACGGAGAGAGGGTAAGAAGATACAAGAAAAGATTCTGTCCCCATGTCTCTCAATTGTCTGTCATTAATCAACGTCTTTCCATCCATGACGTGATGTTTCTGTGTGTTTTTTCAGGGAGACGACGGAGACGTTGGACCCAGGGGTCTCCCAGGTGAACCAGTGAGTGTTTCCATGACAACACAGCTGATCTTCTGATCATCTGACCATCTGTAGCACCACTGCTACCTCCACACCTACTGTTTCTCACAATATCAATAATGACTGAGATACTTTAGAGCTTCTTCACTGTAATTAAATGCAGGGTAATGATGAAGAGGTAGAAGGTGCAGTCAAGTGCTGTCAGGATCACAGCTGTAGGGTGTAATTGTTTTTACACAGCAATTACCAACATGTGTACAGACTGAAAAGCCTTCTGAAGAGTAATAGCTCTCAATAAACAAGAGAAAGACACGTCACTTGTTGGCACCTGATTAACACAAGAATAAGCAAAGCTACCATATATTTTTGCTTATCACTCACCCACAAGTTTTCTTTCTTCGTACTGTTATTTCAGATGTCAGTTCTTATAAGTTTTTATATCAATATATCTCTTATAAATTAACAATAGATAAAGATGATTGAAAAATAAATATATGTTACAAAGTAATAAATAATTATAAATACATCACTTGTATTTATCAAAACAAACAATAACACTCATTGCAATAAGCAGTATAATAACATTGTCTGTCTGCATCCGTCTGTGTGTCTCTACTTATGTGTCCTTTTGTGTGTGTTTGCCTTTAGGGACCTCGTGGTTTGCTCGGACCTAAAGGTCCTCCTGGAATCTCTGGACCTCCTGTGAGTAAAAACAATTTAAAACCACATTGTACTGCTGAAACTTTGAGTAGCATTGTTTTATCCTTCTGTGGCCACTGAACACCCACAGCACCTCCTGAAACAACACCCTGTGACCTGATGTAAAGACGGGTATATCCAGTAATCTAAAAATGAACATGTAATGTTCCCACAAACACCTCAAAACTATACCAAGACACTCGTACATGGCCAAGTCCCAAGTATCCATTTGGTAACCATACATTATATTTATATATAGTGGAGTTGTTTGGCTGAAGTGAAGCTCTCCCCTTTAGCAGCAGGGTTAAAGTGTCTGCTGATTCACACAAATCTAAATGTATACACTAATATCATCAATAAAGTCTTTAATTTGCTGTCAATGGCACAGAGCAAAGTACTAGCAATGATAGTTTGTTTCTACTGCAAACAGATCCTCACCTCCTTTTTCTGTTTATTGTTAGAAGGATATATGACATCATCATACTAAGTACAACAGTGTTTGATTTTTTTTCTATTCTGTTGATGGTTGACATCAGTTTTGCTCAGAATTCCATCCTGATTTTGATTTTTTCTCTATTTATTCTCTCATTCTTTCAGGGTGTGCGTGGAAATGATGGATCCCAAGGTCCCAAGGGAAATTTGGTTAGTTCACTGTATGATTTCTAACATGTTAATCATCATCATAACCTTGCTCCTCTGAAATAGCAGATATTTAGCATCACTACCTGTTACAGTGAAACAAGACCTTTCTTGTGAGTGTTTCTAAAATGTGATTCTCCCTCCCTTGTCTGTCCTTCACTCCTCTCCCTCTGTTTGCTTTTCATTTGTCATCACTTCATCTGTTTCCATTTCCGTCTCTCAGGGTCCCCAAGGAGAGCCAGGACCTCCAGGTCAGCAGGGAACCCCAGGAACTCAGGTGAGACAAAAGACAGCTAGTCAGGATAGGGAACATACTTATGATAGTAACCCCACTAACCAATAATTTCTCATCAGTAATTATATGCTAAAAAAAAAGACATGCACATGAAAAAAAAGTACACATTATTGAGTGTGTATACAGTAATAATATGTCTCATGTGTTTTGTTGTTTTCTTTTTTCTTTTTTGCAGGGAATGCCAGGACCTCAGGGAGCCATCGGACCCCCAGGAGAGAAAGTAAGAGACCAAAAATATATACAATTACTCTGTATCAAAAGTACAAAATTGATACAGGAAGTTAACTTCTCAAAGGAAAATATATTCAATAAGCACCAGTCATGAGATAAACTGACCAGGACAATCCAGATGAATGTTGTGCTATGGCAGATTCAGTTCTTTGAGGTGTATAAGAGATTCAGTATTGCAATGAAACCACATTTGCAGAACAAAACTTTGGTTTCCCTTATAAGTTCACCCAGGTGTTTTCGTTAGTTGATGAACAGCTTTTAGCTAGGTAGCCAAACCGTTTTTACAAATTTTCCTTCATCTGATGTTTTGTGGCAGTTACTTAACAGATTCAGGTGCATTACAACCAACCTCTAGACTGTAGTAGAGCAAACTCAAGAGAGAGAAATTTGCATCTAGCACATAAGGTTAATGCAATCAGATTTGGCTAACAGAGAGGCATATACTTTATGTGGCTAAGTGTAAATTGACATCCACTAAATTGCATCTGGAGTTTACCCAGAGACACTTGAAATAAAAAGTGTAAATGGAGCTTTATTTTTGCCTCAAACTCCACTGACTTATTTGTCACTTCAGCTCATGACCACCATGTTTTCTCCTCCAGGGTCCCACAGGAAAACCAGGTCTGCCAGGAATGCCTGGAGCTGATGGTCCTCCTGTAAGTTTGTCTCCTCTTTTCTTCCTTGTTTATGTCTTTAAAACTGAATTATGTTAAATTCACCAACAGTGAATGTCCCTCCTGGAGTTTGACCTTTCTTTCCTCCCTTCTCAGGGTCACCCAGGGAAGGAGGGGCCTCCCGGAACCAAAGGAAACCAGGTGGGTATCAGTCATAACCCCTTCACACCGCATCCCCTCCTTACAAACTCATTTCAATTATTACACATGAAGACAAGAGAAACATATTAAATCTAAAACAGTTTCATTAAAAAGCCATATTTATAGTAAATTTGCTGGTACAGTTACTTATGTCTTTGTGATTATAGTTGTCGATGTAAAAATGACACCCAACATATTTAGGTTATGGCATTTATTTTGTTGTAAACTTGTCTTTCTCTCTTTGATCTTCTCCAGGGCCCCAGTGGTCCTCAGGGAGCTATTGGCTATCCTGGCCCTCGTGGCATCAAGGTTAGTAAAGTAACCAACTTTTAACCCTTGTCTTTTAATATGCAGAAGTGTTTTTTGCTTATATAGAGTCACCTGCACAGTTTGGATGACTTTTCTCTCTTTCGGATTTTGCAGAAGACTTTTTGTGACCCAAATATTACTCATTGATGATTTGATTAATATAACGCTTTGATTGCAGGGAGCTCAAGGAATCCGTGGACTGAAGGGCCACAAGGGAGAGAAGGTAAGTTATTCATTTCAGTTTAATACTTAATACTTAAAAAACACACATGACTCCCACAAGAAATTCCTTCTCTTAATAAGACATAGTTAAAACATGCTAATATGTACAATTTTAGTTGACACAAATTAGCAAGATGTAAGAAAAATAGGACGTGTTCAGGTCTTTTGTCAGAAGTATTTTGCCCTAAAATCAAAAATATGATGGGTTTTTTTTGCTGTGTTTGTTTGTGTTTATAGGGAGAAGATGGTTTCCCTGGAATTAAGGGAGATTTTGGTGCCAAGGGAGAAAGGGTAAGAAACACTGATTTGTTCATTAATGGAAAGATGGATGGGTGAATTGAGGGCTGGTTTGATTGATTGATTGATTGATTGATTGATTGATTGATTGATTGATTGATTGATTGATTGATTGATTGATTGATTGATTTATTGATTGATTGATTGATTGAATTTATCTTGATGGTTTTGCTGTGTCTGTTCTCCTGCTGACAGGGTGAGCTTGGAGTATCAGGCCCCAGAGGAGAGGATGGTCCAGAGGGGCCAAAGGGTCGCGTTGGACCCCCTGGTGAGATCGGACCCATTGGAATGGTTGGAGAGAAGGTATGACTTCATGATTGGCTCTTAGGAATATGCAACAGGTTACAGATATTCTTGGTTTATCTACTGTTATTATTATCTTTATAGGCCTAGTCTACTAAAACTGAGGTTTTACTCTCTAATTGCTGATATAAAGATATTTTCCCAAGCTTTTTATGATTAGTGGATGGCCCAATCCTTGTTCAGACATTAGGGGAGAAAAGATTATCATACTGCCCTCTTGTGGTGGTGTGTGCCATTAAGTGAAAACCACTGTCTTAAATTCATGGACAGCACCTTCAGGAAAACAAGGGAAGCGGACAGAGGTGACTGTCCCATTTAGATGCAGCAAAATTGGACAGTCGGCTTTTTCTGTGAGAGCAATAAATCTTTGGAATATGCTACCTGTAACTGTAGCTGTGCTCCACACTGTATTTTTACTCAGCATCTACTCAGATATGTGTTCATGAATGACGCTGAATTAACTCTAACTTGTTTGTAGTGTTTCACACCTGTCTGATTGTATTGTTTGTTTAAGCTTGTTAAGAAAAGCAGCTGTGATGCATTGTTATTCTGCTATGTATGAAGTATTTTATCCATTTGTCAGTTTTAAGTTGAGTCAAGACTACAAGTGCGAATTACTGGCAAAATTACATCACTGTCACCTATAGATAAACAAATAAATAAGAATATTTACATAGGGACTTTGTTTTATAATATTACACATTTAATTTTCTCATAAAGCTATGCTTGAGTTGCTGCAATAATTTTTGCCATGATCTTCACTGCATGATAATCATGTGATTGTAGTAAATCTGAGCACAATATCAGATGTGCCATGTTTCCCCCCTCAATATTATGGCATATATTCCTGTTGATTTACAAAACAGTACTCAACAGTACTTTCATGTCAAATTTGAATCATTATTGTTGTGTAACAAGTGATATTTTAACAAAATTACAGCTCTTGTGACAGTTTGGGTTTAAGGCTAATTTTAATGGAGTCAACATGTAATTTCAGGGTAAACTTGGTGTACCTGGACTTCCTGGATATCCTGGAAGACAAGGACCCAAGGTAAGAACAGCACATACATATTATATCCCATCATTGAGTTAATGATTGATTGATTCATCCTGGTGAGAAAATGTGCTGATGTTGAAATGTTACTTCGTTTTTTAGGGATCTCTTGGATTCCCAGGATTCCCTGGATCTAACGGCGAGAAGGGAACAAGGGTAAGTTGATGGTTCTGTGGAAGATTTAGCTTCACAAATCAGAATATTTATCTTCTTGAGGCTGTAAAAGATTGGAAAAGAGAGAGTTGTTGTGTCAAACAATGTTACTGATTCATTGTCCACACAGATAAAATAGATTACTAGACATATTAAGTTAGAGTGAATATTTATGTACAGTTCACCTCTGTCTGAGTGTATGATTATGTTTTATTTTCAGGGTCTGACAGGCAAATCAGGACCAAGAGGACAAAGAGGACCAACGGTACTGTTTGTTATTTCATGCATTAATTCATATTTATTCATTTATTCTTTTAGTCAGCTTGTAAAATCTGTTCTAATGTTTATTTTTGATCCTTTCTTCCACTTAAACTATTAAGCACAGATGGATGAACAGTACCAGTCAAAAGTTTGGATATACCTTCCCATTCACATGAATGAGAAAGTGTGTCCAACTTTCTACTGGTACTGCAAACCCACATAAACTCACTTTTTTGTGCTTGTGGTATTAGGCACTGATTTGATTCACAGATAGAATCACTTTTGCATTGTTTTTTACTGATAGAGACTTTTCACTAAGTTGAGGTTACTGTTTGTGTCCATCAGGGTCCCAGAGGGCAGAGGGGACCAAGGGGCGCAACAGGAAAACCAGGAGCAAAGGTTTGTCTACGCAGTCTTTATTTTGATTACACTTTGAATTTTTGTTAGCAAAAGTACCATTATGTTGATTTATTTAATGATGATAGTTGGTGTTGATTATAATGTTGTCATTGTTAATACAATTGTCTACATCATTATAATTATATATCTATATTGGTGGAACCTAAACTTCATAAAGTGGATACTTGCAAAACTAACAGTTTAAACAAAGACATGGGGCAGTTTTTTATATGTCATACAGTATTTTCTGTCTTGCCTGAAACACCTGCCACTTGTTTTCTTTGATTTATTTACATGTTTCTTTAAATCTTTGCCTTGAAAGAGCCTGCCCATAATTGCACTGGAGGCCATGTCGAGAAGCAAAAGATATTAAATGACAATAGTTCATTATCCACAACCAATTTACTGTGTTGTTGTTTTCTTTTTTTGTTGCCTATTAGGGAACTTCAGGAAGTGATGGCCCTCCTGGTCCTCCTGGAGAGAGGGTGAGTGTTTATTTTTTATTACAGGAAGCACCAACATCAGTGCTGATGTCCTGCTGGGTAGAACTTGGCCAGAGCCTAACATTCAAATCTGTACCTCATGGTGCCCCTGCATGTTCTTATCATATCTTATGTTGTCATCTTACCAGGGATTGCCCGGACCTCAAGGAGCCAACGGTTTCCCAGGACCAAAGGGACCTCCTGTAAGTAAAAGGCTTTAATACCAGTTTCTTATAAACTGAAACAGATATAATGATGGTGGTATCACTTAACAATTGTTGTACATTGTTCCAACATGGTCTGGGGTTTGGGGTTGATGTTCCCCTCATGCTTGTAGGAAAAGCACTCTTAAGGTGTCAATTTAATGAATACTTGATGGTTAATTGATGTTTCCTTACAGGGACCACCAGGAAAGGATGGACTGCCCGGACACCCTGGACAGAGAGGAGAAGTTGTAAGTTTTTCATTCCTCTTTAAGATGGTTAAATGTTCCTCTTTTATCTAGATGTCCACCAAGGCTCTCTTGAAGGATATAGACAGTCAGAAATTATATCAATGATTCGTTTGTTACAGATGTTTTTTTACTGTGAAAAAATAAGATTTATTGATGATGTATTTTACATCATGCTCTGCTGTTTTTGAAAAATCGTAAACTATTTAGTGACACCCCTCAGAGGTGGGTTAGATTCAATTAGACATCTGTGGATGGTTCCAATTATCTCCAATAATGCACCCATACAAGCTTTCTTTAAAAATCTAATCCAGGCATTTATATTGCTGCACAGTTACAATAAGCATCACGTGATGAAATGTGTCATGTCTGTATGACCATATAAATTAATTCCAGTAATTATTAAAGTAGATCTGTTTACTCCTCATAATAGCTATGCATTTGGTTATCTATGGACCTGCTAAATAGTTTTTCACATGTTACAGGAGATTATTATTTCATGTAGACTGGATCATATTCTGTTCATTGAGCAGACAAATCATTAGGGCCAATATCTCTCCACAAAATGGTTGTTTCATTATCACTTCACTTCCACTTCAGTCATGAAGCTAAGATAGTGATGAAAAGGGCTGAGTTGTTCTAATGATCTAGAGGTGGCTTACGTGCATTATGATGCATGTCAGCAATAGGAAGTTTGTCAAATATTTTGTATATTTTCAGTGTGTCTTATCTGAATTTCTCTTCTACAGGGTTTCCAAGGCAAGATGGGTCCACCTGGGCCTCCTGGAGTCGTTGGACCTCAGGTGAGTTTCTCAATTTTTTCACTTCACACATTTTAAAGCCTCCAGAGGCAAATTTGAAATTTGTGATATTGGACTATATAAATAAAAAATGGACTTGACTTGACAGTGAGTGACAGCAGTTTTCATAACAACACAACTTCTCTTCTTTTCTCCCAACATCTTCTTCCACCCTTCGCCATCTCCATATATCTCTCCACCCTCTCAGGGTCCATCTGGAGAAACTGGCCCCATGGGCGAGCGTGGTCACCCCGGACCCCCAGGTCCACCTGGCGAGCAGGGACTTCCTGGTCCCTCAGGAAAGGAAGGCACCAAGGGAGACCCTGGACCCCCTGGAGGCCCAGGTAAAGATGGGCCATCTGGACTGAGAGGTTTCCCTGGAGAGAGAGGACTGCCCGGAACCCCTGTGAGTATGACTAAAAGAAATATTGCGTAGATCGTACATACCATAAGCCAAACTACAGGCTGCCAGTTGATTTTAGGAAACAATTTCAAAGCATATATCAATCACTTTAATAGCATTAAATTGATCTCTGGATAAAAGTGTCCAGCTTAAGTGAAAAATAACTAACTGATCAACTCTTTCTTGTCTTTTCCAGGGAGGTGGAGGATTGAAGGGAAGTGAAGGACCTGCTGGACCTCCTGGACCTGCTGTATGTTTCAAATGACATGAGTTGATTTTCATCCCCCAAATTCAAACTTACAAAATAAAAAATGGATTAATATCTAGTTATCTTATGGTGTCTGTCAACAAAGGATTTATTTACCATAAGTTAGGTCGTTACTGACATTTCTATTTGTCTCTGGCTATGATTAATTTTGTGATTTTATATTTTTTCAAATATTTGAATATTTTACTATGACACGTCTTTTTATGAAATTGTTCCAGTTCGCAGTATATCTCACTTCATTTACATATACCTGTTCTCTAGGGGTCTCCTGGTGAGAGAGGATCAGCTGGCACTGCTGGACCTGTTGGACCTCCTGGCAGACCAGGCCCTCAGGGACCTCCAGGACCCGCTGGAGAGAAAGGCGTTCCCGTGAGTATCTGTATCTTTTTGTCCAATGTCCAGTGGGGCACTTGACTCAACATTTAAATTAAGGTGTTGTGCATCCATCCAAAGCATAAATGTCAAGAATTCTTATCGTTATTCTTGTCTTTTTTGCTATCTAAGGGTGAGAAAGGTCCTATTGGCCCTGCAGGTCGTGATGGCGTCCAGGGTCCCGTTGGTCTTCCTGGACCTGCCGGATCACCAGGAGTACCCGGAGAGGACGGAGACAAGGCCAGTAACACTGAGTAACAATCTTAACAACCGAAAGTTTTGTTGAAAATGTTGTATCTCATTATTAACTTGAGTTATATATAACAGTGTATCATGACATGCCTTGTTATATCATCCTCAAGGTTCTGGTTTGTAAAACAAAGGCCTAAAATCCCTTAGATATCATTGAGAATAATGAGTCAGATAGTTTGATGGTTTTTGAGTTATGCATCCATCCATATGTTATTAATTTTAGGGGAGAGGTTTCAGACTCTTCTTTCCTGTAACTTGCTGTGTCTTCGTCATTACAGGGTGAGGTTGGAGAACCAGGCCAGAAGGGCGCCAAGGGAGGAAAAGGAGAGCACGTGAGTGAAATTAAAAAGATCATCAAACCCTAAAATTTGTTTCTGATGGGAAATAATCTGAATTAGAATTTTAATTCAGATTAAATTATTCAAATTAATTAAATTATAATTATTGTTGTTTGCTTATTCTTTGGTAGGGTCCTCCTGGTCCACCTGGGCCAATGGGTCCCGTCGGTCAGCCTGGTCCTGCTGTAAGTACAGACTTTATCTCTTTAAAGACATAATCAGACAGTTAACAGTTGGTTGTACTTGTTGTCCTAATGGTATGAAATTGTAGTTTGATGCAGTAGTTGCAGTTCTTTCTCTGCTTATATAAAGTCACTGTTTTGTTGTATTATACAGGTGATAGAAATATAATAGAGGTATTAGCAAAGTAAAATGTTATGAGTATAACATCCCATACTATACATGTTTTAACAAGTGAATCAACTCATTAAGACAAGAAACATTTAATAACCACTGTAAGTGATTACAGCCATGGTGAAAGTGTCAGCTTTTATCTGAAAGTCTTTTGTTTCTCTTTTTCTTCTGTGGTGCAGGGTGCTGATGGAGAGCTTGGACCTAGAGGCCAACAGGGACCATTTGGAGCTAAGGGTGACGAAGGATCCAGAGGATTCCCAGGAGCTCCAGGACCTATTGGACTGCAGGTAACATTAACATTAGCAAATTCTTAATTATCTCTATATTTTAGACTGTATTGTAAACTGTATTGTAACTCTCGCCTTTGTCCTGCAGGGATTGCCAGGACCATCAGGCGAGAAGGGAGAGACTGGAGATGTTGGACCTCTGGTGAGTTTCAGAAATAGTAAAGTACAAAATGCACATTTTTTCTTTCACCTGTTTCAAAATGTTAGGAATTAATAACTTTATAATGCTAACAAATATAAAGAGACACTGATAGTGAGTTCATTATCTGCCTTAATGTGCACTGAGAGGCTCAGTGACTTCTATCATAGTAACAGATAAATGATAAAGCATGTCTGTGTTTTCAGGGTCCTCCAGGACCTCCTGGACCCCGTGGCCCTGCCGGACCCAATGGTGCTGATGTAAGTGTTAAAGCTCTTATTTAAAAAATGACAATAATATAATTTAATATGTGTTACAGTACAAATAAGTACTGTTTTTATGTGTGTTTTTCAGGGTCCTCAAGGTCCTCCTGGTGGTATTGGTAATCCTGGACCTGCTGGAGAGAAGGTGCAGAGATAAAGAATTTTCTCTAACCTGAGCACAGTATTTCTGCATATGTTTAATGGATTTCAAAGTAATGAAAATAAAAATAATAATTTAAATTTGTCCTGAGAACTAAAAAATACTGTTCGCTGCATAGGGAGAGCCCGGTGAGTCTGGACCACCTGGAATCGGAGGAGAGCCAGGAAAGAAGGTGAGTGGCTGACCATTAGACCTTGTGCATCAAGATATTGAGAGACTGTTCCTTTACTGACAGGTTAATACCGACCATGAGATAAGAATGTGTTCTGTGTTCCCATTGACAGGGTCCTCGTGGAGAGCGCGGAGAGAAGGGAGAGGCAGGACAACCTGGAACTGCTGGACCTGCTGGAGGAAGAGGACGACCTGGAGATGATGGACCTAAAGGAAACCCTGTATGACACTCACAGTCAAACACACACGCTCATACATGCTGACATAGCCACACAGATCAATGACTTTAGACTCTACTGCACAATGAACAAGGGTTTTCTCTGTAACTTCATTTCTGTCTCTGCCATTTTATCTCTAAATTGTGGGGTTTTTTCCACCATCAACAGGGTCCCGTTGGTTTCCCTGGTGATCCTGGTCCCCCTGGTGAGGTTGGACCCAGAGTGAGTATCCTTTTTCTTAAGAATGGACATCAGCATCCTCTTTATAGACCACAGCACTAATATATTCTGTTGATAATATTTCAAATTAACCGTGTTCTGCTTCACCCTCAGGGTCAAGATGGCGCCAAGGGAGAGAGAGGAGAAGATGGAGAACAAGGAGAATCTGTGAGTCAAATGTGATTATAATGCAGATACGTGAATTAAATATTGTATAGTGTTGGTCTCCATAATGATGTTGTCTTCTCTCTGTCCCACTGCAGGGCTCTCCTGGACCTTCTGGTGAGAACGGACCTCCTGGCCCACCAGGAAAGAGGGTAAGGTCCCACTCTTCATCTAACAGGCTCCTTGTCGTTATGAATAAACCCCCCACTCATGTTTTATCCAAACAAGCTTCATTGTATGCTTTGAGAGATGAAAAAAGAAGGACAATTTTAGTTTGCAAATACTTAGTGGTGGGGCACCAGAGCAGCGACAGTGCAGTCAGCATTCAATAATAAGTGCAAACAGTGATGCTGTATTCAATATGGATTTTCTCTAGTGTCAGGAGAATGTCTTGAAAGGCTTTGCATGGTCTATATTTGACATACAGCACATAATGCAGTTAAAAGGCATTTTTCCTGTTATAGATATGATCAAATTATAGATTCATTTTAATTTGATTTATGATTGAATTAGATTTTAATCATGTTTTATATGCCAGGGCCCTGCTGGAACAAGAGGACCAGAGGGACGTCAGGGAGAAAAAGGAACCAAGGTGAGTCTGCAGATTTATAGTAAATTTTCATTATTGTAATTTTGTTCACTGTGGGTCTGGGTTGAGCATTTAAAGTCTAAACCCATGGCATACAATAAAGCAAAGAGTAATCAGATACTACATCCAATGACTATCTCACTTCCAGCGTTTTAAAAATCTGAATATGTATATCTCTGGTTATGTTATTTATGCAATCAATTTAATGAATGGAATAAGTTTTTAAACATGCTTGTTTACAATTGTGTTTCTTGTATACATCATTCCATCTCAGGGAGACCCAGGTGCTGTTGGCCCCCCAGGAAAGACCGGCCCCGTTGGCCCCCAGGGTCAACCAGGAAAACCAGGAACAGAAGGTCTCAGAGGACTCCCAGGATCAGTGGTCAGTAAACATTCAGATTAATTTTTGTATTTGTAAATGCGACTACTAAATAATACAATATTCTGCTAGTAACAATATGTGTGTACTGTATACACTGAATGTGTTTCTGTGTTTCAGGGTGAACAAGGATCTCCAGGCCCTGCCGGACAGAAAGGACCACCTGGACCTATGGTAAGACAACTTTTTTCTTTTATTTACACATCTACTCTCTTCTTTGACATACATTACATTCATAACAATACAAATCGTTGTCCTCATTCTCTCCTCTTCCTCTCCTCCTCCAGGGACCTCCTGGTTTGCTCGGTCTGCGTGGAGACCCCGGTTCCAAGGGAGAGAAGGGACACCCAGGTCTTATCGGTCTCATTGGACCCCCAGGAGAGCAGGGAGAGAAGGGAGACCGAGGTCTGCCTGGCCCTCACGGATCCACTGGACCCAAAGGAGAGACTGTAAGTCTGACTTTGTCATATGTGCTGAAGAGGTGCACATCATCTGCCATTATTTTCAATGGTTTTGATAATATATGAAAACTCATGTCATTTTTTAAATGTCTTGTGTTATTACAGGGAATGGCTGGAGGCACTGGACCCATCGGCCCTGCTGGTCCTCCTGGTCTGCCTGTGAGTGGCTTTACTGTTTCAGCCCATAAAAATGCTATCACACGTTGTTCCCAAGATGTTTTCCAGTGTCATATTAATTAATGACAGCAGGAAAACATTGACGGATGGTGACCATCATAAAACTAAAGTTTCATGTCTTTTTCAGGGTCCTCAAGGTATCAAGGGAGCTAAAGGTTCTACCGTGAGTATACCTTAAGAGTGCTTGTACCACAATATGAATCAGATTGTTCATGAAAAATATATTGACATGGATCTGATGCTCTAATAATTCTTGAATCTTGAATCTCTTCCGGCTTTGTTTAGGGAGGAGCTGGTCCAAAGGGAGAGAAGGGTGTACAAGGACCTGCTGGACCTCCTGTAAGGACATTACTTTTCATTGTGAAAACTTCAGGAACTCTGGGCTTTATCAATTGATTGTGAGTTATTCGATTACAATGTAAACTTGTTCTTCAGGGCCCACCAGGTGAGGTCATCCAGCCCCTGCCCATCCAGAGGAGTCCCAAGTCCAAGCGTTCCATCGACGCCAGCCAGCTGCTCTCCGACACCGACATGCCTGCATCTGACGCCACTGGCACTGAGTTCCTGATGGGCAATGAAGGCATGGAGGAGATCTTCGGCTCACTTAACTCGCTACGACAGGAGATTGAGACCATGCGTTTCCCTCTGGGCACCCAGGACAGCCCTGCTCGTACCTGCCAGGATCTGCACCTCAGCCAGCCAGAACTCAAGGATGGTGAGGAAATGCCCCCAAAATATTATCTTGCTGACCCCTGTGAATCAAAATTTCTCCATCAGGTTTTTCTCCTTCTGTTAATTTGACTCATGGTCATTTCATTATGTGGATGATGCAAGATTTTATTTTAATTTAAGTACAGATATTTCCTTGCCTACATAACAATAAAGAATTTTTTAAAAACCTTTTAAAAAATGTAAGAAAATACTAAGAGACTTTCAGTTTTCTCCCAGTTTTCTCCAATTTTCCTTTCTCTGTCCCCCCCCTGCAGGAGAGTACTGGATTGACCCCAACCAGGGCTGCTCCAGAGACTCCTTCAAGGTCTTCTGTAACTTCACTAATGGAGCAGAGACATGCCTGTACCCCAGCAAGAGCATCAACACGGTCAGTGCAGTGACTCAGCAACCCAACACTAATTGCCAATGGTTTGGAAAAAAATCCACAAAACTAAATGTGTTAGAGAATTATAGAAATGGTGCATTTAGGTGTAAAAACAAGTGGGATTGATCAGCTTAACTGAAGCTAACTGAAGGTAATTTTGAAATAGCATCTGCACACTAAGCATGTCTTCTTCTTACAATGTGAGACATTTAGATCATTTACACTAGTATTTATTTATAGTGCAATAATAAACCTTCTTTACTAAACGTATCTGACCGTAATATCTGATGTGGACAATTCTGGTGGCAGGTGAAGATGAGCTCGTGGGACAAAGAGACTCCAGGATCCTGGTACAGTCAGTTTGCCACTGGCAGCAAGGTCAGTAACACTCTATGACATGAAGGTTGTTTCCAATCTTTTGTTTTTACTTAAGGACCCTCTATTTTTATTCACACTTTTTGTTTTCTCCTTATAACTCTCCTCATTTTCCCTCCTCGTCCATTTTGCCTTGAAAACCCCTCCAAACCCCACTCTATCACCTCCTCCCAGTTCTCTTACGTGGACTCTAATGGCGAGCCCGTTGGTGTGGTCCAGCTGGGCTTCCTGCGTCTCCTGAGCGTCCAGGCCCGCCAGAACCTCACCTACCACTGCCACCGTTCAGTGGCCTGGTCCGACAGAAGCGCCAACAACTACGAGAGGGCGCTGCACCTCCAGGGTGCCAACGATGAGGAGCTGAGCTACGAGACCAACCCTTACATCAAAGCTCTGGTCGACGGCTGCTCTGTGAGTTAACACACATGAACTGAAGACTCCATGTTGTTAGTCTTTCTGGAAAACTCACACTTCCTGGAAAATAGTGCTTTAGTGCTTTAAAATCTTTAATATTGACTATATGATATTTCTGACCCATGAAAACTCACTGTGTTGTTGCCTAAAAACTACCTTTTGATTTTTACCATTGTTGACATTAAAGCTGGAGTGTGGGACTTTTGTCTCCCCCTTCAGGCAGTGAGAGTAATTACAGAAACACTGTCAACACATGCTTACATCATAGGCTTCACCGAAGCCCACTCCATCACTACAGTTGTAGCTGTAAAATGGTGTAAAATGGTGGATAAATTGTTTTGAGAGTCATACAACCCAGAATTTGATCTGTTCAGTCCAATGACATTTGGAAAGTCTTGAAGAGCTGCATGATTAAATTAAATTAAATTTTATCCCCATTCAAGCATTCATGCATAGTAGTGCTACACAGCTTACTTGTACATAATGAATGAGAATGATAAATTATAATCTGTTTCATCTCATCAATTAGAACTCTAACTCTTTCTATGGCGTTACCAAAGTTATTAATGTACCAAGTTATGACACAGAGCTTAAAAATATCAGCATAATTCAAATAATACAAGTAACTTCATTGTAAGACCAATATGCTGGAGTTTTGACCTTCTCTATGTACCTTGGAAGAAGGTGAGGTTGTGCCAGAAATCCCTTCTTTACTTCTACACAACCACAAAACCACAAACCACCTGTAATTATCTTGATACCATTTTCTGACACGTGTCTTTCTCTCTGTGTCTCTCCAGTATCGTAAGGGCTTTGACAGGACAGTCCTGGAGATCAACTCACCACAGGTGGAGCATCTTCCTCTGTTGGATATCAAGGTGTCAGACTTTGGGGAGAGCAACCAGCAGTTTGGCTTTGAAGTGGGACCTGTCTGTTTCCAAGGCTAAAACACACACATACACACACCATGCAGAGAACAACACATGCAAATACTCACACACATGCACTTAGAGACACACTTATACATGATAAACATACAAGCCCGGTAATTTGTAAATTAACTTGTAAATGATATGAAACACACACACGCACACACACACACATACCCACAGACAGACAAACACTTCCACACGCAGATGCTGTTGTGAGACAAACACGCACTCACACTCAAGTACGTGCCTGGGGAAAGCAACATCCTCCCGACAATTAATGGACGTCAAAAAAAGTAAAGAGGAGAGAAATTTTTAAAAACTCGCGGAGAGGAGACCATCGACTGGGCGCATGACCGCGAGAAAAGGAAGAAAAAACCAGAAGAGAGTGTTCTTCGGAAAATAAAACAGTGTTTTCTTTACCAGCATTGAAAGGGGCCGGCCTAAGAAAGAGAACAAGCCGGCAACTTGAGGCCTGAAGCCCCCCGTCTCTGATCCCCCCTCTCACTCTTCACTCCTCCCCGCTGTCTCTCTTTTATTTCCACTCATCTCACCTGCTCTACCTCCCCCCACCCCCTCCTACTCCTAAAAAAGGGTCACACTCTGACATCTTTCCCATTTCTTTCATTGCACGTTTACACAGCGAGCAACATGGCTGGCAATCACTCTTTTATAACCGACAAGAGGTGCAAGACACTCCTATGTAGCCGTCTGCATCTGTGAAGACAGTCGTGTGTTTTGGTTCAAAGGTTTTTGAGAACTGGAAGGTCTTAATCAACTTTTTATTCCTTCTGCACAAAGCTTCTTTTCATGAACCAAAATAGGTTCAGTAGATAAACAGCTAACATCAAAGTCAGACTGGAAGATGACGGCTTAACAGTGAACTTCTCTGGTCGTCTTGTTCTGTAAGAAGTGAATGAACTTGTAGTGACTTGTCGATCATGTTGCTCACACTGTAAACGCGGAGTAGCTATCAGCTCTTATCTCATTACATTAAAAGGAACCAAAGAATTAAAGCCACCAGTTTAAACCCAAAGAGGGAAATGACCGAACCAGCTGGGTCTTGCTTGGTAGATTGATCTGTTTTTGTCTTTTTTGAGTGAATTTTCTACCTTGTCATGTCCTCTTCATGACCGCCTTGTAATAAACCACCTAAAAATGTGATACACAGCTCAAACTAATGATGGAAATCTATCTGGTGTTTTGAATTGAGGGTATTGGAGTCTAAGAAACTCTCCTCAGCCCTGAGAGCAGCATAAACTCTGTTTGAAATGTTCATTTGTTAACGTTGGACAAAATCTGCAAGTGAGGCAAGATAGAAGACATGTCTACACCTAGATCAGAGAATCAAAAGCCATTATTTTTGTAAACTGTGCTGAACTTTATGTTATTGTACTTGCATGTTATTGGTGCTTTTGAAAAGGGCTGATTCTCTTTAAATCATGAATCATGCTGCCAGGCCCGCTACTACACACCAGTCCAGTATTTTCTCTTTGGGTACTTTGAGTTTTGTTTTCCATCCAGAACACATTTTCTGATTTTTCATCCAAGCATCAGGGTTTAAATATGTATATGAGTTTCAAAGTTCCCTCCTTTTTTCCTAAAATGGTGAATAAAATGCATGCGTTACTGAAATGAAACTGTGTGGCAAGGTGCTAATTATACCAAAGCATAAAAATTTTAGTATTAACTTTGAGTCCTCCATTTTCTTTAGTCTCTTTTACAATTTCATACAGCTTTTTACCGGGGAAAATGTGCATTACATTTCATTTGTACAGAAATAGTGATATTCTATTGTATTTATTTAAAACAAACAGGGTGCTTTGAGATTAAAAAAAACGACCACCAAATATTCCAGTCAAATGTGGTATATTTCATTTGTATTTATTTCCTGTAGCTGTCACTTGAAGGTCAAGTGAAGTGAGTGACTTGCATGTTAAACTCAACTGCCAGCCTGAGTTATGGTGCTTCTGTTCACGCCCTGTCCAAACTCCTTTTGTACAACCAAAGAATCTGTGGCCATATTTTATTTGTAATATCCCTTTTTTAGTGTTTTCACCAACTGTACTGTGCTGTTAAATTTTGCTTCCACTGTAATGATTAAATGGTGACTCTCCAGTTTTGTCACATTTCCTTGTCGTTGCTACTGTTTGACTTGGCATGTGTTGGTTTCATTGCTTCGCTGGGCTTTGAAATGCATCACAGAAATACAGTTTTTACAGCGTTGAGCTAGATTAAGGTGCTAAAAATATTAACACATAATTCTCTGGTCTTCTAAATTTCTATCTGAGACTACAGCGAGTAGGAGAAAGGTTGTGAGAGGGAAGAGAGAACTCTGTCAACCACCTTGGGATTAAAAGTAATTAATTTGATTAAGGGGTGATGTCATTCTACAGCTCTGGATTTATTTGTTTATTTTTATTTCTTTTTCTTTTTTAAAATATAGCAGGGAAACTGGGCGGGATGGCCAAAACTTAAAAATAAAAAAAAAATCTGCCCTTGAAATTCTTCAGCGAGAATGACCTCAAATATTTGTTTTAATTGTGTTGAAGACTAACATTTCAACATAAGAATATGGTGCTTAAAAGAGAAAAAAGTATTATTTTATAATGTGTGTAAGTAATTTTTTTAAATCCTTGTTTCTGTAATATATAATCTTTTTAAAAAGAGCTGCTTGACTCTTGTTTTTCTTCCAAACCCCATCATCACGGGTCCTCCTTGCTTTACTGTAAATGGCCACAAGATGGTGCTGTTTCTCACCTAGTCAGATGAACAGGAAATTCTAGTTTCTTCTGTTCGTGCACGTATTAAGGAAAACTTTATTGTTTTTACTTTTTTTTTTTTTTTTAACCTTTTTGTGTCACATTGGGAGAAAACTTCAGACAGTATACTGCATGTGTGTGTTGGTGTTGTTGTGTTTATATTTGCAGTATTTCGTTATAAATCTAGATGTGAAATATACAGTACGGTTCCCCTTGTAAATCTTTTCTTTTTTTTTCTTTTAAAGCCAAGATGGAGAGTTATTTTAATTAGATTTGACGCCACAGATTCAAGCAGTGTTTTTAAAATTATTTTTAATAATTGTTTAAAAAATTAGCTAGTAGTAGTCATTGCCTGTATATAAATATGGACAAAGTGTCTCCACTTCTTACTGCTATGCAAAAGAAAATGTGCATCCATGTGATGTCATTTGGAGCCAGAGTCTGTGTAGTAGATTTGGGAGGTGGGATGACAGCCTACAGGGCATGCCCCATATGCCATCCCGCCACCTGCCAGAGGGCTGAGAGAGGCTGTCACAGCTGTCAATCATGACATCACATTCCCTTTTTTATATCATCAGAAAAATTAGCACTTAGACAAACATCAGTGTGATAAGAACTACCTTACAAACAGACACCATCTTTGGGAAAAATTTATCTGACGTGTACTTTGATTTTTTAATTTGGCTCATGCCCCATCCACTAACATTGAGGGGGTAAGATTTATGACCTATACTGCAGCCAGCCAGCAAGGGGCAATCCAGATGTTTTGGTTTTACTTTCGGGGAACTGCCATGTTGTCCATTTATATACAGTCAATGGTACTAGTACTGTCCAAGTAATGATTGAAAGTGATGTCCCAAGTTTGTTGGTTCGGAGAGAGCAGCCATGGTATCGATGGCTAACATGGCTTTCGTTGTTAAAACCGGATTGAAACATTTATAGTTTTAAAAAAAAAAACCTGCATTGCAGAACCAATTCAAAGTTGTTAGGGAGGCCCTTCATATTAGGGAAGTGACATGCAGTCCAATAGAGAGGATAACTGGGAGAGAGCATCATTTCCAGTAAGGCCTATCCTTGACAAAATGTAAGGGGAGTAGGTTTGTTAGCTGCTGTTCTCACCACTATTCAAACAACTGTGTATTTAGAAATCCTCAAACTTTGGTAGGCAGAGATCTCCAGATGTCTGGTATGGCAAGACTATAATCATCATGTTTTCATTGCCTTAGAATGAGCCTTTCACATCTACATAGCAAGTGGTTCTTCTTCCACAGAGTCCACCATGGTGCACTGCCATGTTTCTATCGTAGCTCAGAATGGAGAAACCAAACACTGGCTATAGAGAGGGCCTTTCGCATTTTTTCAAACACTGTAGTTCTCCTTCATGCATGGAAGGGGACGGGTATTTAGTTGGTTGCAGTCTCCAACATGCATTGGTGCACATGCAGTAGTCCATCCTCACCACTAAATGCCACTAAATCCTACATCCTCAGTCATTAATCTGTTAGGTTTGACCCTCAGCTGACTTTTAATGACCATGAAAGACATATATGCAAAACCCGTTTCTACCATCACAAAAACATCTCTAAACTGTGCCCCTCTCTAATCCTGTCAGATGCAGAGAAACTTTTCAATGCCTTTATCTCCTCAAGACTGGACTACTGCAATGTGCTCTTCACAATGATCTAAACATATAACATCAATTCTGTTTTCATTGCACTGGCTCCCTGTGGGATTGACTACAAAGACCTGATACTCACATACAAATCCATCAGTGGACATGCGCCTCCCTACCTACAGGAACTGATCATACCACACGAATGGAACAGCTTTCCTAACCATCTGAGGGCAGCACTGACCCTTGGCTCTTTAAAAAAAAAAACCTAAAAACCTTTCTATTTACCAAGGCATTTTCATCTTAACTCTTATTACATTTTTCCTTATGTTGTGTGTTCTATGTTATTAATACTATAGCACTTTGACTTTCACTATGAATGAAAAGTGCAGTACAGATTGAATGGGGTTTCAATTTCCAGATCTCTGTCTACCATACTAATCTTAGATTATTTGGTGTGTTTTCAGTCAGATTAAGGAGTAACTAATTGTATTTTAAGGGATTCTTGTTTTATAGTGGGTATCTTGACCACCATATCACTTCACACCTTACACTTGATGTCTTTTTTGTCACCACTGCAAAGCATAATTACACAACAGTTTGACTTTTTGCAGTGCCTGAACAGAAACCTTAATTTTGTGCAGTCAAATGTTTAAATTATGAATTTTGGCATGTGTGAATGTATAAGATATTGTATTTTTTCTCTTGTTCTTTCTTCTCAGTGATGAACCCTTCTTCACCTTTAAATGGTTGTTTTCAAAACCCAAAGCTATTTTGGAAAAAGGACAAAGTAAATTGTTGTTTTACTTGGTGGCTCAGCAGAAATTATCTATTACACAATTTTTGGGATTATGTGCCGACCAGTATTCTCAAATCTACAGTATATTGTGAAATGTACAAACACAAAACTGGTGTGTTTATGACATTTAAATTGGACTTTGGCTTTAACAAAGCAGCCAGACGAAAGCCTGGTACTTAGGGAGCAAGCCAATTTTAAAAGCCAACACCCAGGTGAAATATCGCTTTTTGAACATGTCAAACAAGCAGAGGAGCTCAATGGCTCAGCGAGTTAAGTTCAAGAGTTCAGTGGTTCAAACCCTGCTCAGCCCTTTAATTTCCAGCAAGCCAACATCCAGAGCATATAATGAAAAACTCTCAGAGAACAAAAGAAAATGTGAATACACTCTGTTGGCAGAGTTGTCAACATAAACCTCTGAAAATGTCTGTAGATCTGCAGCAGCTGGTTCAATTCTCTACTTACATAGACATATGAATGAGTAAACATGACTTAAACTTTATTTTATACATAAAAAAAAATTAAATTCTGTACAGAAACATTACAAACACTGGTGGTGTTTATTGGCACAAAAGGTAGCATCGTTCTGTACAATACATATTCACAACCAGATTTATAAAACTTGATCATGACATGATGATGAAAAGTAGAATCACTTTAACAATTAAATGAATCATGTAGAAACTGGCCTCCTATTGGTCTTCATCAAAGTGACGAACAGCTGATTTATCCGATGAAAAGTCCACCTGACAAAAAAAAGACACATTAGACATAAATAAAGCCAATAGGTGCCTGCCAACATACTGTCTTAACTTTGGTCATGAAGTGAGGGAGTTTTTTCTTTTACCTGTCACTTCTATGCTCGCTCCTGTGATGTATCGAGAGTCATCTGAAGCTAGAAAGGCACAGACATCAGCAACCTCTGGAGGAAGACACCAAAAGAAAAGTCAGATGAAGTAACAGCATGTCAGACATGCATCTTTCCTGGTATTTCACTTTACTAAGGAAAGGTTCATAATTTTTCGAAGTCTGCCTTGAACAGTCAGGGGCCCAAATGAACATTGAGATCTCGTCCAAATGCACTTACTATCCAAGTGACGGGAGACAAAATCCACAGCCCTCGTTTTGAGCAAAAATGCATTTAAAAGTTTATTTGAAGATAATATGAGGCTTCACCTGTCTAAGTTAGTCACATAAAGTGGATATCTACAGTCTTTTTAGTAAAAAAAATCTTCACCTCTTTGTGTCTCAACAACCAGTGTTTTCCTGTTAAACTGCTGTGAACAGGTCGTAACAAAAAGAAGGAATTTGGCACTAAAACTTTGGAAACTTTGGACAGCTGAAGCCTCATATAAGCTTCAAACAAACTTTTAAATACATTTTTGCACAGCAGGAGGGCTGCTGATTTTGTGTCTTGAACTGTCAGTGCCTTAAGAAAGGATCTCTTAATTGCCAGTATGGACAGGAGGAATGATTACAGCAAGAAAAACATGTCAGTCTTCATTTGGGCTCCTGACTGTTGTTTTAGGACAGATTTGTGAACCCATTCTTTAAGTGAGATAAAATGATCAAAGGTTTGGGGAAGGAATTAGGAAAATCTTTTGGAACTAGCTGAGCTGCAGCTGACACAAAGAGAAATCTGAAACCCACATTCAAAATATTGAAGCAGAAAACTACAAGAAAACATTTAAAATATTATTTTAAAAAAAAAAGGGAATAAAGATTTGCAGTCAGCACAACTCTGTGATGATCACATCTGTCTTTACTGACCTGCTGGCTCACCCATCCTCCCCAGAGGCACTAAGGACTTCATCTGAAACACACACAGCATGAAAAGAACAAGACAAGTTTTATTTTAGTGTAAAATAGTTCACTGTGAAAAACTGTTATCATTAAGTTCAGTGTATCATCCTGACTAACCTCAACATCATTCCTGGAAAGACAAGTTACTGTTGAATTTAAATATTTATTGAGCACAAATGAACCTTGGAGGCTGCAAGTCTTGGAGGGTGAAATGACCCTTTAACATTTCATTAATACAAAATGAGGTTACATTTTTTAGGAAGCACTAGTAACCGCATTAAACTTAATATACAACAAGAGACAGCAAGTATACTGTGCAATTTTACATTTTATTTTGACTTTAATTCATATCCTGCAGTTTCCATATGCTGCCTTCCTGTCTTATATCACAATTTGAGCTGATGTTTTATTTTCCTCCTTACTAAATGTGTGTGTACCTGTGTGTGTGCTGTACCTTGGTTATAACCTTCTCTGGTACTTTATCCGTCATTGGAGTCGATATAAAACCTGGCAGCACACAGTTACACCTAATCCCAAACCTGCAAGCCAAGAGAAGAGAAGGAAAAAGCAAAGTTCTTTGTTCTTTTTGTTCTTCTACATCTTTAAAATTCAATCAGCTCCATGTGTCTTGATGTGTTATTTGTGTGTCAGGTTTTTCTGACCTGCTGAGCTCTTTGGCAGCCGTCCTGGTTAAACCCTCCACGCCAGCTTTAGAGGCAGCGTAATTTACCTGTCCGATGTTTCCCACCTATAACCATTAACCACAAGGATAAATCCGTAAAAACAAAGAAAATATGGATTTGGTTTTTTCATTTAACAGCAAGAACTCAAATCCATCAGATGCTTTTAAAAAGTCCACAAATCCTTCACTAAGTCCGGAGATTTGTGATTTTAAAACCAGCTTTTGTATGTACAATCTGTTTAAGAATTAAGCAAAGTTCTTGATGGATGATTGCTTTCAGTGTATCTCTTGTGTAATTCCTTGGAAAACAATAATCAGTGAGGATTTAAAAAAAGTACAAATATGGTCCTTTAATGCCACTTTAAACTACTAATATTTACAAAGAAAATGAAGCTTTTGGATGTGGACTGCTTTTCATTTGGACTCCAATCTGAGCAAACTAATCACTGAAGACAACTTCATCTGTTTTGGATTATTATTGTCATGTGTTTCTGAACAAAAGCTTAAAAGCTTCAGCCAGATTTTAAAACAGTAAAACAGACCTGCTGGTATCTTACCTTGCCCACGATGCTGCCCACAGTAATGATGGATCCTTTGGGTGATCCACAGGCTACCAGAGCCTGAGCGACAGCCTGAGTGACCAAGAAGGAACCCTGAAAGACACGAGAGGAAAGATGACTGAATAAATCACTTCACACCGTTCTGTCACTCACTCAGCGTGCAGCACAAACTTTCAGTATTTCAACAGAAAGAATGAGAAGCTTCAAGTTATACACACAGACTGAAGCAGGAAGGATATTACTAAACCATAAACCAACGATTAATCGATTAGCCATCTAGTTGCCAACTATTTTGATAATTAATTCATCCTTTTGAGTCAATTTTTTTAAGTCTAATCTTCTTAAATATGAATATTTTCTCCTCTGTGACAGTAAACTGAATGTCTTTGGGTTGTTGACTGTTGTAGACATTGCAGCCCTATACTTAACTGTTTGTAGAAAGTGCAAAGTGGAAAAATAGTCACAAGTTTGTGGAGAAAAATAGCTGAAAACCAACACAAATTTAAAATAGTTACAGAAGGATATAAAACACAAGCTCCTATTTTCCTTTTAGGTGTTGAAATTCTCTTCCCTAGAAAATTTACAAATTCCCTACTTTTCTCAGTGAGAAATACCCCTTTTGTAATCCAAGAATTTAACCACCAGTAAAATATCTGATGAAAAGCAGAGCTGACCCTATCATTGTGCTTTATTAACACCATTTCAGATGCAGGTTTTGTCTAAAACTGCGTGTTGAGGACAGGCTCTCCTGCAGCCGGTCACCTGGTCAGGTGTTTGAGGGGATTCAGAACAGCTCTGTACCTTCAGGTTGACCTGGATGACTTTATCAAACTGATCCTCCTCCATATTGAGCAGGAAGTTGTCCTCAGTGATGCCTGCTGCGTTCACACACACCGAAGGAGGCTGGAAGTAATGAGTCTGCGGAGGGAGACGATGATTATGACTGTCGATCATTTTGTCTTTAATGGTAAAAGAACATGAGTTGGAGTGTGTTTCTGTCTTGAACACACCTGTATATTCGTGACCAGCTTCTTTACACTCTCTTTTGACGACACGTCCACCACAGCCGCCATGTGACCCTGCCCTTTGAGGTCACTCGGCAGGTTTCCAAGAGTTTCATTGGCTGACTCCTCGCTAATGTCAGCTACCACCACAGAGGCGCCCTCAGAGGCGAGACGCTGGCATACGGCCCGCCCAATCCCACTGCCTCCTCCTGGGTGGGAAGAAAGCAGCATAAAGACACAGCGGGGTCCAAGCTGAGACGAGGAGACGTCGTCCAAACTACTGCAGCTTGTCTGGTGAAGTGATGTGGGATTCTTTCAGAGGGAAAACTGTGAGCCAAGAGTTCGTCTCTGGATATATTTGATGGGAGGAGGGTCGATCAGAGAGGACAAACTAAAAAAACAGGAAACTAGGGCTGCAACTGATGATTATTTTCATTATCAATTAATTTTGTTTGGCCTATAAAATGTCAGAAACTTGTGAAGAATGTCAATGACTGTTTCCCAAAGTCCAAGATGCAACCTCAAATATCTTGTTTTGTCCCAAACAACCATCCACAACCACAACCACAAAATATTCACATGTGAGAAGCTGCAACTTGAGACTTATGTATTTTTTCTTTGATGATCAAAATAGTTGGCAATTGATTTTCTGTTGATTGACTAATTGATTCATGGATTAATCATTGCAGCTCTACAGGACACCAACTTGAGCTACGGATGTGTTTTCATGGGATTAGTTGTCTCCCATCAGCCCAGAGGTTCAACCTAGATCTGCAACAATTAGTCGATTAATCAATCAAAAAAAGATTCTCAGATTGCAGCTTCTCAAATGTGAATATCTTCTGGTTTCTTTAGTTTTCTATGATAGTAAATTGAATATTTTTGGATTGTTGAATGTTGGTTGAGATAAAACAAGACATTTCAGCACACCGCCTCGGGCTTTAGGAAAGAAGTGATCAAGTGATTTTCCCCATTTTCAGACATTTTATAACCCAAACAACTAAGCAATTAATCCAAGCAAAAACAATCAAGAATCGATAATGAAAATAAACATTAGTTGCCGCCCTAATTTGTACTGTATCTGTGTGCCACCTTTAAACTGAATTTTTAATTACTAAAACTAAAATGAGATCAAAAAGCTTCAGTCAAATCAAGTAGATATTCAACATTACGTCTTTTTAGTGCCAAAGTCCCTGTTTTTGTTACTATATTTCCACTGCAGATCAACACAAAGAGGGAATTTGATGCTAAAATTTGATGCTAAAAAGTCTGTAAATGTGTCAGATATCCACTTGATATGACAAACTCAGACTGCTGAAGCCTTATATAAGCTTCACATCAACTTTTAAATGTATTTTTACACAAAATGACATGAGGGGACATGTGAAATGTGGACACACTGTGGATTTTGGCCCTGAACACTTACATTGAAAGTGCATTTGAAGGGGATCTTTTAATAGCCAGTATTGACAGGAGGAATGATTACAGCGTGCTCATATGGTCACCTGACTGTTGCTTTAAGAGACACTTGGAAAATTAATTCTTCCTTTAACACCTCATACACGACAGGTAGCCGAAGATTTATCGGTAGTTTTACTTTTATTGTTGTTTTTATCGACTTTAACCATGACTGTGTTTGATAGTACTGCATCAGGATAATATTTAGCTGCATAAAGCCAAAACCCAACTAAACTAATTAGGCAAACTAAGCCAACTCATTTTGAATTAGTAGTAAAACACACTAACTAACTTCCAAAGTAGTATTCAGGAATATGAACACCAGCTGTAGCATTGGCACACTGAACTAACGAGTTGGTTAAAATGAGACCAACTCTGACCCAACAAAAAGCACATTAAAGAAAATAACTGCAAAAATAAACCGTTTCCAGACACATTTTAGTATTTAATCCTTTAAGTAAACGTACCGGTGACCAGCGTTAACCTTGATATAAGTCTTGTAGCCGCCATGATGGTTTTTATTATTGTTGTAGTTTTCAGTTTGTCCACTAGATGGCGCCAAAGACTAGTGAGTCCGTTTATATACAGTCTACTCTGAGCTGGAAAAACTACAATAAAAATGTTTCTTTCTTTTAAGATCATAAAAAAAAATACATATTTTGTCGATAATTTTTTCAATCTGATTTCATTTAGAAGAAGAAGGCAGAAAATGTCTTTGTTCATAAAATATGTTGCTCCAGCCAAAAAAAAAAAAAGGGCAGAGATGTGGACACTTGTTTCAAATAAGAAATTGCATTTTATTTATTTCTATTTTTATATTTTATGTGTAGTTAGTTGCATTTTATTCCCAAGACTTTATCTCATATTTTTCATTCATTATTCCCTTAATAAAGAGATCAAATATAACAAAAATAACATTTCTGTATTTTTAGTTGGTTACAGGTTAATTATTAGTCAAACAATATATCATAAAGGCAGTAACTCATAATAACAATACACAGCTACACAATTTAAAGATTTCTGCAGTCTGAAAAGGTTCACACTGAAGCTACAGCTTATTGTCCCTGTTTTATCAATAAAAACATCATTTAAAAATTATACAATAATTCTAATGCCAATGGGCCATTCTGATCATACATCTGTATGGATGTATGTTCTATGTGTGCTACACAGTTCCTCTGTAGCTGTTCCATTAATTCACACATTTAACTGAAATATAATTATCTCATATAATTATCTTTTGCATTAAGCATCATCTTCAAATCATATTAACTTTTTCTCATTTTAAAAAACTTTTGGATACTATCAGGTAAAATAATAATAATAATAACAATAATAATAATAATAATAATAATATAAAATGTATGATATATACACCTGAATTTAGTTGGTATCTTAACATTTTGTTATTATTAAGAACCGTACCATACCTTTTATAAATTATAATATCTTCACAATGTTATAGTTTTAAATACAGTTTTCTACATGATGAAAGTGGTAATATCATCATACCTGAAGCATGTAGCCGTCCTGGATCAAGTCTGGGAATGTTAACTAACTAATTAGTTTTGAGTCATCAAAAATATTTTACCCAACTTGCAAATGATTATTAGTCAACAATCAGCTGTGTTTAAGTAACTTCACTTGTTGATTTGAATTTAATTTTATTTAATTTTCTATTTTTAAGACTAATAGAAATGTTAAAAACTGTAAAAAATCAAAAAGAGTGTTTGCAATATTTTTTATCAACATATGTTTTGTATTATGTTATATATTATAAAGCATAAATATATATAAAGCATTGTTATTATAGAGCCTGAACATGGTGGTTATAAAAACCCTTGTGGTGGTTTTTAGTTGTTGTAATTCTCATTTTATCCACTAGATGGAGCTAAAAGACCTGATGTCACAGATCTCCAGTCAGAGCTGGAATAAAAATCAAACTATTAAAACTAATTATGAGACTGTAGAATTATATGTTGGAAAAAAAATACTGTAAAACATTTTGAAATGGAGCTACTGAGATCATATCATGATCATAGTTATATAACATAACTTCATGAAGTGAAAAACACCACCATGTGGTTTTGTTTTACGTCTCTTTCTTTTTTGGCTTCTCCATTTATTTTAGTAGGTGTTTTCTTTGTTTTTATGAGGTGGCAAGAAGAAGAAGAAGAAGAAGAAGAAGAAGAAGAAGAAGAAGAAGAAGAAGAAGAAGAACCAAACAGTACCTGGAGCAGAACGTTTGTACTAATGTGTGTGTAACTAAAAACCCCTGCAGCTAAACGACTGTATTCATCTGCATCACAGGGAGAAGTTTGACTGTCTGTACTGATCTAATCTTGTTGCTTAGTAACTTCTCACTTTGCTTCATCTGATTTTGCAACATGATTTTATTGAAGGTGATGACTCACACGAATGTAAGTAAAATCTAGTTAAACTCCTCCTGTTGGAATAACAGTAAAACTGAAAATATACTTTAAAATTCTACCATTTTCTATCAAAACTACACAATCTGAACAGTATAAACATTCATATAAAGCACAATTACATTCACACGATATTCAGAATTCATCATACACAACATGAAACAAATCTTTGCGAAGGTATCAGGTGCAGTAGCTGAGAGAACATCAGCAGACTTTCATTTTCATTCATTTCATTTAATGTTTATTTGTTAGCGACAGTTACATTATACATGGAAACAGCAGTTATCCAATAAAAACGCATCACAGCATTTAAAGCTGCTGCTGAGTTCAAATACCATAGAGTCCATAGAGGAGCCTTTAAAACAACAGACATGAAACAGACTATATAGATGTGACTATGTACATTGTATTGACCTTATAGGAACAGCAGTACAACTTTCCAGCATACATATACGTATATGTACATGCATATAAACAAAGATACCCTCAGAAATATTACTATATTAATGTATAAGCCAATACAATTTTTAAGTATGAATATAAATATATAAAGATGAAAAGAATCAGCACTTTATAATCTGATTATTGTCTAATTATATCAAAGGATCTTCACAAATATTAATAAATGCTCATTTAAAATGTGACAATCGATTATAAAAACCTGTTCTCTGTTGTCTGATCTGCAGTTTCTTTGCTCAAGTAACCGTCAAACACATCTCAGCTATGTGACAGTAGTTCAGGGACAAAGGGGGGGTTAGGTCAGGTATTGCAGGTATTATGGGATGTAAGGATCAGGTGTGTGATGGTTCTACTGTTATCTAACCAGCAACAGAGACTCGGGATGCAGCTCAGCAGTGAGAATTTGGCAACTTTTTCTCTTGTTTTCTCCAAAAAAAATTAAAATAAATGTGAGTCACTCTCTTAAAGAGATAATTCACAGCCAGCATGAGAGTATGAATTATGCATATTAAGCTCATCCAGCAGCGTCGTAGTTTCCAGAAACCAGTTTGTCAACTATTTTTGTTACAGCTGAGTGCTGAGGCAGGTTTCTTTTTTAAATTAAGGGCATTTTTGGCACATTTTGTCATGTTTTGTCAAGTTTTCCATCACCACATTACATAATTTTGCAAGAGTTCACTATTGATTCATCAGCAGTTTAGGTTTAGGCATCATAACTACAAAGTCAGCTACACACAAGTCTTATTTAGTTAAAAATCTATCGACGTGTCAGCTTTAGCAATTTTATCTGATATTTGTTCGTTCTCAGAGCAACTTTAATGTAATTTAAAGAATTTGAAGAGGTCACAGAGTCACTGTCTGTCACGAATTGGAGATAATTCAGTATTTAAAACAGAGGGAAGAAAGATACGAAGAACGATAAGTGGATTTCTCAAGTACTGTTTGTCCCTTTTAAAGGCAAATTGTGCAACAGTTTGTAAAGAGTTCTCGTAAAGAGTAAACTCGTGTGAGCTCATCATGATCCCCAAAATGATTCATCTGAAAATAAAATAGCCACATGAGTGAAAAGATGAACATTTTTCAGTTTATTTATATACACTTGTTCAGATGAAATGGTGGAGTCAAGTACAGAGGCATTTAGATTTTCTGACAAACTTCAGAAGAGAAAAAAAAGGTAAGACTGACAACTCAGTGGAGTATTTTGTCTCAGAACAGAAGCCCAAAAAAATCTTAGCTGGACAAAGAAAAAAAAATCTCACCTAAAGTTACTGAAGGAAGAAAAAACAAAAACATGCTCGAAGATTGAGACTGTAAAATATGTACACTTCTACAATCCTGACAGTTAGTCTGTGCATATTTCATAGAGTAGACTTTGACTTAAAAAGCTTTTTGATTACTTTCAGATTCATGAATAGTATCTCCATTTAAATTCCTCCTAAATAAATAATCAGTTTCACACACACACGCACACACACACACACAATACTCCAATCTCAAGCCATAGATGATTTTAGAAAGAAAAAAAAAAGAAAAACAACTGATACACACCTTACCTAGATCACAAAATCGTTTAGTAGTACCACCAGAACAAACAGCTCATCGTTATTACTGACAACATTAAACCATCTTTTTATGCCTACTGGTTAAACTTACTGCTGGATCCCACAGTTTAAAATATTTTAAAAGACTTTGTTTACCTTCCCAACCTGGTATTACTAATGTTTAAAAATCACACAAATAAGTAAACTTAAACCTTAAAAAAAAAAAAGCTCAGAATACAGAAAATACAACTTTCAGCTGCCGTAGATCTCAAAAAAGGCCAGATTGTTTTTAAGTCAAAGCAAAATTTTGTGACACTGTGGTGTTTTAAGAAGTGATGAATCATAGGGGGAAAAACCCAAAATGCTTCATCTGTTTGGATAAAATGTCAAATGTATGAATCAGGAAAAAAATATTTCTTGCAACTTGTGTTGTGATTGAATTCAAACCTGAACACACACACAAAAAAAACAAAAAATAATAAATCAAAAGAACCAAGATGTTATTTGGGCACGAGTGCACGGACAGACACGTCCTCACGGTTTATTAGCAGATTGGTCACAAGAAGAAAAAAAAAACAAAACAAAACAAAAAAAAAAAGCAACACATGTTTACAGAGAAATTGAAATGGAAAAGGGAGGGAGGGGGAGGGGGAGGGAGAAGACAGCACACATGGGAACAGAAATATTAACTTATAAACTGAACTGGCTGAACTACGGTATGTCACATTTCTGTACAGTGGCCAACCCTTTCAAAATAAAAGAAGTACATGAAGTACAACAAGGATGCAGTAAAGTAGTACACAAGTATGCAAATGTTTTGTCAGCTCCTCTTGTATTGCATGCATTCTGTATTCTACTGAACCAAGGTGCTTCTGCGTGCAGACTGATTTTTTTTTTTGTTTCGTTTTTTTTTTTTTTTTTTAAATTTCCAAAACGCCTGCGTCAAGACTTTTGAGGAACTTCACAAGGCTGCACTTGTGGTGCCGGATCGAACACTCGCACATGTGCATGCAAACACATACAGTACGTGACACATTCATACAGACACACATACATACATTCACATTCACACACACATACAGACACAAACACTTGTTTCCCCTCTACCCTCTCTGTCACTCAAGAAAAAAAAAACAAAAAAAAAAGAAACTAAAACACAACTCCGCCCACGCCAGTTCATCTTTCCCAGAATGAGGGAATAAATTTGCTCCATAAAATGCTTCTTTATAAAAGAAAAATAGATATTTATATAACTGTACACCTTATCTATACAGCATAAAGAAAGGGAGCATGGTAAGAAGGGAAATCATCTCCAGAAATAAGACAGATTCTGGCTCTAGCACCCTTATCCCTCTAAACACATGCGTCACTCTTCTCCTTTATTATTTCGCAGGAGATGGAGCGTCCCTCGCTCTGCCCCGACGAGGCCAGTCCTCCAGAGAACAACCGGGAACTTTGCAAACGAGTTTCCTCCTTTCCATCCACTCATTCATTCATCCTCGACTGTTCTGTGTCCGTCACACGAATGGATGTGAGTGAGCTGAGCGCAGGGAAAGCCCCATCTCTCTCTCTCTATCTTTCTCTCTCTCTTTCTTTCTTGGTTTGACACTTGTAGAGTCGGACCAGTTCTGTGTAGTCGCTGGTCTCGTCTGATCCGCCCTGCGGCTCCATCGTCAGTAGCTCTACTACAGTTCAGTCCACTTGGTGGGAAGCGATAACACACGGGGTCCGTCACACGACCCTTTTTTTTAATAATATATATAGAAACCCTCTGCCTCTCAGCCGGAGTCTGATTCGCTTGTGTCTGAGGATGAGGAGGAAGAGGATGAAGAAGAGGAGTCTGAGGAGGAGCTGCTGGCGCTGAGACGGGACGGCTGGGTGTGAGCCTCCGTAGCAGGTTTCTCTTCTAAAGAAAAAACACAAACGCATGATTAGGACGATGTGCTGCACACGAGACATTTAACTTTTAAACTGTTAATATCACTAAAAACAGAAAGATGAAGATAAATTAAATATGGTTCCATACACAACTAAATACCAATATATTATTGATCAATATCATTACAAAACTGTTCACAATGTTCACATTACGGAAGCTGGAACCAGAGATTTTGGACATTTTTCCCTTTAAAAATGTTTAACAATGATTGTAAAAATAATTGGTCATGAATTTTCTGTCCATCAATAAATCGACTAACACTGTAGTTGCAACTCTACTGTCAGTCTATCACACTGTACTTGTACAGAGAGCAGTATGGAGGACGTACGTTTGGCTTTAGCAGGCTTCTTTCCAGAGTTGAGCTGTCCGCTGACGTCCATCAGCCTTCTCTCCAGCTCCATCTGTTTCTCCAGAGCGAGCTCTTCACGGGACTTCCCAGCACTGTTCTTGCTTGCTGCTTATAAAGAGATAACGTCAAGAGATAATGTCAGTAAAATGGAGGTCAAAGATCTATAGATGATGGTCTGGCACCACAACAGGTAATAAATCCCGCAAACCAGACTGTCCCGTTCCCTCCCTTTACTTACCATATGGCTTTCGAGGTTTCTTCCTCAGACACGTCATGACGTATCTCTCAAGCTCCCGCAGCGTCGACGGCTTCAGCGTCTCAAAGTCTATCTCGATCTCCTCCGGGTTGGTGTCTCGGAGCGAGGGCTCGCGGGACTGAATGATGTAAACGACACGGCCGAGCTTCTCGCCGGGCAGCTTGTTGATGTCCAGGCTGAGCTGACGCTTCTCGTCGTACGACATGGGCGCCGTCTCCTCCTCCTCATCGGAGTCAAAGTGAGGCACTATGGGCTCAGGGACCGGAGGGGGCATGTTAAACATCATGCCTGCTTTTTTGGATCTGATGGAAGACGGGAGGGAAGGAGGAAGGGAGAGAGAAGATTAGATTATGAGTGACATATACTCAAATTGTAGAAGCAGAGTAAAGGTTTCTGGCACAACTTAACCTACTTCTAAGGAGCAAAGAGAAGGAAAAGAGGTCAATTTATATACTTTAGACCTTTTAACTTGGAGCCATCTGCCTGACTCTTTGCTAATGAGGCACTTTTGGGAGTTACTAGCATTCCCAACATTGTCCAGCAGGGGTCAGTACTCACTTGCTCTTGTTGTTTTTCTTGCTCGGTGCTTTCTTTATAGGCATGACGGGAACGCCCACCGCTCTGTTGTTCTTGGGTTTTGGAGTCTTGGTGATTTTGGGGGTTTTCGGCGGCCGGATCGGTGTCAGTTCCTCCTCTATCCTCCGATGCTTCTCTTTTTCTACCTTTTTCTTCTTTTTCTTGTCTTTCTTCTCTTTCTTCTTCTTGGGTTTGACGATGGGACCCTGGGAGAGCGCAGTGAGCTGCTCATGTACGGCTTTTAGCTGCAGGGAAACAAAGACAGATGGGTCAGAAAGGAATAATGAAACAATATAAGATAAAACTTCTTTTCTTTTTATTGCCGTTTTCCTGTCCTGATGCATATATGCTTATAATAAGAGTGCACACCTGTTCCTGCAGCTCTGCCAAGCGGTTTGCCCTCTCCTCCTCAGAGTCAGAGCTGGGGCTGCTCTCGCTCTCCTCGCTTTCACTGCTGAGCTCGCTCTCAGACGACGACGAAGAAGAGGAAGAGGAGGACGAGGAGCTAGGGGGTGCTGGGGGCTCGTCGGGCATCTTAGCAAAACAGAACTCAAAGACGTCCTGTGAGAAAGAAAACAGCAGAGGAGGTGAACCAGATGAAAAACAAGAACGCTGGTGCTCATTGTTCATCGGAGAAAGACAGGAGTGAGAGAGAGAGACTGAATTTAATTAGCTTTAAGCAACAACTACAATAATCATAAGTCATTTTACTGGAGGGAATAAATTACCTGGAGTTTTCGGGCCATGGCCACCACATCATGATCAGGGGGGTTGTACTTGTAGCAGTTGGAGAACATCAGTCTGACATCGGCAGAGAACTGCTGAGAATCACGATACTCTCTGCTGTCCATCTTCCGCTGGAGACGAGAATAGAGAAGAAGAGATTTTAGTCAAATATTTAAATATATCTTATGGAGATCTGGACTAAAAGATGCCTTCATAGCATGCACATATATTTGAACTGAGAAAGAGTAACAGTCCTTTCTTTCTTTGAGTCCAGTTTTTTTCATCAGAATACTAAAACTACCGTGTCAAAACTCAAAATAAATGTACCTTAATAGTGCTGAGGTCCATGGGCTGTTTGATTATGTCGTGGTAGTCATGGAGACCGAGTGTTGTGGCATCGACGGGCTTGTAGAACGGCCAGGCGTACGCTGCGTGCTTCTTGGTCAGCAGTTCCTTGAGGACTCCGCTGCAGTAGCGTAGCTGTGGGCTCAGCTTGCTGCGACGCACCGGCGTCGGCAGGATGGAATCTGGTAAATCCTTCTTAGGAGGCTTAATGGGTCGCCCGCTCACTCCTCTCCTGGCTCCCCCTGATGAGTTGGAACCCATCATCACTGCTCCGCGGCCCATGCCCATACCCATGCCCATCCCCATGCTCTGGCTGAGGCTGAGACCCTGGCCCATCCCCAGACCAGCGGTGTGGTCCATCCCGAGAGAGGTGAGGGTGAGCGGGGAGTCGTGCCCGCCGCCCATCCCCAGGCCGATGCCGCTGACGCCCATGGTGCTCATGATGGGCATGGCTACAGTTGTCGGGGTGGTTGTGTCTGCTTTCCTCTTCACACCTTTTTTCTGTGATCGAAGGGAAGAAAAAGGTGTGTCAGAGAAGGTGCCTGCCAAATTCTGACTACAGTTACACAACATGCTACACCATCTGCCCAGATCCTAAAGGTTTTCAGGAAAATGGCGGTTTCTGTTGTCACCCTAATGTCAGCCATTTACCTTTGCGGTGGGCTGTGTGGGAGGCAGACCAGTGATGGTGGGTGTGCTCTGTTCTGTTGAGGGGGTAAGGGGCAGGCTCTTTGTCAGGAGCGTCTGTGGTGGGGTGGAGAGGAGGGAGTCGGGGGTTTCCGGGGTGGGAGGTGAGTATGCCGACTGAGAGACCGCTGGGACCTGATGAGCTGTCGTCACCCCGCCAGAGACTGAGAGAGAGCAGGAGCGGATAGAAGGAGAAGAGGAGGGATGTATTAATATTTAATCAAAAATTTGTGTATCCATGTTTTTAGATAATTACAGCCATGTATGTGTGACGATTAGAGACTTTGCATGTCTGTGTCTTGCCGGTGCTTACCTGCATTTCCTCTGCCTTTTTTGCCAGGTTTGCCTTGTTTAATCCGCGGAGGGGGAGGGGCCAGCTCTACCTCCTCCTGGGGCATCTGAGCCACTTTCTGCAGAAATGCTTTCTCCAGAGACTGAGCCATCAGGACGATGTCATCTGTCGGCTGCGGAAAGAGAAACGTAGGACAATATGGTTAAACCAGTAGATTTAAGTCAACAACACTGTGTCTCATCTCATCATTTGGTTCTCAATAAGCAACAACGGCTTTAAAACTGAATATTTTCCATTCGCCAAACGTCCTCAGTGCTTCACAAAATGACGGCTTCACTCTTGTTACATTTTGCAATTTCACAATTTACAGTAAAACATCTGTCGCTAACCTAAGATGTTTCCCCAAAGATCTGACTCATCAGGTTTGAAACTGGCTCTACTGTTGACACAAAACATCACGTTCAACATGTGTTCAGTATACCAGTAGCAGCTGACATGAAACACTATCTTACCAGGTTGACGTAGACCAGACACACACACACACACACACACACACACACACACAGTCTTACCTTATTATAAATGTAGCAGTTGGTAAACATGGTGTTGAAGTCCTGCATGCATTCACTGGCGCTGCGGTAGTAGTTATTTTCTAGTCTCTTCTTAATAGTGCCCATATCCATCGGGGTCTTGATGATTTTATGATAGTCCTGAAAGGAGACAAAGACCCTCAGGACAAGAAACAGTGGCTACTACATCCTGAAATTATTATTTGACTAATTACAGCTGTTTTTATAACAATAATAATCATTCCAAAGAAGCCTGATGACGTGTTATTTAACAGAGATAGGTGGCATCTGGTTTTACAAAAAAGGAGTGAGGTTGTTTCTAGAAATAAGGACAGTCCCTCCTCTAGAAATCATATCTGAATTCTTGTCATTCACACTCACAGGAAGGTTGAGCTTGACAGTGTCTACAGGTTCATGAAAGGGCCAAGCAAAGTGGTGCCTCCACAAAGACTTGAGCAGGACTTTCTGTAGGAACTGGAGTTGGTTGGTCATCCTCCCCTGTCTGTTGGGGTCTTTCACAGGGGGCTGTGGAGGTCCCGAAGGGGTCAACTGATTGAGGGGGGGCATCCCAGGACTCTCGAAGCCCTCGTAAAGCAGTGAAGGTTTCCGGATGCGTTTTCCAGCTGTGCCAGAACCCTGGTCCATCGTCGTGACTCCCATTATGCCGACGTCAAGCCCGACATGGGAGCTGTAGAGAGCACAGTTTAAAAAGACCAGTGAGCCATTTGGCAGAAGCTGTAAAAATGATGCCAAGACGGACATGTGGTGGGAAAATATAGACACTAGTCTGAACAAAGGTTGCTCTTCACCACAACAAAATCATCAAATTGTTGACTTTAACAGCCAAAATACCATTTTATCCATCTGTTGGACTTTTATGCACCCAACCTAATTAACAGAGGCAAGTACACAGACTGCATTTGCAGCAACTAAAGTGAAGAAGTTACATAACTGTCCTATAAAAGAACAGCACAACAATTATCTTTGTTAGTACCATTTTTCTAACTTCTATTAAGGTGATGTTGCTTTTTAAAAATAAATAAAAAAGATATTAGTTACTCTTGTTGTCTTTGCAAGTAGCAACTATCTAGACCTACAGTCCTGATGAACTGAAAAGGTTGTTTGCAGAAACACTTATGTCTGGTTTTCTGTTCTGCAAGTCTGGAGTCAACGTGAAACTAATTATTTTATTGTGTCACACTAATGTGATAGTGTTCCCTTGTTGGTACACATTTTATGTTATCCTATCAAACTCCACTAATCCTGCTAACCCTACCACACACACATAAGCATAGACTATAGAGTAAATCCCCTACACAAGGCACGCATAGTAGGTCACACGCTCTAAACATTACTCAGCAAGCGCACATCAGTCTGACTTGGGAGTATATACTGCCGCCAAATCAGCACTCAGCATTCCCGGGAGAACGGACATGACTACCACTTCCTCCTCTTTATGTCCATGTCAACGATTACACGCATACACACTCACACTCACACAGAAACTCCACCCAGTTTCCCTGTTAAAAAAAAAGAAAAAGCTCTCCCTAAAGGATTGTGGGTGGAGTTTCGGCTGCCATGCTACAGTAATGACTGGACTATTCTTTGGTTTCACCAAACAGAAATACTCATAACATGAACAGAAATATTAGAATATTGTCTGAAATTGTTTAACAACAAGCCAATCTGCCACATTAACACTCAACACTTTAAACTAACCATCTATTTGTCACATTATCAACTGCACTCAGGATTTTTAGGCTCTTGCAACTTGTAAAATTAAGAGGTAGTTTCCACAGGGAAAGAAAGCAAGACTCTAATCTACACTCAGAGACTGGGTCAAGTGCTGCCGTCAGCCTTTAAAAACTGGTTCTGACCAGGAATGTGGCTTCACTAGCTTGACTTGACAGAGGGGAGTCCCGTATAACCTCATTTACGGTTGGCCTGCCATAGTAACAGCTTTACAACCACTGAAAAAACACTGCAAGGTTACGTAGTCTTTCATTGAAGGAGTCATTGTTTAACCTTTAGAAGGACAAAATCTACCGTTATTCAGTTTATTGTCTCCACATGTAACCGGGTCCACAAGTGTCTCGTCCATTGCTGTACTATTTCTACAACTCATCTCACCAGCTGTAGTGACGCTGTAGCAACACATGGCGGGCTTGTTCCAACTATGAATCAACACCCCTGCCCCCCTCCTCCTCCTCCGACACAAGAGCTGGATTCAGCCAAGTAGAACAGCCACAAACCATCGAGTGAAGCGAAACACAGCGAGACTATTTTTATTCTTATCCTGAACAATATATGCCATTTCACAGTCGGTGTTGCCCATTGACAAGGCTTAGATGTCTTATCCGAAACCCCAGTTTACATGTCCGTAATACCACTCTGAGCTGATTCAAACACTTTATATCTATTTTAACCACTACATAAGTGTTGGGGTGTACCATCTGTTACTTGCTGCAATGCTACAAATGCTCATCTGACACACAACACTCAAAAACATTTGACATCCAGCTGTTCTGATAAAAGGTGGGGGCATTTAATTATGTGCATTACATTTTGTAGCATCCCAGCAAATCACAAATTAATAAGCTTCCCTACTGTAAAAAAAAATACCGGTCCTACTAAATGTGAGGGGATGTTTTAAGTTGTCAACAGTTTGAACTCACCATAGCCATCTCCGCTGGCCTACTGACACATTTAACGGGGGACATTTAGGGTCATCGACTGGAAAACCAAGTTCTGTTGAAAAACCAAACACTAAAGCTACTAACATCTGGTGTTTACATTGTCCGCTGCAGAATGACCCCGTCGCAACTTAAGTTTAAGTCTAAACAAAATAAATGGTTATTCATTTATGCATATTTAGAGCTATGAGCTTTAAGCAATTGATGCAAATAAGGTGAAGCATTACTGTGTTTGCATCACACTGAATAAGGGGTCCCATGAGACAGGTACATAACACTGAAGTATTTCATTAATCTATAACCTGTATGCACTGCCGTATTGTACACGTGCATACTTAAAAATATTGTTTAACTCAATTGTAGGGAAACTAAGCTACTGCATTAACAGTATAAAAATACATAAAGTAGGTAGACAATACTATAATCAATGTTTATTAATAATAAATAACTATTTGTATAGTTTATGATAAAGCAAGCTGTTTGAATGATACAACCTTTGGAAACACATTTGACAGTTAGTGTACTTTATTATTAAAAAAGGAAAGTAATCATGTACATAACATTAACATCACTAAACAAAAAAAAAAAAAAAAACATTTCTTGCATTAGCTGTAAAAATCGGATTAACAAATTGGGAGGAGTAAAATAAAGTATGAATGACCAAGAAGGAGGAAAAAAAATACAGGAGTTGTTATATGAATTAAGTAAAAACCTGCTGCTACCTAGCTTAGGTTGAGTGACATTGAGCTCTGTAACCAGGCAACCAAATGAAACACCCAACACACGTGGACAACCCAAACTTAACCACAGATATTGACCCTTCTGGTGATGGGAATTAATGACAACTCCATGCAATTTCTTAACTTTCTTTGAACTCTCGTTGATAAATAATGCATTATTTGAGCAGCTGACAACATTAGCTGCTTTAGCCATTACGCTGTAATGCTATGTAGCCGCACCACAAGGTCCTCTGGCCGTCACATGGCTACAATAACAAACCGGCGAAACAAGCAGGAATGCATCTGTTACTCTCCCTCCCTGCCTCTCCAACGCTATCAACAACACTAAGCTAAACTCTACGCTACAGGCTAACGATATTATTACCATAACCCTAAGTTACCCTGGGGCAGTTTAGATCAGATTTGGACCACTTAAAAACAATTGATTGTCATTATATAAACACGGCACGTCCATTTGAAACGCGAATAGTGGTCAGGCTACTTTTAAACAGAGGAATATTTTAGGTATGGGAAGCTAATGCTAGCACGGCTAGCTCCAACTGCCAGGCAGCGGGAGAGAGCGGCCAACGGCAGAGGCGCTCCGAAGATGGCGCCGGCGTAGTGCGAACAACAGTCGCAACTCGTTACAGCCCACAAACACATTTTATTATTATTTCTCCAACATGAATTCCGTTTCTAATCCCGACAAAACTCCTTCCTGCAGCATATTCAATGTCCATTTCCCTATGTCACTCAATATTACTGCGAACACAGGTTACCAGTAACGTTATCTTGGCAAAAAACATGAGAATTGTTCACAATATTCCCTCCGATGGAAAGTTGAGAGTCAATTTTACCGGTAGATACCTGTCAAGGAGCGGGTTAACAGCCATATCCATCGGGATGGATCCGGATTCTGTTTTTAGCTAGACTCAACCCAGGATCCGACTCTGTTCGTCCGGTTTCTCCGCTCCCCGCCGCAGAGAACTGCCTCAAACTGCTTCGCTGAAATGGCGACGATGCGACTACACCCGTTCTTTTATACACCGACCATGCCCCTTATTGGACGGACTACCTCAGAACGTCCACGCCTTGCGAGTTCCTATTCGCTGTTTGCGCCGTCCGTCAAAGTCACCACACCCCTACTCTCTGACGCCTCGCTGACTATCTTTCGGGCCAACCTATTCGCAAGTTCTTGCTGTCCGTCAAGGAAAGTGCGCAATACTATTGGCCGAGACTGTTTAGTTTCACTGAAACGCCGTCTCTGACTGGCTCCTCTGTATAATCCTCCACAAAATGCGAAGGCACCGAAGTCTGCCTCCTCCTTATCATATTACATTACGTCAACGTGTGCTAAGCGACGGCGGGGATTGGTCGAAACGACTGTAACGCGGGCTTCCAGGGTATATACCAAGAAGCCTATTGGTTCTTCCGCCGGGTCACGCGCATCCCCGCAAGAGCCTCTCCCCACGAGCTCTCTTCTTACCAGAATATCCGCATTTCTGTCTCTCAGAAGAGGCGCACAGGCGCCATCTTTAAGTACAACAACACAAAGTATTATCATCGAGTTATTTACAGTAAGTACGTAAAAACATTAAGCTGAACGTACAAAATGCTACATATGTCGCTTACAATCAGGAATGAACTGAGTAAAGTGCAGAAAAGTGCAGGGAAAGGCCACAATTTGAACCCAGCCAGTCCAACAAGGCCTCCACGCCTCACAAACAACAAAGTACTAGTAGGATAAAGCACACCTTATAATTATAACCAAACCCACAGTACTCCATAGTTACTTCAACTAACAATAAAAAAGGCAACAACGAAAAATAAAAAAAGACACCTTAAATGGCCACAAGAACTGCAAATCCACTGAATGACACAGCAGTTTTCCCTCTCTGACCTGAGACTACATTTGATCAAAGTTAAGGCTTGGCTTGTTACCCAACAACAACTAATTAAACAAATCACACGAACAATTACTTAAAAAATAAAGTAAATCATAAAGAAAATTAATGTGATGTGGGTTTGAAATTACAAATCTCATACCTGACCTTTGTGAGCAAATGAGACTATTAAACCAAATCTACAAAAGCAAAAAGCAATTACAAAAAATGCCAAAATAATAAATCTTCAAAAGATTTCTTATCTTATTACCGACACTTGACAAATTAAAACAACCACACAAAATGGTTACCTAACCACATGCGCCCATCCCCCACACCAAGGTTACAAATCCCCTGCAATGTCACTCAAATAAACGATGGAAACTAACAGTACATCCTAACCATGATAAACATTACTAAAAGGTTTTGGTAACTTAAACACAACATAAAACAAATGTTCGAAATGAAAGTCAATTTTTTTCAAAAGAAAAAAAATAAATAAATATTTCCAAAGTACGACATAGAAAAAAAAACCTTGAATATCAAACAAAACAAAAGGAAATGGTAAATCCCAAGATAAAGCGAAACCTGTCTTCACATAATCTTCTTGTCTTCCACCTCGATACTTTTTAACCAACACATTTCCCTCAAACATGTCCGCCTTCTTCTCCCATTCCCCGCGCCGGGTGGGGGAGGGGAGTCATGTGATGAAATGAGCCCTGAACACGTGGCATTCCGCGAAAAAAAACGCAACCAAACATATCCGCTGCGTGTCCTTCCCCATCAAAACGTCGCTTCCACCTCCATATCGTGCGATATGTACAAAGTAAGAGGGTCAATTTTGAGGGTAAAGTTGGCAAAATATCCGAACAAAGAAGCATACTTTCCGCTGGATTTGGTCCGCTCCGATTGGTCAGTCCCGACCACGTGACGAAAACGATGTTAGTATTATTGATTGTGTTGTTTTCCAAAGCTTACTCTATTATAATCCGTTCGTGATGGCAATAATCCTGTCACAATCTCGTGTGTAATTTGCTCAGTTTGTCTCAAAAGGGTTAAAATGTCTGTTTTCTCCTAAAGCATGACTGCGGACGAGCTCGGGGTTTGTGTTGCAACACCGAGCACTGCGCATGCGTCCCTGCCATGAAGCCGCATTGTCAACAGGGAGTGCGGAGAGGCTGATCTGAGAGCAGTTTTGGGTGTGTTTTTTTCACCCCCACCGAAGGATAAATGCGGGGATCAGTACTGGGGGTTTTGTGGGAAGTAGGTGGGATTCAGCCAGCTGTGGACAAACTGGCGAGTAACTGGTTTCCAGGTTAAAGCAGGAAAAATGTGACTGCATACAAGGCTTGAGCTTTTATGCTTTATGCTGTCTATATCTTTTGATCAACTCTCAGAAAATTGTTTAGCCTACTGTGATTATGATTTACCACAGCATACATTTCTTAAAAAATTTTGTTGAACATGCTAATATCAAACAAAAACTTGCTCCAGACATATATTAAGACATATAAAAATACCCCTGCTTGAAACAATAATGTGTGTCTCACGTGGTTTGTCCACAAAAAAGTATAATTACCACATTAAAAACCTTAAAACATCCTCTACTCCATCCCCCCTGTTAAAAAATTCCTGTATCTAGTTTAACTGCTGGACACAAGATGTCTCCTACTTCTCAGTGTTTATGTTTATTGGACCAGGGTTGTCTTCCAAACTAACTGTGATGTTACAGATCCTGTTTATAGGCCCACCCCTTAAAAACCTGATTTTCAATGGGTGCACTTTCAGCAGATGAATGTAAAAACAACCTTCTACTGTTAAACTCTACATATACATCATTCTGCACAGCGAAGCTTGAAACATCCAACTGATGGAAGAAGAGGAAAAACATATTTTTAGCGGAGGGGGGACTTTAATAATTAATAGGCAAACAGGGGGAAGACATTGGGACAACCATATGCATCCACAAAGAGAAAACTGCTGTGAAAAAGTGAATGTAAGTACAGTGTGATGTGTTTACAGGTGACAATTGAAGTCTCAGCATATGTTTCTAATGAACCACAAGCTGATGTAATCACAAAAGGTTCACTCTAGAGACTTTGTAAACGAACACCCTGAAATGTAATTTTCAGAGATGCAGGTGTAGACTAGTTCTGATATGAAATGTAAAATTATACTGTTTAAATTTTATTCTCTGTTTCTTTAGTTCAGTTTCTAATTTAGTCATTGTATGGAGGCTTCTTATTTGAATCAAATAAGGAAGTGTTTACAGTAACATTTTGTTCAGACAACAGTCTTTTAGGGTCTTGAATGTGCTTGTATATTCTGAAACGAAAATATTATTCAAGTGACTAATTACAAAAAAAAATGCTGAGTGCAGAATCCTCGTCATATTTCTCTTTTAATTCACTTTCATTTTGACACTAAGCTTCACCAACAATGATGGCCACTATAGTCTGAGACCATCTGCATGAATATACAGTGCATCATTTTTATGGTTCATTTGACACTGAGGCTCGGCTCACTTTGATTATGAAGCCTTAGATACAATTGTCTTCTGTGCACACTCTTACTGTATAAAACAAACACAATATCTTTAATGCACAAACTCGAGCACAGGGGAAACATTTAAATTGCTTTTGTTTATTTATTACTTTTTCTTATTATCTTCATTTGTGTGAGAGGTTGTGGCTGCACTACAACCTTTTATCAAACAGGTACGATATCTGCCATTCATCAGACCGCTCTCTCACAAAGAACAGCCTGGTGACCCGACCGTTTCATGGCTGACGCATGAACTTATTAGAGCTGTAATCTGCAGATGCTTGAGACTCAAACTGCATAACTCAATTGACAAATGTACGATTACGAGGTTACACTGAAACAAGCTTAATGCCACATGTTTGCTTTAATCTTGTTTGGCATTGTGTTCAATTTTATTGCACAACTCGGCTCAATCCATAGCACATTTGTAGAAAACAGAATTCAGAGCTTTATTTCTTTTTTTGGATATTGAACATCAATTAAATTTGATCCTGTTTGCATATAACTGTGTGGATCCCAGGCTGTATATTATGATGATGTTTTTATTTGAATTGCATGGTTGGTGTACTGGTCTATATAGTTTATATACTACATGATTTCAGCACTATGATGAGGCCATCATGCAGTGTGATTCCTGGGAAGTGTTTCACACAACAACATAAATAATATAAGAATATGTGAAAATCTATGTGTATACAAATATAATAAATATGAATTTTCTTTTATGTCTTCCTTTGTGTGATTTGTTCCTGCAGCATTATATAATAATGCATGTTTTCTTTTTTATGCATTTGTTTGTTTATGATTGTTTTACTCATAAAAGGCCAAATCTATGAAATATTATTATTACAAAATACACATGCACATTTCAGTGTGTTGTTAAAGTCGTTTCTTTCATCGCTTTTCTCACCACTGCTGATCATATGAAGAAGAAAAAAATCAATAAAAGCCTTATTGTTATTGTTCCCAAAAACGTATGACTCAAAAGTTTTGACACGTAAAACAAAAGTGTTTGCGGTGTGCCAAACATAGCGTATTACTCACTGATCTGTACCAAGATAACATGCACAATTTGTTGTGTTATGCTACTATATTTTATGGAGGACCAGTTTTGATTACATTGGCCAACTCTGACCTGAACGTCTAGGAAAAGCCATGTAGGCCTTAGAGATGGAAGGAGGGAGGGAGGGGTTGGTGGATTACGTCAGAATCAGCCTCTTCTGACTCATCAGTGGTGCTCTCTCTCTCTTTCTCTCTCTCTCTCACACACACATACACTCCCCCTCTTTCTCTGTCTCACTGTTTTTCTCAGCGCTTGGCTGCATCAGCTTGTCACATGATGAAAATCAGTCCAGAGACGGTTGCCAAGGAAGCTCTCTCCCTCACAACGCCTCGGTCCTGAGTCATAGGTTGCAAGAGTTTCACCAGTAAGCTGGTTCACTACTGGCAGACAGACTTTAGGTTTCGCTTTTATGCTGTTTGCATGGCTCCGTTCTGATATATAGAATAGAAAACAAACATAATGCTTCATTCTTTGTTTGGTTATCATGTTTGTGTAACTGCCTCCGTCCACTCATTCACTTCCTCTCACTATGGCTGGTGAGCCTCGCTTAGCAACAACAGTCTCTTTGACAACTGACGCAAGCAGCAGTTTTCAGATGTGGAGGGACACTGTGCATTCAAGGTTCCTGTACAGTAGTGTTGTTGTGTTGTCTTCTTTTGAACACCACATTCTCTCCAAAAAAAAAACTTGCCAGCACGCAGACTTGCATGTCACCCACACATAGAGACATTCAGCCACCCACCCACCCACACACTCACTCACTAAGTCAATAGTGATACTCCTGTTATCTCTGTTCTTAAAACTGTTTTGTATGTGGAAACATAGTATTTGGCTCTAGCATGCTGATCTTTCCATTCCCAGCTATTTTCATTTGCATTCTAATATGTTATTGTTTGCTTTACTGAGCCTGTATTCAAAAACACACCTGTATTGTTTCAATTTGTGTTGTGTTTTTGCTGGAAATGTCTCTATTCTCTCTTTTTCCACCTTGCTAACATAGTAATATAGAGTCCTTTGTCTGAGAAAAACAACCGATTTATGAATGTTTATTATTATAATGTCTGTTTGAGCCTCACAGCAACATGCATGGCCCCACTTGTTGGTGCCAAACAAGTAGTAGCATGAAGTATTTGGTGCATGGAACATCTCAAAATATAAATGTGCAAAGTCACATAACTTGATTCCCCTTTCAGACTGTACCTACATTGATTAATTGCTTCCTTTCACAAACTGGACACTGCTGCATGCTTTGGTAGCATATGCAGAACAGCACCAGTTTCCTGTGTTGCACTGTAAATCAGATATTTGTCTCACAGAAAAACTAAAATCTTTACCTTTTCAATCAAAGCCAATAGTCGGTTCGTTTAAAGATGTCTTTTGTTGGTCTCATAGCAGGGATTGACACTTTAATGTTACTACAGTGTAACATGCCAAGTCAAAAATGCAGTTTTTAGTAAGGGGTTATCCTTTTTACAGCTTGTATAGCAGCATATATTTCTTAATCTCATTTTGAAAAGACGCCTTTCTTCAAGCACTGTACAGCTAAAAAGTGGAGATTCATTTCACCACTGAAGCTCATCTGCAGCACGGTTCAAACAAGGTAACTCCCCGAGTCTGGGAAAACAACAGCTGCTTAATTATGCAGTCATGCAAAATGATTTGTTAACGTGTCAACCTAAGTAGGGACACTCCATTATACTCTCAAAAAATAGAGCAGGAACTATGAGGTGAGAGATTTCCATCTGAATGGGAGTGGACTTTCACCTCCAGGAGTTTACCTTGATGTAGAGGGAGACAATCTGTAAAATACTGATAAAACACAGATAACACAGTGACCTGTGTAATTTGTACCTACAATGTATTTCTAAAACAATTGTGTTTATAACTGCTGACGTAACAAAGCAGCTACGGGAAATTCTGAATGCTGGCACAGATGATCACTGACATGAAATGAGATTACATAAGATTAACATGCTTCCTAATCCAACAAGTAATCTCTTTTGTAACATATGTCTCTGAGCCTTTGTAGTTTTAATGGAGGGGTGGAGTTATGATGTTTTTGTTTGCCATTTTTGGTTAAAAATAAATAAAGTTTCTGTATGATGTTTATGCCAATGCATGCAAACATGATCAAAGAAAGGTGAGATGTAAAAGAGAGGAAGAATAAGAAAGGGAAAAGAGACACAATTAAGTGAAAGACAGCGACATAGACAGAGAGTAGAAAGAGAGAGGGAGAGAATTAGTGTGTGTGTGTGTGTGTGTGTGTGTGTGTGTGTGTGTGTGTGTGTGTGTGTGTGTGTGTGTGTGTGTGTGTGTTTTCTCCTCAGCAGTGAGACAAACAAACAGGCTCAGGTGTGAAAGTCTGTCTTGTCATCCTATTGTGCCTCCTCCTCCTCCTCTCCTTGCCTGTTTATCTCTTCTACAGAACAATGTACTGAACAATCAGAGATGAGACCCTTTGAAAGGCTTTAACTGCTCTAACTGGTTGGAAGTCTATCGTATCCTTGATGAGTTTATTCATCCCAGCAGTTGGAGAGAAACCAGAGCTGACATTGGATGACATTGAGAAGGAATGACTGCTCTTTACACATATTTACAATACTACATTTAATTATATTTCTGAATACTGCTTCATATTTTCCTTTATACTTATGTGCAGATAAATGCAGTTCTATTTTATTACTGAAAGTTTTGAGAAAAAACCTTTTTCTTTCATATAAGTTGTCAGTTAGACAAAGCGGAAACCATCTTTTCTCAAATCCTTTGAAACTGAAACTTCACTTTCAATTCAGTGCTACATATCATGTATATTAAATCATTTATGTCTTCTGTAGTTAACATAAAAGGTACAGTGGTAAAAGGTATAAATTCTGATATGTAATCATAACATATATCAAATGTACAATGTAAAAAAAACAAATGTACAACTGTTGTGTTTTTGGTGTAAATTTTACATTTTAAATTTTAGGTTTTGGTACATCTGTTCTACCACTAGAAAATAAATTATGATTTAAATTATGATTCAATGTCAGCAAATTGATGCCGCCAGGTGCATCAACCATGCTGTTGTAGCTGCTGATTGGATCAGGATTTAGCAGACAGTGTCAAATACTACTTCCCAGAACATAGATAATCTGAAATCTTGTCCAGGAATTAAGATTGCATTAAATTAGGGATGATCTCATGATTGGGGATTAGTTCTAAATAGTAACAGGATGGGTAGAAAGAACATCTGTCCAGATGGTAAATATTAGGATCTCACATTACACTGACTGCCTAATATGTTTCTACATAAAGGACACGATTTTATTTATTTAGCAGAAGTCTTGTATATGAGATGTGAAACTGAGGCTTGACTCTAAAGTGCCATCTATTGATCACTCCACTACCTTACAGGTTATTGGAATATATTGGGTTATGTCGCCATCTAGTGGCTATTAAGTTACATGGTAAACTTGTTGGCAACAAAGGGATGTTTTACATTAAATGCATTTGTACTGTGTGTCTATATAAATGGGATGTTATTGGGATCCAAATTATGTGAAACATTATGTAGTCTGCATCAGAGCTATTAGTGGTATTACTACTGTTATATAGCAGCCATGCTCTGTTTATATGGGGCATTGTCCAGAGCAACTAGATAGATGGTGACCTGTAATGCGTGTTTTCATATGGTTATTTGTTTATTACATCTTGGTAATCACTATTGGTTGATAAGAACTGTAATTTATGTGTTCTTGTAGATGAATAAATTTAGCCTTTGAACCCTTTGATAACACCTTTTTATTTTTATTATATACAACAGCAGTGTTTATACAGTTGAAATTATTATTGTAGACACAATTCACTTGACATTTTTAATTATTGGCCAAATCAGAGCACAAATACTTTAATATTACACCTCAACACACACAGTAATATTTTGTTAGGTTAGGTTAAATATTATAGGGTTGTAACAAGGTATTTTGGTCTAATATAATGTTATGTTTAGAGCCATTTCTTTAAACTTAATGTAAAACAAATACGCCTAAGCTATCCATAATGGTACTCATTTTTACATAGGATGAAAAATCACAAAAATCCGTATTTTTCTGTAATATTTGCAAATTCTGTAAATTAAAATAAGAAAGAATGATTCTCCCAAAATCCAGTTTTATTGTGACTATTCATGTCATTTCACTTTGTTCCAACAATCAACTGTCGAAGGAAAAAAAGCTACAGTTTCAATCCCTGAATCAGCCAGCATGTCTCCTGTCTGCTGATGTGCCCATGAGCAAGATGTTGAACTCCCTTTTCCTTCTTGCCTCTATACTTTTACCTTTCTGCTCAAATGTGCAAATATCTCAGTCTAACGGGGCACCAACACCTTATTACATCATTTAATGATGTTATAATTATGACAAGGTTCAGGAACAAGAACACGCCCTGGTCTCACACTAAATTCAAACACCTGTGCCTCATTAACTCAATCATCTGTGCATATAGGTGCATCTGTCTCCTTCCTCTCCTGTTTGTCTCAGGTCTCACGTCCCTCTCAATGGGCATCACGGTGGCTCAGTGTTTACACCTCACAACAAGAAGGTCTTGGGTTTGAACACCAGTCATCCCAGGTCCTTTCAGTGTGGAGTTTGTGTAACCACTGTCTGCGTTGTGTTGTGATTTTTATGGATGAAGGCCGACACTCGTTCGTATCTGAACGCACTTTATTTCTGGAAAACAGCAAGGAAACACACACACTGGTCGGTCACGGTCACATTTAGCACTCGGCACAGCATGGGCTCAATCCTCTCCTACTGGCCGGATAATTCATAAATAATTAATAACAAAAATTTAACCATAACCAAAAACATAGGTACCTGGAAAGCAGCAAGGAAACACACACACTGGTCGGTCACGGTCACATTTAGCACTCGGCACAGCTTTGGAAGAGAAGTTAGCAGATATTAGCATTTGAGCTAAGTTGTTAACTATCGTATAATAACAAAACACAACCAATTGAACTCGTTCGTTCACTCGTTACATACAATATATTTTCTGCCTTCTCACGCATTACGTCACTTTGGTTATGTTATTACAGTACATTATTTTCACATTTTACTGAAGTGCTGTGCGTTAAGTGACCTACCATGGGCTCAATCCTCTCTTACTGGCGCGGAGATAACGTCACAGCCAGTATTCATAAACTGCGGAGAGCCATGACAACCAGTGGGTGTCCCTGATACAAAGCTGCTGTATAGACCGTATGAAACAGCAAATCTGATTGCCTATCGGTGTTAAGTGGAATCAACCGGACTCCGTTACATTTGCATGTTCTCCCCATGTTTGCATGGGTTTCCACTAGGTACTCCAGTTTCCTTCCACCATCAAAGACATGCCTGTTAGGGTTAATATCTCCATAAGTAATTCTTCTTGTCCTATTTTAGGAACCACACGGGGATGAGCTGAAAGCTCATTGAGACATGCCCCCCACCCTGAGTCTCGACCCCCGGGTTCCTAGACGCTCCAGCTTCATCGTTATTCCATTTGGTCCTCAATGATCCTCCTCATGCCATTGACCCCCTTCAATCCCTCTCCTCAACCCATCATCCCGCTGTACATGACAGGGACCAACCTTCAGCTCTTATTCATCTCATGGCAATTGACCCCTTCATCCCTCTCCTCGACCCCCATCAAGTCCACCATACATGATCCTCATCCAATTCTGAACCCTCTCGACAATCCAAGTAAAACTACTTTTATACCATTCAACTGGTCTTAGTTAGTGAAATAGTTTAAAAATATGATTAATTTAATTCATAAGGTAAATTTACTCATTATACTCACTTTACTTGAAGCCTTAGGCCCCACTTTGGGCACCAACAAAGGCTCACAAGCCATCCGGGTCCTGGGTCAGTTTCTCCAGCCGAAAGAGGGTATGTCTTGTTTAGCTGGATGCAGGTTTGCAAAGAGTGTGATCAATCCATCATTTGTAGGATTCTTCTGATGCAGATGTCTCTTCATGGCAGTGAGAGTTGTTGTCCAAGTCTCTGCTGATATTGAAGATCCTAATCTTGATGTTGGCGGTCAGATCTGAGGACCTACAGACATTTTTCAGCAGAAGGAAAGCTACCCTTGCCTTACCAATCCAGGCTTTTATGTTGGCATCTGTCCCATCCAGTTTGTCAACAATACTGCCAAGGCTTCGTAAGTCGTTTCTTAATTAACATCATTTAATTGCAAACAAATCAATCCTTCCATCACAACATTGTATATGTTATTAAATCTGCTTTATTATAATATTTCCCTCTAAAATGCAGTGAAGTAAGAGTATAATATTGCAGAAAGTTAATTCCTCCATCACTGAAATAAGAAAGAGAACGCGAGTGCTGAACAGGTGCTCTGTAGAGCTCATGTTACTTCTCTGCTTTGTGGATGATGTGATCTAATAAGTTCACAACAAGCAAGCTTAAATTAACTGAAATGAATCAATTATTTTGTTTATGGTTCATCTATCCATAATTGTTCTGTTTCTTATTTTGAGTTCAAGTCATATTAATTGATTAATTAGTAGGAATTATTATTATATACAGCTGGGAAGTCCTGACAAAGATGTGACATAAATGTCAGAAAATGATTGTACATAATAAATAATTGTAGGCCTTATTGACCCTGCTGGTTTTCCATCATGCTTTGAAAAAAAGGGCATTTAATTGTATTCTATCTGCTATTAAAACAGTCTTTAAAGGTTTTAAAATTTATCTGAACACTGCAGAAACCCTCTACATGGAAACATTTAGATGAAATGTGAACTTAAGTCATGTTAAAAGTGGATAAAGGAGTATGCAGAGGCTTTATTTGAGTAAAAGTACCACTTCCACAATGTAAAATACTCTATTACAAGTAAAAGCATCAAGGTGAATAGCAGGGAAGGACCCAAAAGCAGAGACTGAACATGAATCAGGTCTGAAAGTAACTCTTTGGCATGAACATCAAAACAAAAGCTGACAGAACTGAGGGGAGTGCATGCAGGCATCTCAACAGAACAACCACAGACTCCCAAACCAAGACTTCAATACTAACTGAACTAATCAGAGAATGGAGGACAGGTGACTAAACACACAGGCAGACAAGGAGTGATTGGTTGAGAGAAACACAGGGAGCAGGACACAGCTGACAAGACTGATACAGGACAGATGGGGGAAGATGCAGAGCAGGGCAGGGTTAACAAGGCCAATGCAGGGCAGGTGAGAGGAGGAACACATGAACACAGCAGGAGTGAAGGAACACAAAACCCAGAAAACACAACAATGAACAAAACCTACATGACCAAAAAGCAACATACATCAGATAGTTCCTCAACAAGTCTATTTCAAAATAAGCCCTCTCCCACACAGTCCAATACACACAAAACAGAACAAGTCCAAGGGCATCTGGTGAACAATGGCATCCAAGGAATTCAAAGAGACTCACAATAGTCTCCAGAGTCAATGACAGAACCATGACACAAAATCCAGCATTAAAAATCCAACTTAAGTAAAAGTTCATCAGCAAAATGTACTTCAAGTATCAAAAGTAAAAGTACACGTTTTGCAAAACAAAAAATTGGCCCTTGACCGACATATAGTTATGTTGTATTAAAAGACTGTTAATGTTAATGAATCAATACATAAACCATATTTTACTTTTGTAGCTGTTCAAGGAGAAGCTAAGTTCAACTACTTTATATTCAGGTTGGTAATTCAGTCCAGTGGTTCCCAACCAAGAGGTCAGGCCTATCCAAAGGGTCACCAGATAAATCTGAGGGTAGTGAGATGATCATTGGAGTAGGAAAGAAGAAAAATATAAGTTTTATTGTGTTGTTTTTTTGTTTTGTTTTTTACATTTTGTGAAACATTGGTTACATTTACCACTTTGGGCCTCAAACAGTTACTTAACTGGCATCATCTGAGAAGTTTAGACTCTTTGGTGAAACTGTTAACAATTGACAGACATTCAGCTGCTTCTTTTGTAAGGGGTTATACATCAAAAACATTGTGAACCAGCATTTTAAACTTGGAATATTTTTAATTATAGCTCTTAAAAATGAGGAGGAGTAAAAAGTGCAATATTTCCCTCTACAATATAGTGGAGCAGTAGTATAAAGTATCAGAAACCCTCGAAATTATACAGTATTTGAGTAAATATAGTTTGTTCCTTTCCACCGTTGGTTAAAAGTCTACACTTGGACTAAAGGTCATGATATTTGCCACATTAAATAGGTCATTTTGCTCAATATGTCACACTGAATTTTGAGAAAATGATGCAAAAGACAATTACAGTATGATATAGATGAAAAGATGGATGAAAAGATTTTTATTTATATATTTATTATTCTGTATTTGCTTGTTCCAACACTTTAGGTATATGATTGATTATATTGGTGCCATATATTACATTAAATCAACATATTATGGATGTCAATTTATGCACATGTCTTTGAGCACTTCTTATCTGTCACTTTCATTACAATCAATACATATTTTATACCACTTGAGGGTGCTCGAGCTCTATCATTTAATATCTTTTGCCAGGACTTGTGGCAGCCAGCTTATCGTGCCTTGTTCACCAGTCTGAGGAGTTACGGGAAATCACATGGTTGCCGGGTTGCTCGGTGAAAATGTCTCCTATAAACACTTGGAGTGCTGTTGCTCTCCGTAATGCTCTTCATGACAACATTGTTTTCAGTAGATGATGTCACCCTCCAGCCTAAGACACCTGACTATCCTGGTATAAGCTTAAACTTCAGAATCACTGTTACTTTGTCTGTTTATAAGGAGTGTTGTGGTCAGAGAAAGAGTCCTGTAATTGAAATCCCACTGCTTCAATCGCTTCAACCCAGTCCTACAAACTTTCTGCTGAAATATACATGTCTCACATGATATCTGTAACCACCTCAGCAACTCTTCTTTGAGTTGGTTTTAAAAATATTCATGTGGCTAGAACCTATTTGAACCTGTAGGCCTGTGGTTTCTTGTAGACTTGCACATCACAAGAGGCCCTGTAACACAACATCCGCTGTTGAAAGAACCGAAAATACCCCTACATAATAATACTGTTGAAAACCACCCTTCAACCTCAGTGGTTTGTCAAAATAGTGGTTTTCTTCTTTGCTGTTCTGTTTCACTAGATGGCAGTCAAGATCAATGATTCATCTTTAACTGGGTATTTTGAGATCACCTAAGGTTTTTACCAATTTGCCTGGTACTTTCCATGAAATCACATGACTGATTGTAAAAATGCCAGATATATCCACCAACAGGGCGCTGCTGCACTGCCTTGAAACCTGTTTTCCTTTTAGCTGATAGAGCTCCGAGCCGGGACTTCCCTCAACTAATCATATGATGTTTTTTTATTTATCATTAACCAAGGAAACCACACATCAACTACATTATGTCTCAGAAAAAATTTGTGCCACAGGAAATGTTACAACTGTTACTCCCCAGGAGAAGTTAGGGGATTCACAAAATAAAAAACAAAAGGGGGTTTACCTCGGTATAAAATAATACAAAACCTCCCACCGACTTGGTTAAAACCGTCCACACAGCAGACATGTGCGCAGTTACCATCACCTCAGACAAAAGCAGTACAGTATGTCTTCTGTTCTGTTTTGTTCTTAAGTGGACTAATTTTTCAAACATCTGTCAAACAAAATGAGACGAGGTGTGGAGAAGAAGCTACATCAGTATCATTTCTGTTGTGCTTTATGCTGCATCAGTTCCTTTATTACTTTTGGTTTAGAGAAGAGAAGAGAAGCGAGTATTATGTTACAGTAAAGCTAATTCATCAAGTGACTCCTTTTCTTCCCAAGCTGACTCACTTCTGTTTCAGTTTAATTCTGTGACCAAGCAAAGTCTAATCCACGGCAACGAATTATTGTTCTTTTAAAAAAATGTGTTACAAAGTTGTTGATTTTATATCTTGTAAGGTGACCTTGAGTGTCATGAAAGGCGCCTCCAAATAAAATGTATTATTATTATTAAGTGTTTCACTGACCAAAATGTAATGTAAATATCAAATAGGCAACATATTTAGATTTTGTTGCACCTGACCTAATTAAGGGACACTTGTTTTCATGACTCATGAAGTGAATCAGTTGTAAGGAATATTATCTGGAGTAGATATTTGCAGGATAGCAGGCACTTTGGCACTAAAAAAACAGATTTAAAATATTCTGTAAAGTTTGGTGGAAGGAGAGGATATCTAGAAAACAAACTTTTTGTAATTAACAAAGCAGAGGTACAAAATCAGTCACTGTTCGGTCCCCTTATCCCAAATACTGCACTGCTTAGAACCTGAATATTATCCTCAACAGTGAGCTAAGCTTTGGACAACACATAAAATTTGGTACATCATGTTTCTACCAAGCCAGGAATATTTCTGAGATCAGAGCAATGTTATCAGAGAGATGCTTTTATTTCCTCATGCCTGGACTATTACACCACCTTGTTTGTCTGCCGCAGTGCCTGAGCTGTAGCTCAGTTCAGACTGTGCAGAACTCTTTGTTGTCCCCATTAGTCACATAGACACATAATGATGGGAAAATAGTGTCCAGGTTGAAAAAAAGTTTCCCTTTAACTCTTTACTGTCCAAAAAGGCCCCCTAGATCTGCTGGTTTAGGCCTGCTAGCTGTTCCCGAGTCCAGGTTAAGGTCAAAGGGTGATTGATTATTTGCTGCACTGGCACCTCAACTTTGATACAGTCTTCCAGTTAGTATTTGATCTGCTGACATGTTTCTGCTTTTAAATCCTGTCTTAAGACACATTTTCACAGACTTGCCTTTTCGCCTGATAACTAGTCCTATTTGTTTGCATAATACAGCTCTGTTATGCAACCACTGCATTTTGAAAATGTTTTAATAGTTTCACTTGTTCTACTTGTTGGATGATTTATTTGTATTTTTTAATGCAGTCTTTTAGATGTGTGCTTGTATTTTGCTGTTCTTGTGTTTTTTTTTTATATATTTGTGATTTTCTTTTGTTTGTTTTTTATGCTGTCTATGGAAAGCACTTGTTGCTCATAGCTTTTGCAATACAAATAAAATTATTATTATAATCATCGTAATTGAAAGGACACAAGTGCAAATGCATACAGCCCTGTTTTTGTGATATAGCAATGTGTGTGGCAGATTGGCATTGTATCATATCACATCTATCCCTGTGACTGCAAAGAATATAAAACCAAAATGCTTTCGATCACAAGACTTTGGGCTTGGCTTTGGCTTGGCTGTTAGTCAATCGCGGTAGAGAAAGTGAAAGAAAGAAGGAGAAGGGACTTTCCAGCTTGGCAGCGTGGTGGTGCGGTGGTATGGTGCATAACTGGTTAGGCAAAAACTCACTATCCGACATCCAAAGATATACACATAGACAGATACAGTATATAGAATATAGGTGCACACCGAGGTTAAAGGATGCCCATTGCTCTTTTCTGATACTCCACAGTGATAGATACAGTCAACGGGTCACTATGTCGTCTTTTATTTGCTTTGATGCCCCATGTTATCTACCTTTCTGTGCACGTGGTCAGCCATTTTGTGTTTAGGTGTTGTGGGTCTCACCCTAAGATGGCAGCAACTCTATGTGTTTTCACTTTGTGTCCCTTTGTGTCCTGTCCTTTGTAACTCGCAGCCGGCACACAGTAGCTGATGGGAAGCAGCCAAGTTTTACTGATGAGTCACCAAGCTGGAAATACAGCACTTATCTCTAAACAGTGACATTTTTAGGAACAATGAGCAACGATGAACAGCTTTATTTTTGGTTTGACTGCCACACATTTTATTAATTAATGCAGGGGACACTGAAAAGCTTTCATAAGTGCCACAGCAGTTCCAACAGAGAACGATCTTTCAGTTGATGTTGAAATATGTGCAGTATAATCCAAGTTTTAAAGAAGGACTAAACTGTACTTAATTCAAATATATTTATACTGTTGGCTTTGCAATAAAAAGTTATATAAGGGACAATAATTCTTGAACTTCACAACTTTTACAGATGTTTTAAAAGTGTAACATCCAATGTGAGAATTATGCTGCTTCAGTTCGTGCCATTTGTGCATACCCCCATATTTGTATGAATGACTCCACGCGCCGGACGTGCACTTGCAGAGCAGTTGCATGTCACCACAGTCACTTGGTGGAATGTCGATTTAAGAAAGAGAAAGAAAATAACTTTGGGTACTGATAAGAAAGAACGTGTGTACACAAAACCTTTTAAGGATATATTAGGTTTTAAGAAGATCTCTTAATTATTAGAATCCAGAGGCGATGAGCGCCCAACCTGAGACACGTGACTTTGGCCACCATTTTGTGGATGTTATGGAAGTCTCGACAAAATGGTGGTGCCTAACCTGAGTGTGAACCTTGACAATAGAGGGTGTTGGTGTATTGACATGATGCTGCCTATCACTGCACGGTGCATTTGGTGTTTATGACACATATCATCAGACAGCTCTCCACAAAGCATCACAACCAGAAACAAAAAGTATAACAGTCAGGGACTTTCCAGGTCAGCTCAAACAGTAAAACCCAACCCACCATCATTAACACAATCAGCTGGTTTATAACTAAAAGGAGAAAATGAAATGCGATTATAAAAATCTCAAGGCTCCAGTACATAACAAGTATATCAAAAATGCAAATGTGCTCGTTTATACTTTTCAAAGGAGTGATTTCTCTTACCACAGTACAGTATACACATCTATAAACAAATATATTTTTATAAAACCTATAAAATTAGAATTTTGCCTGAAGAATTGATAATATAAACTACCACTACTACTATATTTCTATGCTGCAAGTACATGAAATTTTGGTCGATACTTTATTTATTCAAATAAGGTTTAACTGACATTCTGGCTGAAGTCAACTGAGGTCATTGACAATGATCCAAAATGTGTGACATTGCCTATTAATCTTTTATTTGGGACGATCCAGAAAGCAACCTTTGGCCATTCCAATCATAAATAAAGGTTTATGGTCTAAGCTGTGCGCTCTCATGTCCAACCTTTATTCATCTTTAACAAATACAAGGACACGATAATAAGTTGAGCTCTGTGCATTAGAAAAAAATCACTCACAAACAGTATTTTATGAATGAACAATTAAACATTTTAACAATTTCATTTTTCAATTAATCATGAACAATTAATTGCAAATTGCAAATATAATTTCTACAAGATAAATAAGAATTAATGTGTACTAGTCACATATTTTTTGGCAACATACAGAATACAGAATTTATTCTCTGGAAAAACCACATTTAATTTTTCACTATTTATACAAAACAATCTGAATATAATATTTACATAAACTCCACCATGTTCTCACACATTTCTATCAGGTTAACTGCTGTGAAACACATGCAGCACAGTCACATCAAACTACAGCATCAGCTCAGTGACTGTAGTTTGTCACTGTGGCGAGTCTGCCTCATTGAAGCATTTCTCTCTCAGTTTGTAGTAGCTCCCCTTCATGTCCATCAGCTCCTGGTGAGTCCCTCGCTCCTGAACTCTGCCGTCACCGACCACAACAATCTGATCTGCCTTCTCGATGGTCTTCAGCCGGTGAGCGATCACCAGCAGCGTCTGGTTGGGACAGCTAGCCAGGGCCTGCTGAACCTGCGCAAAGCAGGTGACAGAAATATTTATTATCTAACGTCCGCCTGGTGTCTTTCTGTCTTTTTTGGTGGAGGCAGAGCTAAAGGATGTCAGAGGAAACATTTAGATGTTTCTATGTAATATGTACAGTGATATATAAAAGAGTAAAAAAAAAAAAAGAGGAACGCCTGTGCAACTTTGCTCCATTCAGAAAAACGTCATTACAGATCACAGAGATTTTAAAGGAGTATAAATGAGACGAGTGCAGCACTGTATATTTACTGAAAATTATTATGACTGAATGTCAGAGAGCACACAGACAGTTGTGAATGCAAACCTTGATTGTTTTTCTTTTCTTTGAAGCAGTGAAACACTTGGCTTACATTACTAACAGGATAAATTTGTCTTAAACTGCACAGTTTGCAATGTAACTATTGAAGCTATTCAGCAAAGTTTCAGGAGCAGGACCACACCTCAATTATGCCACTTCCTGCATTCCTATAAATCCATCTCCCCCTCTCCTCTTTTTCCACTCTTGTGTTCTGTGCTCCTCCTCCCCCACCTCCCTATTTCTCTATTCCTGTTTCTTCACAATTCTTCCTCTCCTTCATAGGGTCCTGAGGGGGTCCTGAGGGGGTCCGCTGTTGTCCGGGTGCTGCGGCAGATTCCCCCTAAGCTTTCCCAAAAAGCAGTCAGCAACCGGAAGAACTACACATTTCCTTAATAAATCATCCAAACGCATCTTGTTGATGGTGCGGTCCTTGCTAGTGAATTCCCACATGTATATCCTGCGATACTGATGTTGACATGAGATACTGTTTAGATGTTGGGAAGCACTCATCACATTTAAGGGAAACATTTTTTGAGGCAAATTATTTTTTTCTGAAAGTTGACATGTTTCTTCTTCTTTTTGAGCTTTGAGCTCTAACAACATATAAAGATTTGATTTTTATCAAATCTTGATCTTATCTTGATTATATTGCCAGAAACTTTTTTATATATTGCTTGTTCCATTTTAGCAATTTCTTATTGATTACCTGTTCAATGATGTGTGTAGTTTTATACTGCACCACTTCCTCTATGTATCTACTAAATACTGACTTTATGTTTTACTGGTGAATACAGATAAATGTTAATAGATAAATTGGCTCAAGTGATACAAGAAACTTCAAATCTTCATCCACATATACCAAACACATGATTAGACACCACAGTTTTAAAAGTTGAAACTTACCCTATTTTCACACTCAGCATCCAGGGCGCTGGTAATTTCATCCAGAATGAGGACCTGCGGCTGTCTGACCAGGGCTCGAGCGATGGCGATCCGCTGCCGCTCACTCTTGGACAACTGGCCGCCTCCCTCACCCACCTCTGAGAAATGGACAATATTATAAAATCATAACAGATTGAGGTTCGAATTGTAAAATAAAATGAAATAAAATAAAAACAAACATTCCAAAACATTGTGTTTATTTAATATTTATACACAAGTTTAGTCAACATAAATATTTAAAGTAAATTTTGTTCTCCAAATTAAATTTTTTTGCCTTCATTCGCCCAACTTTCCTCTAACATCTAAAGCACGTTTCTATGTGTTCATTCAGTCACGTAAAACAACATAAGAGGCAGTTATATCTGTTTACCCGTATCGTAGCCTTTCTCCAGCTGCTTGATGAAGTTGTGGGCGTCGGCTTTGCGTGCTGCTTCCTGGATCTCTTCCAGTGAGCAGTCATCAAGCCCGTAGGCGATGTTGTGTCTGATGGAGCCGGAAAAAAGAACAGGCTCCTGGCTCACCACTGCGATCTGTGAAAACAAATTCTCATTAGCTTGACTGAATGAATACATGTTATACACAAAATGTCTAAGTCACACTCAAATCTTCCTACACAATGGGATTATATTTTTAATCTCATGGGTTTGACTTTTTTTCTCAAAATAATGAAGCTAAAGTCAGTTATTTCATTGATAGCATCTGCTAAATCCCCAGGTTTCCTCTCAGGTGATTCTTGATGTTTCAAATAATTGACAGTGAGCTGGGAGGAAATATTGGGACTTGTTGGCAATATTGGATGAAGTGCGTGACCTTTATGCATTTGGCCGTACCTTTAATGTGTATATGTGAGGGGAAGATATTACATAACATAGAGTACCAATCAAAGGTTTGGACACACTTTCTCATTGTGTCGAAACTTTTAACTGTTACTGTATATCTTCCAGCCAGACTACTTTAGAGTCCATTAATCATTACATATAATATATTGTTGAACTGCATTGTGGTCTACAGAGACTAAGGTTGTTATTTCTGCTTCTTTCACAAATGACCTTTTTTTGTATGATGGGTGAATGTTATTTGGAAAATGTAGACCAAACTGATAATTGAGATTATAAATGTATGACAGAATCTCCCTGCAGAGAACTGTGTTTATCCTCAGAAGATACACAGAAGCACTGAAGACTTGAAGATGTTTTTGTTTGGACATTACCTTCTTGTGGAGGAAACGGTGTTCATAGGATTTTAGCGGCTCATTGTCCAATAGGATTTGTCCATCCTGTGGCTCGTAGTATCGCTCCAGTAGACTCACACAGGTGCTTTTTCCTCCTCCGGACGGACCCACCAGAGCCGTCATCTGACCTGGCTTCAGCTCCAAAGAAAAGTCCTGAAACAAGGAGATAACAGTGGTTGTAATAACACAGTACAACTATAATATTTGACACTTAGAGATCTTTAATTCACTGCACAAACACTGTGAATACTTGAAGGGGAAAGCCTAAATTAAAAAAAAAACTTTTCACTTTCTATTTCTTTCTATTTCTATTTCTATATTTTTTTTCTCTTTTCATTTCGATTTTTTTCCATTTTTTCATGAGCTGTTCAAATTGAAACCAAAGAGTTCAGATCTCACCTGCAGCACTGGGTTTTTGGGGTACGCAGGGTAGGCAAAGTTAAGACGGCGGAAGCTGACGTGTCCTTTCATCTGATCAGATGTGAGTTTTCCATCTGTGCTGACCTGAGGCTCTCGATCCAAGTACTCAAACACTTTCCCAGCAGCCCCCACTGAATTCAGCATGTCACCAAAGATGTAGGTAAGAGTCTGGAAGATGGTGATCACAGGACAGGGTTAACAGACCAATCACTTAACAAGAATGTCTAGAGTCAGAGTTGCAGTGTGTTTAATATAATTTATTGTTGCAAGGAATCATAAAAGCTTGGTGACATACAGACCTCTTTGGTCATCTGGCACAAAGATGAGTTTTAAGTTTTGAGAAACTTTTGTTTTTCTTGCTCCTAGATGCTGGATTAGACTTCCTGAGGATTTCTATGGTCATTCTATAACTTCTTTTTAAAGTAGCCTCAGAGCTGTTACCTTTCTATTGCCTTTTGAATAAAAAGTATAGTGTTTGTTGTTGTTAATGGGTCTCTGCCGATTTAGTATTCTAAACACTGTCAGACTCAAAATGCTCAGTTTTTAAAAGTATCAAAATCAATGAAGCAGAACCAGAGATTATTATTCCCTTGTCAAAACCTACATTGCCCATAATCCAACTCAACCTCTGACAGTTCAGTCAGAAATTCAGGTGCATTATGCTATGAGTGACTAATGCAACCTTGAGCCACTAGCATGAAGCAGAGATGAGGAGTGGGCTGCAGAGGTTGGGAGACGTTCACTTGAAGCAATTTATCAGAATTCACACATTTCTCTCTGAACCCATAACAGTCTTTATGATACTTAATCACATACAAGACCTGTAAATAGACTTTGGTATGTAAAATCTTTGCACTTCCCTTTTAATTTCTTTAAATGTAATATGCATTCCTGTCTTATTTTCCATGGCCATGAGTTTTCCTTTGAATATGAAATACATTATATAAATATAGTTTGACTTGCCAAATTACTGAACTTTTTGTTAAACTTGCAATCACCAATCATAGATAAGTGACAATAAACCAAAAAGAGCATTATAGAGTACTGATAATAATATTCATACCCTGATGTTGTCTCCAAGGTCTGACTGATAGAGGATGAAGGAAACCAGGTTGCCAGTGGTCATTTGTCCTCTGCGGATGAACAGCCTGCCATAGTACAACATGAAGACCTGCATGCCCAAACCTGTCAACTACACACACACACACACACACACACACACATACACTGGAATAAATACTATGAAATGAGGAGTTATGAAATTGTAAAACAACCACAATTTCACAAAGAATGACAAACTTCTCACCCTCCGTGCGAGCAGGTAGACAGCGCCAACAATGTCACGGCGGGTCTTAAGGGTGTGCGTGTCCATCAAACGTTTGTCATAGCGACGGGCCTCATGTTTTTCTGTGTTAAAACTCCGTACCACACGAATACCAGATACTACCTCATTTGCTGCTTCATTTGTCTGAGCCATTGAGTCCTGCATTGCCAGGGACAACCGCTGAGGAAAGAATATGAAAGATGGAAAATTACATTTTTGAATCTCAGTCGCCGATGAAATATATTTTTGATTTTAAACTTAATTTTTACAACAGACAGCAATATAAAGCTCAAATTTGAACAATAAACAGTTTAAAATGCAGCAAATTTCAGTGCTTATTCATCATCTCTTATTAGCCTGCTTTTTACCTGGTAGTGAGTGTCATAAATGTTTTGTATGAGGCCGGTGATCGGCGTCTCCATCAACACGAAGAATGTGAGCTTCCATGAAAGATTCATCATCAGAGAGATCATACCCAGCGTCTTGATGAACGTCCTCAGCAGTACGTTGACATTCAGGCAAACTGTTCTTCCCATCAGGTTGGTGTCTCTAGACAACCTGGATGTGATTTCACCTGCACAAAAATGAACAGAAATTAGCTTCCTCTTCTGTTCTGCTCTATTTTTCCTCTTCCTTCCTGTCCTGTCTTGGTATGTATTCATACAGCCTAACTGCATGCTCTATAAAAAGAGTCTTACCTGTTTTTATGGTCTCAAAGAATCCAATTTCCTGTTTAGTCAAAGCCTCAAACAGCTTGCCTTTCATTCTGCATGTGAAGGCACTGATGGCACAAAGTAAGAGACCCCCTCTGCAGCCTGCACTCATAGAGCTGATCAATCAATCAATCAAAGAGAAAGTGAGTTAGATATTGATAGATGCTGGTGGATGAATGAGGAGGGAAGAACAACAATGTCCCATACCTTCCCAGAGAGTAGAGGCCCATGAAGAGGAGGGCAGTAAGGAATTCATTCTGCTGGTAGTCACTGCCAAGAATGTCGATGACTCTCCCGGTGTAGAACGGGATGAACATCTCACCTGTAAGACAAGACACATGCAGGTGCACACAATCAGACACATATAGAAACAGCATCAGCATCATCATCATCTGTGTAATCTTTTTGTCTGTTGTTTTTATTCAGCATGGGAAGTGTGCAGAGACACTGAGCGATGTTGCACTATCAAAAAACTTAAGTTACAGGTGAAGTTATTTCAGGAAGAAGTAGTGGTAGTATTTCTCTTCCCACATTGAGATTCAGATTTTAAAAATAGATGCAACTTTGTGTTTTGTAGTTATGGTGCTGAATTTACTGCTAATCTTTCTGTCTTCTACTTCTATAATTTACAGTATACATGTATTTTTTTTTAACTTTCAAATGCATTTATGTAATTTCCTTGGAATAATATCATCATTCTGCTGTATTTTCTTTGCATCGCCACAACTTTCTTCTTCATCTGTTGTACTTACAAATAACAGCCAGCGACAGGAAAACAAACCCTCCAAACAACAAGGAGTAGTAGGGTTTGTACAGCCGGAGGACTCTCATGAACAGCACTCTGGCCTTCTGCTTCTTTTCTTTACCGGCGGCCGCATCGTCGGCGTCCGGGACGGTGAGTTCCCAGAACAGCGCAGCAGCCAGCGACGCTCCGGCGCACATCAGCCAGCAGCGCGTATCCACCGATAAACCGCACTGGCTCTCCTCATGGTAGACCACCCTGGTCCCGGTCTCAAACACCGCGGGCAGAACGCTGTGCGCCGTTATAAAACGAACCAGTACCGGTTTGAGGTCTCCAAGAGTGAAGAGGATTACAGCAGTTAGAGCCAAACAACGGAGAGCCGCAGAAACCCAGAGACGTGAAAGATCACCAAAGACGCCATGAGTCGCTACAAATCCTGTTGCGTAGAATAAAGAAAGATCCACGCAAACTGCTGAAGTCAAAGCAACGACTTTACGGGACATCGATGCAGTATTATCTGCCATTTTAGCAGCCTGTCTGTCCTCGAATGACCTGCTCTGCATCGGGACCAATGGTTTAGTCTTCACATACTTTCAGTTTCATTTTCGTGCAGCAGCAGGGGTTTCCCTGAAACCCATCAGCTGAAAAACTAAAAGCTGGAACAGGACAGTTTAACTAAGCACCAGGGACTTACACAGAGTGGACACACATATAGGCTGTATTCCACTTATAATCACCATCATTTTCTTCATAACTTACACCAACCACCATTATTATTCAGGATGAAAACTTAAATGATAACATCCAGTATCTGAGACAGTATTCTCCCTTCAAACATAAAAGCTTCTGAGAGAAAAGTTCATTGCAAAAAAGAGACAGGAAAAGTAAAGCTTTCAACAAAGGACTTTTATTTAATTTGAATGTCCACATAATACACATTAAAGCTCATTGTGAGCGCAGTCAGGTGACTAACCACCAAAAATCAAGCATTGAAATCTTTGAAAACTACAGTCCATTGTTGACAAAAACTGTGATTTCCTCCTGTGGTTTATATGTTTTGTCAGACTGAATAGTTCAGACAACCTTGCTAATATTAGATAAAGTGTTAAAAAGAGAGTTTCTGTTGGAGGAGTGTGTAGGACATGAACCATTAGTGTTCTTGTCATGTGGAAGCCTAATTGACTGAATAATGACTCCTCCAGCAAATTTCAGTGATGATTTCAGACCTTTTCTATAGGAGAGTTGCCTGGTGGCTACAAAACAGTCCTCAGATGTGATAGTCAGATACAATTTCTATCCATCTATTTAACCCTTTGAATCTGACCTGAACCTTGTCAAGGTACAGAGCTAAGTGACTGTTCACCATAAGATAACCTTATGAGAATTACATGCTGGAACTCAAATTAACTACGAAGTGTCAGTAATTTTTTGGCAGATAAATCCTTAAACTGCTTCTTCTTCCTTGTATTTCAAAGTCTTTTAATGATGAGGCACAAATCTTATACCTTACACTGTATGAAATAAGTTTTGAAAGTGTAGAGCAATGCAAGGACATTTCTTTTTTATTAAAAATCTTAGCAGAGTTAGGTGTTGTTATATAAGTGACAGCTGAGACAAAAAAATGTGACTCATGGCTGTTGTGAGAAGAACAATTATCTTATTGCATTCTGCACAACAGTGTCTTGCCACACTAAAGATGGAAAAATTATGACAGATCAAAGAAGGTGGGTAACTTATTCCCTAGAACAACTTTCTGCTCTGTGCCGTGTTCATCAATGGTGACAATATAGGCCACGCCGCCACTGGAGCCATCACGGTTCATGGCCAAAGAGAGAGCTACGAGAGAGAGAGAGAGAGAGAGATAAGAGGCAAGTATATTAGTTTTCATAAGCAAAAATATTGAATATAAAATGAAATAAGACAATAATATCTTTTTTCAGTCATCCAGATGCTGCATCTGTCTCTCTTACAAACATCCAACAACTTGTCTTGACAAAAAAAACCTTCCTTTCTGTGGGAGTACTGTACACTTACTGTTGACAACGAATTGCTGGCACTCCTCTTTTTTCATGCCCTTGCGATACTCAGCATCAACAAACCCATAAACATAAGAGCTGCCAGAACCACCAACGGCAAAAGGTTGTCTTGTCAGAAGGCCACTCAGGGTTGCAAACACCTGGAGGAGATCAGAGAGACAAGAGAGATTTTAATGTCATTCTGTATGGATCCACATAGAAAATGAATACACAGTGCCGGCTACCAGAGCTATTTTATACACAGAACCTTGTAGACCAAGTGTTAGCAGATGCTGAGTTAGTGGTAGCTTTAGCCTATTCAGGCAAAGCAGATGTGTTTTTCACTAACACAAACGGTCAAACACAAATGGTGTGTTCACACCATTTTTTATTGGCAATAACCAAACTTTCAATCGACCACAGAAGCAGTCTGCTGTTTATCATGTGTGGAAAACCAATAATGTAAACCTAAAGGCTAGAGCAACACAGAGCATACATGTATGAGTCACTTTTAGCCAAATGATTAAAATAAGGTAGCCCTCACTTTATAATGATAAAAATAAAAATAAATAAAACATATTGCCTTTTGCTTCCACTGCACTGGTCAACGGCCCTCCAATGAAAAATCCTGAAAATACTGGCTGATGGTTGAACGTAATTGCTGACCTCTGCTCTAAGAGTTACACAGACCTTAGTTCCCTTTATTTGTCCATGCAAGTCAAGTCTACCCTACTCTATAACTAACTCATCACCATATGCATGTACCAAATCATGTACCGTATAATTTTACATCATCACTCAGTATATCACTCACATCACATCATTGTTGTTTTAACATTAAAGTCCAATGTTGTGAAGAGCAGGAAGGAGGAAGAGCCCGGCTTGATCAGAGCTTATATATACAGGACTGAGGTCAGGTGTGAGCACGTTCCACTTACCTGCAGCAGATCCCTGGGCTCTCTACTGGTAACAATTGTCTGTCTGAATGAAATTGTGATTTCCTTTGTACTTAGTACATTTATGTTCACAGTGCCTTAATGTTTTAATGGAATATTTATGTTAAGTTTGATTAGTTGTTATGCATTGTGTTATACTTATCAGTTACCTGGCAGTCATAGATATTTGCTCCAAATGTATGAAATTTAATCTGTAGTGATAACATGATATCTACTAGATAGATCAACTACCACCTGTCTATAACAGCCTATGATCTGCAATACCAACTGCAACAAAGATGTTCAATAAATTACAATAGAACTAGATTCTTCTGGTGTTTCATTGCACCTGACCGCAAACCCACAGTGTTCATTACCTGGAAATCAGCATATCCTATTTGTAGTCCTTAATAGCAAGTTTTTTTATAACAACTTCACTCAAAAATGTGTTCAGCTTTTTGTTCCTTCAGTTGGATGTTGGAGTTTCATTCTGAAGAATGATGTATGTGCAGAGTTTGACATTTGAGAGCTGATGAGGGAAAAGTTTCTCTAATCAAAAACTGAGTTTAAGAGGTGGGTGTACAACATGATTTATGACCTCACAACTAGTTGGAGCCAATCTGGTCTGGTGTGCAACTTGCACATATGTGATGTGGAAACTTGAGGCCTCCAGTGCACATAAACTGAGACTTTACAGTGAAGTAAAAGACATCTTGTGTCTAGTATTTTACCTTTTAAAATGGGCAATATTTGCATATTCATCAATTTTGTATTTATTAATGAGGGAGAAGGAGGGGGTATCATTTTAAAGATTTTAAAGGTTTTTGTGGAAAGATCATAATTTTTTGTATATATTTTACAAATATAAAACAGTTGTTTTTTTATATATACATTTTACATTCATATGTGACTACTGACCTGCCCTCCCTCTCGTCTGTCCCAGCCGGCGACGATGAGATGCGCCGACATCTCCTCCTTGTACTTATATGAGATGTTCTTCACCAGAGTGGCAGCTGAGCGAACCTGAGGGTCCTCACCTATCTCAATACTGATATAAGAAGGCAAATATAAGTCTCCCATACAAATAGACAAAGACAAAAACAATGATTATCATGGTAAGAAATATTTGGACTCTTTTTAACTCCTTATTTTATACATATCAGTGTGCTTTGACTGTGTATTTACCTGTGAACATCGAGCTGATAGTTGACCACCTCAGCGATGGTCTGAGCATCTGCTGCAGAGCCTGACAGAGCACAGTAGATCTTGTCATGGAGGGGAGATAGTTTGTTCATCACCCTGTTGACCACAGTTGCCCTGCATGGAAAGATGAAGAGGGAGACAGTGTGACTGTAAAGAAGTTGATAGAGAGAGAAAAGAGAAGAAAATGGAGAGATAGATTGAATTATGTGTATATTAAATGTGTAGAAAATGCAACTTACCCTGCAGACACTCGGGAGTCAGACCCTAACACAACCCCTCCATCAAACTCTATGGCAATGATAGTTGTCTAGAAACAGAGGCAAAGCAGTAAATATTAATTATTCAGTCCATGCACCTGAAACCGTCAGGTCACGTGACCAAAGAAAGTACAAAATCTTCAGTGTTTGCAGAACCATCAAATGTTTCGTACAGATTCAAAATCTTATACTTACTCCGGTTTTCACCTCCTCAGACAACCACTCTGGTCCCGTTTCTCCCAACATGTTGATAAACTGCAGCGACAAAAAACGACAAAAACCGACTTATGTCTGCCAGCGACGTTTAGGTGACATCAAACGTAAAACTGAAACGTTCAGTCGAGCAGAAAAGGTTTTATAACGTTTTCCAATCGTCGGAAAACTTCTCCCAACTTCAAAAGTTGTTTTAAACGCGTTTGGTTTGCCAAATTAATTCTACAATCATACATCAGGCGGACGCCATCTTTTCCTGGATCAAAATCGAAATAGAAAGTTAAGAGAGGTACTTCTCTGCAGTGAGCTGTAACTAACTCAGCCCACACACACTGCGAGCTGACTGCAGCACATTTTGGTTCAGTGGGGATGAAGCACTCTTTAAGTGCACATTTAGCTTTGTGTTTATACATCTGTTCAGTTTTTCTATATGCAGATATATGCAACACTTTAACCCAACGCAAGTTTCCCTCAGGGAGAGTAAAGTAGCCTATATCTTAACAATAGTCTATGTATGGGCCACAAAGGTATTAAATGCCATAAAACTCTAGAGACACAGTATATAAAGTGCAGTGAAAATGTTTTTCTAGGCATTAAAAATAATACTATACATATTTTGTAATATATCAATTAATACTGTAATAACAGCAGTATAAATATAATCCATTACAAGTCCTACATGGAAAAAAGTAAATGTAGCTAAATGTAGTTAAAATACTGCAGTAAAAGTAGTGTTTTGGTCCCTCTGACTGATATGTTATTAGACATCATTATATATAATATTAGACATATATGACATCATTAGATTATTAATAGTGAAGCATCCGTGTTAGAGCAGCATGTTACTGTTGTAGCTGCTGGGGGTGGAGCTACTTTATATGCAGTTAACTAATTTAGCTCAGTGATTACCAACCTAGGGGTCGGGGACCTCCAAAGGGTCAGCAGATAAATCTGAGGGGTCATGAGTTGATTAATGGGAGAGGAAAGAAGAAAAAACAAAGTTCTGATACACAAATCTGTTTTCAGTTTTTGGATTTTTTCTCTAATCTTTGATTTTTGGTGAAATATTCGATAATTTGAACATGTATTGAAATGAAACCTTGTGAGAAGTTTAG